>JAWNPG010000037.1:1207500-1807500 GCA_035045145.1 Drosophila meridionalis
TATATATACAGCTGATATAGCGCACTTTCCTCAAATATGTATGTGTTAAATATAAATAAATTCTATACGAAACATTGAGACCTTTGCCCCTTAAAGTCCAACAGAGCTCTTATCGCCACAAATATTTATATATGTATATATATGTATATTTAATAGTTTTTGTTTTTTTTTTACTAAAAGTGAAGGCAATTCGGCATTGCCCAACAAATTTTGGTAAATATAAGTATTGTATATATATATACATTTCTTTATGCTTGAGTCATGTTTTGAATGACAGAGCTAAAAGAAGAACTAAAAAGTCACGGAACACACAAACAATTCAGATCTCACCTTCACTAAGAGACAGTGCAGAGCAAAAAATAAAATAATAACAACTAAATAAAGAAATGTATAAATATTAGAAGACAACAAAAATTGTATAACCTGTTATTGGACTTTCGAATTTCTTGCCTGCCGGCATGTGTACTTGCGATATAGATACAATATATTAACATATACTTTGAAGTGTCGTTGTGCGGCGGAAAGAGTGGCTAATGCGGTCATTAGTCTCTTACCGGTTCGCATCGAATGATAAAAACTTGTTTTCTGCAGACCTGAGTGGGAGCCTCAAAATTCATATGCTTCGACTCGAAACATTTTTGCTCAAATGCAGTTTACGAACTGTTGTTAGCCAATTAACCAATAGTTCAGCAGTAAAAATAAAACTGATTGAAATCTGACATTGATAAGCATAAACATTTATGGCTTTAGGGCTTGCACAAGGCTATTTCAAAGTGATGTAAGTTAAGAGTCGTGCTAGAACGCAGTTCGCGCGTATTCATAAATAAATCTTAATATATTTGCATTAGCTTACAATGCAATATCTAAAATGGCTTTCCAACTGCCCGCATTTAGCTATAAACGTGTGAATTACTTGAATAAACCGCAATCCTATTCTAAAACTCAATAATCAGCTCATCTGCAACCGCGTGACGATGCGGTCTCTGGGTACGTTCCCAAAGATACATTTGTAAAAGTCTATTTCATATATGTTGGCCTAGAAGCGATCGATGGCTGACGGGCGGCGACTTTGACTGAAGCCGAGCTTGAAGTGAGCTCTCTGTAGGAAATTGTAACTAACAGTCAGTCTATCATACAGGTCTGTTGACCTTGAGATGCTTATTAAATTAGCAAACGGCGGCAATTAAAATTGTATTAAACTTGACTGGCCGGCGATTATAATTAAAAATATGAAAGATTATACATATATGTACACGAGCACATGCACATATGGAATCAAAGGGCCAAGCAAAATGCGGACATATATCAAAGAGATAACGATATCTCGCATCTGATAATTAAAAGTGACAGTCGGATAACTGAATCCAGCGTGTTGTTAATGCATTTTCTGCTTGGATAAACGGAAACGACGCAGTCGCCGGGCACATGATAAGCGCACGCATTGCTGATATGCGCCAGTGATAAGGATGGCCCCACGCCTGGTAGCGTTAGCGAAGTGCTTGACCTATCTACTCACCCAGTTTGCCCATCAAGTCCTCTAAAACGTAATCCACAGCCATATTTGCTTAGTTAATTATTGTAGTTTTCAAGCAATATTTATTGCTCCAGGTGAGAAATGGCTGCCCTCTTGATTTAGCTGCTTATCAAGTGCTAACAATTGGCATCTTCTGGTGGCTTAGACTGGAATGCTATACACTTGATGTAAGTATGTAGGGATTTGGATTATCAGAGCCACGAGAAGCGGGACTGAGACCCCAAGCCGTTTGTAACGTGCGCTGGAGATTGGCAAGCGCCGCCGTGCTGGCAAAAAGCTAAATGCGAACTGAATGGGCTTTGAGTACGCGAAATGAGTTTCGAGTCGTGACTGAATAGCACTCACAAACATACACATAGACATATCACATAAACCCAGCAAATACTCTCACACGCACACACACACAGATAACGAATCGCTCCCGCCGATATGTGTGGAAGAGCTCGACGATTGAGAGTGGATCGCGGTGTTTGAGTGTTTGCTAAATTTGTTGTGGACGTCTTTGTTATTGCTATTCAATTCTGTGACATAATTCTAGATCGATAAGCTTACAAATCAACAGCAAGAGAGAGAAGGAGAATGTGTGTGTGTGTGTTATAAATCAGCATCATGTGTTTCCAAGCAGCATGTGGATCGCAAGATTAGATGTAATTGCAGCCGGTTGCCAAATAGCTGAGAGTCAAATTTTACATTATCAGAGATTGAGGGCTCGTCGTCAAAATTATTATTAGATTATTCGATATGGATTAAGTTACACTGATTATCACATCTCGCAACTGGTTTTCAGGTATTTATTGTGGTTGAGAGAAATAAAAAATATATACTAATGTATGTATATAAGTATATTTTTTTTTAGTTTTTTGCTCTGCCAAAATCTATAAATGTAATATATTTATAAAAATAAAATTCTTATTTTTAGAACATTAAAATTTTTAATTATTAAAATTGTTTAATGTTTTTGTTTTATTATACAAATCAACTTTTAAATAGCCTGAAAATTATAGAAATTCTTAATTTAAATAAAGTATAAAAGAAATATTTCATACTGAATGCATTTTATACATTTAAAAACTTCAACACTTTTCATGTTTATTTCTCAGCAACCTTTTCATAATAACTCATTGTGAAGCGTTTCCAAAGCAAGCTTCTCGCCCTTATTTGTTTTCATACATATGTATTATATCGTTTTTTTTAACCTTACTAAATTTTATATTTTATTTTAAATATTTTAAAACTTTAAAATTTGTGCAATGAGTATCCCATCGATATCGGACCCAATGTCCTTTTTATATTTGGACATGCTATCTAAATTTTTATTAGAAGAATCTGAAGAAGCGCTAAAGGAATTTGATGTTAAGATGAATTTTATACGTGCGCAGGAAAGTGCTTGCTTGGAGAATGGAAAGCAAGTGAGATATAGAAACGATTGCATATCAAATCATCATCAGACTTTCGCCCATAATCAATCGCCTTTAGCTCATTGTCGTGGATCTAGTGATAAACAAAATGAGGGAATGTATATTTCAAACGGAGCTTGAATTGCACGAGAACCAAATGCAGTTGAATGAAATGGATAAGCTTCTTTCACGCTATGAGGCCAACTACATTGACTTCTCAAAGGGCCCCGAGCCGATACCCCTGAGGCCTAACAGCTATCGTGTATTCATGAAGCTGCTCGTATCGGCGGACCAATCGACGGCGCAATGCAACAGCCTGAGGGAGGAGCTTCAGGCTTATAACGAAGAAGCCATCGAGCACCTAGAATCCCCAAATTTGGTGAGAATATAGACAAACTAGAGCTATTACACAAGACTTAGGGCTTCTCCACAGGTCACTAAGATTATGGACTACCATTTGAGTGCACTAACTGAACTGGAAAAAAAGGTGATTAAGCTACAAAATTTGGCAGTGCATGTTGCCAAAAGTTACAAGAAAATAAGAAAAGCCCTAAATATTAAGCGCTTGAGGATCAATCCCAACTGCTATATAATCAAGGCAATCAAAGGCAATCGCATAAACTCAGCCCCATCGACCACAGCTTAATTGTTATGTATTTGAAAATTAATATTCAATATGATACATATGTATGAATAAGTAGGCAATTAAATGCATAAAATTTCAACTTTGTTCTTAACACTACGAAGATTATGAAGATATTTGGCTTGATCATCGAGAACTGTTAGTTCGAGTCACGAAAGAAGAGCACGTCATCGGCTATGATGCTGGTGCTCGTCTTCTGGTTGCCCTGCTGATCGGTTATCTCGCCGTATGTAATCTTGCCCTGCACCATGGTGCGTTGCCCTTTCTTGAGGTACTCCAGCACAGTGTCACGCAAGTTGGGTTTGAAGACAACCACTCGATGCCAGTCGGTGCGTTGCGCCCAGTCTCCATTCTCATATCTGCAGAGAGAAATATATGTGTTACGATTTACGTGTATTGTCTTAGCAATTTTACATTTCCACTCACTTGTAATTGGTGTGAGTAGCCACTGAGAAGGTGACCACCGGATGCTCCTGCGAGCCGCGCAGTTGTGGATCTGCACCCACACGCCCCAATATTGTTACAGTGTTAACAGCTATATTTGAAATGGATAATCAGACATATTAATACAGAATTGATGATCTTCATTCGGTCTAACACGCACTTTTTTCAATTTTGGCGGGCGCCGTGGCCGTCGTACTTACGGCACCTCGTGCCGACAGAGTCCAAAATCCATTTAACACTGGCTTAAACTACAAATGCAAAAATTTATCCGATTACATGCACCCCTTTTGGTAAAAGTCTTAAAACATTTTTACTCACTATGTGTCTAGCTTGTTGCATCATTTTTTATGCGTGTTTTATTAAGCGGCAATGCGATTTTAATTCTTGTAAACAGCTGTTTCTGACCAATGCGGCCAACTTAACTTGCATCAGTTTTGCTTGTGGCGCACTCTGTTGGCCTGACATATCGACTAGTCGATAGGTATTCAGTAAAAATAAATACGCGCCATATCTTTAAATATATTCATTTATTTAATTGTAATATTATCTTAAATAAAAATATGAGATTGTTGTATAAAATTAAAAACATATTAAAACAGCATTTTATCTCAGTTAATTTTTGTTAGCATCAATTTATTTTTTTTCCAATTGTTCAACATGACATTATATTTTTGCCACCAGTGTTCTAATTGGCTTGATTTGAATAAGACTGAAGTGCGATGCTGATTGGAAACCTATCGGACATTTTGGGAACTACTGTATGTTCGCTGTATAGAGCTAAATGCTCTAGCACTTGTGTGCACTATACGAAACTAAAGCGCACTCTGTCGGATGTATTCTGAAAACTAAGTATTTAGCTGCAAGCCAAGCTGTCTATCCATAGAATTAATTGTCAGTACACTTAACGGACGCTAGTGGCGCTTTAGTTATTTATATTTTTACAAACTTGATTAGGTGATGGTTTTAGTACCGCAAATAAAAGACAACAGAGGCTAAAGGATCTTTTTCAAACACTTAAGCTCTTATGTCGCTAACATGCAAAGGTTTCACAAGCCACCTTTTAGTTTAAGTTAACTATTTTTCTATTTTTCTAGCAAACAGCTAAGTATATATACATCGTGTTTACATAGAATACAAACAATCGATAATATGATAATGGAAAAGATAATAAATAAATAAATAATGAAAAGTATATATCAAAATAGCAGTACAGTAAATTACATTAAAATTGAATGCGAAGCATTGCTGAACAGGATGTGCGATCGCCGATTGTCTTCGGTTTATTGCCGAAGCTTCATTTACGAGCCGCCATTTTGTGGGTCCATTTTGTTTTTGGAAATGCCGTTTGGCTGCCAAGGCCCACGGGATGTCGGCACTGATTTCCACTGAGCAATTCAAGGCATTGCATCCAGCTGAGGTGAATGTGAAACAAAACGGAAGAGCAAATTCGCTAGTTTTATGTATTTTCGTTTATCTTGTTGTCCGCTGCTGCAACAGCAGCAGCAGCAGCACCTTCAGCCTGCTATGCGCAGCAAGAGCAATAGCAATAGCAATAGCAAGAACAACAACACAAGCAACAACAACTCTTCGACTTTGCATTCAAATTCAGGCGATGACGACAGCTAGCCGACAAAGACGAACGGTCGGGCGGGTGGACAGATGGGCAGGCGGCAGAGTTGATGTCGATGTCGATATCGGCGTTAGCGTCGGCGTCGGCGTTAGTGTTGCTGTTGCTGCTGGTGCCGGGCTGCTGCCCAAAGAATATTGCCAACCCGAGCCGCAGCATGGGTCTTGGAGCCATTTCACTTGTGCGTCAGAACGGCCGCTTCGTAGGGTACTACGACAGCTGTAGATAGTCCGTAAACTGATTGCAACGGACTTTAGCCCAAGTGGTTTTTAGTGTTAGAAATGCCCACAATTCTATTTTTCAAGCAGGTCAAATGAATGGGAGGGTATTTTAAATTCTTAATACTATGATTAAAAATTATAAAAATGATCATCCTTAAAATATAATTATTTACAATTTGATATATAAAGAGTGAAAAAAATCTAAATTAATTCCAAATTTAGTATAAAATGAACATATATTAGTATATATTTGCAAACAAATTCGTATTAGGCTAATCGATATTTAGTTCTATATAACAATATCGATTGTTAGTTAATATAACTTACTGCATGATCTATTACCAACATTTAGTTTATAGAACCTATTTTTACTCTCATATGAAATAATGTTTTTCATTATATAAGATATTTTTCTCATTTCTTCCTATATATTGTAGCGCATAGCTATCCCCAGTGTAGCCCCAATCTAAGGCATTATTCATGCTGTCGCTTTCGAGTGCTGCCATCGTCGTCGTCGTCGTCGTCAGTCGGTCGCTTCGACTCGCATCGCCTCGCCTCGCCTCGCCTCTGCACTCGTCTCTTCGTCATATTTCGTTTCGTCTCTCTTCGCCATCGTCTGCTGGCGTTGTTTCCAGCGCGCGTGTAGCTAGGCATATATGTATATGTGAATGTGTGTATATGCATGTGTGTGTGTGTTTGTATCTGTGTGGGTTGCGTATCTGTATCTGCTGTGTATATGAGGCTATGGCTATAGCTATAGCTATGGCCATAGCCATAGCTCCGGCTGTTCGCTGTTGCGATACTAACGAACGAACGTCCCAAATGTCGACGTTTCTGTTGCTGTTGTTGCTTTTGCTTTTGCTGCTGTTGTTGCTTTTTGTATATTTTCAGTTTGTATAGCGAACGGCGCGGCACGGCGCTTGAAGAGGGAGCTGGCTGGTTGCTGCTGCTGTTGCTGTTGCTTTTGCTGAAGTGGTTGCTGCTGGCTGGGCTTCTCGAGGACGTCCGTTCGTTCATTTCGTATCGTTTCGTAGCATTTCGCGTCGTCTGTTGGTTCGTTTGTGCGTTTGCGTGCAAAAGCAACGAAAACTCATATTCATTTTATAGTGAAACTCAACTCAACGCAGCTTAAGCTTAATGTACAGCAGCAGCAGCGGCAGCCGCAGCAACATTCCAACTGGCAACTGGCAGCTTAAATGTTGCTGTTGTTGCTGTTACGGCTTGGCTCCGTTCGTTGGTTGGCTGCCTTCGCCTGCGCGAAGGTTTTTGAAAAACGCGCGCAGCTGTTACAGCAATTGGGTAACATTAGCCTCAGGAACCCATTTAAAGCAAATCAGTACTTGCTCGTTTGCTAGATTTGCAATATAACAGAACTTAAAGAGTAATTCAACTGCCTATGATAAAAAAAGCCCCTTTAGCCCATCAATATTTCTTAATCCCAATCAACCAATATAGGGATCTATTGTTTAACTATTTACGTTCCATATAAAATCAAAGTCAGTTGTGCATCTGAAGCTGACTGCGCACATTTTTACCAAAATTTAACAGAGCCACAGAAACAGAAACTGAAACTTAACCAAACGAATGTTCGCATTAAAGTTTATTTCGAAACCAACTCACTGGCAGCAGCAGCAGCAGCAGCAACAACAGCAACGGCAACAGAGCCAGCAGCAGCAGCAAAAAAAGACCCAACAGCAACGCAAATGAAAAACGCCAACGAACAACGAACGAGCGCACAGAAAGCAGCACACAGCAACAACAACAATAATATAAAAAAAAGAGAAAAAAATCAAGTAAAATTACGACAAGCAAAGAGGCAGCAGCGACGGCAGCAGCGAGGGCAGCGGCAGCAACGTTGAAAGAAAACAAGAAACTTCGTCGCAGTAGCAACGAATGTGGGGAGCAGGGCGTTCGCATGGCAGAGAGAGAAAGAGAGAGTGAGTGAGAGAAAGAGACAGTGAGAGCAAGAGAGAGAGCGAGAGAGAGGGAGAAGCAGGAAGAGTAGGCGAGGGGAAAGCAGCCGCACAAAGTGTGTGACTGTTTGAGTGCCTCTGTATATGTGTGTGTGTGTGTGTGCGGTGGGGCGAAGGTGAAGCATGCGATGGCGATGGCGATGGCGTTGGCTGCTATAACGTCAGGCAAGACTGAGGCGAAAACGACGACAACGATGAAAAAAAAACCCAGCAACGAACGAACCAACAGTGCCAGCAAAAATTTATAATAAAAGCAGCAGCAGCAGCAACAACAACGACAACGACGGCAACGACAGCGGCAAATGTTGAAGGCAACAACGATGGCGTTGCTTGCAACTCTGAACAGTGCCAGGCCAACCAGCCCGTCAACTATCCAACAACCAGCACAGCTTTAGCTGCCTTTCGAAAGAGAAGCAACAAAACCTGCATATACCCTGCATCCTAGTCAAAGTAGTTGAAAGAAATAATACAAACTTAAGTATTTAGATAAATAATTGAGGTTGGTCTGAAGGAACATAAGGAGAGGGAGAGATAAATATTAATTGAATGATTTTATTTTATTAATAATTATTGGTTGTTATTTTCAAAATATTCCGACTTTTTTATAGAATTTCTTAAATAATCTTCCCATGAATATTAATAATAGTTTTTTTAGGTATATTTTTTACCTTTCTTACTTTAACAATTAAGAAATGAAAAAACAGTCTCTCATAATAAAAAAAATTACGCAGATACCATAAATTATTTTAATATGCGGATATTTGGAGAAGTCTTCCATTTCAATCTATTTAGCAGCTACTGTTTCAGAAAATACTTATGAAGTATCAACAATTTTTCATGAATTAGGACTTAGAAGTCAGATACTTGGAAGAGATTTTTTAAAATAATAAGAAATTATTAAAGCTCAGTCAAGCTTTGTTGCTTAGTATACAAAGATGATTTTAAATACATTGGTTGAAAAATCAGTAAAATGAAAAATTTAAGCAAATGATTTTTCATAAAAAACTAAATTTCAAAAGTTTGTAATGCTAGTTACGGTCTTGGAGTCATGTTAACTACTTCATTGCATCGACTCTGCCGCAAGAGTATACGAAATGAAAGAGCGAACATCGTTAGAGTTAAAGTCGTCGTGTTCGTACTCGAATTCATCGTCGTCTTTGCCATCGCCGTTGCCGTCGCCGTCGCCGTCGTCGTCATCGTCATCGTCACTGCGAGCTCTGAGCTGAGAACAGAGCACCGACAGTGACCGAACATTAAAGTTGAAGTAAAGTTGGAATTTGTGCCTGGGCCCCCCGTTCTGCCATAGCCTCCCATGCCCGCCTTTTGTAATCAGAATAAACGAATATTCGCTTAAGCTCTGCACATTGGTGCGAAATACTATTGCAGAGGGTAATCTGGATTAACGAATGATATAAACTTTCTCTAAGACTTCCGATTATACAAATTATTACAGATATTATTATTATTTGTTTTAAAAAGGATTTTAGTCAGGATAACAAATATAAGCTGCTTAAAAAAAAATAAAACTGTAGAATATGCTATAAAGATGATGATTTTAGAATTAGTTATCTTATCTTTGCCAGATTTTAATTATGATTAGATATAGATGTATATCTATATCATATAGATGTATATAGATATTAAAGATCTATTCAACTTTTGTTATAGTTTTAAATGATAATGGCATATTACTGAGATTTGGTTTATAATCAAGCTAGAATTCTATACTTAAAGACCTGGCCAATAGCATATAATAATTGGTGGTATCTCTGAGTTGTCTTTAATATGAGTTCTATATATATACATTTCTATTATCTTTTGCTCCATTCCAATCACGTAGTGCCACTGTTCACTCCAATCATTCAACCTTACCAAGCGGCAGGGCAAAACGCAAATGTCAAGACGAACGAGCGAACCCAACGAACGCAGCTCTGTCGACAACAACAACAACAACAACAGCGACAACGAGGACGCCGACGATGAAAACGCCAAGGAGTGGGCGGAAGCTCAAGTGTTGGAACGCTAGTGCAGGTTTTGGCTACCAGGAGCTGAGTGCGAGGCCTAAAATATTCCCGCCAGCTCTCCCCAGAGCGCCCCACACCACATTTCAGTACGATAAAGAATATGCCACACCACTGTGACAATACATTTGCTAGAGCTGGCCCCCAAAGCCAGAGCATACCGTAGCCTGAATAGTCGTCCTCGGTGCTCGGTGCTCGGTCCTCATCGTCGTCGTCTTCGTTGTCGTTGTTGTTTTCGTTCTAAGCAACGCACATGGCCGCATACCACAGAGCGGAGCGCACTGTGCTGGAGCCCTGAGTCAGAACCTGCAGTCGACAACAGCAACAACAACAATGTCGGTTGTCGGTTCGCTCTTATTCATTCGATTTTGTGCTACGGCGCGGTGGCTGCTTCATGTGCTTTAGTGCCGAGCCAACACTGGCACCAGCACCAGCACCAGCACCAGCACAAGCAACATCAGCACCGCCGGCACCGTCACAGCCAACAACTCTGGGCTCTGGCTGCGCTGCTTGAGTTTTGTTGCCTTTGCTTCTGCTTTATTCCCATTTACAGCGTCAGCTCTGAAACTCAGAAACGTAGGGCTTGGGACTTTGGCTCTGACTCTGACTCTGGTTCTGGCTCTGACTCTGTCTCGGTCTCGAGCAGTCGAGCTGCGACCAGTGCCGTCTGCTGCTGGCTGGTTTGTTGGTTCTGGTTCTCAAGCAAGCACATGGCTAACAGCAACAACAGCAACGTCGACGACAATGACGACGGCGACGACGACGACGACCAGTTGCCATTTGCGCAACGCAACCAAAAAAAAAAAAGAAGAAAACCCAACAGCAACATCGATCGATGTGTTTGTATAAAAATAGAGGGAGCCGTACTCTTAGATGGGTGGGTGAGAAATAATTAGCATATTTGGGGTAAACATATATCTAGAGCACATGAAGGGTATAAGTACAAATATATTATATTATTAAAAGCTTTCAAACGCTACAAATAGAGGTAAATTCATAGCAATGAATTAGTTAATTATAATTAGCTGTTGATCAGATTAAGAACTTTGCTTTATTTAGCCATAGAATTAAATATTAATACAAACCAATGTACAACGACATTTAAAAAATAAAATTTAATATAAATAATTGTGTTTTCTTGGATTACATTAATGATCATGGGATTATTATAGAAATTATAATAAGATCCGTTTTAAAATATAAATTTTAATTTGTTTTTAGAGTCCTTCCTAATAAGAATTTGAAGAAATTGAAAATTGAACGCACTTATTTGTTCTCAATTTTATGAGCATAACAATTATGATAGTAAGCTGTCATAATAATAATCTTAACTGAAACTAAAACTGAAATGTGTGAAAATTACAAATTTTTAATAAGATCGATAAATTTTCAAACAAATAAAAATAAATTATAAACTAGTCAAACAAATGAAATGAAGGAATAATAAACGATCAAAAGATCAACTGATCAGTCTATATAAAAATGGGATTCTTGCTACAATTGATATTATAATGTATTTAACTATATTGCCTTTGCAAAATAGGACGCAACTTAAGTTCGGTTTTAGTGAGTTTGATTCCCACAGTTTTGAATACTCTTCAGGCGTACGTGCGTCCCATTTAGCTGTTTGGTTAAATGGGGCCCCCTCGATTTCTGTTGAAACAATGCCAAGTCAATGGCGCACAGCAATTTGGGACCTTCCAGCGACTTTAGCTCAGCTTCAGCTTTATTCGCTGTGTGTCATCAAAACAAACAGCGGCGGCGAGTGAGAAACAACTGATAAAACCTGAAAAGCGAATGCGTCATGCGCCCCCAAAAACTGAACTTGTGCTGATTGTGTTTTGCATTTTTGTTTGTTGGGTTTTTTGCGAAAAATGGCGTGGGCAAAAAGTTATCGATGGCGCTCAAAGCAACGCTGCCAGCAGCTCGTTTTGAAAGCAGCGCCACATTTCAAGGATACCGTTTGCAACGGGTTAGCTATTACGTTTCAGCTGGCGAACTCTAACAGGACCCATGCGCCGCAGCTATCCTTCAGCTAGAGCCAGACCGAACAGCTGGGCATGATTTCTAGCCATTTGCGCCTGCAGCTAGGTTTGCCAATTCGACGCACTCCGAGAGAAGTGCACACACACCCACACACACGCACACAGTCGCACACCCACACAAGCTAAAACCTCATTCATTTAGTTTTCGCAGAGCGACAGCAACAATAGTTTGTTTCAAAAGGGGGGCTCTTTACCGGCTGTCCTGGCTGTTAGGCAGCCTCAACTCATGGCCCAATGCATAAAAATCCAAGGGAAGCGACAGCCGCATAGAGGGTGTCCCAGCCAGCGTGGAGCTGTCCACCATGCTGGCGCTGCAATAGAACACCCTCTAAAACGGCACACATTTCAGGCCGTGCTCGCCTGTCAGCCGGTCCCTCGGTCGGACGGTCGCTCACTTTGCTATTCAACGAGCCCAACGTGAAGCACGACGCGAACGCTGGCGCGGGTTACATTCGTTTAGGGTGAATGCCGCACTCCCAGCCGCTTGTGCGAACGACCGCCCGCCCGTCCGTTTGCCCGTTAGCCCGTTCGCCTGTCAGCCAGCAACCACCCACTCTGGCAACAACCCATCCACCTACCCAGTCGTTCGTTCTCGTCCTCGCCGCTGCCGTCGTTGTCGTTGTCGTTTGTTTGTCACAATAGGGCAAAAGTTTCACTGTAACCGTTATGCGACCCACAAACACCACCGCCCCAGCTCAACGTGGAACCCAAATGTCTGCCAGCCAAGCCAGCTACCACCCAACCACCCAGCCACCCACCACACGATCTGCCAGCCAACCAGCCAGCCATCCAGCAACGTTGTCCGCATCGGCACAACGACAACCAACACAGCAAAAAACAGACTGCTGCAGTAGAAAATAGCAGACTCTGGGATACCCTAAAGTCAATTAGGGATCAAATTAAAGATAAAACTGGAGTTATAGTTTTTTATATAAAAATATTTTTCTTTTTATCTAACAAAGATATTGATAGCTATTCGGTAAATGGTTGAATAACTTGGTATTCTATGGCTCGATTCGAGGTTTGAAGCTGGATTTTGGTATTTCACTGATCTTTATGCATAAATATATATATATATATATATATATATATATATATATATATATATATATATATATATATATATATATATATATATATATATATATAATACATATATATATATATATTAATATAATATATATTATTTTATTTATTTAATATATAAATTATATATCAAATTTGTAACTTTCATTTTATCTTTAAAAAATAAATATTTATTCCAACGCCAGTTCTTATATATAATCTGCCTGAAACATATTTCTTAGTTGGGAAAATTATGTTAAAATATTTTTTGAGTATTATAAATAATTTAATTTATTTTATATGAATATAGAATTAGTCAAGAACTCGATTTATATATAATACTAAATACAGCAAATGGAAAGACAATTCGTCTATGGCTGTTTTACTCGCTTCATGGTTATAGGGTATAAAAACTTGCTCTGAAATACGATGGACTATACATACAGCTATAGTAAACTCACACACACACAAACATATATACATACATCCATATGCATACACACACAAACATATATATATTATATACATATATACTGAAAGCATTAAGCTTTCATGCGCGTGTGTTTGTGTGTATGTAGAAAACTTTTATTGTCAGCACAAACAAACACACGCACACACACAAACACACACACACGGTCTATGTTGCCTCCATGCTCGAGCGAAGGATAAAATGCTGCAAATTCACGGCAACAACAATAACAGCAACAACAACAACAGCAGCAATAAGAGAAATAACAAAAACAACAACGACAACGGAGCACACGGTACGTATACGTATCCATCAGATAGAAAAGGCATCGAGCAGCATGCTGAAATAATGAAGCAGCAAGGACTCGACTCGACTCGAGTCGAGCAAGGCAGCCAGGATAGCTGGCGAGCCTTGGCAGGCAGGCAGTCAGTCGACTTGGCTTTGGCTTTAGCTTGGCTCTGGCTCTGGCGCTGGCTCTGGTGCTGTCGCTGGCTCTGGGTCTGTCTCTGTCTCTGGCCTGGTCTCTGGGCCAAAATGAAAACGAAAATGGAAAATGTGTTTGGCTGTGCATGGGCAGGATAATAGGCGGGACAGGCAGCAGCAGGGACGAAGGCAGCATGCTGTTTGGGGCTGAAAGGACCGTCTCCGACAAGGATATTGCGCACGAGGACAGGATGGCTGCCTGGCTGACTCGTGGTGTTGATGGTGATTACAGAGATGCGCAGATAGAAGCTGAAGTCAGGCAGCTAGAGCTATCCAAACAGGCGAATGCGAATCGAGCAAAAAGCGTTTGCTTGCTTCGTTCCTTTCCATATGAAAATGCCATGTTGTTGTTGTTGTTATTGTTGCTGTTTCTATTGTTGTTGCTATTATTATTGTTTTTGTTGTTGCAAAAAGTCTAACACGCCAAGAATGTACAACGTTGTTCTTGTTGTTATTGCCACTGCCGTTGCTATTGCTGTTGCCATTGCTCTTGCTTCTGCTCCTGCTCTTACTGTTGCTGTTGCTGTTGCTGTTGTAATGTGATTCTCCCTACCAAGCGCCGCCTTACCGCCTTGTTTTTCTACAAACAGCAATGAAGGACCAGCAGAACAGTAGAATAGCAGCAGCAGAAGCTTCTAGTCAAGTCTCTGTGCACGAGTAGCTGAAAGGTCTGCTTGAGCCTTGGATGTGGGGCGGACTGGGCTGGCTTCGGTTCGGCATTAGATTGAATAGGATTGGGGGGCAAATTGCGGGCTAACGCAGAACCAAAGAACCCGAAAATATATTCCACTAGAAATGTTTATTAAATTTCTTGCATTTAAGCCTTGAGATGTGTTGAGTTGAAATTAGAAATCGACTGCCACAGCTAAAGACAAAGGATTCCAGTTCGCCAGCTCAATATAGCATCACAATTAAAGATGTTTCGGCATTAATTATTGAATGCCTTCGAATTGTTATGCCAAAACGCCCGGCAGGCTAATGTCCTTTTAGCACAAATTTAAATCATGTCTTGTAAACTTTGAGTTGAAATTAAAACAAAGTAATTCGTTACGGTTCAAACATTGCAGACTATTATATTCAGCTGAAATGTATTTATGTCAGTTGCAGTATGCTAGCTCCATAACTTGTCATCTAATTAGAAGTTGTTTCTATGAAATTGTTTCCATAAAATTTATGAAAATATTCTACAATAAGTAAGCATATGCATATACAATTGAGTCAGCTGAGAATAAATAGAAACCAGGTAAGAACAACTTAAGTGTGTGTGGAGGTACGAATTAAGACTTTAGTCGTTAATTGTAATAATATTCAAAATTACAATCGAATAACTAAAGCTTAATTTAATGTAATTAATGCATATATAATACAGATATATATTAATATATAAATTTACTTGCAGGAAAATGAATGGCAGCCTTAGCCAAATATTTACAAATAATAAAATAATAAATCTTTTCACAAAAGCAAATTTGAATTCACAAAACTTCTTAATGGAGCTAATCCGGAAAGCTTTCGACAGTAAAATTGGAAAATTTAAATCATTGACATTTAATCTTTGATTCTTGTGGTATAAAGTATGGTAATATCAAGGCTTATTCTCATAAAAATAAAATAGCAAACGAAATGACATGATATAGATTCCGTTTACTATGACTTATTCTATAATTTTTATCTAATTATATTTAGTTTTCTTCTTTCCCAGTGTATTTTTGTTTTAACTACCACAACTTGATCATCTTTTGCTATTATTATGAAACACTGCTAATAAAAAATAAATAAATTTGTAATGCAATAGCCAAGTTTTTAAGATAAGCCCCAACTCTAATCAGTGTCCTTCCCACCCATTCGCAGTGCTCGTTATCAATGCTCGCTTTGCGCATTGTTGCTGGAGTACGTAACATGACCCACTAATTGGTTATGCATTGCACAGCAGAGCAAGTGATGGGACGACACCTCAGCCTTATAAGCCAGAGCCCATGCAGTGCCATGCCCCATGGGCGCTGCCCGCTGTGTAAGGTCAGCTCGGGTAACCGCAGGCCGTGTGCGCCAATTTTGGTGAGTGGCCGCTCTGAGGATGTGGAAATGCAGATGGAGATAAAGATGGAGATGGATATGGAGATGAAGTTGGATATGGAAATGGAGTTGGAGATGCGAGGATTATAGATGTGGGAGTCTGGCGCAATGAGAGTGCGTGTGTGACCCAAATACACACGCACACTTACACATTGAATGACTAGCTCCGTTCATTCAGATAAACCAAAACACTCGGCTCCAAATATCAGGAGCTAGATGTCAAAGTGCGTGCAGGAGTTATGCAAATGTGGGATCCGTCGGGGAACTAACAGGCGTGGGCCACAGGATAGGTGTCGTTGTTATTGTTGCTTGTGCTATCTGTGTTGCTGTTGCTATTGTTGTCTGGAGTGTCGCGTCTGACAATGAAACCGCACTCACCAGTGCAACACACAAACTGTGTGTGTGTGTGTGTGTGTGTGTGTGTGTAGCAGCTTCTGGTGGGGACGCTTAATAAGCGCAAAGGCAACTGGGCAGCAAGGCGTGAATCCTTCAGGACATCAGAGTGATGTTGCCGCGAAGCGAAAGTTTTTCTTTGCCAGCAAATTTGATTTTTATGTGTGTGTGTGTGGGTTTTTTTGTGTTGCTCTCCGTGAAAAGTGAAAAACTTTGCAACCCCTTCGACTGCGACGCAAACAGCGCAGATGGCATCGCTGTCAACGTCGGCAGCGCCGCAGCGTCAACGTTGACGCCGCGGTCGCTGTCAGCGTTAGCGTCGTCGTTGGCATCGGCTTCGTATTTTCAATTTATGGTTTTGTATGCACAGAGCAAGAGACGTGGCGCACACATGTAGCCGGAGCCGGAGCCGGAGCCAGAGCCGTAGACAGAGCCCAATGCCAATGCACCCCGTTGTGGATTGTGTTTAGAGGGATGCGGAGCATGCAGCTGCACAGGGGTGGCAGTTGGGCGTGGGAGGGTTGAAAGCCTGTGCTGGCTGAGTGACTAGATGTCTGGCTGCCTCTGCTACTGCGACTGCTGCTGTTGCGTCGTCTGTTGCTTCGTGCGTTTGCTTTTAATACATTTTCGCCAGCTGCTAAACTGAAATTTCCACAGCTGCGCCCCCGACTAGACGCCCCCCACACGACGCCCCGCTCGCATCTGTGGCTGTGGCTGTGAATTCGCATCGCATGTGAATTATGACAGAACTTTGTTGGGGCCACAGCAACCGCGAATGCTGACGCTGGCGTTGGCGCTGACGCTCACGCAGACGTCGCAGTCACAGTCGGCGTTTGTTTTGCATTTTTCATGCTGCCAGCGAAGGCAGCAGACAAGCGGCGACCTTGAACAATTTATTGTTGTTGCCTTTGCCTTTGCCGTTGCTGTTGTTATTGTTGTTGTTGCTGTTGTTGTTAACTGCTTTTTATTTATTTATGGTATTTTGCTGTTGGTTCGGGGCACTGGCGCTTGTGGACCCTTGTAATATATGCATGCCAGGCAGTCAGGCAGCCAGTCAGGCAGACAGGCACCCAAAGAGCCGGCAACCTGCCATTCAAAGCCATCAACAACATGAAGCATCCACCGAAAGGCAGTCACTCAGCTATACACCAATACAGCAATACAACAATCCATCTATCATTAGTCAATGCTACTCTCCTCGTCGTCGTCATCGTCGTCGTCGTCGTCGTCGTCGTCGTCGTGGCCCGCAGTCGCCAGCGAAAGTGTTACGTTCAATGCTCCCGTCGCGACGTCGCTTTGGCGTTGGCGCTATCCCAAAAGAGTCGCCGCTTGGTAACAAGTGGTTCTCCCTCTTTTTGGAAAGCCCGATCCTGCCTTTGCTTACTCCCTTGCCGCACCGTAGCCTCATTACCCAACCCACTGTCCATTGACTTGCGGTTAATCTGTTTATACATTACACCAACAACAACAGCAAATGAAAAGAAAAAGGAGGAAACGAAAAAAAATCAGTTCACAGCTGTTTGGGAACTGTCGTTTTTATTGCCGTTGTTGGGCTGTTCTTTTAATTAGGCGTGAAAAACTCTCAATGAACGTTGCTGCTGCCCCAACTGATTGTTGTAGGTGTGCGTGTGCGTGTGTGTGTATGTGTGTGTGTGAATGAAACTGAATGAAGTTATGAGTAGATACGCTAATGAGTGAGAGGAGCAAGGCGACAGCGAAGGTCAGTTTTATGCGCTGGAGTGGCGAAAGACTAAATCACCAGGAGCAGCAGCAGCAAAAGCGTCGCGGACAGCTTTATAGCTTGCAACTTGTTGAATGAATGTAGATTCGAGAGCGTATCTTAAGTCCGACTGTCAACAGTTAGTCGACAGTTGTGAGTGGCGACGTCCTTCGCCGGATTCGCAGTGCCTCAATCTTGGGATTGTCAGCAGGTACATCACTTAATTGGATGCTGTATGAAACATTTTACAGTTTCAGAATGTTATGTAGCTGCAGTGCATGATGCAAACATTATCTATTACCAATTGCTGCACACAAAGAGTGGCATATTAATTACTATCACGTTATGATGACAATGTTATATGAGAAGTTTGTTGCACTCTCGGTATGTCCGCACTTTTTATTTTATTTGGCATTATTTTAGTTTTTATAATTATTTAATTTACCCTGTTTTTCTTATAATATTTTTAATGTATTATTTTTATGTTTAATGCATAAGTAACAATAGCATATTTTAGCGCGTTTATTTATTCAAAAGTAGTAGCATCTTCAGTCTTATATTGGTAATAAACATTTATAGCCAAGACAATATAACCATCTATTTATCGTCCTTATATAAGCAGAAAAATCACTTTACAAGACTCATAACTTCTTATCAAATATGATAAGCATTGAACTATTAACTGATGTTATTTAATAGTATTATGAAAGTCGTGTAGTGAGATTATTAAATAATTTGATTGCATTAGAAACTATTCAACTATATGATTTAATTCATTGCCTTAAATTATATGAAACTTGTTGTATAGTTTTAGTATATGTTAAACTATTTTTTTTTTAGTTTTAAGCAAAAGAAAATCATTGCACTTAGAACAGGCTATAATTTTCACCTTAGTTTTATTATTGTAAATTTCAGTCCAAACTAATATTTTAATCTATTTGCAATATGAGTTGTATATATCAATAAAAATTTCTTTAGAATTGTGTTTTAAGGCCCAAATTCAATCAGCATACTTGCTATAAATAATATTAATGATTAATGTATAATTTATTCAAAAACTAAGTACAAAAACCTTAATTCATATAAATGTTGTATAGTTTGAATTTTTTAATTTTATGAAATTATCAAAAATGTATTAGAAGCATCCAGCTTTATGTTGTTAGTCTTCCCTATCTGTGAATTTCAACCACAAACAAATATTATATGCTTACGTCAGTTGACACATCTTTCAGAAACATTCAAATATTCACTTTGGCGTAGTCTAAGCTGCCTTGCCTTACAGTTACATGGCTTGTTCGCAGGCCACTGTAAGATTGACAGCCATCTAACCATATCTAGTTATATGCGTAAGTCCTGCTTACTAAACTCTGCTTAGTAGAGACCGACACCACAAACTGGGCTCCAAATTCTCCAATGCAACGCCATGCAGCGGTCAATATTTCATATGCACATGTACATGCGCATGTATATAACTAGATCTGCTGTTGTATGGGAGTGTGAGTGTGTGTGTGTGGTTGTGTGTGTGTGTGTGTATGTGTGCACATGTATTTGCATTTGCGTCAACACACGTTAGTGCTAGCCATCGTAGTACTACGCTACGTATACGTAACATGCAACTATTTAGTTTCATCGAGAGACGCCACAACGACTGTTGTCCCCATTGCTTTAGATTCCGCCCTGCACCCCGTTCATCCCTCACCCTTCACACCAACTTGCCCCAACTAGCAACGAAATCCTGCTGCACTTGCCCCTTTTCACTGTTGACCATTGGATAAACTACACAACACATGGCATTCTACTTAGTTGGCGCCGAGCTGAGTTCAAAGCACAGACGACCACGACGACGGCAACGGCAGCGACGGCGACGCTACTGATGTAGTTGATTTCGTCGTAGTGACCTCCATTTCCCAACTCAACGTTCCACCAATCAGTGATGGCCAGCGCCTTGACACTAGCTGCCAGTTGAATCTCAACTCTGGCTCAGGTATCTGGATTCTAAATGATCTAGATAACTCCAAGCTGCCTACAGGTTGAACATTTGTAATGCAATATCACTAAAGTTATCTATTTCTAACTCATTATTCTCTGAAGGAGCGCAGAACAGTACAACTGAATCTGGCGTGTCTAAAATATTTGCAATTGTTGATTAATTTCAATCATATGTCAAATCAAGTCAAATAACGTTTTTAAAAACATTTTTAAAATTAAACCTCCATTGTTTTTTGATTATAGGTAACTTGCTTGTTAGAGAGTATAAATTACTTTGAAATACCTTAGTTTTTAGTTGAAATACTTTGAATAATGAATTTTAATAATACCATAGCTCTATGGTTCTTGAAATCCTTCTTAAAAGAATTACCTTAGCAAACGATACAATTGAGAGATGATAGCTGGCTCTGAATTTGAGATATACCATATATCAATTCGAAAAAAAAGTTCACTTCAGTTTTTCATAGATCATCCAGTTTGGGGGCAAATTAAAATTCAGTATTTTCATAGCGCGACCTTCCCTCCACATTTAAATAGGACTTACTGGTTATCAGCCTTAGACAATAGGTTCGGATTATATTAAAGTACAAAAGCAAACGCAATAATAGCATTAAAGTTGCTCTTAGAAAGTGCATTATTCACCCCAACTTAAATCAGATATACAATCAAAGACTACGAACTCGAATTAGAGTCCTTCAGCTTGTGTAAGCTGGATCTAAAAATTAACATTGAAAAGAGTTTCTGTCTCTCTTAGCTGTTTGAGTTTCCATAAATATTAAGTGTTATTCAACGTCTACCCAACAGGTTCACAAATTTAAGTCCGAAAACTAACATCTAACACTATATCTTTAGAGTTCCACCTTAAGCTCTTTATTCCGCACATATTCCCTGTCATTTTCCAACACTATTCGAATACTTATTGTGGAGCATGGGTTACAATGGGACTGCCTCGATTCTATTGCCAGTCCCGTGCCCGGTCCCAATCCTGGTCCCCCAGCTCCCAGATTACTGACAGTTCAATTGTGGCGCCGTTGACGTCGCCGGGCGCACACATACAACACACACACACACACAGCACAACAGGACACACACAATGGCACACACAGGCATTTAAACTAGACGAACGAGACGAGACGAGAAATTTATGCGGCTCCAACTCAACCCAAAAACGCCCGTCCACACGGCACAAACTGAACCCAGCCCAAACTCAAACCCAAACCCAAAACTCAAACCAAGCCGGAGCCAAAAGCAATGTGAACTAAAACCAACCAGGCCCA
Source organism: Drosophila meridionalis (assembly GCA_035045145.1). Classification (NCBI taxonomy): domain Eukaryota; kingdom Metazoa; phylum Arthropoda; class Insecta; order Diptera; family Drosophilidae; genus Drosophila; species Drosophila meridionalis. The sequence continues at coordinate 1,228,875 of JAWNPG010000037.1, forward strand.
AAGCCAGAGCCAGTGCCAGGGCCAGAGCGAGAGCGAGAGCCACTTCCACAGCGAGCATCATGCCACCGAGCAGCAACCACCCAGCCAAAGTGGCAGGGCCCAGGCCCATCGTACACCCCATTGCCATTTCGTTATTTGTATGGACCGATGTTGCCGAACCGTCGAAGCACCGAACGAAACGGCAAAGCGACAAGCCGACGAACCAACAAACCGACGAACCAACGAACCGACGAACCGTCGAACCGACTGCCAAACTGTCAGCTGAACTTATTGTGGGGTGGGTTTTTGTGTTGTAGCTGCTGTGTGTATGTATATACGTGGGTTTGTGTGTGTGTGTGATGTCGTAGTCAGATAGATTAAATCGATGGAAATGTAGGACTGTATACACACACACACACACAAGATACACACAGCCAGTCATCTAACGAACGAATGCGCCTTGTTGTTGCTGCGGCAAAATACAACAACAGACAACCAACGCATCACAGCAGCAGCAGCAGCAGCAGCAAAAGCACCATAGATCTCACAATCAAGGGGGGCTAATATAATATATAATATAATATATATAACTACTGCAAAAAAAAGATATTAGTTTAATAATATTAAGCTAAATTTTTAAACACTTCAGAAATATTACTAATAATTAAAAAATAAAAAATATTTTCTTTAAAAAATATATAATTTCAAATGTCAAAATCTAAAATCACAATATCAATCAAACTAGTATATATGATTTTGATTGGCCTTCAAGTACATATAGTAAAAGCAATATATATAAATTGCTGAACATAGATTTGACTGATCGTCTAAATTGACTAGGGCTCATAATATTTGTATATTTTAAAATTTAGTATGAAACATAAAGTATATATATATATTTATAATCTTGATACTTACATATATGCAAATATCTCGATTATATAATTTTAATATGCATTCAAAATATATAATCACAATATTTATATGCATATTCATATATAGATTATATTGTTTAAATTAAATAAAAATATTATAAAATGTACATATTTTTATTTCAAATAAACATTATTTGATTATATGAAAAATATATATATATGAAATACCAAAAACCTTAATTGAAAAATGATTTCATTTTCAAAATTAGTTACTTAATTGAAAATTGAAAATTTATATAAAATCTGAATAAAAATACCTCGTAAATCATACAAAATATTTGTAAATATTATACAATTTGTGGTAAAAACTCCTCTTGTTCACAACATAATTAATCCCCTTTCAACTTTCAGCCACGCCACTGCCTTACCGCATTTTCAGCTTTGTTTGCTTTCATATGCTTACTTATAGATGTATGTGTTTGTATGTGGTGATTGTGTCTGTGTGTGTGCGTGTGTGTGCGAGTGTTCATATAAATGTGCATGTACTTGAGTATATCATATAGTGTATATACAGTGAAAGCTCTCATTAAAGCCAGCCATATTGTTATGTTGAAATCCTTCTTACCGACTGTTGATCGTACACCTGACTGCGAAAACTGAAGCTGGTTTCATGCCGAAAATAGAAGGAGTCGTCATATAATGACGAACTCTATGCGGGAGTGTTCACTGTGATTGTGGGGTTGATAAGCCTTCAAATCGAAATTATCAAAGCGCATACCCAAACCGAGTAAGTGTCCAACACGTCAGGCTCTGGGTAGTATGAGAAGCGCATGGAAGGCCTACGGCTGAGTAAAATATCAATAAATTGTAAACAGTTCTGTCCACAGGTAAGAGTTGGCCCAGAAATCAAAAATAAACATACTAATGGAAAATATAATAATGAAGTTATTATAATGAATTAGTAAAAATGATTTTAGTAAATGTACTATGTATGTAGATATTATTAAAATAAACAGAGTATAACTCTTATTTAATATAGTACTTAAGATTTAGTTAAAGGATCAATGATATTATCATAAGGCATATTTTTAATCCCATTTAGTAATCGAACTCATAATTTAGAAACGTAAGACAATTTATTAAGTTCTAAATGCGTATATATTACTTAGTTTATTCTATAAAAATATGCCCCCTATTACACCCAATCTTAAAATCTATCATATAAATGGCCCAAACCATTATCTCTGTGCCCAGACAGATTCAAGCAGGTGTCACTCGCAACAATGACAATCCCCATGAGAGGCATGGGGCCGTTCGCTACATGCACTCAGTTCGAAACGTTCCCGCCCAAAAAACTCGAAATATCGTACATTTGAACTATTTGCGAAACGACGGCTTAGCCCCTCTTAGAGGTATGAATGGAAACTGGAATAGAAACAGAGAGCAGACCACAGACTCCGGCTTCAACCTTCCATAGGCAAGCCAGAGTCCAAACTGGCAACAACAAGCACGATGATGATGCTGCTGTTGCTGTTGCTGTTGCAGCTTTTTCTCGTTAATGTTGCTGATACCGTTGTTGCTATTGCTGCTGTTGCTGTTGCTGTTGCTGCTGATGCTGATGCTGCTACTCTCGGTTCACTGCGGCGATGTTGTAAAAGTTTTGCGCACAAATCAGCAACGAGCACACACTCACACACACACACACACACACATGTGTATGAAAGGATACGCAAAGTGTATGAAATAAAAATACGACAGCAGCAATAGCAACAGCAACAGCAACAGCAGCATCAGCAACAACGAGGCAACAGCAACAACAAATGGCATTTTCAGAGCTCGAAGGCGAACAATGAATGCCAGAGAGCCAACATCGTTAGGGCTTAAACCAGCAGCTACCCTAAATTCCCCCATAGCTACATAGCATAGCCCCGACCCCCTACAGCACCCACCCCGCCCCTGCCCTGTCCTGCTCCGCTTCTATCTATGGTCGATGGTGCCCAAACATTGACGCTGCGCTGCGTCGCACATTTTCAATGCGCTCGCCTCGAAACGGTGGAAAATGCGCGTCCGTTGTTAGTCGGAAAACGTCGTCATCCGTCGACGGTTGTTTGGCTGGCTTGGACCAGGTCTGGCTCGGCCTGCTAGCTACAACGCTGCCTTGGCTTGGCGTTCGTTATGCGCTAACTGCAAATAACACAGCAGCCGCAGCAGCAGCAGCAGCAGCAATAGCAACAGCAACAACACGAACGGCAGCGATAGCAGCAGAAGCAGCAGCAGCAGCAACAGCAGCAACAGCAACAACAGCAATTCTCCATTTGTATTAAAGCGAACGAGGCAAATCGCACGAATGCGCTCGGAAGTTGCTCGGCTAAAGCACGAGCTCCATTTTTGGGGGACGTGGAGCGTGTGCAAAACAAAGAGCCACCCAGTTACCAGCAACAACAGCAATAATAACAACAACAACATCAGCAGCAGCAGCAGCAAGCTCCCTCTCTGTCTATGCATGTGGCTACTCGCACTCACTATGTATATATGAAGATGTGTGTGTGTGTGTGTGCCTACACATATACATGCGCGTGTGTGTATGTGTGCCTATGTTTCTATGTGTGTGTCTCTGTGCAATGCCATCACGTCAGCCAAGCAACCAAGCAAGCAAAGCAATCAGCAGTCAGTCGGGTCAGGGAATGGGGAATTGCTGTTGTTGTGCATGAGTTTATATATATATATAATATATATATATATATGTATATATAAATATGTATGTGTATATAGATTTATGTGAGTGTGTGCAGCTAAGCCGCTGCCAGCCAGCAGCCGCAGGGGCCCCCAAACCAACGACAGCACCAACAACCACCCACTTTTATCAGTCAGCAAAAGGTCGTTCGGCTATGTGGTCGACTCTGCTGTGCAACAACAGCGAATGATGATGATATGAATGATGATAATGATTATCAGGCTGATGATGATGATGCTGATGATAATGAAGCGACTGAGCACCTGACTAGCAATTGCTGTTTGTCAAGATCAGTTGGCACAGCTCTGAGCATGTGAAACGATCATCTTTGCGATTAGACGAGCAACAACTTAAAGCTTTATTCAAATACTAAAGTATTGAATATATTTTCATATTGAAAACAAATATAGATCCCACCACTGTTTTCCTATTATCTGTTCTTAGGAAAAATGTGCATGTTCTTTTAATAATATTATTATTTTATATATATGTAGGTTGAATTAAAGCATAAATTATTATTTTGATCTTGTCTCTAAGCAATACTATATACATATTTCATATCTTATTTATTTAGTACTTTTTATGGACATTAAAAAATATTAATTTATTTTATTTAACATTTTTTTCCAAAAATGTTTTAATTAAATAGCTAGAAAAGACAATTCAAAAACTTATCTTCTTGCAATTCAAAAAATTTCACTATATTCGAATTGAAATAATAGTATTGAGCTTAGGATTCTCAAGCCTATTTTATTTTAATTAACTATTTATAAATAACAAATTATTAACATTATCAATTTAAAAAGTAATTTAAAAGTCATTGAATGTCACTTTTTTTCAAAAAAAAAAAAAATATTGTTTAACTAAGATTATTTCTTCTTCGAAAATCCAACATATTGAAATTAAAAGTGATACATTTTTTAACTTTATTATTCCTATGATCACGTATAAATACATTTATTTCAGGTATCATCAATTTAGTTTGCTAAAATGGATGATCTCGATCACGACAGATCAATAAATCTATATCAAACATCCAAATTTCCATCTAATACAATAAATAAATAACCATCTTAAGAAACGATCAGTTATCGGTAAATCTTCGTGTTTGTCTCAATCTGTTTATCGATATCATATTGGTGCCAAGTAAGTCGCATCGATTAAAGCCGTTACACAGCAATCGCAATTATCGACTTTATGAAACGAGCAAACAGCATAACCATGCTAACGCCGCCTTTGTTTGCCATGCACTGAAATAGTTAAACGGTCAATGTGTAGGGATGGGCGGGAACGAGGTGGTCCTATCGACTCATAATGTACGAGCCAGAGCCAAAGCCATGCCTGCTCTGCGCTCCATGCTCCATGTGATGTTTCGGGTTTGGGTTTGCGTTTGGGCTTGAGTTTGGGTTTGGGTCTGGGTTCGGGTTTGGGTTTAGTGGCTACGTTGCCGCACGCACGCTCCCTGGCAGCTGGTGTGGCCCGCCTGGCAGCTTTCCACGGAGCAACTGAAAAGGCGAATCGGAAAACTCACAGGCGGAGAAGGCAACAACAATAATCACAGCAACAGCAGCAGCAGCAACAACTAATGTGCGCATGTGACAGGGTTGCCGACGAGTTTGAGGCTCGTCGCTCGCTGCTCGCTATTTGATTCGGCTCGGCACGAGGGCAACACTGGCTGACTAGTTGGCTGGCTGACTTGCCTGCTTTGCCTGACTGCTTGTTGGCCTGGTCCAAAGCTATTCAGTACGAACTCTGCACTTCGCACAACAAGACAACACAGCGACAACGACAACTACGACGACAACAGCGCGGCCAACGGCAAAAAAGACGTAAAATTCTGATAAAGCGCCAAAGCAAAAGCGAATCCCTTAAGTTTCATTTACGCGCCCAGTGCGAAAGTTTCATAGAACCCTTTTCATTTCGATCGTTCAGTTCAGTTAGTTGTGCATTCAAAATGTGGAGCTGTTACTACCAACTGCAGCAGCAGCGGCCGCACTAGAAGGACCTGCTGCACCTGCTGCCACTGCCACAACGGCCAAGCTACCACCAACAACAACTGCCACAGCAGCAACAAAAAAAGGCGCCAAAAATCAAAAGAATTATTACAGCCAAGGAATTCCCCCGATTACCTGCAATGAAAACAATGAAAATGTGGACCGAAGCGAGCAACGTGAGTAACCCGATCCTTAGTCAATGATCACACACACACTCACACACACACATACAAGAGACCCTAACCCTAGTAGGGAGTTCAACTTTTTCGCTTTGGAGCTTTTGCCTCGCTGATGATAATGATGCGATAGTTTAGTTCTTTTGTTTTGATTATTGAGCTTCAGCAGCGTTTACGCTTTGTCTGCGCTTCTTCGTTGGTGTGCGTTTACCGGTCGAGGCAATTGAAAAGCCATTTGGGGAATGCCAATGGGCACAGCTGCTTGGCCAGGGTTCGGGTTCCGGGTCGGAGTGGGGGTAGGGGAGACAGACGTTGGCACGCATCACGTAGCCACTCAGCAGGCAGACACGCATCGCATGCGTCGCCGTCGCAGTTGCCGTTGCCGTCGCAGTCGACATCACTATCAATTCGCATGCTCATTCCACCATTCGTTCGCCATTCACCATTCACCCATGCTTCTTCATTCCCATGTCGAGGCACAATCGAAGCAATGTAAACAAAAGCCAACAGCAAATATTTTTTTTCTTTTTTCTTTTCTTTCGACTTGTTTTTGCTTGTTCTTCTCAGCAATTAAATGAAAGTTTTCGATGAGGTGCGACCATGGAATGTTGGCGGGCCTGTGCGGGGCCACCGGGCCAGCCAACTGGGGGTGGCACCACATTGCAGAAGCCGGCGAGCAAAACAAAAACTGCAAAAATGTCATACGTCGTCCATTGTGTGCGTGCCGTGCACTGCTCTGCACTGCACAATGCGGTGCGGTGCGGCGTATGGACTGGCAAGTGGAGGATGGCGAATGTGTGTGGGTAGGCTGAAATTCGGGTCGGGGTCAGGGGGTGTAGGCACAGGCTACACACATGCCTCCACACACACACACACATACACACCCACACATACACTGACATTTAAATGTCAGCATCTGTAACTTTTCCATGTGCGGCATCTGACTTTGAGATACGCAGATACTAAGATATAATGATATCTTAGTTGTAATAGAGGCATATGAGATACGCAATATAGGCTTTTCATTAATTAGTAGTATATTATATATTAGGTAGTTGCTGACTTCATTTACATGTTATTTATCTTTCATAACATCTTCTTTAACCTAAGTTAGCCTTTCGTAGCCACACTAATCACATTCTTTGGTTCTACACATCCCGAGAGTTTTTGGTTGATTCTATACATATTCTATGCTATTTAGTCTTATTTTTATATACCCATTTGTTTTCCTACCCTATGGATGCTTCCTTGTTTAACTAGACATATGTACATACGTACACAGGAGAAATAAATATATATATTTATACCCACATACACATATACCTTAAATACTTACTATATGAAAATCCCATTTCCTATTCTTACTAGGTTCTTATAAATAAGTGTCGCAAGTCAAACAAATCTGAGGTTTTATTGCAATATTTCAGTAAATTGTTTGTTTATTAATGATAGTGATAAATATAATAGTATATAATAATAATAAATAATAATAATAAATTTAATAACATATAATAATCATGATAATTTAGGATTTATCATTAATTTGCCATAGAATTTGAATGTGGCATAAGCCTAATTTCCAAAGTAGTTCAACTGCGAAAACTGTTTATGTTCATGTTTCCATCTAATAGTATCCCATTCTACACCACTTCCAGACCACTAAATCTTTATAGTTCTTAGTAAAATGAAACCCGAACAAATAAAGTAATTGTCGAATCAAAAACCAAAATAAAAATAAAAATCCCTTTAACTGAACCTAGTAGAATCGAGCAGAGGTTTATACTTAGAATTTTTTTTACAATACAAATTTAATATGGTTGATATGCATATGCATATGATATACATTCATACATATGTACATACATATGTATTTACATACACATATGCATATTACAAGCATATACCCATATAGTAGTCAGCTACACTGTTAAGGATAAAGCATACACCTATGTTTGAGTGATGTAATTAAGCTCTATAATTTCGTTGGAAGGTAAATCGATAACAATAGTGACATTTATGATAAATCGCTCAATATGTGCTATAGCTTCGATCCAACTATGCTTATCTTTATTCCTATCAAATATAAGAACTAGGTATTTATTATAATCATATACATACATATGTAAAGCGATAAGCACAAACATGCATGCATATTTATGTACGTATGTTTGTATGTATTCAAGTATCTTGAAACATATGCCACAAGTTGAATGAACTTCAGCGGGAATAAAGCGAACAAAGTTGATTAGGGAAGTTGGCTTGGCTGATTTCTAAAGTGGTCATAAACAAAGATGCCACTTGTCCTTGACACAGTGACAGGCAACCACAACAAAGTGCACACACACACACACATACACACATACATATGCTCGCTTAAATATGTATGTTTGTATATTGTAACAAGCATGACTTGCGCTTGGGCATTGAACAGCAACAGCGACTGCGACGGCAACGGCAACTGCGACGCCGACGGCGGGAGACGACGCGCCGTCAGTGCTCACACCCCAATGGAGATGGAGCACATTTCATTATCGGTGCCTGTGGCCGGGTCGCTCATGCAAATGCCTCCCGATTTCGCATAGCTTAGGTCAGTTTCCGTGCCATAAAAAACCAAACAGCTGCAGCCGCAGCAGAACCCTTTTTTTTTAGCCAGCCGCACGAATACGCACATAAAAATATACATGCGCATACATATAAAGGCATTTAACGGTTTTATGTGTATTTACCATTAGGCTTTCAATGGGCAATAATAATGGGGGGCTGCTCTTTGCGGCTGGCCATAATTTATTGGCCACTTGTTTCTAAGCAGCGACAGCGTCAGGCATGCCAACCTGCCGCAACAGCAACACACACACACACACACACACACACACATAGAGAGAGAGGCGCACGTATGTTTGTATGTATGTATGTACATAGTAGTACTATGAATGAGTGCGAGTGAGCAAACGGAGTGAGGAGGAGTGAGAATTGAATGGCGCTCGCTAATAAGCATCAAGAGCAGACACAAAAGGGCAAAAGCAAAACGAACAACCACAGCGACAGCAATAACAACAACGGCAACAGCTGAGACTAGAGAGGCCGGTCAGGCAGCACGTGCTAAACACATTTAACGACAACTACAACAGCAGCAGCGACGGCGACAGCGACGGCAACAACAATAACAAGAGCAATAACGATAGCGTCAGCAGTGGGACGCGGTGCGCGGGGCAGAAAAACGATTAAATTAAAAACCAAAACAAACTAAAGAAACGAGCTGCGACGTCGGCGTCGACAGCGACGCCGGCAGTGCCACGCGAGACGATGACAACAACAAGGAGAGATACTCGCACAACATGTTGAGTACACCAAAAAAGAAAAAAAAAAACAAGCAGCAGCAACAGCAACAACAACACAGCAATAAATGCGCATAATAAACGTCAATTTAAAATGCTAAAAGCTCAACAGCGACGTCAGCGCAAGCGGCGCAGTCAGCGACGGCGTAGTCGGCGACAATAATAAAAAAAGGCGAATCGCCAAAAGTTAAGAAGAAAATACAACACACATACAGACGCGCACACACACACACAAACACACAGTGGGAGACATGGTGACGGCAGCGTCGAACGATGGAGGCCAAAGTAAGCAATAAAAAATAACCCTTTTTCCGGTTTTTTGTTTTGCTTTGCAGTTTCTAATCAAGAGAAAATACATAAAAGCAAAATTGCCGTTGCGGCAACGGCGACAGCGGCAGCGGCAGCGACAGCGACGCAAGCTGATTGACTGACTGAATGACTCTGAATGACTTTGTTGTCAGGCCGCTTCGGCACTCGCTAATTCTTTTGGCATTTGCCACACTCTCAAATATACATACGCAGTGTGTGTGTGTGTAGGGGTACTTGAGTACATCATTCATAGCTGCTGAAAGGGATTCCCCGATCTTTGATTGCTTACGCCCCTAATCCTTTTTACTCTACTACCTTATGAAAAGGTAGAGCGAAGCTTAAAAATGCTACTGTAAGATATGCTTTTCTACTTAGTTGGAGCAATTAGCGTGTGTAATCAGACACAGCTAGTGGTCTAATTGCAGATGATGCGCTGTTTATAGCTTAAGAATAATCAAATGAGACCATGTTTATTACTTATATTAAGCTATTTTCATGCAATTTGCATAAGAAGAAAAATAGAAACTTAAGCTATAAATAACTGTTTATCTGCAATTGTAAGACTGAAAAATACATTGCTATTCTGCACACTCATCGAATGGGCGTCCCCCAATCAGCAATTGTCGACTGCTCGAATTTCAAAGTCGCCGTCGCAGTTGCCGTCGCAGTTGCCGTCGCAGTTATCGTTGCAGTCGCCGTCAATGAAATATGCCCTGATAGCTTACTACTAGCACTACGACTACGACTACATCAACGACAACGGCAGTGAGCTGCCCGGCTAAATACCAAGAGCAATAAAACAATAAAAATCATCTCGCAGCCATTTACATAGCGATCAAAACAAAAATAATAATAATAATAAAATAAAAAAAAATCAAGCACATACAGCGCGGTCCCTGTTTCGTGACCGGGTCGCCGACGCTAACGACGACGTCGACGTCGACGTGGATAGCGATGCCGGTATCATAAATAATTTCGATTTGACTTATATTATTAGCTAAATAAATAAATATGAATGAAAAAAAAAAAACAAACAAACAAACAAACGAACAACGAGAGGCCGAGGCATGAATGAATAAAAGACAAGCCGGCGCCACAGACGTCGTCGTCGACGTCGCTGTCGCTGTCGCTGTCACTGCCGCCGCCGCAGTCGCTGTCAACGCCAGCCGCGCTGCTTAGCGTGAGAAAAACCATTCAAATTGTCAAACGAAGCCGAATCGAACGAACCGCCGGCACATACGTAATTTTGTTTCTCTATTTAATGACAAATCGAACCCGTCAAGTTATTGACTCGATACGAACAGCTTGAAAGTGATTGACTTGGAAAGAGCATGGTCAACAATAATAATTTATTTATATTATAGAATTATTTTACCATTGCTAATGCTAAAAAATATAACTCTATCATTCAATCCTTTGGCTTCAGGCTAAGATAATACCAGCTGTATATTTGACCTGTGAATAGAGCTGAGTTTAGCGAACCACTAAGATATAAGACCTTGGATTTTAAATATATTATTATATTTTTCGCTTGCTTTACTCCGAGTCGTGTCGCTGCTAAGGTCAATAGAGTTTTTTGACATCATATGAAGATAGTATTTATTCTGTCTTCAGTCTTATAGCTGAAGTTCGACTAATTCGCTGCCCCTACTGTCGCCGACGTTGTTGCATGTTGCATTAATCATGATTTAGCAGACATAACCTCATTTTCCAGCCTTCATGTTGGGGCGAAGCGATACAAAACAGCTGTTCCATTGTTGTTGCCGCACATGATGCCCCTGCAAGGAGCTAGCCGTTAAGAGGCGGCGTCGCGACTGCAACTGCAACTCGTTTCCAGGCCCACGCCCACCTCCTTAACCACTTGCCATTCATACGCCGTGGCGCACGAAATCGCGTATCAAAACAAAAAAGGCAACGACAGCAGCAGCAGCAGCGGTAACGGCATCGGCAACGACGTCGCAGTCGCAGTCGCAGCCGCCGTCGACACCGACGTCGCTGTTCTGAGCACAATTAATAAATTATAGACGGCGTTGGCAGACATTGTCCAAAAGGCAAAGCAAAGCACAAGCACAAGCGCAGGCAGCCACCCAACATAGCGTCACGTGTAGCGAGAGAGTGAGCGAGACGGCGAGTGTGGGCGCAGGGGCGTGAGCAGAGGAGAAGCAATGCTGTAGTGGCGGCACGCGAAACCAGTGATCAAAACAAAAACCGAAAAAACGAATTTATCATTACAATTACAACAAGGCAAAGGCAATAAAATTAATCAGCAATTCAAAAACTGCAAGTGGCTGTCGTTGTTGTTGTTGTTGTTGTTTTGTTGATGATGTTATTTCTGTTGTTGTTGTTGCTGCTGTTGTGGTTGGTTTAATAACCCGAAATAATCGCAGCCAATGCTCAGAGGAGCAAAGGCAGGCGACGCATGTGCTAGAGAGAGATGCCCATACGCGTAGAGCAGACGAGAAGTAGAGCAGAGACGGACGCCGTGGTTGACGTCGGCGTCGTCATCATTAAAACAACATAAAAAGTAATAAATAAATATGAGTGTGAGCATGTTTTGTATGTTGGTGTGCGTGTGTGCGTATGTATGTGTTTCTGTGAGAACGAACGACCTTCAACTTCCTACCCCTGCTGAGCACTGACTGTGGCTACCTGTCTGTCAGCGTCAATGCTTGCGTCGCTGTCGCCGTTCGCGTCTCTGCCTGTTGACATTGATAGCTTCAACTGTAAACTTATACAAAAGCCATAAAGAGGTCTAGCAAAAATGCGAGTGCGAGTACGAGTGCGAGCGGGAGAGAGAGAGAGAGAGCGAGAGGCAGAGCGCCATGTGCAAGTGCAGAGCAATCAGCATAAATTAAAGTCGAATGCAACATGTGACTCTGTCTGAGATTTTTCGGCTGATGCTGCGTGACTTCGCAGTCGCCGTCGTCGTCTGCGTCAGCGCCAGCGCCAGCGTTTGCGTCCCTGCTGCCATGCTAAATATTTTGCATATGCAAATGCAAACGTGCAACACACACACACAGAGGCACACACTCACATAATCGGATTGGTAATGCACCTTGCACGATGACGACGTCGACGACGACGACAACGTCGCGAATTCGAACTTGTTTGAAGTCTTTTTTGGCCCACAGCGAGAGGCGAGGCGAGCGCGACAAGAGCAATCGCGCACTCGTGAGTTCGCCGCAACAACAGCAACAAAACTCGACAGCATGTTGCATGCAATAAGGAGTTGAGAAAAACGACAACAACAAACAGCATGAAGTTCGCAGCCAGCATCCACATCCCGTTGCAGGCAACTGCAGAGGCAGCCGCTGCGACAGCGCGATAGCGGCGTAAACAAATTAAACTAATAAGCGCAAAAGGAACAACGAACGTAATCATAAAGTAAAATGCAAGAAACTAGCTGCAGCGGCAGAGGCAGCGACGTCGCCGTCGCCGTTACTGGCACAGCTTGGACTGTCGAAATCCATTATAACCTCAATCGGCAATCGCATTTCTTCCTTCGAGTGGAGCGCAACATAATACGCTGCTGCTGTTGCTGCTTGTGGACATAAACCAAGAGAAATAGAGGAAAGAGAGAGACAGTGTGAGAGAGAGAGCGCAGCTAGAGTGGGTGGTCATGTGTGTATGAGTGCATCAAAGGAGCGTAATTGGCAACTGGTATGGCAACTGTAAAATCGTCAAAGCTACTGCTGAAGCTGCAGCTGCTGCTGCTGCTGCTGCTGCTGCCGCTGCCGCTGCTGCTCACAACTGCAGAATGAAGTTGTTGCTGGTCACAAGCTTTTGCTGTTGGCCAACTCTAATCCGCATGGGATATGCAGGACAGGCAATCCGAATGGGAATAGAACAGTAGATGGGTTGAATATTGGAAATTAAAATCGAGACACAAAACAAGGGATGTCCCAAAGAGGATCTGCATGCTCCACTCAGAGCTTAAAGTACGGAGGGGGGTTAAGCAACTTAGCATTAGGTGCTTGAGATTGCTATTAGCTTACTGAAGTATATGAGAGTTCATAATGCTTAAATAATTCTCTATACATACACATACTCATTTACATGTAATGCGTATATCTATAATTTAAGTTATATTTAATTGTGATTCAAATTTAAATATTTGAATATATCTAAAATAATTTTTTGATAATGAAGATCTCTGAATGCATTTTGAATTTTCAATATATTATTAACAAAATTAGTTAATAGACTCCTATATATATATACTATATAGACTACTTGGATAACCCCAAACTAATCGTTCAGGTTATGAACTCATAGTTTAATTAAACTTAATAATAATTTAACCCACTTAGTATATTCCCATAAGATCACAAAATCAACTTAAATATCTACATATAGATAATAATAGCCTAATGAAACCGAACTCATATTTCTATTGGAACTAGGTCAGTCAAGTGCCTAATATAGATCTACATGGATCCTCCTAATGAATATCTTGGTTCTGTTCTTAATATGTATTATGTTATTCCCAGTTCTCAATTAGATATATCTGTACACCTGATTGCATTTATCAGCGATCTGGCAACTGGAATGCTATAGGTTGAGCTGAGCAGACAAACGCACGATCGTTTCAACAGACTGAAATATCCAAAACAGCAGAGCGAAAATAACCAGTCGCATACACATTTTGTTGTTTTGATAATTTTGAACTCGAGTGTCGAGAGTCGAGTCGAGTCGAGTCGATTCGAATCGGGGCGAGGCGAGGCAAGGCGCGTCGAGTCAAGCGTTGTGTCGAGTCATCCATCAGAGGGGCAGCAACAACGACAACAACAGACATCGCCGCCGCCGCCGCCGCCGCCAACGACGACAACACCGACATCTCCAAAAATAATGCCAGATACAAAGCCAGCTACAGCTACAGCTATAGAGCAACTGCAAAGCATTAACAGCACAAGGCCAACAGCTGGTCGGTCGCTGTCCGGTCTGGTCTCTGGTTTTTCGGTCTCTTGTCTCGGGCCTCGGGTCGTCCGCGTCTGTTGGCGGCTGGCGTTCCGTTCCACATTCATCTGCGACGAACCTGCAGCGTTTTAGTGATATTTTCGAGTAACTAGCACACAACAGCAGCCGAACATGTTCAAAGTTTTTCGGATGCGACGGCGAGCAGCACACACTCACACTCAACACACACACTCACACACACTCAAGTAGCAAAATGTAATAGCAAAATGCTGCCAAATACTTGGCCGCCACCCCCGTGGCAGAAGCCCATTACCCGAACCGGCACTCGGCCAGCAACGTCGTCGACGCCGTCGTCGTCGTCGCCATCGTTCACCAATTTCATTTCAACATGTTTGCAGCAGCCAGCGCTAAGAGCTCGCAGATCTCGCATCCAGAGCCGCTGCTGCTGCACATCCATTCAAACGAAAAAGTATCTTAAATTTTTGTTTGCTGTTGCCGCCGCCAACCCCTCTCATCTACCCCTACGGCCAGCACCCCCGCAGCCGGTCCATGCCCAAGCTCTCGTCGTTGTGCGCTCCGCTTCGTACTTTATAGTCTTACTTTGTTGGTTTTCTACCCACAAGTCTTTCTCTTTTTCGTTGTCGTAGCAGCAGCAACAGCAACAGCAGCAGCAAAAAACCGAGAGAAAAAAGAATTTTTTATAGGTATTATTTCGTTCCCACATACGCGCCGAGGCAAGCGTCAGTCAGTCAGGCAAGCGACGGCAAGGCATGAGGCAATGGCAAAGGCACAGCACTGGCAGAGGCAGAGGCAGAGGCACAGGCGCAGGCAGAGTTAGTGGAAGAAGCGTTGGCGGAGGCGGAGGCAGAGGCCGTGACAGCGTCAGCTCATGTACAGACATACAAAACTCGATAGCAGTAGGGTTGTCAAGTGTTTTTTTGATTCAAACAAAAATTCTGTTCATTTAATTTAAGATTACAATACAAAGGGAATTAATAATAGTTTATTGTTTGAAATATATCATAGTTCAATACAATAGAAAATTAATACTTATTTATTTCTATTCCTACATTACATTGCAATTTATATTATTTTCGTATATAATTTTCGATTACTATCAATGAAAATGAAGTGAAATAGAATTATCTAATTTAACCATAAATATACTGCATACACATAAAGGCAAACACAAAATTTCCAAAATTCACTAAATAATCTACGCCTGCAATGTGAGTTCAATGCCGAAGGCGTTTTAAATGCTTGACAACCCTGTGTACTTATATTGCTGCGCTGCTGCTGCTGCTGCTGCTGCTGATGTTATGCCGCCAGTCTGCCAGCCAGCCTGCCAACCCCCGGCCCCTTCACTGAAATCCCCTTCACAACGACGAACCGCCTGACAGCGCACACGATGCGCCGCACAAATATCGTATCGCATTTACTCGGCACTCGCACCAGAGCCAGAGCCAGAGCCAAAGCCAGAGCCGTTGTCGTTGCCGTTGCCGTTGCCGTAGCTATATATTTTTGTAGGTTATGTGTATATAACAAAGACAGCAGTGTGAGTCAATTGCGTTGCGATTGTGGGAGAGGCAGCCGAGCGAGCGAACGAACGAACGAACAAACGACCGACCGAACGTCGCGTCGTTCCAACGAAACGAGCTCTGGCTCTGGCTCTCTGTATATATGCGCACAAGTGTGTGTGTGTGTGTGTGTGTGAATACTGTGCGAGGGTATGAAGTCTATGTATATAATACATACAGTGGGAACTGCCTGAAAACACTGCTGTGTGCTATATCAGCATTTTGTGTGCGCTGTGCTCGCCAACTCGAGTGCTGACTGTAGCTCACTGTACATAAAATGTTAAAACTCTGATTATGACGATGACGTTGAGCAAGAAGAGGCAGAGGGCAGAGAGCATGGGCATTGGCAGCAACGGCTGCGGCAGAGCGGAGCCAGTGCCAGAGCCAGAGCCAGAGTCGGAACACACACACACACAAACACAAAAAAAGTTTCAAATGGAAATTTTGAATTAATGAACGAAACGAAACGAAATGAACTAAACTGGTTTCATTTGTGCGCTGCAGCGCTGAGCCGCACTGAGCTGAGCTCTGAGTTGTTTTTACCCTCCTGCCTGCCCACTGTCCGCTGTTATTGTTGTTGTAGTTATTGTAGCTGTTGTTGTTTAGCTGTCGCTGCTTTGCTCGCTGTGCCGCTTTCTTGCGTTGCTCAGTTGAAAATATTTTCGCCTCGAACGAAAGAGGCTAATTAAGCCAAAGGAATTTCTCTGCAATTTTGTGTGCCGCCGCCACACACAACACAGCAATTGAGCTTTGAAAACTTGCTGTCGTCTTTGGCACAGCTGAGCGCAGCTTTTTCTAGTTGAAGTAGGAAGTGGCTGCTGAATGCTGTGTGTTGTTGCGGCAGAGAGCAGGAGAGAGGCATTTATTTAGCGGCGATGTTGGCGACGCAGTTAGAACATGTTGGCTGATCGGTTTCTGTTTGATTGCCGTCGTTGCTGTCGCCACTCACATACACATGCATAGATATGTATTTACGTTTTTCGCCGTATATTTGATTTTGCTTTGTTTTGATTTCGGTTTTTCAAGGCAATCAGGTGTAATATTTTTTCATTTTGCTCCGATGATCGCTGTGTGCTTGCGTCTCGGTTCCAATTGAGCGCCTTTTATCTCTGTTCAAATGGCGATGTTTACGAGTATCTCTCTGTTATTGTTGCCGCTTGCTGCTGCTGTTGCCGCTGTTGGTGCTGCTGCCGCTGCGAAAAACAATCTAGCAAAGCGGAAATGAACGGGAAGGCGATCGATCGAGATTTTGAGATCGAGTGGTTCGCTCTCGAACAAGTGCAGCTGATGCTTGGAACGTGTTCTCTATGGGTTCGATTGCCGTTCAAGCCGTGCCAATGTTTGTTTTCCTACTCTCGCTGATTGTTCCTGGGTCTTCTCTCTATCTCTCGGCAACGCCGACCGCAATTGCTTCCTGTTTGACTCTGAATGCTCCTCTTATCAGTATCAGTTTGTAGTCAGGTCAGCGCTGCCTCTTCAACAGGTTGATGTGTCGCATTGTTACGTTGCAATTGGGGAAAGCCCAAAGACATAATATGTGTAATATATATTATGAAATACTAGCGTCTTAGTGCCTCATATGGATGTCTTCAAAGAATTTCTATGGAATACAAATTTTGCGTATTTCTATTACATTTTCGGATTTCTCTCAGTCATAATCTATTTTTTCGGAAAATTGATTTAGCTTGAAGGCACGTGATGTCTTATCAATTTTATGAACGTTATTCATATATTGGACATTTTGCGTAGATTTACGAATTTTTGGCAACATTTCAGATAATGAGACCTACTTTCATAATCAGAAGAAAGTCTTTAATAGAGTAAAAGAATAAATATGTATAAATTTGTATGTATGTATGTGTGTAAGCATATAGATAACAGATGATTTGTAGAAAAATTGGATTGTAGAATCTTCGTAAATATATAGATTCTTGAGTAAGGAAA
The DNA here is from genome assembly GCA_035045145.1 of Drosophila meridionalis. NCBI lineage: Eukaryota > Metazoa > Arthropoda > Insecta > Diptera > Drosophilidae > Drosophila > Drosophila meridionalis. Next base: position 1,246,715 of record JAWNPG010000037.1, read on the forward strand.
GCTTATTTCTTCTACGATTTTAAATATTTATGTAGAATTAAAGTTACATAATTGAACTTTTCTACAATGGGTGCAAGCCCTATATTAAATATATTCAGATTTAAAATGTATGAAAGATTGGAAGAAAGTGGTCCACTCAATATTTTAAATTCATTCATCGATTAAAGAAGTATGGGTATTTCGATTTACAGTCAATTAGAATACACTTGAATTATGTTTAACGTTGACTCCACTGACCTGCAATACAAGGACGAATTTCTATAAAACAGAGATGTCTGCTTTTGCGATTTAATAAGTTTCCATTGTCAGGATTGCAAAAAAACTTGATCATAATAGTCAGAGCTAAACTATACTTTATTAAAAGTAATAACTAGTCACTAAATTAAAATTTATAAAAAGTTCATAGCCCTAATTACTACTAATAGATTATACCAACTTATTGCAGATTGAAGTATGCCATGTTGCATTTGCAGAATTCTCAAAAAGTATAAAAAGAAGAAAAAAAAAAACAATGTCTAACCACTTTCAATAGATTTTTAGTCGCAACAAGTCCAAGTCGTGAGGTGAACAAAAAAATAAAAATAATATGCAGGATGGTTCCTGGTTGGACGCTGCCTTTGCCACCTGTTTTGCAACACGATCAAGCTTTTTATGCCCAAGTTTTACTACAGTTGTTGTTGTTGTTGTTGTGACTGAAAACCCGTCTAAATCTAAAAGCATGCAACATGTGTGTGCGTTTGAGAGTGCCGGCAAAGCGGCTAGCACTCAATGGAGACAGATGTGGGCAAATCGCAGCGGGCGCTGTGTGGGTGGGGGCGAGAGGTGGTTCGATGGGGTTGCCATTGCCTCTAAGTGGGTGCAAGTGCTGGCAAAGTAAAAATATTTGCACGCACACACACACACGCACACTCATACACCAAGAGGCGTTAGGTGAACACGCGTGTGGGCGGTTGCACAACGCAGCTGCCGCTGTTAAACGGCAACGCCGGCGCCGACGTCAACGCCAACGCCGCTTGCATTGAACTCGGAAGTAAACGCAATAGAGAATAATACACGAGTATCAACCAAACCAGTTAGCAACATGCAACATCATAACATATTCAAATCGCCAGCGTCGTCGGCGCCAACAGCGACGGTGGCTGCGGCGGCGACGCCGACAGCGTTAGCGGCAGCTACATCGCAGCATCTAGCGAACCGACGCCGACGACAATGTTTAGAGCGCCAGGCGACGCTGCTTTTACTCTCACGTGAAAAGTTTGCTGCTCAACGACGCCGTCACGAATTAAACTAAACAACCACCCGACATGGCTAAAAAAAAAAAAACAAAAACAAAAAATTACAAAAAAAAAGAAATGCGAAAAAATAGCAAGGAGCAAGGTTGCATGCTCGACTGCCAAATACCTTGCAAAGTACAGCTGAAGAAAAGGAAAGCCTAAAAATGATATTTTAATTATATTATTATAAATTATATTATTTTGAGTACTCATTGTAATTCTTTATGTGGGAAAGTTTACATTTTTCATGGTAAAAAATATTTAAATTTGTTTGAATATTGTTTAGTTTTATGCAATTGTCCTGTTTGCATGGACAATTGCATAAAACTAAACAATATTCAAACAAATTTAAATAAGTGTAGGTCTATAAGAAGATGAAATTGTCTAGAAATTTATACAGTAAACACTATATATATGACAATAGAATAAATCTATGTAAAACTAGATTTCAGAACTTGTTAGAATCTAAAAGAAAGTTATAAATTTGTATACATTTATGTACATACGTATATAGATAGATAGATACTGCTATTATAGATATAGAAACAAAAGTTTAGTTTAATTTCTATAAAAGAGGCGCATTTGTTAAATGAGTATAGTAAAAGAATTGCCGATCATAAGCTGCCTATTATATTAATATTGAAACGTTTAGACGAGGACAAAATGTTTTATAAACTTCAACTTCGGCCAGGAATATCAGTATTCACCTACTATTCAGTATATACTCCCATCAGACCCCTATTTGGCATATTCAGTCAGAGGTAAACATGCACTTGTCGCCTTGTGGCACAGGGTAAATTGGCAGAAAGGCTGCAAGAAGCCCCGTTTGGTTTCTGACTTGCCAAATATAATGACATCATGTGAGCCACTGGGCGACAACGGCGCACGCATCGATGCCGCAGCAGCAGCAGCCGCAGCAGAGGCAGAAGCCGAGCCTGATACAATGGGGCAATAAAAACAAAAGCGAAATACAAATGCCGAGAAATTGGTTCAGGTTCAGTTTCAGGCGGCACCCCGTTTAGAGTCCGCGCAGTCAGTCGTCGTTTGTCCACAGCCTGCAGAAGAAGTCAAAGTCGATGGCGTTGGCGATATCGCAGTTGATGCTCGTACGCTGGCGTCGCTGCTAGCGCCGCTTGCGCTGACCTTCAATCAAAATTCGGCAGGCGAATTAGAAGTGGCGCGCGATTTGCTTTCCGATTGGATAAATGCAATTTTTTGGTAGGGCCAAAAGATAAACTGGCCAAGCCACAACAAGAAACAAATATCAGCTAGCACAGAGCAGAGCTCATGCAGCAGCAGCAGCAGCAGTAGCAGCCGCTGCTGTAGCAAAGCGAACGGCAAAAATGTTTCAAGGCGAAATTCGCACAGCGATAGCGTCGCTGCCGCTGCTGCTGCTGCTGCTGCGTCATGGTAACAATAACAACAACACAGACCATTCGCCTGCCAGCCAAACGGCCAAACAGCGAGTCAGTCAGTCAGTTCGTCGCATAAAATAGCACAGAGCGCACACGAAGCGGGCGACGAGCTAAAAACAACAACCAAAAAGTACCTGGCACGGCTATAGCTACAACTACAACAGCAACAACAACGACGACGACTTTGACGACGACGTGCCCAAATGCCCAAGCACTCGCAGATACAGATACAAATGCAGCGAACAGAGATACAGCTACAGCGCTGAAATAAACAAAAATGTTGAACAAAGCAGCGACGGCAACAGCAACAGCAACGGCAACGGCAACGACGGCCTCAGTAGCAGCACCATCGTCCGCCCAACAGCCACAGCCGCAGCTCGAATTCAGTTTTAGTTTTCGCTGCGACGGCAGCGGCAACTGCGACGGCAGTTTTCAGTTTTGCTTCTGCTTCCACTTTGCGTTGCCTTCGCACATACCACAGCGAAACTCATGCACACTCACACACACACATGCATGCGTCAGTCTCTCCCCTGTGTGTGTGTGTGTGTGCGCGCTGTGGAAATGTACCTTTATATAAACGACGACCCAGCACAACACTACACGAAATCCCAACTGACAAGACTGCCAGCACACAAACGCAATATACATGCTTATATACACACGCATACACGAATTTATGTACACACATTTATATATACACACATATATATATATATATATATATATACATATAAATTTATATATTGTATGAGTGCACGCTTGTGTGTGTAGACAGTTACTCAGCACTGCCTTAGAGTTGCCACACTGTTATGAATCGTCAATGCATGGGAATCGAAAAAGCAAGACAATAGGAGCGAATATTTTCAAGTTATTTTTGTAACTAAGACCCTAATTGAGATTAAATAGAAATTATAGAAATTATAAAATTAAAAAAATTGTATACATAATTATATTTAATTACATATTTATTTAATTTTATATATATTATTCAAATATTTATACTTTATATTATATATATTTCTTATAGTATTATTTTTATACCATATAAAAAAAAAAAGAGTATAAAAGAAAACAGCAGTAATATCTACAATAGCAACATTTATAAATATATCTGCGTCTACATCATCTGTATTTGGAATATACATATAATTTTCGTATTAACATATGGTACATAAGTTGCCAAGTCAGCTACAATTTTGAATTGTATCGAATGCCTTTCAGTTGTTTTGCCAGGTAGTTATACAATCCCATCGGAAAGACTTTCAAATATTACAGCCTCAACGGCACAGAAGATCTGGCAACGCTGCCGGCGTTTAAATAACAGCCGCTGCTGATGCCACTGCCACTCCTACGGCCGGCAGCCGGGGCCGTTTGCACAACGTTCGCTGCGATATCGCTTTGGCTTTGGGTTCGCAGCAACTGTTGTTGCTGGTTGTCTTTATTTCACTGAAATTATCATGCTGGCAATGCCGCACATTTCCCATGCAGCTGGCAATGCCAGCAGCTAAAGTGTTGCTGTCGCTACCCTCCCCGTTCGCTGGCAACCGACAAACTCGTTCAATTTCAATGCTTTTTACATAAGTGCGCGTCGTTTGCTTGCCCTGGTGCGAGCAGAGCGGCTGTCGTGCTCGCTCGTTCGTTCGTTGGTTCGTTCATTCGTTCGCTTGTTCGCTCGTTCGCTCGGCTGTTCATGCCGCTCTGTTGTTGTGTGAGTGTACCCTGTACAGGGGTGCATTTACTAAAAGTATCTGTAGCCAGCGTTCGTGTACGTGCGCGCGTGTATGTGCTCGCTTGTATCTGCATCTATGTGCGTGCGTCGCTGCTGGTTTTGCTGCCTGCTGCCTGCTGCCTGCTTCTTGAGCGCTGGCCAGTTTATTTGTGATTTTAGCATGGCAGACTGAGGTACACGTCGCTCTCGCAATCGTGTCGAACGCAAACCGATACGAAAAAATTCGACGTAAATTTCTGGTCCCGTAGTTGCAGCAGCGCGCGTAATTCAAAGTTATCAAAACAAACCACAAATAATATTCATCCAAATAACATTGCAATCTAAAAAGTGTGTGCATACAGTTAATACCAAACTAGTTCAATTGGCAATACTAAATATATATATATATAAATAAGTCTATATATATCTATTTCAACTCAAAAGTGAATCATAGAGAAAACAATAAGAAGTTCTATGTACTAAAAGTGCCACCAAAATGTCATCTGTTCCTTGTGATGTGGTGGACCATGCGGCTGGCTCCATGCATCTACTGCTGGCTGCCCTGTAAATGCCCGCTGAAGATATTGTATCTAGTGACTTAAATCTAATAAATAAACTGGTAATAGTGACAACAATACAACCAAGTGCCAGGTGCTAGTTGTCGCAACTATATTTTAGTTATTTTATTGCTACGGCCATTGGCTAGTTTTAAAAATTGGATAAACGCAGTAATCCCGCATCTCTCGAAACGGCTCAGCCGAAAATGTGCACAGAGGTGAGTCCAACATAGATCGTAGATCAGCCACAATTGCTGACTTACCGCCATATACATCAATATCAGTTATCAAAATACAGTCAAAGAGTTCGGGCAAAAGACAGTTAAAAACGACTGCCAATTGGAGCCGCAATTTGGCGGGCTTCACTAATCAAAGGGAATTTTAGCTGAAAACTACCTGCAAATTGTTCTCGCACAAAGGATTTCCAGTGTTCTAATTGATCGTGACGAACCTTTAACAGTCACACATAATACTAGAGTATATCATACTCAAATTTAATATTTCTGAAATATTCAGAGTCTTCTAAAAGGCAGTATTTATTTATATATAATATAATAACTCTAGATTGATTTCGAACTAATCATAGCTAATTTCAAACAATAAAGCATCATTTAAAATAATAATATTCTCAGATAGAAGCTCTCTGAGTTATATCTCTACTGTAGAGTAAGCCTTATTTCAAGCCAGTTCACTGGATTGTTCAAGCTCCCATATGATTTACAAATAGAATTAACTTTCAGAACTATGTTCAGCTTTAAAGCTTAACGATCCTAGCCCCTCGCGAGCTTTTAAGCTAGCCATAGTTTATCTATTTACGTTGAGGCCTCTGGCAATTAGTTTTATCAAGTCACTGGAGTGGCTTATCAGTGCAACATGAACTTGTCTCAAGTTCAGTCTCAGCTGATAACAGATTGGGTTTCCCCGGCTGCCCGACTAAACAAACCGCAGCTGACGTTTCCATTCATAAGCATTTTACATTTTTCGGTGAATCATTCAAGCGCCCCCCTCTGTCGCTCTCTCTCTCTCTCTCTTTCTCTCTTTTACTCTATGGGTAGCTTTCATATTTTGTGTGTGCCGCGCTGTGTGTTGCACCTTTTACTTAGAAATGCGCGTAAATGCTGACTGAAGCTTCAACATGTGGTTTCAATACGGAATTTTCTGCGCCGCCTACACTTATTGGCATTGCCAGTGGATGTTGTTCGTGCGTGGGTGGGTGGTTGGTTGGTTAGCTCTGGGTCTGCGTCGCTTCATGAGTATCCGTGTGTTCACCTCATACACATATGCATATGCATGTGTGCAACTTGGCCTTTGTTGCATGCAGGATAATAACGGGCAAAAGCACAGGCAGAGGCACAGACACAAACAGCCACAGACACAGTCTCTCCTACGGCGTTATCACAACAGCAATAACAACAACAGTTGTGCTCCCTTGTCATGTAAACAATGCAAAAAGTTGCACGTGCTGGCGCTACCATCATGCAGCGCCATCTATTGGCACACATTTGCGTTAACGCAATATGCTAAATAGCTGCTGACGCTACTGCTGCCGGCTAAGCTGGCGTCGACGTCTTCATTGTCTAATGCAACAATTGTTTGGACGCTGACGTCGCGACGTCGCTGCCGCGTCGCAGACAGCTGACTTTGCGGCCGTTTAATTAATTACAGACACTGAACAGTACTCGGTACACAAAACACACACAAACAGACATACACAAAAAAAAAAAAAACGAAACAGTAAAAAAGTAAATAAATAAATAAAGAAGAATAATAAGAAAAACAGCAACAAACTTTTAGTGGACGTCGCCGCAGTCTCAGTCTCAGTCTCAGCCTCAATCTCTGCCGACGTCGCTGCCCATTAAGTTTTCTCTTTCGTTAGCGGCTAAAATAGCGTGTTGTAAAACGCAAGCGTCGCTGTTGCCGTCGCAAACGCAGCCAACGTCGCTGTCGATGTCGCGGTCGCAGTCGACATCAGATTTGTATTAATTCCTTAGTTCCGATGCGGCAGCCGTTTGTGCACTTGCTATAAGGCAAAGCATCATGAGTTGATTAAGTAATTTGCAAAAAAAATAGGATGTACTTAACATTTTATAAATACTATAATATATATTTGATTTATAAATATAAAACTGATCAGAGTTTTAGTTTCTTTCTATTAGAGAAGAATATTTCTTTTAAATTTATAAAAATTATAGGAACTATAAGAATGGTAGATAATGATACTTTTCATTAAATGTCTTTATATACTAAATCTGTATAATATATATTTTATTTATAAATGTGAAACTCATCATAATTTTTGTTAGTTTCTATTGGAGAAGAATATTTTTTAAAAAATTGCACAAATTTATAAAAATTATAGAAGCTATAGGAATGGTAGATAATTATACTTTTCAATAAATGTCTTGCAAATGAAATATTTAAATATTCAAATATTATAGTTATATGTTTATAAGTATTACCCATTTCATTTCATTTCACTCAAATAGTTATTGCCAAGGATTGCTCTTTCTGAAGGGCATCTTGGCTTCGGCACACACTTGCATAAATTTTCGCAAAAATGTGTTCCCATTATTTGCCCTGTGGCTCAATTTTAATTGTTCTTTATAGCGGGCATGGCGTATGTGTGCGTGAGTGTGAATGCGTGTGTGTGAGAGTTGTTATTGTTTTTTAGGGTGGTGCAAATTCCGACACGAGACTTAATTCACTTAATTGAGCAAGCAGCGACGGCGACAGCGACTACTATGACAGCGACGGCGTCGGCGACAGCGACGTTGACAGCGCGCTGAGAGCATCGACGTCGACGCTGACGTTGATATCGCTGTTGCTGTTGTTGCGGCACAAATAGTTTAAAGTTGGCGTCGGTCCGGCATGGGCCCAGACACGGACCCGGACCCGGACCCGGCTTCGACTCCGGAACTATCATCGGCACTGGCTTAAGCTCTCCTCATTGTTGTTGTTGCTATTGGGCATTTGATTTCACTTTCAGATACATTAACACAAGTGCGCTGCATGCGCACGCCTTTTGAGTTATTGGTCGCTGTGGCACAGTCCACAGACAGTGCAGGAGACAGAGGTAGGGGCAGCGGCAGAGGCAGAGGCAGGCTGTAGGCAGCCTCCTGTGCCATTTTCTTTGCTCTTCGATTTTATGAATGAAAACGCGAAGGCGCAACGCGACTTGGTCGTTCGTTCGTTGTGGTTTACTTGCTTTGGTTGCATTGCTTTATTTGCATGCATGTGGCAGGCAGGACACACACACACACACACATACACACGCGCGCGCACACTTGTACATGTCTGCTGCCATAAAAATGCCTTTGGGGGCCCGACTTGCGACGCGTCGACGTTGTCGTCGTCATCTTCATTGTCCTCGTCCTCGTCCTCTCTCTACATGTGTGCTGCTTATGTATGTGTGTGTGTGTGTGTTCCATTCCATTAATGGCATTATTATCCTTTGCGACCCATTTGGGCTGGCTGCTGGCTTTTTAATTTTGCTTGCTTCTTATACTTGTTGCTTGGCGGTCAAGTGCACCACGGAAAGCGAAAACCTCTCAATGATAAAGTTTAAATAATAATAAAAAAAAAGAGGGAAGCAGCCGTTTAAGGGTTGCACCCTTAACCGTGCCCATCCTTTCGGCGCGCTGCTCCTTTTGTCCTTCACGTAAAACTCTGTCCTCTCTTGCACAGCCTTGACGCAAAAATGTAAACAAAATGCCGCATGGCCATTTGGGAAACTGACACACACAAACATACACAGACACACTCACGCATACACCCACAGAGTGAGGTATGCACAGGTAGCTAACTCTGAGGGCGCCCAACTTGTCGCGCATGAGTAATCGACTAAAGTCACGACTTTAAACGGAAAAACAACTTCGTGTGCGAAGCTTTCAATGCTGAAGAGATCGTCCAAGAGCATTTCGAAGCTTTCATTAACAAGAATTCATAGTACTTTATATTATATATGCATATGAAAATGACTTCCAATAGTTAAATAACTATTTATAGTTATTATCAATAGTTCTTATTATATATACGTATAACTATTTATAGTTATTATCAATAGTTCTTATTATATATACGTATTACAGCTAATACTTAAATTGCTCCTCTAGTTTACTTAATTATTCAATTATTTATTTATTATTCAACTGTCAAAAATCATTTTTATGGCGCCACTTCAAAAACCTATAGCAATGGAATTAAATAATAGCTATAAGTTTTGACATGGACTGATAACGGTAAAACCTCTTCGGGTCTTTGTACTTTAAATTGTGCTAAACAGAATATATACGCGAATATTAACAGATCCAGACTTAAGTTGAAATATAAATAAATAGATAAATATATATATATATATAAACTCAGGATCCAATTCGCTCCATCAAAAGTGTGATTTGTTTTGGCATTACAACTCCTATGAGATAATAATATATTGAATAGTTAGAGCTAGCACCCAGACTCACTTCTCCTAAATAGTTATAGCAATATAAGATGATTTAATATTAGGTTCGAAATTCTCAGCTAATACGATGTATTACTATATAGTAAATAACTTAGTTAGTCTACCCCTACTTATGTATCTTTCATTAACAAAACAAACTAATTTAACAACTTTTTAAACTTGCCAATATATTAGATCTTATATTTCCAATGCCCATATCCTATGGGGTAACAATAGTTATGGTATATAACTGTTCATGTTAGATTTCAGATGCAATATCCCACGGGAAATAAGTTGTTATCTTAACTCTACAGTTCAATGTATCTACAATGTATCTGACTGCTCGAGTGTTTTGGCGTCCTTGCCTGGTGTCCAACTATTGACTCGACAAATTTGTCAAACCATTCAAAACCAGCTGACAAATTGACAAGCGCAAGACATTGACCATCGCTGTATGGCACGAACGGATGGCGGTGGCAGCAACAGAGGCTCGCTTGACCGATTGACTGGGCTGCTTAACAGATTTACAAACTCGAAACGTGCCACATGCTTATATATGGGGGATTTACTACGCGAGAGTGCCGAGTGGAGAGTCGAGTTGCGGCTAATGTATGCCCAAAGCGCGCAACAGCCACAACAACAAACAGATGTAGCTGCAGCCAGTGTGTTGCACAAAATCTTATCAATGAGTGCGCATCACTTGCACTTGTTTGCGCTAGCTAAGTAACGCGCTGCCAGCTGGGAGATGGAGGGGCCAGTCGGGGATTTACCGGCGACGTAAATGGTGCGGCATTGCTGACGATGACGGCAGCGATGACGTGACGCGCAGATGCAACAACAGCAGCAACAACAACAACGGCAACTGCAATCAGCATCAGTTACATATAAAGATTCAGATACATTTATGGCTTTGGCTACAGATGCACGCACACAATTAACATTATTAAATCGCTTGCCGCAAATTTGCGGTTGCGTCACCTACTAAGCGCGCTTGCCACGCGGACTCTCGACCACTCGGACGCTGTGTGCAGTGCGCCAAAGGATAACCCAGCAACAACAACAACAACACTCAGCTGAATCGTTTCGCAGCTAAAATTTCCATTAAGCTAAATTAAAGTTATCGTGCGGCGGCAGCGCAGTAACACGAAGACTAACAGCCCCGTCTTCGCACAGCCCATTCGCCCATTCGCCACACCGGCCCCGGCCCCGTTCTCCCGTAGCTGTTACAAAGCTCTTCCATTTTCATTTCTCATGCGTTACGTTGCGTTGCGTTGCGTTACGTTGCGCCCGCCGTCCACCGCCAACCGCCTGCGCCACGTTTGACAATCAACGAGGACGTCTCTCGCTCTGCCCACGTACAACGTGCAATTCGAAAAGTGGTTTTCATGGCATCATGGCCCAAAAACCACCACCACCAACACCACCGCCACTAGCAGCCCAATCACCCACCCATAGCAGGAGCCCGAGTCAGAGTCAGAGCCAGCGACAGCAGCAGCGGCAGCGGCAGAGCCAGAGCCGAAGACCGCGCCGTAGTCCGTGCCATCCTGGCGGGCTGGTGGTAGGCTTTATTATGTCAGCCCAACGAGAGGGCGAGAGCGCATTTCACCCAATTTCATTATATTTGCCAACGTTTTTAGCTTTTATACGTCATGGCATATTTCACCACACACACTTGCATAGAATCCACCACCGAGCCACCCCAGCCCTGCGCTGACGATTCGTTTCGTTTCGTTTCGGCAAAGGCTCGGAGTCGGGGTCGGTTGTGGAGGTTAGTGTTCGGGCTTGGGTTCGGTTATAAAAGCCGGTTCGACTTGCTCGCTCGATTCTAGTGCGCAGGGTCGACACTCACACATATACACATACACCCACACACAAATGTGGGTGGTTGGGTGGTTGGCTTTGGCTGTGTAGGTGGTTTTTGGCTGCCAACCCATTATATTATAAGGAATATAATATTATTATAATGTCAGGCATAAAGTACGAAAGCAAGAGACGTAGAGGACAAACAGGATACGGCAAGCGGAGCGGAGCGGGCGAGGGGGTCGTGGCAAACCCGTGGGCGTTAGAGCTCTGGCGGCTAACACACACACGCACACATATAAATACATATATACTTATATATACATATATAAATATATATATATATATACGTATACAGTTGTACGTGTTGTATGTGCGAAATAAGGTTATTTTATAAACAGTTCGGAGTGTTGGGGGTTGTCTATCTCTATCCTTCTCTCCCCTTTGCGCTCTTGACGGCAGTTCCGAACACTGTGTATAGGCGTGTGTGTGTGTGTGTGTGTGTGTGTGTGTGTGTGTGGACAGCTTTTGGTGTAGCGGGAGTCAACGTCGTCGTCATAGTCATGGCTGGGCGCCCTCCTAGTGGGCGGTTATGGTTAAAGCGACAGTTGTTGTTGTTGTTGCTTTTGTTGCAGTGCTTTACTTTATTGAATGTGGATCCGAACGGGGGGAAATTCGGCTCTCGGTCTGTGCTGTAGCACAGTACCGTTAAAGCAATGGGAACCGTCACGTTGACGATGATACGCCGATTTAAAGCACAGAAGGATTGAAAGCTTGTCTGTCAAAGTTTCGAACCTTTTTGCTGAGGATCGAGGTAGATTTATGGGGTGTACGGCTAAACCGTAATGAACTGGAAAAATGATTAGTAAAGTATTATTGTATCACTTTGGTATCTGTATGTTAATGTAGAACGTAAATATTGTTAGTGTAGATCAAGAGGATAGAAAATAAAGCAATTTTTAGAGTACTCAGAATCTATGATCTGATCACTACTTTATAATGTCCACAATATATGGCTTTAAATAAAACATATTAATATATATGTATAAACACATAACAAGATCGCTTTGATTTACAAACATTCAAATATAAAAGTCGAGCGGCATCTAAGAGCAAATAACATTAGGTTAGTTTTGCTCATTCAAAAATAAGTCAATTTACGCGCGCTGCTCCTCAATAATAACCCACCACAGAGGCAACCTTTGGCAAATCAGCAAACATGCGAGGCCAGCATACGTACATACGTACGTACGTATGCATATACATTCATACAAACAAATAACATGCACGTACACACATATATAAATGTATATGTATGCGTATATACGTATGCATGATTGCGAATGCCAATGCGAGTACTCGAGCTCACCAGCGATGCGAGCGAGGAGCAGAGCATTCACAGCAAAGCACCCTCCAATAAAAGTCTGACCAACCGTTTTTGCCATTCTAAGCGAAATGCACTAGAAAACGGTGTTTGCTGCTACTGCTGCTGCTGCTTCTTCTTCTTGCGCTTTAAAGTGTTTTCGAAACCCAAAAGCAGCAACAACGACAATTTGAAACAAAAATCGGAACGCAACACTGCCAAGTCAGTCGCACAGGCAGTCGCCGTTGCTGTTGTCGTTGTCGTTGCCGCCATCATTTATTTTTCGTCGTTGTCGTTGTTGCCTCTTTTTCTGCTACGTACTACAAAATTAAACTCGAGTCTCGGAACGAACGTTCGCTCGCTCGTTTGAACGGGCAACGTTGCGATATTACGTCCCTCGCTATCAACAGCAACAGCAGCAGTATATACACACGTACACACATACAAATACACACACACACACACACTCATACAACAGACACGAATACAGCGTTGTGTTGTTGTTCCATCATCATTATTTACCAGCAGCAGCAGCGTCGCTGTCGCTGCTTTGTTGTTTTTACCCTCACTCACTCGCATACAGAAACTCGCACACGCACGCATACACGCTCACTCTTCTTCTTCTTCTTCTACTCAGCAGCCCTCCTCGCTCTCCGTAACGACCCACACTTTATTTTTAACTGTGCGACTGTACTCGCTCGTTCGCTCTCGCTGTATGGCTGCGCATGTATGTGTGTTTGTGTGTATTTTTATATGGCATTCTCTCATTCCACACTGACGCCGAGTCAGCATTGCGCGGCCCGGCTGCGATGTGGAAATTGTGTGTAGAGCGACGTCAACGTTGTTGTTGCTGCCGTTGTTAGCTGACTGGCCGGGCCTGGCTGTATATTTCTGTGTGCACACATACAGACACACTCACACACATATATATTTACAGACATTTTTTCAATAGTATTTGTTGTATTTTTGTGTTTACCAAGCGGGCCGCTGCGAGCGGCTTGGTGAACGTACGCCTTGATAGCTTTGGCTGTTGTTGTTATCGTTGTTGCTGTTACTGTTGTTGTTTGTGGCACTGGCACGGCCGCGTTTCATAGCCGCTGTGCAATTTGCGCAGTGTACGAAAATGACGATGACGATTGTTAACGGCAATTGTCGTTTTTTTTTTCTTTCTGTATGCCGTGCTGTTTTTTTCGGCCAGCCCTGGTTCGCAGCAATTCGCGCACTTGCCGCTGCTCGATGTTGATTCGCATTTGTCTTATCAGCTGCTCGTGATAAGCGACAGCAACAACAACAATTGCCGTTAGCTTTTCACGCTCACACCAATTTGCATGCTGATGTACTGATACGGTGATCATTGCGCTTAGCTGTTCAGCTATCAGTCAGGTAGTCAGTCAGTCAATCAGCCAGTTAGTAAATCGAGTCCTCAGGGCTGGGGCAAATTAGCAGAGCAATGACGTAAGACGTTGTTGTTGCGCTTGTCTATAGATAAACAGTTGTCAATGAGGAAGGATAGAACCGGAACCTTATCGCTAGAAACAACATATTAAAGTTGTATGAAGTAGTTAATAATGTTTAGATATTGAACATATTGAGCATTTGTGCATATGTCCATGACTGGAATTTATACCTAAATCATATAATATATTCTCTTTCCCATAAACTCTAATCCGTTTCTTATTAGCTGCCCGCTACAGGTTGATTTCAAATTGATTTGATGCCCCGCTGCCCCTAACCCAACCGATACATCTATCTATCTTTATTCCCAACTCTCGGAAAAAGTGTCAGTTAGTGAAGTTGCAGTTGTGATCGATCGGTCGCAGGTAGAGCCCGACTGGGAACACAAGCAACAGAGTTGCCGAACCCTGAGCCCCGATGCCACAGCGTAGCTAATGCGCTGCATCCTTTGTGAGGATTAGTGCTCGACCCTAGGTAGATGTGAACGTAGCAGGGCTTAGGCACTGGGTCGCAGGATTGTTGAGTGCTCAGCTCGTTTTTCAAGAAATACTCGCATGTCCTTGCCACGAATTCGGTCAAACAGCTGATTCCGATTTCAATTTCCGGCGCGCGTTCCTTTGTTTATACATATGCAAAAAAAAAGGAGCAACGTCGGTTCATTGACCAAAAGCCGTGACTGGGGCGCCATTCTTATACAGCAGCCACCAACGCATGCTTGTGTGTGTGTGTGTGTGTGTGTGTGTGAGTGGCCACAGCTGACTGTCAGACATATGTACGTGCATGGACACACTGACAGGGTAACCCGCAGTCCGTAACCCGTCCTACGCCCCGTCCATCAGCTGAGCCTTGCAAATTTTCAATGTCACCAATTGCGCGACGCCAACTTCTCTGCCGCTGTCGCTGCTTATAAATCTTCGACACGGCACAGCAAAAAAAAAAAAAATAAAACAGCAACAAAAAAGTCCCCCTCGCACACACACAAACATGCATTCACAGACACACATATACACACATACATATCGAAAAAGCAAAACCACCAAAGCGGCCGCATTGAAAATTGCTCTAAATTCGCCAAAAACAGCTGATTTCGCTTTTGTGCGGCGCTTCCTGCAGTGCCAATCGACAACGACAACGTCGACGGCGACGGCGACAGCGACTCCGCCATCGAGCATCCACATCGGACTCTCGCAGTCGTGTGGCGCACTTCGTGCGGCAACATGAAATGGCCGACGCAAAATATGCGCATATAACAAACTACCCAATGCCCGCTACCGTTCCACCCGCCTTGCAAACGTATTAACCTTGCAACAGCCTCATCACCATCACCATCATCATCATCATCATCATCATCATCCTCAACAACAACATCATCAAGACTGACGACAGCAGCGACTGCGACGGCGACTGTGACTGCGACTGCGACTGCGATTGTTTTCGTATTTAGGCTAGTTTCATTTGAAAACTACAAAAAAGGCGGAAAAAACAAACCCTTTGCTTTCCCACAACGTCATGTGCCGCTATAAGCAAATAACTGCGTACCCAGACTCCCCGCCAATCCCCCCTCCCCCTCCGTTCGCGCATTGTTCGTTGTGGGTGCACAGCCAAGTTTTCACCCAGAGCCGATGCCAACAACCAGCATGGGAAACATCAGCAACAACAACAGCAACAGCAACAACAACGAGCAATCGTCGCACATATCAGCGCCGTCATCTTGAGCGCTACGCCCTCGCCCAGAGACCATCCACCATGGAGACCATCTCCGCTAGCAGCCCGTCTTCAATTCAATTCATTTTTATTATGATGAGCAGCCGCCATCGCCATCGCCATCGCCAGTTCCAAGTTGAACTCGGGTCTCGGTCTCGAAAAGTTGGAGCTGGTTTTTATTATGTTGCTCCAATGCTGCCGTTGCTGCTTCTTCGCTGTCTTTAGCTTTAGGTTTCCACTGTTTCTTCTTCTTCTTCATCATCGCTCTTTTTTATGTTTATAAAGTTTCTTCTTCCTCTATGCGCTTTGTATATTTAAATTGCTTGTGAGATCGGCGGCTCTGAGCCGAGAGTCGAGAGCCGAGAGCCGAGAGCTGGCCCGCAGTTTGGCTTTGTCGAAAGCTGAAACTTGGGTTTTTTCAGTCCGTTGTTGTTGCGTTTCGTTTCGTATTTGCTGCTATCGCACGTTGTTTCAACTAAAGAATTCAAAGTGGCCACAAAACACAGCGCCGCAGACAGAGACAGGTAGACCGAGAAAGACAGAGACAGCGACAATGACAGCAACAGAGCCAGAGTCAGAGCCAGAGTTGTGAGCTAGGCCCAGACCCCTGAACAGGCAGGCAGTCGAGCCAGCGACCGACTTTATTGCTGAAGTCGACTTTTGCGTTGTGCCAAGCAAGGCCGGCACAGTGGGACCAAAATGTGAAGTTTCTAAAAATGAGAAAAAATCGATTTGAAAAAATTTAATAATTTCCTTCCTAATTATCACAGATAATGCAATAAATAGCATAAATATTAATAATTTAAATTTAAATGTAATCAAAAAAATTAAAATTTATAATTTATTAATTGTTTATTATATTTTATTTCAATTTAAATATAATTTAAAAAATTAAACTTAATATTTTTATTTCAATTTAAATGTAATTAAGTAAATTAAAATTTACACATTTTATTAAATTTAATCAGTGGTCTGATTAACTGAGATAAAAACTTCTATTTAATCATTTGCTTTGCTCAAATTACTAACTTCATGAATATATTTGACTATGTTTTTGCGCCACTGTGCAGCGAAGCGGACGTTGCGACGTTTCAACTGTTGGCCTGGCTTCGAGACTCTGGGGCTCTCGGCTTGGCTTTGGCTTTCGGGCAAACATTTCGTGTTGCTGCTGTTGTTGCTGTTGTTGTTGCTGACGATGACTGGCTCGCAGCTTGGTTGGGTCGGTCGCTTGGTCGTTCATTTGGTTCGTTTGTACGGCCGCTTGGTTGGCTCATAACCTGAAACTTGAATATTGTGGAATTTGAAGGTAGCGACGGACGATGTTGTTGCTGTTGTCGTTGCAGCAGCAGCAGCAGCAGCAGTAACAACTGCACCGCTGCGTGCGAGCTTTCGAGTCAGCCTCAGCCGTCAATTTGGAGCCAGTTGCCGTCTCCGACTCCGTCTCCGTCTCCGCCATCGCCGCCGTCGTCGTCGCCAGCTGAAACGAGTTGCTGGCGAAGCGTAAAAAAGCAACGAACGCTTGACGGGGCTGCCTGACTGGCTTTTGTGAGTGCCCCGTTGTTGCTGTTGCTGCTGCTGTTGCTTTTGCTGTGGCTGCAGCTATAGCTGCTTGGAACTGGCTGACGGACCGACTGGCTGACTGGCTGGCTGGCTGGCTGGCTGACTGGCTAGCTGACTGATGCTGCTGCTGCTGTTGGTGTGGCAATAAAATTCAACTGCCAACAGTCGCAGTTGCAATCTCAGTGAACGCAGCTCAAATCATGTTGCGGCTCTCTTGGCTGTTTTGAAGATGACTTTCGGCCGTTGATTGTTGGCCAGCGATGTTGTTGTTGCTGTTGCTTATAATGATAGCAACACTTTTTAACTCACACCAACAATTTCTCCGCACGCTGTTGTAACAACTTTTTTTTCGAACGCAAATTAGCGTAGAAAGTTATTTTTGTTTGTTGTTTTTGGGATTTTGATTTCCGTTTGCAAGCTTTGCAGCTGAGCTTTTAATGTGAGCAGTACTGGTAGCAGCAACAGCTTTTGAAACTCGTACAGCTCAGTTTGCGCACGCGGCGTATGCGCAATGCGCTTTTCAAAAGCATTCCACATACGCCGTGTGGTCAGCGACAATGGCAAACAATGAGCAGTGAGCAATAAGCGATGTATGTAGATAAGCTCAGGCAGTGACTCACACACACTTACACCCACATACTACACAGCTGACAAAGAACGAACAATGAATCGATGACAAAGGTTGCGCGAGGAACTGTGATCAGCTCGACATTTTCGAGTTCGCCTTAAGATGCGCCACAGTTGACGCAAGCTGCTCGACGCAGTTAGTCATGAGTCTAGAGTCTAGACCGGCAGCCCCTATACCGTAAATACAGCTGCAGACAGTGCGTGAGGGATGAAATGCGACGATGATGCGGCCGACGCTGAGAAGCAGCCAAATGCAGACGGCAGGCAAACAAGCAGACAGCGGCCAATCGGGGCTGGAAAAAAGGGCAAGGAAAATGTGAAACACATGCGACGACGACCTCGATGACGATAACAAAAAAAAAAAATATGTATATATATGTATTTATATGTATGTGTGTGTATATGTACACATATAAAAACAAGAAACTGCAAACGAAAACGAAACGAAAACTCACCCCGATGCGTTCTGTTGCGGCTGCGGCTGTGGCTCAGGCTCGTATTCCCCCTCTGAATGCAGAAATATACGAGCATATGGCAACCCTTATAAGCATGACAAAGGCCCGTTCACACATCTGTGCTGTTAGCGCATTCCATGTGCAGCAAAGCTGACAGAGTTGTTGAGTTGCTTTAGCAAGGGGATAGTATTAAAGAAATGCAGATAGGGTGGCAACACTGCCGAAACATATTAATCGATGTGAAGATTTAGTATTATAATAATTAAAAAAAATGAAGAAATTAAGGAATTGTATATCATATATATTATTGATATAAAAATATATATAAATATATATTTTAGCAAATTTATAGTTTTTTTTTGACCTCATTTTATTTGATCAAATTTTTCAATATTATAATATATACTTTTAATTTTTACGATCTGTTGAGGTCAAAATTAAAAAAAAATATTTAATTTTCATTTGAAGATTTTTCAAGAATTACTATATTTATACTATATAGCTCTATAGAAAATATCAATATATAAACTTACTTGGTCTCTTATACAGTACTCATTCTATGAGTTTACCAATTTTATTTTCAATACTTTTAATCACATTCAGTTGATCTAGCATCGGATCTAATCTAGTTGATAAGACATCAGCTCGCTATTCGAAATTCTTCTTACTTATTCATTTCCATTGATCCGAAAGCCTGTTTACAAATGGAACGTAAATTTGAAATGAAACGAAATGGAACGCCTGCTCGCCGTTGAGGCATTGTTGTTTCATTGTGGATTTCCAAAATCATGAAAACGCGGCCCCAAAAATAGTTTCGAGAAACTCACGCAAAAGGCGGAAGTAATGAACGCAATGCAAAGACGACGACGGCGACGGCGAAGACATTGAAGCCATCAGCCTCAGCGCCTGCCAGTCCCAGTCTCAGTCCCACGCTGATGCCTCTGACCCTGCAGCGTTCCCCCTCGCAGTCGCCTTGTTTTATTTTAAGAAGATTGTCGAGCAGCCGCAGCAGCAGCAGCAGCACTGATGAGCAATGCCAGCCAGTTAGTGGCGAGGGTGGATGACTGCCTGGCTGGCTGTGTGTCTGTCTCTCCATTTTCATTATGGTGCAGCATTGGTGGTGCTGGTGGTGGCTGCGATGAGCTCGACTGGGCATGCTGGGTGTGGGTTCCTCTTGTTGTTGTCGCTCGCTCGCTCGGCTGCTGCCGCCTGACTTCCATTTTCTTGATAAGTTTTTTGTGCCCTTTGTCGTCGTCCTGGGCCCTGGGCACGTAGACAGGCGCCTGACATTGGCTGCGAGAGGAAAGCCAGAGCTAGAGCTGGGCGCCTTTGGGTGGTGCGGGTGGTTCACTCATTGGCTGCTGCTGCTGCTTCTTTGTGCAGTGGTTCACAATTTATGAGACAGCATTCAGATGCTTGTTATGCGCTTTACTCTACGTGCAATTGGCTATGTTGGACTGGAAGTATGGATTTCGTGAATATACATATGTAAACAAATGATATATATAATACATATATATGTATATATAAATATCATACTATCATATCATATACTATAATGAACGATCAGTCTTTGCATTTGCTTTTGGCATATGAATAACTTTTACAGGGTATTTTTTTAGTCATCCATTGCAACTTTGCGCTTTGTTATTCCCTTTTTGGCGGCAAACTTTAATCGAGACAATTTCACTTTTCTGTTCTGCTTGCAGGTTAATTCAGCAATGGGTCTTCAAGCAACAGCCGCTACCAAGCGGAAGCATGAGCTGACCTTTGACAGCAAGGATGCGAATACCACGTACACGGGCAACTGTGCGCCGCCCCCGGTGAAGGCCAACAAATGGGCCATCAACAACAACAACTACCTGGAATCGCTCGAGGAGCAGCAACCGCAGCAGCAGCAGCAGCAGCAAAAGACGCCCACGGAACAGCTAACGGAATCCAACAACAACAATGTGGAGCCCGCAAAGCCAGCGCATAGTATTATTAGCAACGGTGATGAAGTTACTAACAACAGCAGCAACAGCAACACCACCACCACCCCCACCACCAGCACCAACAGCAGCAGCAATGTCAAGAGTCCCGCGGAGGTGCCGCTGCCACCGACTGCGAGCGCTGCGATACCCGAGGACAACATTGCCAAGCTGGAGGTGGTTGCCGCAGTGCCCTGCGAGCCCTGGTCGACGGCGGCGTCGCCCGTGGCGGCGGCCAACAGCGAGCCCGTGGACTGCATCTCCAAGCTGCAGGCGGTGGCCGTGCCGAGTGATCCCTGGGGCAGCATAGCCACGCGGTCGACGCTCGCCACGACGCTGCTGAGCGCGGACGAGCTGGACGACGACGACGATGACTTCGAGGATGATTACGAGGAGGAGGAGAGTATCATACCCACCTACTGTCCCATTCGCTATCATCCCTTTGCCCAGCAACAGCAACAGCAGCAGCAGCAACAGCAGCAGCAGCAGCAACAACAGCAACAACAACAACAGCAACAGCAGCAACAACAGCAACAGCAGCAGCAGCAACATCAGCAACAGGCAGCCGCAGCTGCGGCGGCGGCTGCGCAGCAGCAGCGCAGCTATCCCCCCGGCTATGGCAGCCGACCCTCCTACTACTCGGAGCCGTTCCCGCAGCAGAATTGCTCGCGCACCGGCAGCCCGCAGCACATGACGCCGCGAGGATTTGCGCCGCCCCAGTGGACCACGACGGGCGCCGCAGCTGGCGCTGGCTCTGCCGGGGCGACGAGCAGTGCAGCGGCCACGCCCAGCTCAGCGCAGCAGCAGCAGTTCTATGAGAATGGCGGCGGCGTTGGCGTCGTCTACGCGCAGCCGGCGCCACAGCAGACCATACGCTGTGCAGAGAACGGCAAATCCTACTTGGATCTGGGCTGCAGCAGCGCAGCGACGACGACGCCAACCAGCGCGTTGCCCACCAGCAATGGAGTCGCCGCTCCGGCTCCGTTTGTGGCAGGTGGCCTGCCGCTGCCGCTGCACGGGCTGCCGCTGAAGCGCTGTTGCGACGGACGTGGCGGCTGGTGCAGCGCCAATCGCAGTTGCTACAAGGACACGCGACTGAAGATTCGCAATCTGTCCATGTTTAAGCTCTCACGCTTTCGCCAGGTGTCGGAGCAGTCACTCTATCGCTCGGTGCTCATCTGCAATACGCTAAAGCGCATCGATCGGGAAATCGAGACGGAGGCCAAGGAGATGCACCATGCGGCGCAGCAGCACCACCAGCAGGCAGCAGCCGCGGCAGCAGCGGCCGCTGCGCAGGCAGCGCAATATCATCCGGCCTACCAGCAGCAGCAGCAGCAGCAGCAGCAACAGCAGCAGCAACAACAGCAGCAGCAGCAACAACAACAGCAGCAATCCCCGCCAGCGCCGCTGCACCACCAGGACTATGCGCCTGTGCTGAACTGCGCCCGGCTGGCCAACATGGATCACTACCAGCAGCTGGCGCAGGCGCCCAGTTTTCAGCCGCAGGCGCCGCTTGGCTACCACGAGCGGCTGGAGGCGCCGCCGCCGTACAGGGCTGCAGCGGCTGCAGTTGCTCCTAGTGGGTTCCCGGTGGCACAGCCCGGACATGTGGCACCCGTCTCGGCGACCAGCAATTGTGATACGTCCTGCAGCACCACGTTGCATCCTTACGATCACTACCCCTTCCGGGAATCGCAGTCGGGCCGAGCCACGCCTTTCCCCACCTGTCATACGACAGCGACGGCGGTGGCAGTGGCAGCCACAGCAGCCGCCGCTGCGCCGCCCGCTGCCAATGCGGTGAGCAGTGCCAGCGCCATCCCTGCCATCGTCAGCTCGAGCAGCAGCAGCAGCAGCAATAATAGCAGCAGCAGCGCAGCCGCCCCAGCCACTGCTGGCCAGACCGTCATCTGCTCCAGCGCCACCTCCAGCAGCAGCAGCGGCAGCAGCAGCAATCCCAGCAGCTCAGCGTCGAGCGCGGTCAGCGCCTGCGACTCAAGCGACTCGGGTTATGCGGACGACGATTCGACGCGCTCCATCAACTGGAGCTCGGTGCTCAGCCTCAGCTCGCAGTCGGCGCTGGATCCGCTCAACAACAACGATCTGTTCAACATACTCCCGGCCGCGGCCACGCCCACAGCAGTGCCCGTGTGCATAGCGAGCAGCGGCTCCACTCTGGCCTTCAGCGGCAGCTTCACCACGGTGCAGGCGAGCGCCAGCCAGAGCAGCAGTCACTCAGCCTCGTCCACGACGGCCACCTTCACCACTCTGTCGACCATTTCGTCCGCGACGCACTCGCTGACGTCCTCCTATGTGAGCAGCATCAGCTCAAATGTATCGGCGGGCGCGAATACGTGGGAGTACGGCTTCCTGGACATGGAGTTCGGTCTGGGGTCGGAGTTCACTGAGTTGGTACCCAGCTGCAAGCTCAGCTCCGACGATCTGTTCAAGAGCGGCCTGAGTGCAACCGTCGCCAGTTCCAACGAGCTGGAACAGCCCGCTCACATCATGGTCGGCAGTTAGTATCAGTTGTAGGTGTTCGATTGTGCCGGAGACGTCGGCTGCGGCAGCCGCTGGGCTTAGCGTGCGGGTCACGCGCGTCCAGCTGGCGCCGCAGCCCAATTCCAAGCAGTATTCAATATGTGTAATTATTGTAGCAAAGAAACGAAACGGAATGAAACAGAAACAGAAACACTGTAAACGTAATTTCGAATTATGCTCAGGTTGTGAACGTGCATGTTGCCCCGTCCCTGCCCCTAGTACTTCCCCCCATCCGACCACACCCCCCCGACTTAAAGCGGCCCAATCCCACTTTACCCAAAAAACGCCCAGCCAACAAGCAATCGCCGCCAGGGGGCGCTAGCAGATAATTGCAATTGTATTGAAAATGAGAAGCAGAAAAACTAAGTGAAGAAAAAATGGTATGACAAATGAAAACTATTAGCAAATTTTTTTAAGTGTATATATTGTAAAATGTCAAATGTAATGAAGAGAACAACTTCTAGCATCTAAGTTGAAAGCAAAACAGAATTATATATACATATATAGTATATATATGATAAATATATCTATATTAGCGCGTATGACATGTAACTTTAGCTTTGTTAGTTGCAATTGTTGCAGTTTTTCGATTGTACACACTCTCACACACACACACTTACACTGACACACACCAAGAGAAATTGTATGAATATCAATTTTGCAGATAAACAAACACACAGCAAGTAAAATTTGGTAGACAACACAACAAAAACAACAAGCAAAATCGAAAAACGTTTACTATATTGTAGCCATAAGTATTATTATTTATATACAAATGCAAACAAAACAAAAGATAAATGAGAAAACATCTTAAAACAAAGTTTTACAAAAAAAATTTAAAAAATTACAAAAAAAAAATATTTGAAAAACCAAACACAAAATACAAGCAAATATAAAAAATTTGTTTAAAAAAAAATTACAGTCTTTAATTATGTGGGCTTTAATTAGATTTTCAGTGGAAATAACAGATCTCTAAATTTCTTTAAATTTTAACTTAAATTTTTGTTCTCTTCCAAACTTCTACTTGTGGCATTGCGCCATCTATAGTTTAATATATGACTTCAAAACTGCGGTTTATGTCTTTAATATTTGTTTTACGGTTGATGTGTTAACTCAATAAAAGTAGACCCTTTACGCCATCTACAGTTAAAATCAGTTGTAAATACTGTGGTTACTGTATATACTCGGCCGCATTTAACACTTTGCGCCATCTACACTTAAATAAAATATTAACCAGGGCTGGCGTATTTGCTAAAGTAACGTGATAGCCATGCGCCATCTATAGTTCATATTATGCTTAGATCATTTGGTTTGTAGATTCACTAATTTTCGTTCAGGCCATTGCGCCATCTATAGCTGGCATGTAGTCATGAATTTAGGTTGTCGTCTTTGCTTTTTGAATTAGCACCATCTATACTTAGTGTATAGATTAGTTGTCTCACAACTACTCCGAAAAAGAGACAATATACGCTTTAGAATTGGTGTGGAACTTGACTTAGCCAAGTATTGTATCAATAGTTTAACATTCAGCAATGTCGTATACTGTGAAATGTTTGTATAAGACAAGAAAAATAATCCGTCTCATTTAACAGAAGCACATTTTGTGAGAAATTCTGTGTGGCAAATAAATAATAAATAGTGAAGCAACAGGTTGATTATGATTAATTTTTGAATATTTTATGTTATGTTATGTTCTGGGATAGTACAAAATATATTGAGTATTTAAACTAATACATGTTGATCTCTTTTGCCACATTAAAAGGATCTTTCATATAAAAATTTTAAATTCTTAATATTATCATAACATAGTATTTATATGTTAATTAACATATACAGTGAACAGCTGATTTGCTTGATGTTAAACTCGAAATGTACTGTTCAGCAAACAAGTTGGCAGTGCCATTTACATTTTCGTTCAGTTGGCAGCTTGGTCACCTGTTGAACACCTGTTATTAGTTTGTCTTCTTCTTTGGTCGCGTGCGGGTGTGTCGCGGCCGTCGGTTTAAATTGCGTCGGCGGCATTGTTTATAAAATCAGTTCACCAAGCAGCGCTCGCGCGTTTGTGTTTGTGTTAAAGTTCTTCAGCGTGTTGTTTACATGTGAGTTTCGAAATGCCGCGAAGTAATAGCTAATGAATATTAAGAACATCGTGAGAGAAAAAATATAAGAAAACCAAAAAAAAATATTTTTGTTTAAGAAAAAGAAGTTTGCTAACTCGAAGAAGTCGAAGAATTCTGCTGCGGCGAACGCGGCAACAGCATCAACAGCAACAGAAGCAGCGCAGCAGGCGGCGGCGTAGGCTGTAAAAATAGTTGTCTGTCTGGTTTTTGTTTGTGCATGAGGCTGCGTATCCGTTTGCATGTGTGTGTTTGTTGTGTGTGAGTGTGTGAGTGTGCTGCAATTTAATTGTGAACTAAAACAGTTCAATTACAGGCAATTACAAATATGTAATTTGTTTCAAATTGCATTTGCGCCTGGGGCTGTAATTAAATATTTCAGTTGCCCATGTAATTGGCATTAAATAAACAAATAGTCAAAAGATAGACAAATACACATGTACACACATATGTATACAAACACACGTATGAACACACACAACAAACAAAAGGCAATCGCAGCAATTACAACAAAGATGTGGAGGGGGAGCATTTGTGTGGAGGGGCTAGACTTAGGCGCATAAATGGCGTAATCATAATCTTTTTGCCCTCTTTTTAATGATTCAATTAGAAGCGCAAATTGCAGGCCAGAAATTCAATTTACCCAATGTGCGGTTGCCGACGCGTCGCGCCGTCGACGTTGACATTGAGGTAGCAGAGGCCAACGCGTCGCTGTCCGTTGCTTTCTGGTTGCTGCTGCTGCTGCTGCTGCTGCTGCTGTTTGCTGCTTGCTGCAGCAATACGTGCGTCGCGTGCCTTTTGTTTTGTTCTGGTTTTGCGCTGTGCCGCGAAACGTCACACAAAAAAACTTATTTATTTTGTCTGAATATTTATTCAGCTTTATTAATTTGTAAAAAAAAAAAGAAATAAAAAAAAAAATATAAATAAACAAAATTAATTCGGAATAAAACCGGTTTTATATATGAACAAGTGAAAAAAATATACAAAGTGTAATTGTTTGAAATATTTGCGGTGTGGTTTCAGTGTTTGCGTGCTGTGATACATATGTATATGTATATGTGTGTGTGTATCGTGTATGTTTGCCCTTCAGTCAAAGTAACGGTAGTTTATTGCAGGGAAAGAAAGAGCTAAACGAATGTAGGGAGAGGCGCAGAGACAACGAACGAGTGCCGTCACCTTTTTTGCCCAGCAAAACAGAAACAGCAACAACAACAATTGACGCCGGCATTGGCTCGAAAACAAAAAACAGAAAAAAAAAACGCAACAGCGGCCACATTCCAAGCGACAGCGAGCGGCCCCCAAAGCTCAGGTCAGCCGCCCAGCGGCTCTCTCACTCGCACAGCAGCTGCACTAGCCTCAGCATCAACATCAGCCTCAGTGGGTAAGTTAACTACATCAACGCCAATTTTCTGCTGCTGCTGCTGCCACGTCTCTTTCTTTTGAGTTATTCGCCCCTGTTGCCCCCTCCCTCTTTCAGTCTTTCATGTTATTATTTTTGCTGTGCTGTTACGCCCACCGTCGCGTCGGCCGATGCAAAGAGATTTTTGCGTAGAAATTACATATTGTTTCGTATTTACATCGTTCCCATGCAGCTGATTTTGTTTCTCTGTTTTATACCCTGTTCGCATTGCGTGTCAGCAGAATTCATTGATTACGTGTGAAGCTAAATATCATAAATATGTTCACATTAATTAAGAATAAAAATATAAAAAAGAACTGTAAACACATACCTATATGTATGTATTAAATAAATGCATCCTTAGTTTTGCGAAATAAACAGATGATAGGAAAATATATGTATGTCCATATGTACATATATGTATGTAAATGTAAACATAAATAATAAATTAAACACATATTACATCCAGTAAGCGCTGAAGACAGGGTATCTATCAGTCTCTAACCCATTTTAGCTTTTTTTCTTTTTTTTATGGGTCTTCACTCACTTCCCGCAAGAGCAGCGAATCTACCAATAGAATGTCAGTTTCAGATCATCAAAGAAACGACGAAAAAAAAACATATTCCACCCAACTGACTTAATTATGTTAATTAAGAATCGCTATTGCCTCTAATGTAATGTGCAGAGAGTGTTTTGTGAGGTAAGTGGGTTTTGGGGTTTTGAGGAGAGTTTGGGGATACGTGAATTGGTAGCGAAATTTTGTTGTTGCTAAGGCAATTTGCACATGAGGTGCAAATGGAATATGAAGTGAGCGACTGCAAATAGCCTCTTACTGGGTGTATTTTAGGAGCCAAATAAACTGATTTCATGCTACCAATATTAAATTGAACACACAGTCTGATATATCTTAACATATGACACAAATCGAACTTTTGCAATTTTATGTATGGATTGAAATTGAAAGAAAATAATAAATAAGTTGAATAGACAAAAAGTTATTTGATTTTAGAACTTCTATTATTTTCTTGGAAATTAAAAATATAATATAATAATAATAAAAAATAAGAGATCACAAAAACATATATTAAAATGTGAAGATCTACCCTCTTCTGTATATATACATATGTATATAAGTGTAAATATGTACTCCCAAAAGATCTTCTGATTTTATATATATTTTTTTTATTTTTGTGATTGTTAAGTGTGAAATCACTTCAAAATTGAACCAAGGCCATTTTATTTTTATTTCCAATTTAAGCGCTCAGTTAATTATTTTTTTTTTTTATTTCTTATGATCTTTTAATAATCAATTAACAAAAAAAAAACTGAAATAGAGAGCGATGGAAAGAGAGCAACAAAAAGAGAGAGAGAGAGAGAGAGAGAGAGAGAGAGAGAGAGAGCATGATCTATGGCATTGAACTTCGTTACTTTGTTGACCTTTCAATCATTTCGTAAGTTTATTGCTGCCATAATGATGAGAGAGAAATACATATAATAATATTGTTTTGTAATTGAATGGAAACAATTAACTGTGGGAAATTTGAAAAAGTATTATAAATAAAATGTATAGAAGTTGATTAATGGGCCGAAGATAGATATTATTGGAATTTAACTTTGCTTAGCACTAATTGTTCGATTCATTTCGAGGAATTAAGAATTAGAAATTAAAATAAACAATATAATTAAATGTCTTCAAATAAAGTGTATATATATTTATAATGGCTAGTGCTAAAAATTGTATTTTTATCCACATTATTGTCCACTTGCAATTATCTGATCGGCCATTCATATCCATCGTTTATGTATCAGATCGAAACATTCAGTTAAAAAAGCACTAAAATATCTATTTTTATAAGATTTATTGCGAAACTACAAAAGATGCATATCTCGTACTCTTACCCTAGAGCCGTCTCGCTGGGTTCAGCCTCGTTCACTAGAGAATTTCGTAATTTTCCAAATCACAACAAACAATGGGAAAAATGCGAACGGCGTGAAACAGAGGAAAAAAAGACAAGAAGAAACCAAAACAGACGGCGGCGGTGGCTTTTTGGGAACCGCCTTCTTAACAATAGAAAATCTCTGAAAGCCGTCGACGGAACTGCGTCCAAATGGCGTGTTGCACAGTTGTTGTTGTTGTTGTTGGTGCTTGCCGGAAGATATTTTAGACTGGCTTGCAGCGAGGCGTATATATGTATATACGTACAGTGAGCGAGGTTAGCAGGGGCCGAGAGAGCTGGACAGTGGTTCCGAACGTGCCTCCGTGTTTGGACAGAAACAAGTTTTATAGTTTTTACGCTGACGCTGACCAGCCAGTCCATCGAGCTGCGCACAGCTGTTGTTGTAGTTCTTTTGCCGGGACGGCCTAAACTGCGCCCAGCTAAAAACCAGTCCAGTTGAAGTTCCCGTGCCGGTCCCACACACCCAGCCCAGACCCCAGTACATTTTATGCGCTGGCCCCGACTGTAGTTTTGAACTAGTTGCGGTGTATCAAATCAAGTCTGACCACGAAACGACCCTTGCAGACACTCAGCCCCACCCCCTCCCTTTGTACGGCTTGTCGCACTTTTCGGGGCTACTTTTGCACAGTTTGGAAATTAACTGGTTGTTTTGCTTGTCAGCTGCTGCTGCCGCTGCCACTGCTGCTGGTGCTTGTGCATGTGGAGTCTTTACCGTCTCAGCTACTCCGTCCCAGCGCCTCACCCACCTTAGTCGCCACTCATTTCGTATTGTTCGATGGCGCCGCGCAGACAACTTTATGTTGCAGGCCCAAAATGCTCTCAAAAGTTTTCGGCTGCCCCGTCTGGGATTGCCTCAGAGTTTGGCCCCAAGCTGGGCGGCTACGCTGGATTACATTTGGCCGCCAGAAGCCACCCAGTCAGCCAGCCATTCAGCCAACCAGCCAGCCAGGCAGCCAGTCTACCATTTAGCCACGGCAGGAAGAAAGCGAGGAAGGAAGTTGATTTTGTACAACTTAACGCTTTTCTCTGCGCCAGGCGTGTGTCTGGCCCCATACCCCAAAATGAAAACGCGCCAGCAAACGGGCACAAGAAAAATAGATTTGGAGCGAGGCTAACTGCTTGCATTGAATAGCGATTTTGTCTTTGGATAGTTGCTGAAATGTCCATAATTTTATAAACAGGTTTTCTCTTGTAAGTACACAAAAAACTCGGGGCTGTGTTTTTCCTTATGTAATTAGCAGCTTTTCTATATAGTTATATAAAATGATATGATTCTTTTAAAAATACTTTTCCTTATTGTAGACCTCAATTGCATTTAGTGGTTTGTTTATTGTAAGTGTTGACCAAATTAAGTCAACTTAAAGGTTTTTTTCAAACTAGATTTTTGTACAAAAATATAAGCCTATTCAAATTTTTTTTGAATATATTTAATGCAAGCTATACCCTTTGTAGTTGATTTTCCAAAATAAATTAAAATTCCACCTAAAAATTAATTTGGTCTCAGATACCTTTAAAAGTAGTGTCTATAAATATTGAATGCGATTTACATTAAAGCACTCATGACACACACATCATCTAAACTCTAGATACAAAACACAGGGATATTCACTTTTGTGTGTGTGGGTTTTTTTTTTGTGCGAGTGTCCACAATTTGGCAATTGTTTTGAAAGATATTTGCCATGCAGTGCGATCCGCCTGCAACAACTGTTTAATGGCCAAAAGTGAGTCCGAGTGGTGTGGGATTGGGTGGGCGAGAGGTGCGCGGCACAAATGGCCGGCAGCGCATCAGCTGCACACACTAAATTTTTAATCAAGCATCTAGCAGCCCGTATCTGTATCCGTATCCAGAGAGCAGCTCCCAGCAGCTGTGAATCCGTCCGTGGAGTCTTTGTTGCCGCTGCTGCTGCTGCTGCTGCGAGCGCAAAAAATGCAATCAACGTCAAATGCGCTTCGAAACTTTGCGCAAAATAATAGAAAAGCCATTAATTTCACTTCTCGTCGAAGAAGATGCAAGAAGAAAGATGCAACGTGGGCGCACAGCTGGAGGAGCAGCACGTTGTCTTTTTGCCCAGGACACAGAGCCCAGGACCCAGCCATGGCACACGGTCAGCGCGGGGGATAGCGTGTGCTCAAGTAATTTTTAATTATGCGCATAACGTGCGGAAAGCTTGGTGCCAACAACAATTATGTGATTATTGGCATCACATTCTGGTTGAAAAGGCAGTGCCAATTAACATTATGCAAGATTTCCAAGGAAGGTTGCATTCAGGCTACTTTGAGTAACAAAAAAGGAAATAATAAATAGCAACATTGTTAAAGTTTATGCAATAGCTATTATAATTCCATATAAATATCCTATACACAATTGAGGAATTCGTAGTCACAGGATAGCAACATATTAAATCTTCCATAATATCCGTTTAAGTAAATAGTAATTTAATTAATGCTCTGCATAAAACTAATTATCAAATATTTTCAGATTCTTAAAAGCTTTCATGTTCATTCATTGTTCCCAAACGCAATTTAAATAGTATGTTGAGCACATATTTACATATTACTTTTTACACATTTACATATATAAATACTTACATTTTTACAACTATTTACACATTGAAGTTTCACTAGCGGAAATACCAATCTACATATAATATATTGAAAGTTCTGCTTTGAAAACGTTTTTGCTTTAACTAATCCTTTTATAGCTGTTATGCTTTCATACATTTTCTTTTTTTTTTTTTTATAAATTTGTTTGTCGTTGGTTATTTACAATCAAGCTTTTCCCTAGACTCGAGGGTAAGTGTAAAACGCTCCATTATCGTCGTGCTTATGCCCGAAAATTGCAAAAGTTCGTTGGCGTCCTAAAACCACTTTTCATTAGTAACAACCGCTAATTTCACTTAGTGGCATGCCAGCATGTCGCATCAGTAGGGAGCCACACTCTTCCATCCGTATGGGAACAACAAGTTTTTAACTTAATTTTCAGTTGACAAATTAAAAACCCACAAAGCTAGAAACATATTGAAGTAAACAAAATGGAAACACAATTACCTGCGAGATATAATCCTAACATTCTAATGGATACAAGTTATAAATTGAATGCTGTGTAAACTTGTACAATATATAAAATTTACTATGGATTATACTAACAATATTACAAAGTTTGAATAGCTCATTTTCTGCAAGTGTATTAACTTACAAAACAATACACATAGCGAGCTGGCTTGGCGATTTGTTTTACATTTATGAGTGACAGCGGGTGCGCGGGTAGACCAGAGTTGGATTGGATCTGGCTAACTGACCCCTGGCAGTTAGCTGTTGGTAACTGACCGCTGGCTTCTGTTCAAAAGTTGAAAAGTTTAGTCGGCGAGCAGCAGTAATGCAATAAACAACTTTTTTCACATTTTAAATTGTTGTTTTACTGCATTAGACTTGTCAAATGAAGTCGCTTTTGAAGTTAGATTGCTTGCAACAAGGCTGTGACACGGCCAGGATCCGAAAAACCTGCCTAGGGCGTATCTCTGATTATCTCTCTATTTTACTTCATGGTCGGGCATCTGTAGATAAGTCAAATACTCTGTGAAGTTTTCTTGGTAAACACTAAAAAAAAAAAATTTATTTTCACATAATTGCACGCCGGTGGCACACCTAAACCCGGCCAGGTGTGGGGGCTGGATAATGTTTAGAAAGTAGCTTCGTAGCGTTTGAAAAGTTGGGGGAAAGGAATGGGAGAATGTTAGCAAAATGATGTGCTAATGGATATTGATTGTTTTAAGCCATAAATAAATAAAAAACACTAATAATGAAACTTTTAGTCAGTGCGAAAAGTTTTAGAAGTTCAAATATTCTAAACGAGCTAAATACTAAAAAAGTTGTTTTTTTCCGGTTAAATTATGAATGGTAAAGTGAGTTGATTTATAAACAAACTTTTATGAAAATAAATACATTAATTGGCAACAAACTTGGTCGACGGCAAAACCGTGTAACTTTTGACAACAACGAGAAAGCTTATGGGTTTTGGGAAACATTTCAATTATTTTATAATCACTTAAAGCTGGTTAGAGTAGATCAGTGTAACTTTATCTGACAGATGGAAAAATATAAATAATCGCAGTCTGTGCCACTAACCCACTTTCTGCTGCAACAGCTGACGAATATCAGTGACTTAACTGCTGCGGATCATTACTAAGAATTTGGGCTAGCTGCGGGAAGTCAGAAATTACGTAATCTCTTGAACACCTCACCAATTGCGAACTCTTAGCATTCATTGTGGAACCCACCCAACCTTATCTATAAAATCTTCACATTACTGCAATATGGTCCACCTATCACATTTTAAAGTCTTTAGAGAGCAGAAATCATTTGGCTTGATATATGTATGTAAATATTTTCAGTTAGTTTTTCAACTGACAAATCGCTACCGCAAGAATTTGTAGTTTGAAGTTTGCAGCTCTGAAATTGTTGACGAACTCCTGAATTGTAGTATGACCATAGCATCGAAATGTTTGCACCACCTACTCGACGCCATTACAATTTAGACCGTCGCGACGGTGCCTAACAAAGCAATTAGATCCGTGGATATACCAACACCAGCAACACCAACAGCCCTCACAACAACAGCAACACCAAGTTTGTTAAGTAAACGCCGTTGCGCCCGGGACGTTCCCCCGGGGCAGCATATTCATTAGGCAAGCGGCGCACACCCACACACACACACAAACGCACATAGACAGATATATAAACAAGCAAACATAAACGCACGGGCCATATCCTGCGTGGGCATTTGTTAACTTCTTGTTGTTCTTGCTTTTGTTGCTGTTGGTGTTGCCTTTGCTGTTGCTTTTGCTGTTATGCTTGTAACCAACTTATAGGTCACTTGCTCAAGAAATTTCCCAAGTTTTCGCAACAGACATCAACTTGTGCTTGTTGCTTTTGCTTTTTCCGTTGAAGCTTCCTGTCTGGATGGAGGGTTAGGGTGCGCACTCCAGTCTCTAGTGGAGGCCACTAATGAGGCCGGCGCGTCCCGGCACAATGCGTATAATTAAAAGCGTCCAAGGTGTAAACTAGCAAATTGTTTGATCCTATTCACTCAGCTAACCATTTGCAGGGCTACACTGAAGGATAACAGGCAGCGTCTCCCCTTTGACGTGCGCATCACTATTCCGCTTCAAAATTTGCCGTGTCCTTTTTTCATGTTCCTGCCGCTTGCTCAGCATAATATAGCTAAACTTTTTTTGTGCTCAGCACTTTTGCACTTTGTATTTTCGGTTTTTTCTTCATCTTGACAAGATTTGCCTGACAAGCGCTTCTCAGTCGTCGAGATGCTCTAGTTACCAGTAACCTGATAACATAAAAACTCTCCGATCCCGGATATTCTTAGCATGTCGAATTTGAAACGCGCTTCAAAACGAACTCGAGATAATTTTCTCAATGAATAGACTATTTTAAGAATATCATGGCGAGCAACGTGAGAAAAGCAATAGCAGCATTTAAAGTAATTTTTATAACTTCTCGAAGTAACGAAAATTATAAACTAAATCTTTTGAATTCACATAAATTATAATTTTCCCATTTATTTAAAAGTAATATTATTTAGTTTTTATCTTTATAATCAATAACTATTTGAACATTTTTATAAATTCTTTTCCATCTACACGAGGTATTTGCAAAAAATGTTGTTGTGCTTTGTCCCATTCAAAGTAAAGAGGCTAATGCTTTAATAACATCATGGTCAAAGTGCTTCCAGACGACAGTTGACTGTTGCAGTTTGGGGTCTAATTAAAAGTTTTATCAACATGTACAAGTGGACATCAAAGTGGCAAACACCTGAGAGTCAGACGCAGAGTCAGACCTCATGCCAGGCTCATTTGCGTAAACTTTCTATAGCACCACTTTCGCTGCATGTCCCAATGAATACAGCTTAGTTGTTCTTGTTCTGCATTAGCAGCGCTTGAGTAACCGGTTCTGTGACTCTGGTGGCTAGTCAGCAGCAGATCACACTCAATCGAAATCTCTGTCTCAGTTTTTTATTCGCTCATCTTGCTCTTGCACACGCTTGCTCATTGTATGATAATGAGTAGAGGGACAGAGAAAGAAGTCGAAGAGCCGTTTGATTATTGCCACTGCTGCTGTTGCTGCTGCTTCTGCTTCTGCCTCTGCTGCTAACCACAAAGACAAATAAACTGTTGACTGACATTGGGCCATCAGTTTGTTGTCTTTTGGTCTCTTTTTTATGTTTCGTTCGTCTCGATTGACCTTATTTGCAGGTGTCTCAATATTCTTAACCATTTCATTTTCGATGTTGGTCAAATGAATAGTCCATCAACAAGCACTCATATTTGCATTTTATATTTTTGCCTTCAATACATTCATTGCGTTTCTTTTAAGTTTTTTTTCTTTTCTTCCACCATTGCCTTCAGCTCAAATGCATACGAAATATTTCGACTCGTGTGTTTGACAGCCAAACGTGTTACTTTGCATGCCATATCAAAAATATATAGTTGCACATACATCATAAATAGTTGTGTCGACAAATAAGGAGAGAGAAAGAGAGAGAAAGGTAGATCGAGTGCAATATAGAGACACGTAGACGGGTAAATGAAAGCCTGCTTCTGTTTTCATACTCTAAGTACTTAAAGAAGGTAAATTAAAGAAAATCTTTAATATTTTATATTATTTTAATACATTTTTTTAATACTTAGAACATAGAAATGTTTTTAAATAAATTTTTATTTATTATATTGTTTTGTGTTTTAATTAATTAAATTAACATAAGATTATAATACGTAAAAATATATTATATATTTTTTTTGTTGAACAATTTTCTAGATTATAATTACATATAATTCTAACTTTTCATTTAAATTCATAAGAATATACTAAAATTAATTTATTTAAATATGGTTTTAAAATAGTATTTACAATACTTTCAGGCGGTCGAAAATCAAATACAGGGTATATGCTAGCATAACTGCTGTATGTAATCCCTTTTTGTGGGTAGCGTTAACTTTTGCACGCATTGATGACGAATGGCCGCGAAAAATGATGAATGTTTAATGGGCCAATGGGGGACACGAATATATGATCTGGTATAAATGTTTCCGGGTAGTGGCAATAGAGCGATTGCCACATATTATAAAGGATTGATAGTGTATGTGTGTGAGCTGCTGACACAGTTTTAGGTCAACCAAAATCTGAATAGTAAAAATATGATTTTTCATTAGCTTACTTTGGAACTGGAAAGAAAAATAATGATAACGAAACCATTTTATAACTTAAAAAAACAATATTTTTTTGTTATATTTAACATAACTAATTGTTATTATTTTCTTATTATTTTATATATAATACCCAGTATATTATTTTTTTTCACTTCATTTATATTTTTTAAGCGCATTTTCAATAGTTTTTAAAGTGTCTGTTGGTTTTCAAGTGCCTCTTGAGTGAATTTCCCAATAACAATTTACATATCTTAAAAAATGCTCATTTGTTTAATAGATTTAAAGAGCGCACTTCACATTTTGTGTTTTTTTTGTGCACTTTAAGTAAGGTAAATTTTTTTTTTTGAAAGCCTTTGGGTTAAATAAACCAGAATTTCGAACA
Organism: Drosophila meridionalis; assembly: GCA_035045145.1. Taxonomy (NCBI): domain Eukaryota; kingdom Metazoa; phylum Arthropoda; class Insecta; order Diptera; family Drosophilidae; genus Drosophila; species Drosophila meridionalis. Next base: position 1,282,655 of record JAWNPG010000037.1, read on the forward strand.
ATGCGATCATTAGTTCTGACATTTTCCAGTAACCAAATAAAAAAAAAATCCTATAAATTTTGCGGTACTTAAAAATGCATATTCTCGTATGGTGATTACTGCTTTTACGAATTCACATCCGACAGACCCATGCTCGTATATACGAAATATTCAGCGAGTCCATCGCAAATATGCGCTCATAATTGTGGCATGCCCACACACCCCACACACCCCACAAGCCCCACATGCCATATTCTCTCTCCCTCTTGTCTGCAGACACGCTATGCAAGTGCGAACTTCATTGAGCGCGTGTTAATGGTTGGGAGATGTCAAATTGGGCAGTAGGAAAAAGTGAGGGTTTTTCTGCTTTCGTTTTTTTTTTTTTTTTTTTTTGCGTAGCCAAACGCAATCTGAGGAAAAGCGACAATGTTGGCATCGTTGTCGTAGCTGTCGAATGATGTCATGTTTGCTTAATGTTTTTCCTCTCTCTTAAGCTCCCTGCTCTATGCTAGCATCGTTTTTGTCTATTTCTTTAACCCAGCTGTCGATGGGAGGCGGGGCAGGGTGGGACGTTTATAAATCAGTTACCCATGCGCTGATGCTGCAATAAAAGGTGCGATTTATCATAATGGCAGACTGGGAGGCGGAGGACTAGGAGCCCTACCCAGAGGACCTCATAGATAGGAGCTTGCCATTCCAATAATCATCCGATTCGCAGCAATTGCCAGCATCCCAATGTACATTTTCTGTGTGTTTCGCAATACTCTTACTCGGCGCGTACGCAATGTCTGCCGTGAATTCATCGAATTCATTTTTGCCATTTTCCGCATTTTTCACAAATCTGTTTCGCACACACACACACTCATACATACTCACACATATACGCACAAGCGCACAGTGAAGATATATAGCCTGTGTGTGTGCAGATATCTGCGGCAGCCGCCAGTCGCCAGTTCATATTGATTACAACAAATTTTCCGTCGCCGTTTTGTCGTTGATGTCGTCGTCGTCTTCGGCGTAGTCATTGCAGGAGCTAGAGATGAAGCTTAAGTGGGAACTCATGCAACACGTAACCAATATTTTATTTATTTACTTTTTGGATTGCAGAGATTACGTCAGATTTGATGGGAAACTGACGTAGCGTTTAAGGTGCAACAAGGCATATTTAGCCTTGGCTAAATATGCGGATATAGACTTACATTTAAAATAAACATTTAACAATTGGCATTAAACCAAGCTCTCACCTTCCTTTTTTCAACTGTTTGGAGTGACTAACAATAAAAGATATACTACTATTAATACTACAAATATACAATTTGATATGCAAATCTGTACCATTTCTTTTTAGCGTGTTTCCTTTTTAATCTAACTGAAACGTGTCTTTGTTCTAATCAGCTCACTTCTACATCCTATTCTTGTTATCTCCGTTTTCTGACTTCCTTTTCTTGTGTTTGCCGTCACGCTGTCATCTCCAATCAGAGTCAGTCGAATCAGCTCTAGTTTTACATCTCTTATTGCTTCTAGTTTCTAAGCTTGCAGATCTCATTACTTTTTACCAACCCACGGAGCCAGCGAACCCACCTCCCTCGTCAGAAACCGTTCACTTGCTTGACATTTAGTGCCGGCTGTTGCTATTGCTATTGCTGTTGCTGTTGCTGTTGCCATTGTTGTTCCCGCTTTTGCCACTTCAAGCCGAATCTTCGACATAGAAGGCTTCGAGTCTGACTTGGCTCGGCTGTTGGCTGTTGGCTTTTGCTGGTTTGATAGGAATTTCGTTGAACCGGTTTATGTATGTGGTGGTTTTCGAGTTGTTGCTATTGTTGCTGCTCGCTGGCGTCTGGTAACTGGCTCCACCAAAATATTCGTACACCCATACGTACATGCACTATGTGTGCGTGTGTATGTGTGTGTATTTTGGTGTGCTTAAAAGTGCTTTGTGCGAAGCTTGGCTAACCAACTGGCCAAGCCACACAAATAAACATGGACACATGGAGAGAGCCAGCAAGAGAGCAAGAGACAGAGAGACGGAAAAATCGCGCATATTTGTCGTTTCGGATTATTTCATAGAAGAATTTTACGCTTTGCCTCTAGAAAAAATAAATGTGTGTTTGCGAGACTATGTCTGTGAATGTATGTGAGTGTGTGTTTGTATTGTATTGTATGCATTATGTGTGCCATGTTTTTTTTTTGTGTATGGTTGTTTGTTGTTGTGTCGGTTGCCTGTTGTTGTTGTTATAGCTGTTGCTATTGCATAGTTTGGGTTTTTCACTGTTAATTTACATTGCAAAAATTTCTTTTGGCTTTTGCGCATTTCCAATTCGAATAGATTATTGATAAAACTGAAGAGGAGTGAATTGAATGTTTGGGAATAAAAAGTATGAAACATTGACTGAACCTTTAATGATAATTCCAACTTAATTAAAATTGTATTCAAAAAAATAATATACAACAATTTCTGATATACATCTATAAAAAACTATACAAAAATAAATATTTGTATAATTTTATTCAGAAAATGTCATTCAAATTTTTGATTGCAAAAAGGAGGTTATACTAAATGATTACATTAGCCTCGTGGCTTGTCCAGATTTAAATCTATACCTAACACATTTAAAGATTTAAATTAATATTTTATCTTTACTACTCTTACATTTAATTGCCATCTGATAGCCTTTGATTAACCACATTGCAAATTATTTGGAAATCAATTATAATTGCCAAACTGGCAAACAAAGGTGGAATCGAATTGTTACCGACTGAGCATTAACCATACTTTGCCTATTTTCCCAAGAGCCATTATATGGCAATAAAACATAATGTTCAGGGGAGGATGGGATATAGCAGCATGCAGCGCAGACATATAACCTGATGGGCGAAAATGCTCACTGGTTTTCTAATGCATTTTCATTCGATTGTTATACCCCGTAGACACGGTTATAATACAAAGATGCTCTACTCAAATATTTTAATTAGCAGCAAATAAATTTCCTGGTTAAAACCTAATTCTGATTAAAAGACATTATTTTTAAACCAATACCTTTGTTAAGAGAACAAGTCTCATCTTAAAAATAGTTACATGAAACATTTTAATGATAGATATATATATTTTACTGAATACTGTATAATTGCCATTGTTATCTCTTAATCAGTTATTTAATTTATATTATTGGTAAACTATCCACGATCGAATTACAATTACTTGGATAACTAGGATATGAATTTATGCAAACATCCTAAAGTATATGACTTCAAAAAGTATAAACTTCAAATTTGTATTTGACTTCTACTGCTGGGTAGCTTCTAGACGAACATTTCAAATGCTGCTTGCCAACATCTGCTTTATCAATTTGCATATAAATATATTTGAATTGTTTGCTTGTTCGTGAGTGTGTGTGCATGGCTCACATTTGGTTCTGTGTGCATGTTGGTAACATATTGATATTTAGCAGTTGGGCGAAATTGAGAAACCAATTGCATTTAGCTCTTTTGCTGCTGCCAGGCAACGATGCGTGTGGTGACCATTTTAGTGCCTATGCATATCTGCTGATTAAATCTGCCTTTTATATGAAAAAGATTTGGAAACTGACAGTTTTATTGATTTAAGTTTACTTGATCAAAAGCGAAACGAAAGCCTAGACTTGAAGATTAAAATTATTTCACTTATTCAACAGATTCTTTAAATCGTAACAAATATATATTGAACAAATTGAATTTGCTTCCTTTCAAAATGTACAAAATATTGAAATTGCGTAACCCAAGTAGAAATATTTTATTTAAGAAAAAAAAAAAACCATAGAATGTAGTTATTGACATAAATTCGATTTAAGTAATTATGCATAATTGTTCTGAGAACGGCAGAAAACTTCAGGAGGAAGTTTTCATCGTCCATTTGCCGCTTGCGTCTATAATTTATGCATTCGTAAACTTTTGATTTATTTAATTTATGCATCTTTGGTCCTGACATATAACTTCCCGCATAAATTTCAATAAGTAATAGCCCAAGTATGGGCGCAATAAATACATAAATATAAATCTTTCAGCATGGCTAATAAGAATTTGTAAAAGCAAATTTCAAACGACAATTTTCTACATCATCAATGGAGCGTAATTGTCATTAATTGTGTTTGTCGATTTCCATAACAAGAGAACAAGATGAAGTTGGAAAAAAGAAGAAGAATAAGAAAAACAACAACTACAATAATAAAATTACAATTCAAACATAAATTTGGCAATTGCTCTGACATTTGCCAAACTTCAAACTTTGACAGAGCAACTTTGGTTTTCCATAATATATATATATATATATATATATATATATATATATATATATATTTCTACATTTATATATATATGTATTGTGTAAAATGTTCAAGGTTGAATACGTTTTGTATTTATTGTGCTTGTGTGAGCACTTTAAATGAAAACAAAATTGTAGATGGCAAATGGTGCAAAAACATTTAAGCAGCAATATAGGAGTCATAGCCACGGCCTCAGAGCTCAACTCAAGTCAATTGAGTAAGCTCCAGACTTGGTGCACTGTTCGTTACTGTAATCGAAGTTGCTGCTGGTCCGCAATGAAATGGCCAAATTACGGCCACATTGAACAGCGGCCTGTAAACATGGCTGTTGTTGCCGTTGTCGTTGGGCTGCGTCTGGGCAGCAAATGAATAATTTGCCATCACAGATAAACATAATCAATGCCTGTGTTGAGCGGCATCTATCTCGCTGCCATAGGACCCAACTTGGCCCAAAATGGCAACATCTGGGCCTTGCTGCTGGACAAACTTTGCTACGATCTGTGGGCCAACTTGTTATTGAATTAAAGTGACTTGATTTACGGCAAGTTCCGGTCAAAAGCATTTAATGTCATTTACTGAGTTGAGTTTATTTGGCTGCTTAGCAGCCCAATATGGCTTCGATTATGGTTAACGTTTCGTTATATCGTTCAATATTTCATTTATATATATAAATGCATAAATGCAAGCTCCTTCATTAGCACCATCACTAGTTAGTTTAGTTTCTCGTCTTTAGTTCGTTCATAAGTTTATTTAACTTATGAGAGAGGCGTTATATATTTTCTCAATATATTAAAAATCCATTCACTTGTTTATTTTTTTATTTTATTGTTTATTTATAATCTATTTATTATTTTTGTTTATTCCAGACTAGATAAAAGATAGATAAAGAGAATTGAATAGAAAAAACTGTATATATCACATTAAATTAAAGAAAGACTAAGTAAAAGTAAACAATGCAAAACAATTGTAATAATATTTAAATATTAACTAATGCAAAATAAATGTATGTAAGTAATGTGATTATTTAGTGTAGGTTTTAGTTTTAATAGTCACGCACTGCGTGTTATACTGATGACAGACAGGCAGTGTGAGAAGCTTATCTGGAAACTGACAACAATGCTAATAGACAAATAATGCGCAGCAAATGTTGAATGCAGTGGAATGGGGGACAGGAAATATACTTGAAGTTCTATTAATTTAATTTTCCAGTTACACAAGGACAAACAGACAAGCAGACAACCAGAGTAACAAACAAGGCCAACAACATGGGCAACAGTCAACAGGCAACAACAACAACTACAAATGGTCATATCACCTGGAAATCTGCTTTGTTGCAATGAACTGGCGATAATTGTGGCAACGTTATGACTCCGGGCTGCCACACAATAAACCCGTACATATGCACACAGTCTCACAAACACACACACACTTGCAAACATATATGTATGTGCATATGTCTCATATAAACATTTGTCGTCGTTTGTTGCTCCGCTGTCGTCGCTCTGCTGTAATTAATAATAATTTGCATTCGCAGTTAACAGTTCAGCGCCCGTGCGAGATTTCATTTTAATTAAATTATATTCGTCCATGCTCAGCTCTGGGGCGGGCATTATGCTTGTTTGTGGGTGTGGCTAATCAGGCCAACTATCTAGGCGAAGTGGGTGTGGCGCGGGGGTAACCGAGTTACTTACAACACAACAGCATGCATAAATTACTCGCGTTGTCTGGCTTCATTTGCTTTTGGCTAATAGAACTGTTAGAAGCAACTAGTACATGACAACACCGACATATTTTATTAGCATGCAATTCAAATTAAACATTTCGCATGCACTCTGAAACATGCTCGTCACACTCGTTACTTCAATTCTAAAGTCGTATTCATTGTTCTCAAATTGATAAAATTCTGTGACTTTAAATCACTGACTCTTGCATGTTTTCTTAAGATATTATTTATTTTTATTTTTAATTTGTCTAAATAATCAATCAATAATATTGATATTGCTATTAAAAATATGTAATATATAATGATATATAAAATAATATTATTAATAACATATTACTTTTAAACATTTATAGAACCCAGAGTGTAAATAATTCAAGTAAGATATTTGAATATATATATTTTTTTAATATTATTTATTTGTATGTTAATTTTATATTATTTATATTAATTTTCATTTTAAATTTAAGCATAGTATTGGCCGTAATATAAAATATCTGTTAAATAAATATATATTAGACCTTTTTATGCTTAAGTTTCTTATTGAATGTCAGCACGTATTTCACTAATTAATGGCGAAATGGAGCACGTAGCTTCTTTAAACTGTGATAATGGACAACTTTATGAACCTGTTTAATTCAGTTAGTTAATTCCAGAAACAAATTATTTTTTAAATTTATATAATAATTGACTTTTGCTTGTTTGATGTAGGTCGTAATTCTTAGAACTACTTGAAAGAATTTAAAGATCACGAACGTAAGTTTATTTAAAAATCTAGATTTTCCAATATACCATATTTTAAAGCTTTTTCTGTAGATGAAAATGTAATCCAATTCTAAAACTGAGTATACTACTGTTCTTGGGGGTTCTGTTTTATTTCGAGCATTCTAATTATCTGCTTAGTCAGACTGTCAACTAAATATGATTTTCAGAGTTTATCTTGGTATTATTTTCGTTGTTTTTGAGAAATGCTCATCGTAAGATATTATTATCATCAAGTGCCATGCTTGTTTCAATGCCAGCTAAAGTCAACTGAAAGCCAGTTAAGTGTACGAACAGTTTCATTGAACGTAGATGGCAGGTGCAGAGATGAGTTGAGGTGAGGTGAGGTGGTGCTTTGGTGTCAGGTGTGCGAGGCACTCTCGTGGGGTGAAATGTCAACGCTACGAAATGCAAAACACATCGAAACATTTGCACAAATGAAATCTGCGATGACTGTGACGCATTTAGCTGTCAGCTTGTTTTAGGAGCAGCAGCAAAGGATATGCAAGTCTATCCTTGTTGTGTGCCTTTTCCTCAGTTCGCCCTGCCGGGCTGCCTCTGCAGGGTTGCCAATAAAAAAGGCAACGAGCCAAAAGCAAGACAAAACGCAACGCGCGTAAAATAAACAAATTTCCGCCGACGACACTCAACTATGCAAACAGTAATTGGAGCAGCTTTTATGCGAGAGCCAAGCAACAGCAACAGCAACAGCAAGAGCAACAGCAGCAGCTGTCATGTGTAGGAGGAGCTGGAGGACTCTACCACACAGGTATACAGACAGACAGCGGTGTAAACGATGTCAAACCGTAGCCAAAGACCAAACTGATGCTCAAATTCGCCAAAAACGAATCCCGCAGCTCTCAAAGCTAACGAAGGTATGCGGCAAGAAGGCAGCGCCAAGCAGCACAGGACTCCTCGGATTCGTGTAACGGAAGGCACACATATACACTGAGAAAAAGATAGAGAGAGAGAGAGAGAGCGAAAAACAGACATTTTTTTCTGCAAATGCAATATTGTAATGTTTGCAATGCTCGTAATGATATTAATGTATGCATATGTTTTACATTGGATGCAGCACAAACTGGGGGAAGCAACCGATTTGTATGCGGAAAATTAAGAAAAGCAACAGCGGAAATATGAAACTATCGTGCCGAAATAGATGATACGCTGTAGTGAGGAAAACAGACGAATAAATGGCTGTCTTTTTATGCATACGGACATTTTACATGCACAAGGTGATGCTACTCTGCGTAGACACATTTTCAGTACAGAGTATAAGTTGCAGAGACGCGAAAAGTAATACTCACCTGCGAAACATTCGTAGTTTCGGTTACCCTCTCCCGCATGACACGTGATATGGCGGTAGACAACTGTTCTCGACATATGTTGATATTAATGAAAGAAGACGCACAACTGTTTCGTAATAGAGAAACAAAAAATAAATGAACAAATCGAAAAAAATGTTAGATACAACTATTTTTTTTAAAGATTATTTTAAAAATATTTGGGTAAAAAAGAGATTGCATCAAATTTCTTAAATCAACTTTTTCATAGTCCTAAAATAATTTTTATTTAATATCTTATATTCTTATTTAAGCTCAAAAGTTTAATTTTATTAGTATTAAATTCAAAATATAGTAAAGATTTTTAAAAATTTCAAGTTTCCCAGCCAGATTAATGTTGAGCTCTAAAGTAATGTTTTTATATTTTTATTAAAAACTATTGAATTGAAATACTAAACTAATTAGCGGTTGTACATTTTCAAACACTTCAATTTGTGTCAAAATCAGCTTTAGTTGAGACAGCTGACTGCACAGGAAATTCAATAACAAATCGAAGTTGATGTCGTCTGTTGTAATGCCTTGTCAATGCCAGAGAAGCTACAAGTGTAGTATATTGATGTAAAAGTTAAAGTTAGCTGCTGCTAACATAGTGCAGGCTCCTATTTGAGCTTAAATATTTGTTTTGTATAGGCAAATCAGTTGAAAAGAACATCATCAAGTTCCAATAGAACTTCTCAGGACCATTTCAGCTTGACAAACTCAGCAAACAGCTGAAGTGATGAATTAGAGTAGTAATTGAATAAAACTGCAGCTGCCATTGCAGTGCGTCAGGCGAATGAGAACTTGACAAGGACTTGGCTTATGCGAACGAATGGATGTGCCGTCAAACAGGGAGCTTCAATCAGTTAGATGCGAGGACAACATGCTTAGTTCTTAATTTAAGTATCGTCTATGTGCTGGCTATGTGCAGCCGCAGGGATTGCTGGCTCCAATGTTGAATGCTTCAACTGGAACTAGAACATGTTGCCAGCTTGTATACAATTTTACTGAGCCCTTATCTGTCCGATGATGCGGGCTGCGGTCAACTAGGCACTGGACTAGGGGACTAGCCCCACTGCTGCTGTTGTTCTTACTTACTAGTTGCCGTGTCCACTATTGGCAGCTGTGCGATGACAGGAGCTACCTTGAAAGCTCGACAACGAGCAGTTAACAAGCTGCTGATGAGCAGTTCATGTGGGTAACAGCTATCTGAGTGCATGGGTATCTCTCTCTGTGTGTGTGTTTGTCGCACGCTAATAAAATTGCTTGCCGTGCTGGATACAGTAGTTGTTTGTCAACATACAATAGTGCTACAGGACTGTCATGCATGCACTCTGCTGTTCGTTCGTTTAACGTGCTGCCCATAACTCGGTTCAACTCAGCCAAAATTGAGTCACGGGCCTGCCAAAATGTTGCCTAGATATTGTTAATTTTGAGCTACATCTGGTAAAATCTCTGCCAACGATTATAGCCACATTATTAAAGCCTTGTCAGCAGCAGCAGCAGTAGCAGCAGCAACAGCGCTGGCAGCAACGCCACGTGGCTCAAATTGTGGCATAAAACGGCAGCAAAGACACCTGCCTGGCTGCTCTGCATATTAATAACTGGAGCGTTCGACGCGGCTGCCATAATAAATATTACTCAGTGCTCGTTCCTGGTCCTCATAGCGCCCACACCGACCAGATCAACCGAGCCCGGTTAGTAAAAACAAGCCGCGAGGAAGCAAGGCTTTTTTCAAATTTCGCTTAGGCGATTGTGCACATTGCGTATACGTCACGTACTCGCGAATGCCTTTAAAGCCATGCAAATCACATTCAATTTTAAGTAATTGAAGTGTCGAGGTTTCGAGCTTGGCAAACTAACTTTAATCGAACATTATTATTAAAGATAATTAAAGAGACAAATAAGAAAATATCATAATAAATACTGGGAATTATTTCATAAAATAAATTTACTCAAATTTAATAAGATATTATAGGGAATAGATAGCTGCCTTGCTTACAGTGCTAATTTATTTTGCTAACGGTGCTAAAAATAATATTCAGATAATTCAGATATTAAATTAAAGTGTTGAAATAAACATTATACTTATTGCCAGCACTTAGTTATTTGAATTAATATTAGATAAAATCCGTATTTGCTGGAATACTTTAAAAGCGATCAAGATCGAGTTGAACAACTCAACACCTATTTTATGGGTCTGTCTGCTGCCAGGCGACGTCCTGTCTGGCTGTCTGATGGACTTTTTCTGCTACTCTGAGTGTGTCTGTCTGCATGTGTGCCTGTCTATGTTTGTCTGTTTGACTGTAATGTCGCATTGCTGCAGTTGCTGCGTCTTTCGTTTTTTAATTTTATTTGAAAAACCTTGACGACACCAAATGCTGATGCCATGGATCTAGTATCCTAACGACTGCAGTCAGGCAGTTGCCAAATTTACTTCAATTTTTTATTTGCCGCCATGGCACGTAGAACGTGCTAAATTTTCCACACGCATTCCTCGATGTTCTGGTGAGGGAGTCTGCACTCCATTTCCAGTGCCAGCGCCAACGCCAGTGCCAGTGCCAGTGCCAGTGGCAGTGGCAGTGGCATTGTTGCCCCTGGCCGTCTGGCATTTTGCCAAAAAACTGTCAAAGCAACACGAGACATGGACCTATCCCCCATGCCCGACCCCACTTTCAAGTCAGCCCGGCGACCGTTGGGACATGTGTGAAAGCCAAAAGCGAAGAGTAACACTCGGACTGGCAATGAAAATTCTATACAAATGAAAATGCAGTTCACACGAATGGACTTTTTGTTTAGGCCTGTAAAGCATCGAGTTGGGGGGAATTGGTTGGGAATTGGCTGGCCGTCGAGTGATAAAAGAGTGCACAAACGCCAGAGATTGAATTAGTTTGTCGTTTTCTGTTTGGCACATGAAGTGAAGTGCTTGGATTTGTATATACATACATATATGTATATATTTATATGTATAAATTGTTGTTATGGGCTACACTAAAGTACCATACTTCAGTCGGTTCAGTTGAGCGCTGTCAAATGCATATTGGTACTGGGCATAAATCTTTCGTCCAATAATAAAAATGCTCGCCAATTTCATATGGGTTTTTATTGACACAATACCTACGTTTTTCATGCCAATGACGGTCTACTGGAATCCCTGCGTTCACATTGAGCTTAAATCTGATTGCATACCCAACGGCGAAGAATTATGAAATTAATAAATTTATCCAGTATTTATTTATTTATCTTCTTTGAGTGATTAACTTTAATCGGGAAAAAATACAAAGATATTCAAAGCTCATTAAACAATAATTAAGTCGATTATAGCTTAACGTTGACAAACCAGTATCAATACAGTTTAATTCAGTGTAAAAGAGAGTGTTAATCACAGCAGTTGTTCTATTTGCTGTGAAATCAGCCGTAGTTTGATACTCTTTGTTTATAGCCGGCCATGAGGCAATAATCTAAACAGCCATGTTCAGACGAACCTGTTTTTGCCATCACAAATTATTTCCTAATGAATTGAACAGATCAAAAATTAATTTCAGCAGATGCAGTGATACTGCTAACTACAAAGGCTAGAATGGACGTAAAATGCAATTTCAATGGGCTGCATTCAGCCAGTAATTATTTAAAACATCTCTTCTTCCGCACAAAGAACAACACGCTGACAGCTACATGTTTGTTCAAACAGGCTCACAGTGCCATAGTCAGAGGGGGAATGTGTGTGCATTGTGTTCGTGCGTACGGGGCGTATGTGTAATTTGTTAATTTCGCATTCATGCAATTAGTTCGGTGGGGTAGGCGAATGATATCATGATATTCCTAAACCAACAACCAGTTGGTATCATGCTGAATAATTATTTGCATTCGATTCAACTATTTTAGAATGTAATGGTGGGCGTTGATGCCAGTTGAGCCCCGTAGTACAAGCTGTGGAATTATTTGTATATCTATATAACGTTTTGGTCAGGCGTGTGGTAAGAGTGCTGAGGGCTTATAATAAATATTCAAAATGTACAATATCACACACAGAAGGCTCTTGCCAAACTATGTTTGAACAGACATGAAAAAGTGAATGACGTTGACGTTGACGTCTTGTCTCTTTCGCTTCTGTTGCACAAAAAGTCTGATGCAGAATGAGCGTGTTATATAAATTCATTGTGTTGCATAAATCCACAATTTTGCACAGTGCCAACAGCAACACATCGTGATGGTCCATCAGCCCCCTGCTGGACTCTGCCTGAGTGATGTGCTCTTCAAATTGTATTTATGAATTTTATGTATTACACACACGGGACTCGAGTCGAGTGCTTGAACTTGGAAATGCAATTTTCACTTTATGGCATATTGGACCAAAAAATTGCAAAAAAAAAAAAAAAAAAAAAAAAACGAACCCGAGCCCAATAGTAAAAAAATTCCCTACTTGATGAACTGAAAAATTCTCAGTATGACCACAACAAACTGACATTCCAGAAATTGGGTTAAGGATTTTCTATTGTTTGTCTGTCAGGATATTGTTTTCTGCCCATTTTTGCCTCAAATTGCTGGGGTTATTTTTATTTATTTACTTTCTACAGGTTATGCAGTACACTTTAGATTTTATTAAATCAATTACGAACACTTGATTTATTTATATATTTTCTTAAGCTACGACAAGAGAGACAACAAACCAAAGTTCTTCAGCGGACTTAACTCATCAGTTTCTGTGTTGCTAAGAGTTGCCAATTAAATTCGAATTTGCGATTAGGCGATGGGCCACAGAACTGGGTCTGTAAACTAGCGTTAGGACTAATTGGGGCTTATACAGTAATAGCAAAGCTTGCTCGGTGGATGGTGAATGAACTGGCTCCAGGCAACGGACGACAGTCATTAATTTGCCAGCTAACAGGGCAACAGTTAGGCACCACAGAGACCGAGCCAGGTGGAGCGACAGATGGTTACACAGATAGAAATCTTCGCCTTCACCTTTGCCTCCACAGATTCCAGAGGCGTACAAAAAATGTTTAATTACAGACTAAAGCGCTGAATAGACAGACGGCAACAACTCGCATATTGAGCCAGCCAACTGGAACGTGTCGAGTACGGTTAACTAACTGAAATAGCAATGAACCTACCAGCCAGCCGTGCTTCGAACCCTTTGACGCAGCCAATGTCGAATAAAGGGACAGGTTGATGTAAAGATAGCAAATGCCATTAGCATTCCGTTCTATATGTGTCGAATACTCATGGCTTTGACATACGTGGGTCACATGTGGGTGCTGACGTCCTCTCTATTGGCGGACCGAAGAGGCGGAGTTGTTCGAGCTGTCCCCCATATGTATGCTGTCGTTGGTCGACCTCTGCTGTTGACTTCTCCACTTTGACGAAATTAAATCTGAAATGCTAATAAGATGAGCACGGCTTGTGCTTTGAGCTTGAATAGTCCAATTGAATTTGCTGCACTGTCTGTGGTTTTTTTCCCTGTATACCTATATACCCTGCACATTTATAAAACGAGTGTATCAGGTGTTCGGCATCTGTGAGTAATCAAAATGTAATTCTAAAACTAATGATACAATTGATAAATAAATAAAACAATAGTTATATAAATATATATATGGATTGATATTAGTATGCATAGGTAAATAATTAATTAATTAAATTGTGTTTAGACTTTTAACTAATCTCACCTTGTCTTTCAAAGTATGTGTGTTAATTATTCTTTATAAAGATCTAAGCCATTCACATTTTGACCCCTATCTTATGAAATGTATCAAATGAGAGAAAATATCCAAAGCACGAATCATCAGTGCGTCGAACACACTATATATTAAAATATATTTTTCCTGTCTACTAAGTAGACAGCGCCATGCAGTAATTACGGTTTTTGGTTTTTGATCTTGACAGCTACCGGGCATGCATTTATATCAACATATGTACATGCTCCGATTGCGAGGTAGAAATTGAGTTTGTAATGACGGAAGTAGTTTCTCTTTTTTTTTCTTCTTGATTAAAGTAGGGCAGTAGATGATCAGAAGGTTGCTGCGATGTGCATCATTAAGCCCGCATTTTGAAATAAGAGTGCTAACCTAATTATGGTTCGATAGGTAAACATAGACGTAAGGTAGATTCATATGGTATACTTAAGTATCTATCTACATATGTACAAAATAAATAGTTGACTTGACTATACACTCAAGAGTTACAACATTAATTACATCAGACATAAATAAAAATTTATTTTTAATTCTGATTAAGTCGGAAAAACTTCACTTGTGTGCTTGAAATATTAGCACTTGACATTCCTTTAACTCATGTCGAAGTCCTTCGCCAGGGCTAGCAGCATCATTGCTCTTGCAGCTTTAGAGTAAAACACTTTGGTAATTGCTAGCTTATATTCTTAGTCTGAGCGTCCATTCAGACATCGCAGTCAAAGTCAGAGCTGTGGTGGGTGGAAGCACGTTCCCGGATTTTCCATGGGAATGGAGAGGGTTGAGTGGAAAGTGGAGACAGTGGCCAAAGCCTGGCTAACAGTATCACGATTATGCACAAAAGCCCACTCTGCTAAGTTAAGAAACATCGCGCAAATAAAACAAATGTAAAATGTGATGGCTCAAGGTATATACGGTATATAAGTACGCTAGGTTGAGTGCTCTCCTCCACTTTCTTCAATGTTCTTGCGTTCTCTTTCCCAATCGCATTTCGCATCTCGTTAGGAGATGACATCTGTCTGTGTGTCACAGTCCTGAGGCCAGTGAAGGGACCTAGCAAAAAAGGTTCCACTATGCAGCTTTGACATAATTAAACGCATTTCAAAGATGAAGATGTCGTCCTGCCGGTCGGGCTAAGGAGGTTGCTGATCCCTGCTGTGTCATGATGGCTCTCTATACAGACATTCTTACTTGTATATATATAAATATACAGATATATATAGCGCAGTATATATATAGCGCTAAGGTGTGGTAATGTTGCTTAAGATATGCGCCTATGCCGCCAACGTTGCCCGCTCATAGATCCTGATGCTGATTATGTAGCCCAATGATGAAGATGAAGTGCGGCTGGCTTATCAATATTACGTATACGCAGGGGGCTGCAGCTTAAAAAGATTTGTGCGGCACTTCAGGCATTTCTGGCATTTCATTTCAGTTATTTAGCTGAGCCTCAATTTAGTTGATGGCATTTTCAAATGTCAGATATTGTTGTTGTTGCTGTTGTCGTTGTTGTTGCTGCTGCTGCTGTTGTTGCTGTTAGTGTTATTATTTGAAGGCTTTGTGCGGTCATATTTCTGTAGTGAGGTAGATGCAAACGTATTTGTTTGTCTTACGGTCACGCGGTCAACTCTATTCTTGTTGTTGTTGTTAAGCATAAATTATGTGGACATTTAGTTGGGTCAGAGCGTCCCAGACGTTGATTATGTTTCGCATGGTGCTGGACAGCGCCACATTACGTATACGAGGAGTGCACACTCTTAGCTACACATATAATGTTTCTGCTACGGTTATGTTGCTGTTGTTATTCGGGCTGTTATAGTTGTTGTTATTGTCTGTCAACATGACCAGAAAATGTCCGCTGGTCGTGTCGAAACGAAATCGAGGCGTTGATATGTTCCGAGTCGGTGGTGTAGTTTGTAGCCGCCTACGGGCAATGTTGATAACTCTGATGACGTTGATGAAAAACTTTTGATTGATGTGGTGACAAAAACTTTATGCTGTCATTAGGCACAAGCAGAACAGTGCGAGAGAGGGACGCGAAGGGCAGTGGGCCTGCAAAGGGTTTGTTTGGCACATGCACATATAAATATGTAGGTCGGCTTATTTACCGCCAGCCACATAGTGGCAAAGGTCTCAAGTTGCTGGCGTAACAAATGACAGTCGGCAAAGTTGTTTACGCCACTTGAGCGACTAAAAGTTTTGTTTATTAATTAATTGAAGGCTCGTGCTCGTATTAACTTCCATGCGCTATATACGCTAGTGTAGTCAACATCAAAATAAAAGTCTTAATATATGCATTGCTAATATATGCGTAATAAAATATCCTTCTAATTTTACTTTCGATTCTTTTCTTTAAATTATTTCAATTGCTAAAACTATTATTAAACTACTTAAAACATAAGAATCAGTAAGTTCTTTCATAGTCTATACATTGCAGCATAATAATTAATTTTGCGACCTAATGTGTAATGAAATAATTAATTAAATGTGATACATATTTAACTAACTTGCCTGACAATATTAACACGTTCGCTTCCATGCAGCACCTGGCAGCCCTGCAAGCGGCACAGCACTTCGAGTAGAAACTATTTTTTTGGCTTGTTCTCTTTCTGCAGCAAGTACTTTTTACCTGTGGAATAGTCGCACGGCCATTGTCGTCGTTGTTGCTGTTGTTGTTATTGTTATGAAGCTCTATCGGCATGGTCATTTATTACAGCGTGCTGCAAGCAACAATGCCACACAGTTTTCTTGTTGCTCTGTGCCTTTGCCTCTGCCTTTCCCGTTGCTGTTGTTGCTGTTGCTCTTGCCTTTTCTCGCTCTCGTCGCACTGTGCACTTTTCAAACTTTTCTCGTTATTTTTGCACATTCATTTGCTTTTTATGGGCACTGCTACACTAATTACCTTGTTTTTCGGAGAATTAACTTTTCGATTACTGTTGCAGCAACAAGAACAGCGAACGGCAACATCTAAATACATGCCGAGCACTCACAACAACTCACAAGTGCAGTTTGGAAAAAGTTTGGAGCTATCGATGTGAAATAGCAGGCAAGAAACACAAAAAAGAAAACCACTCAGAAAATCAAAATGAACACACTCCAGTACCAAATTGTGTGTTGCCGTTTGCTGACTTTGCTTAAATGAACTTTCAACAAGCTTTAGAAAATTATGAAAATATGCTAAAAGCGACACATCGGCCGCATTGCATTGCACTAGGCAGTTTGCTTCCAGACCCCGGCCAGCAAAGTGGAAAAAGTTTCAGCCAACTGCAAAAAAGTTACAAAAATTGGCTATCAGAAAAGGGCCTCCAGCATGACCTGCTTTAGTTGTGGCTGACTTATCGAAGGTGCTGTAATTGGCTGCTCAGTAGAGTTTGCTGTGGCTTCTACTGTGCCAGTCTGCTCCTCGTGTTGACATTGTGTAAAGTGCCGTGATTAACAATTCAAAGGCCAACAATTTTCACAATTTTCAGACCTGTTCAGACCTGTTGTTGGTTTTGTTTGGCATGTGAGGTCTGCTAGTTAGTAAGTTACATTTTCTTCGAGTCTCAGCTTTTCACAATACCTCCAGCAGTTTTAATAATTTAAAATTGAAATAAAGAAATGCAATAATTAAATTTTTGTTAAAACAGTTTATATTATAATGCATTCTACCGTATTATGCTATTGGCAAGTATTTAGTAATTTGCAACTTTGAACTGGTTAACATTAATTTTTTTAATATATGCTTCAAAATTCTTTCTGTTTTGGTTTACAATGAAAAACACGTAAAAACTGTTGGAAGGATTTCCCTTTTATTGGAGTTACATTGTGAATATATAGAACTGGACAACCAGCTTACAAATTGCTTTTTAACATAATTATTTAAATACCCGGCTTATAAAAATAAAATGTGCGTGTTTTGTACGTGTGCGTGGGTGTATTACGTATAATAAATAAACGGGCAATGGTATTCGTTGAAATGATAAATATCATTCAATAAAAAATAAGGCACACGCTTAATGTACTTTTGATTTCTTATCAAAAGTTGATTTAATTTAAAGAATAATCTGTAAGCTTAGCGTTGTTAAATAATATTATTTCATAAAAATATGTTTGATTTTTTACTGAAACGAAGAATTTAAGAGATTGTCTGGATTCATTGCATATCGATCTGTGATTATTTAATTACAAAATATTATTTTTATATTTTAATTTATTTTGATAAATTATGTTTAAGATATTTATATTACTATATATATATGTGTATCATTAAAATTATACTAATTAATTTGATCTTATTTCTTCCAGAATTTTTATCCAATTTTCAACACGATGTGCTTACAAGGTATGTAAATAAATTTTAAAATTATTCACCCAATTGTGATTATTATATTTTAAGTATTTACAAGCTTTGTTGCCCCATTAAATGAAGATCTTAAAATGATGTACTTAAGTTACAAGTACAAGGTTGGTTTTTGCATTCTCGCTTAAATCTCAATAGTTTTTTTCAGTCAATTACACAGCAGTTTTGAGTTCAGTTAACTAAACTAGCCATTAACTTGGCCGTTAGTGCAAACATTTCTGCAGCTTGCAAATGTAATTACAATTCATTTTTCTCCAAGTAGCATCCATTATCTGGGGCTGTCCATAACAGTTTGTTGCACAGTCGTCGCTAATCTGGGCCGACAAGTTGGTCTTCTCGCCCTCTTTGGCTTTTGCTTCTCCGACTGTGTCTCTGGCTCTGGCTCGGGCTCTAGCTCTGACTCTGGCTCTGGCTCTGGCTCGGGCTCTGGCTCTGACTGTTTAAATGTCAGTTAAAATCCCATAAATTCTCCTTAAATGACTTCTGTCTGCCGCAATTTTGTTGCCACGTCTAAGAAAGTCCAAAGAAAGGAAAAGAATTACGGCAAAGCTGAATCTAGAACTGAAGCTGAAGCTGAATCGCAGGCTGAATTAACTATTAGGGGAAATCACTAAATCCTTTGTCGTAAATAAAATTTCATTTTTCTTCTTGCCGGAAGATAAGAATATTTCCTGTTGTCCCGTTGCCAAAAGTCACAGCCGCTTGCAACACAGACTTACTTTCTGTTGCCACTTGCAAGTTGCGAGGTAGCCGTTGCAACGGTACCCGTTGCGAGCATTGTGCACGGCGCATAAACAGGACATACCAGCGGGCAGTGGACAATGCCAAAGCAAACGGTTGCCAACTTCACTGAAAGCTGGCAAATGACGCCAGTTCGCAAGTTGTGCAATTGGTTCAATAAACTCATTAAATGCGCCCAACTTTTTGCTATATATTTTTGTGCCGCACGAACTTCTGCGGACTCGCACAAAAATGGCGGTCATTCGGTCGCCTTGGCTCGTTTTCAACTTGTCGCATTATCCTTTTTATTGTTGTCGGCGTTGCAGCACATTATCCACGGACATTTGTTTCTCCTTTCGATTCCTTTCGCCAAGTTTTTCGTAACTTCCGATCAAGTTTGCAATGTTTACGCTGGAGAAACGCAAAACAAGGCCAAATTAATGATAAGTTAAAAAACTACTTTTGAAAATGATATTAAATATTCTATTTACAATGCTTAAGTAAATTATATGAATACAAATTCTGGCACCCAAATTACATTTAAATTTTTGAGTGGCCAAGTAGATTTCAGATTTGTTTTAATGAAAATGCATTGATTGTGTTAGTATTTAAACCACAATGAAGTTAACTTTGGTCTTCCACAATCGAATTCACTTGTTTACCCTTATAACTTGCAAACACGCACACAGATTTTTATAGTTTGTTTAAGTTCGTTTCCAATTCGTAAACATTTAAATCATAGCGCGGGTGGCTTTAAATCCAATTTTCATTTACTTATTGTTTTCTATATGTTTATGTAGCTTATTGAATAAATATTTAATTTGATAGTTACCTTAAGAAATTAATTAATTACAAATTGCAATATAGGTGATATGATTTATTAAATCATTTCAGACTCAATTTTTATTTATATTTATTTTTATTTAAAAAAAAAATGTATCTGTATTTTAAAATCTATTGTAATTTTCTGCTGCTGAAATACAAATTTGTTGTTTTATTATAAATATTTATTGACTAGAACTTCCACGTAGTGTGGCGCATCCTTTAGGCATATATGTTTATGATTTTTATTAGAAAATGTATTAAAGAATGTTTTTCATTTCATTTTATACACTTTTTATAAATATACAAAGCGTATACAGTATTCGTCATTTGCTTATATTACTCTTATTTTGGCATTTAAATATTTGGCCATAAAAGTCATTTAACTTATTTGCCTCTGTTGAGCCTTGTCGTTGTCCTTTTGCCAAGCTGGGACAAACAATAAATTTTGTGAAAATTTGGCCACATTTTAATTTGTGGTTCAGCGGCGAAACCAGAAGCAGCAACAGCAGAAGCACAACCAGAACGAGAACGAGAACCCACCAGCCTTAACACCTAGGTTATGGTATGGGACTAACCGCAAAATTCATCGTTGCTGGTAACCCAGAAGGCAAACCGAGGAGAAACCGCCGCGTTGCATTCCTCAAATTGCAGAAGGCAAACTGAGAGTAGGAGCTTTGAGGCCTGAATACAAAAATGAGTGTCTCTGGCTGTGGTTTCATACATATAAGCGAGTGTGTGTGTTTTTGCGTGTCTGAGCTTTGTGGCCTGGCAAAAACGTGCAGCAAAATTGTCAATTTATTTTTTATGCCTTCTTGAAATTTACTGCGATTTTCGTTTTCCAGAAAAAAGAAAAACTCACAAAAATAGCAACAACAACAATATAAACAGGCAAGACACAGAAGCTGCAGTTTGTGCTTCTGCTTTCGAGGATGCCAATTTGTCAGCTGGCAGTTTTTGGTGGCATTGCAAAAATTCTTTATGAAAACTTTGTTTACGACAATCAACTCATGCCTGCCTCAACTGAAGCTGCCTGCCTGGTTGCCTGTTGGCCCTGCAGCCTTGTATTGAGTTGACAATATTTTTAATAGAAACTCTCCACGCCCGAAAAACTTTTCTCTTCGCAAATTTGCAGCCACTGCTGCATTGTCCCAGTCGTAGTGCCAGTCCTAGTGCCATTCCTTGGCTCAGTCCCCGTTCTGGGCCGTATTATAGAAGGAAGCGCAACGGATGCCGTTAGGGGGATGAGGGCTCTTCTGTTTGTGTTTCAATTTGTATGCCTTTTATGGAATTATGCACTTTTGTCAGCTTGCTGCAGTTTTCGCACAATTCACTGCATAACTTTTGCAAAAAAAAAAAAAAAAAATTACAATTGAGTTTAACTTGAGGGACAAACACAATAAAAAAAAGGTTGCCAACAATTTGTTTGCATTCTCTATCAGTGTTGCTTTTATAAATATACAATATTAACTTTTAATGCAAGGTTATTGAACCGTGCATAAACAACGAGTACAAGCTAAGCAATGTTTAACAAAGATTAGCCCTTACATAATACAAACAATTTGTCATAAACAAAGTGAAAAGTGTTCAACGATGTTTCGAATTATTTTAGAGAGGGGTAATTTAATAAGTAGAGCATTTTTCCTATCATTATTTTAACTGAATATAATATAATCTGTAGTAGTACAATTGTAATGGCTCTTATCTAGTCTGATGTTGAGCAGTTAACGATAGATGATTAAAATTTCTTAAGAAACATGATTTGTGGATTGAAGACACTAAGTTAGAAAATAGTTGTTGATTAGAGTTCAATTTTCAACAGAACAAATTGCGTGACGGCTCCAGATAAACTTAATCCAGTGAATAGAGCATGAAACTTCCATATAAAATATCAATTTCTCATGATGATCATAAATTAATATTGAGTTTTAATATAAATAAGATAATAATAAATATTTAGAGTTAGAAAAAGTATTTTAATGGAATTGTTATAATATTGATTATTTTAATTATTTTTTCCTCATTTTTTATTCAATTTTCTTTTCATGCATACCTTTTCCATTTTCATAAATGTGCTTAAGACAATGTATATAAAATGAACAAAGAAGCCATTAAGCAATTACATTAATTTCATAACTTTTTAACTTCTTTCTACATATGGCAAAATTCTGATTTTAATGTGAATGTTAATTAAAAATTCTGTTACGAATGGCAAGCAGCTGTCTAACTGTGTTGGGATTACGATTGCCATTAAAAGTGTTAGCTTGCGATGGCAGCGATATTTCGCATTCGTTTACATTTTGCCATTAAGCGCCGAAGTCTGTAGCCCATCAATTTCTGCAAGTAAGCTAGCAGCTTTTTGCCAGGCATTATCCTGGCTGTCCTGTGCAATGCAATAAAAGTCGAATACGCGCACTTTGCAATTTCAATTTGCTTTCTGCTGGCTGTTGGCTGTTGGCTGCTGACTGCCTGCTGCTGCCGTTGCTGCTGCTGCTGCTGCTGTGCTCGTTATTTGTGTTTGCCGCTCATTAAAAGCTGTCAATTGTTTCTCTTTGGCATTTACAACCTGCTTAACTACATTAAGAGTGCATATTCTTATGGTTCCCCTATCCCTTATGTGGCGCCCGGCTGAAATCCTTTAAGAGCGCTGAGCCGTAAAAAGGAAAATTCCCATCTTAGTGGTTTTAAATTAAACTTCTGCACTGCACTTATGCGACTATAAAACCCATCCAGTTGATTTTCTTTCTTTCGCTTCTTTTGACAATTTGTAATCGCACTCCTTGCGGCAATTTTATGGCCCATCCCGCAAGCAACTACGGCCAGCTCTGCACCTATTGTGTGAAAATCCAGACAGCCATAGAGTGGGTTGGTTATAAAGCACAGATGATATTTGCTCCAAGGGTGATCAGTGTGCTCGCTTCGACTTAGTTTGGCTCTGCCTGAAAATCGGGAATGGCCATTTTGGGGGTTGGCTGCATCGTCTGAATGCCTGAGGGCAGCTCTGAGTTGTATTATGCGAGCGGTTACACTTTGAATTGTGTGAATACGGAAGATTATGTTCGTCCGCTAGATATCACAAAACTGTTTAATTTTAGTAGTAGAGTTTATTATATATAAACTAGGTTATTCAAGTAAAGTAGCTAATTTGAGCTCTAAGTAACAAAATATATGGTTTAATACAAGTTTGCACAGTAAAAGGATCCACTGAACCATATGGCACTTACGAAGCATTTAAATATTATCTCTTGCTAAATTGCCTTATGCGTCCTTACATTATAAGCTTTTGGCTTTTGTGCTCCTGGATTACACTCTATTATAGTACGAGACATACAGCTACTTTTCTGCTTCAGTTCTGACATTCTTTACCCCAGTCTCGCCGCTGTCAAGTTCAATGCTCTAAGCTCCTAAGCAGCTTCTACAGCTTCCATCGAGCTACACAAGAGGAGAACACAACACCCCCCACACACAGACACAGACTCACACACATTCACACTCACACTTTCTCAAGTATCCATAAAAGACATTAAACTTTAAGTTTACTGTGTTAAAGTGCCAGAGAGAACTTGAGGTCAACCTAAAGTAATTTAAAACATACCACTGCAGCCGGTCCTGTGTCGCCTGGCAACAGTCGCATCCCTGCGACTCGATGTACTATTTACTCTACACTCTGTGGCCAAATATAAAAAATGCATCAGCGACAACTGCAAGGACACCAAGCCACATACTCGTTCATATGAGCAACTCAATAAATCAATATTTGAGTGCCTGGCGGGTTAAGGCCCCGAATGCAATTGTCTATAAAATGGAGCTCTGGCAGTCAAGATGACAGCTTCAGCCGTAGGCGGATGCCTTTGTTGGACAGGCGTTTAAGAAAATGACAGATAAATTTGTTTTAAAAGACGCTTTAGGCGCCCAAGTGCTCTCTTTAAATACCCTGGAAACAAAGACGGCATGAGAATATATTCAACTAAGCTACGAGCTATGTGGTACAACTAAAAATACTATTTAAATATTGATTGTTTTGGTTCGGTATATGTCCAATCAAGTAATTCACGGATTAATAATATTTGTTCAGGTATTTTAAAATTTAAATAAAAAATATATTCTGTAAAATATTTTTATTATTGACAGAAGGTCATATTTGTAATATTTATATGAATATGATAGCTGAAAAAAATAACGAACAGATTGTTACGAGAATTCAATTTGATGAATTGGGGATATAGTCAAAGTGTATACACTTTTAATAGCATCAAATTTAAAATCACATTAATTAATGCAAAACGTGTTAGTTAGGATTATGTTGATTTTTATACTCAAATCAATTCGATATTTTTAACGATACTGCCAGATTGCATTCTTTAATTTAATTTTATTTATCATATTTATCAATTTATAGTCGATGGTAAACTGATTTTATAGCATAGCATGCCCGTCAAAAAAATGAAAAAAATAAAGAAGAAAAGCCACGCATAGATTTGACTTTTTGTGGCGCAATCGACAACAGCAGCAGAGGGCAGAACGACGGCGCAACAACGCCCCTCGAACCATAAAAAAGAAGAAAAACAATCAGTGGGCTCGCAAAAAAAAAAAAAATCAGGAAAAGGACGTAACGCACGCATCAGTCGCCAATCCCACTATGTGGAAAGGGAGTGGCATGTGCTGCGAAAGTAAAGTGGAGGATGAGGATTTTAGTGGGGATATTTCAATGACTGTTCGCCCTTCATAAAATATTTCAATATTGTAGCTGTTTTTTTTTTTTTTTTATAACAAGGCGGCTATGGCGGCATATGTCATTATTTATGTATTTGTTTTTTGTTGTTTATTTTCGGTGTCACCGTGTAACAATCAACAACAGAATTGTTTAAAAGATTGCCAGAACCCATCGCCACTCATGCAAAAATATTATGGGAGACCGCCTACATTTGATGTGTAAATTGAATCAAATGGAAAAATAAAATTAAAACAGCTGCAAAATGCAAAAAAATCTGATATTTAATGCTAATGCCACGCCTATTCGCAATATGCCACCTCTTTTGGGCGCCCACAAGTATGCAATACATTTTTAGCCACACGCCCTGTTCCATTTGCATTAAATTTCAATTCAAATATGTTTTTTTACATGATTACTTTTGTTGTGCTTGTTTGAAATGGCCTGTGCCATTGAGCATATTTATATCTAAATCCCAGAATAAGCAGTTTAAATTCGCTGGCGTTGGCCCCGCCTTTTGCCCGTTACCCAATCCAATGGCATACGACCATATGTTGAATGCCACCAAATCCCTCGTAATTTGAATAGAATTTGCAAAGCAAATAAAATTAAAGCGTGTTTCACATGTGCCAGACTCGCGATTTGTTCAAATCCTCTTAATGGAAGCATTATATGCCCTTAAAAGAAGGAGTCTTTAAGTTCAAGTGAAATGGTAAACAGTACGCATTGAACTGAGTGATCTATTATATATGTATGTATTTATTTTATGTTATATGTTTTTATATTTTATATTTTATATTTTATATTTTATATTTTATATTTTATATTTTATATTTTATATTTTATATTTTATATTTTATATTTTATATTTTATATTTTATATTTTATATTTTATATTTTATATTTTATATTTTATATTTTATATTTTATATTTTATATTTTATATTTTATATTTTATATTTTATATTTTATATTTTATATTTTATATTTTATATTTTATATTTTATATTTTATATTTTATATTTTATATTTTATATTTTATATTTTATATTTTATATTTTATATTTTATATTTTATATTTTATATTTTATATTTTATATTTTATATTTTATATTTTATATTTTATATTTTATATTTTATATTTTATATTTTATATTTTATATTTTATATTTTATATTTTATATTTTATATTTTATATTTTATATTTTATATTTTATATTTTATATTTTATATTTTATATTTTATATTTTATATTTTATATTTTATATTTTATATTTTATATTTTATATTTTATATTTTATATTTTATATTTTATATTTTATATTTTATATTTTATATTTTATATTTTATATTTTATATTTTATATTTTATATTTTATATTTTATATTTTATATTTTATATTTTATATTTTATATTTTATATTTTATATTTTATATTTTATATTTTATATTTTATATTTTATATTTTATATTTTATATTTAATATTTAATATTTAATATTTAATATTTAATATTTAATATTTAATATTTAATATTTAATATTTAATATTTAATATTTAATATTTAATATTTAATATTTTATATATTATATTTTATATTTTATATTTTATATTTTATATTTTATAAATAAGTGTATTTAACCAAGGGTATTTTGTTGACACTAATCGAAAGTTTTAATTAGTTGCATGTTTGTTTCGTTGTTATTGTTAATACCTTTTCCTTTTGGACATTGTTGCAACAAATATGCATAATTAAGCTATTTATTTGCTGGTTTATGTTGTATGAAATAACCAGTGTATGGCAAATATTCAGATTGTTTTTTGATTTATTAAACATCTACATAACATTCAACATATGTAATTTCGCTATTCGATAAGTGGACATCCAGTCTGGTTGCAAAATGCGTGAACACGTTTCCGTACACATATATGTAAATACATACATACATGTACATATAGCTATATATATTTATTTATATTTTATATATATGTATATGGATTTATGTATATACGTAAAGCTATAAGCAGCAAAGTACTTGTGTCATAAGTGCTTACTGAAATCACTTCCAGGCTGCTTCTCCTGCTGCTCCTGCCACATCCTTTAACTTCCGCTACGCCGCCTCGTTCCCATTCCCTGCATCATTCATTGCGCACTTAGTGACTTTGTCGTCCTCATCATCGTCTTCGTCTCTCTCGCTTTCCCCTTCTCTCATTCTTTTCAGTTTTCCGGTAGTTGTTGTTGCCGTTGTTATTGTTTGTTAATATGTGCTATAGTTCCACTTGCTCTTCATGATGTTGTTCTTCTTCTTGTTCTAAAGCTTGTTGTTGCTGATTTTGTTGGCTATTTCGCTCACGTAATAACGATAATAGCCCTTATTTCTTTCATTTCTTTAGAAATACATATATACATATATATGCTCTCAGCCGGTTCCGCACTTCTCAGTCTTGGTTCTCCCCAACTCTCGAAAAGTCTGAGATACACATAACTGAGTACTTAGTTTCGTCAGTTTTGTCTTCTCGACTTGTTTTTGTGGCTGTCATGATATAATTCTCTTACTGTCATAATATTGTTGTTATTTTCTATTCTTCTTTATCGTTTATTTTTTCCCTGTGACATCAAATGCGCTTAACTGATTTTCTGATAAGCAAAGCACACAAATTACAAGTCATAATTTCCGACAAAGTGGAATATTAGTCTGCAATTTAATAAAATTATCATCGCTTATATGCATCACAGCATCTGTTCGGAACGTGTGCTATATCATGGTCATCTTTTATTCTTTATAATACGATATTTGCTTATTCAAGACAAAAAATCAAGAAAACGCTTTACGTGTCATTTTGATTTCAATAAAGACAACACGAATTTAAATCTTATGAATATGACCTGACATAACCATTAAAGTGATGCGTGGGTGTATTTTGGGCATTATAGATCACCTTTCGTTAAGAACTTTTTTTAGTTGAGAGTTAGTTTGTTTTGGTCATGCATTTATGCACCATAAAAATTTTTGACTGTAATCCAGAACTAATTCTTCATTTTTGTATATGCGAGGTGGTGATTACTTTTTAGACTCATTAAAATTTGGACTATCAATTACAATAAATATATAATCTTTCTTTAATTTTGTTGATATTTGACTGTAAAATAGCATAAACTCCGGCTTTAGATAGACTATTATACTTTATATATGTCAGAGTCTTTAGAATAAATTAAAAGGAATTAATGCTTCGATTGCCATTTGCTTAATTTAATAAATAATCTTGAAAAGAGCACAAAGACAGGTTTTCTGGCGCCAATTAGATACTTATCGCCCCGTTACATTTATTTCCAACTGAATCTAATGCTCCGGCTTGCAAACACATTTGCACTGCCATTTAAGTCGTATTAGAGGCCTATTTATTCTTGAGCTTTTGCAATGTTATTTCAGTCATTTGTGTAATCATGTTTGGAACTCACAGTTCAATAAATTTACCAGCTGTAAACGGAGAGACGAGCTCACTGAAGACAGTCTAGGCTCAATAATGTTAGAGGAGTATTTAGAGTGCGTACACCTCCAACAAACAAGTGCATGAAATATTGTTGTTAATACTCTTGATACATGTGCAGTCGAAGTTCGTTGGTGTTTCTATGTGGCAACGTGGAGGCGTGGGCATGGCCGCAGCCATCATCAGTCATGCGTACGCAAATATTTTAAGTGCTTCCTGGAACGTGCCTCCTGCCAGCCTAGCTGCCTGCCTGCCTGCCTGGTTGGCTGCTTGGCTGCGTGGCTGCTGATATGCCAAGATACTGCCAGTGAGATACAGATACAGCAATGTACACCGAGAGCAATTCGAAAGGATATCGTAACGCAATTCGATTTTCGACGTCAGGTGCGTGCCGTAGGGCTAAAATGATTGCATGGATGCTTCATTACTCGACTTTTGCTCTTGTTGTTGCTCTTGCTCTTTCTCCTGCATTCGCTATATTATATTATCAATAATGCTTTGCAATAGAATTTGCAACGTCAGTCACTTGCGCTTTTCTGTTGAAAATAAGTAAATACAGAATATAGCTAGCAGCTCTTTAGTATATCAAATTGATTATTTATATAATAAAAGTGAGTGAAGTGTGTATTATAATTGTACATATTGTGTGTCGCTATCGAATCGGGAATGCAAAAAATTAAAGTTTTTAAATTAATACTACGTGAGTCAACTTTTCGTTGGAAACTGAAACTGACTGCCAATTAGACACTTGAATTAATCATGGAATTTGACTGTAAATTCCATCTACATATCCCATTCTCATATCTGTAGTACGTTACATACCCGAATTATTTGAATTCAAATTTGCCTAACAAACTAATGCCGTGTTAATTAGTTTTGGCAACATGTATTTAGCTGAATATCGTGTTGTTTCTGCTGCCTGCAAACTACTGATAATGGCCCTGCAGCCCACAAGCTTTGTTCAATACAAATATAAATGCAACTAGACACATGTGTACACGCACACATGTTACTGCATGTGGGGTGCATGCACCCCCAGGGCCCAGGCCAGGCACAGGCACTGCATACTACATTAGGCCTACGAGGCACCCAACCCAGTTGTGAGTTGTCAGTTAGCTTTGTGGCAAGACCCAAGCGGGGGCGTTGAAGCGTCTAGAGTTAAGCTGATGATTATTGTTATTGCTGCCGCTATTTTGTACTCTGTTGCTGCTGATAATGACAGTGACAGTGGCAGCGGCAGTGGCTGCAGCTGTGGCCATGTGATGATAAGTGCAGTCGGTATTTGTCTCCGTGCCAAACTTGAACAAAGCTGCGAAAATCCCTGCGCCAGCTGAAAAGAAAAGTTACTCCAGCGTTAGAACAATAAGCGCATAAAAACTTCGGCTGTTTCATAGGCATGGCAAAAAAAAAAGAAATGAATAAAAAAAACCAACGTTTAACTTTATATATTGCGTCGCATTAGAGTCTGCCATAAACAAACATTTAACACCAATGTGGTGCCTGGGTTGATAATAACGTGAAGAAAAATAATAAATAAAATTTTTAAATAAGACAATAAAATACATTTGTCAGCTTTACCAGATGCTCGATCATAATAAAGAACAAAATTAATTATTTTGCAGATCAGGCTAGTATATAGTATTGGGTTTCTCTGTATAGTCGTTAATACAGCTTAAATGTAATTAGTTGGATAATTTACAACAATGCATTACAGTTCTTAAGTATATATAATTTACCAATTATTAGCTATTTATTTGCTATATTTCATTAGCTTTAATTGTTTATAAATCAATTTTAACGTTCCTTGCAAAATTCCGTAATGACCGGGTCTTCTAAAGGTTAAAGCCTTGAAATGTCTTTGTCAAAGTAAACCCAGCCAATACATTACTGTGATTTATTTTGAACGCTTTGTAGGAGCTGCTGGAGCTGAATGGTGCGAGCAAATCGGCTGCACAGCGGGTCACTATTCAAGGAGATGGCTACCATATTGTCAAGTACATGAAATATTTCAAAACATTTTCTGTATTTGACAAGCAGTCAAACTTAAGCGGCCACTCGTCAAGTGACAGGGGTCCCGGGAGCAAACAGTGCCCCAGAGGCTCCACAGTTACAAGACTCAGTCTCAGGGCCCCAACGGCAGTTACCATTCCATTAAGCTGTGCAATGTGGAGCAGAGAAACATGAAATAAAAAAGGAATGCGCAAGAAATTTCATTTCCTGGCACTCAACTGGCAACAGGACACCCTGGCATAGCCCAGCCCTGCCCAGCCCAGCAGAAAATCTCAAACCAGGCACAACTCGAGTCACTCATTTGGCTTTAACATAAAACCAATTTAAACTTCTGCTGCTTGGGGGAGACGCTTCTGGTGAACAATCGACACGCGGCTTCGCTGTTGAACGTTCCCCAATATGCAGACACTCAACAAACTACCCTACGGAAAATGATAGCAGGGAAAAAAGGCGAAAATCAACAATTTTAATTTCATTTCTGTGCAGTTTTTTAAAGTTCATTCTCAACTTACCTGAGTGGGTCTCGGGTGAAGATTTGTGGGTTGCTCTGTTTCCGTTTCGGGCGGGTACGATTTAATACGCGTGGGAAAAGCAACAATGGTGCCGCGAGAGAAAACTTGATAAGACTTACGCTGGCGCTGCTTTTTGGCTTTTCCTTAAGCCTCGGGAAAGCAACTTTGCCGATGCGGCACGTAGCACTCATAATTATGTGGATTTTGGAAATTAAGTAAGCGACTGGCAGACAAGTTTGAGTATGAAGCCACTGTGATAGCGATTAACACTCGCGCAGATTTATGCAGAGCTTGAGTAACAACAGGTGCGGGCAGCGGGTCCTGGGGTCCTCGGGTCCCGACCCGCCCCATTCTTAGCCTGGCTCTAGGCTCTATGAGCGTTGTGCGTTGAGCGTTGCAAGGTGCAATTTAAATTCCAAATTTGTTAAACTGTCACAAACGCTGTGAATGCGAAATGAGCACAAGGCTCACAACATGCGAAGCATAATTATATGAGGACGCTAAAAATAGGTGGAGAACACCGCTCTGGCTGGGTGGCTGACTAGCCGGAGTTGGCTGCAGGTGGCACAAGCCAAGGAAATTGCTTCAAACTGGCTTGCCGGAGCTAAACAAACAAGCGGCGTTGAATTACGATGCCGCACGCACGTGGTTGCCACAGCTTGCTGCTGCTGCTGCTGTCGCTGTTGCTGTTGATGCAGGTGGGTTGTCAGTGGTGTGTGTGTGTGTCTAAGTGGAGTGTGCTGCTGCCACCCACATGAGTAATAGTAATGTTGTTGCCTCCACTCAAGATGTGTGCCGGTGCCACCAGGCTTATGAATAAATTAAGAAAAGGCCGCTTTGCAAACCGGGCCAACGAGAGGCAGAGCGCGTGGATGTGGCAACAGTGCGAAGGCGTCTCGAAAATAAAACAGGCGACGTATATAAAAAAGGCAATTTAAATACGATTCGTGAGTGGCATGAGAATGACAGACTTACCAGATATCCTGTAAAGGCTGCTAATTATTATAACTGAAATATAATGAATGTAGATAAGATTTTGTTTAAGAATTTAATGTGCAGATTCTAAAAAAATAGAATAAGAAAAGCAAGCTAAAATCAAAATATATTATTTTAGAAATTGAAATTAGTTAGAAATTCATAAAAATAATAGTATTTGGTAAACGTCCTCGACCAATAGAATATACCCCATTAGCAGAATGATTACACGTGTTAGATATAGCCACAAGGCGTTGCATGGACGCAACAGTGGAGCGCAGATAAGAAAGCAACTGAAGATAATGCCGTTTAAATAGAATCTGGCGACGGCTGGATGCAGCCTCGGGCCAAACAAAGTGCAGGACATAAAGAAAATGTCAGCACTGGCACGCTGCTGGGGGCTGTATGACTGATGCTGGAGTGGGGTATGAGGGCAGAGGGCAAAGCAGAGTTGGGGCTATTTGGATGAGCTATTGGAGTAGAGCTGTAGCTCGCACAGGTGATTTACATAGCATATTTAAGTGGAGCACTTTGTGAACTCGCATACGACACGACACGATATCATCATCGTCATCGCCATCGCCGTCGCAATCATGATTATCATGATGATCATCATCATCATGGTGCATAACAAATGTTGCACAAAATAAAAAAGGGAGACAACAACCAAAATAAAAAACTGCCAGACAGCAGAACAGCTCAAAAGCAGAGTAAGGAAATAAGCTTGGCAAGGACGTTGCAAACATAAAGAACATATTTTGACTAAGATGTATTACAAACGACAGCATAAGGAGTTTGACATTTTTATTATGTTGCCGCCAGCGGCACATAGGGAAAGAGAGAGAAAGGTAGAGGGAGGCTGAAAGCGAGAGAGTGAATCTGTGTAGGATAGAGAAGGAGAAGCCAAAAGTTATTAGTGCATCCAGATTTCACTTGCAACCTGCAAGCTGCATCAGCTTTGGGATTAGCTTCTGCTGGCCTCCAAAAAGTGCGCAACAAAAGCGCAAAATGGATTTGCAACTAGTCGCAACTGGCGGCAATTCTGAGGCTAAGAAGTTTTTGATGCGCACATAATTCAATTATTATTGCCCCTAGCCCCAAGAAAAGCGATTTGGCTAGCCCGGTGGCTGGCTGAGGTTGGCTGTGGCTGGCTGAGGCTGTCTGGATGCCTGGCTGCCTCGCTGTCTATGCTGGCAACAGAACAGAAGAAATACAATTTATTTTAAATAAATATGATTTATTATGTTTGGCATGCCGTGCTCCTTGCCGCCATACGAGAGGCAATCTGCATGAAGGATTACGGAACATGAACGCTAAGTTTGCAGAGCACTCAACGACGTCGACGACGACGATACGCAATAGGAACATGAGATTGCCCGAACTGCCATCCCAGCTCTTACTTTTTATGCGAACCTTACCCTTGCATAAAGCAAATTTGACTTAAGGTAGATTTTGCGTTTTATGATGATGACTCAGAAGGATGAAGAATATCCAGCAAAAAAAAAAAAATACACACATAAAACGTATAACATTGCCATCGAAGGCTTAAATCTCAGGGAATGTGCAAAGGCAACGGCAATGGCAAAGGCAACGGCAATGGCAAAGGCAAAGGCGAAGGCGAAGGCAAATATCCATCAACAGGTTTGAGTATTGACAAACATGAAAAGAAAAATTCATTCACATACATATATATTTTATATATATATATACCACATAAAATTTACTATATGATTGAAATTTGATGATTTTGATGGATGGGATCGAATATTTAGATTGAGCACATATATGAATTGTAAGTGCTGTAGAATGAGCTGTAACGTATCATGGAAAGCGTATTAAATTCTTAGCTTTTTTATTGAAAATTCCACAAGTATGTTTTGGCTTTTGAGTATGTACATTAATTAGAGTTCCGTTTAGGAAAGTCAGCAAACGTATGTCAGACAGTTAAATTTGCATATTACTTTGAATCTTGGTTTTTGTGGCAAAACTGATGCTAAATTAGGAATCATTACTTCAAATAAATGCTAACTTTGGCAATTACATTGAGACAATCCCAATCCAGCAATTAGTAATTGTTATTCGGCCAACTGGACTGTGGGCATTAGCAGTCCTTTGCGCTTCAGTGATATCTGTGGCCAAATTACAATCAATAGACTTGTGTCTGCTCAGTATTTGGCTACATAATTCAAATAACCCTAAATTACACTTGTAATCAACTGTCCTGTCTCAAAACAAGAAACAATGCATGTCAGCACTAAATACCATTTAGCAGGACATAAATGTGGAGTTGGCAAAATTGCAACTGCAAATGCAACTGCAGAAGCAACGGCAAAAGCAACAAGCGAAATCATGAGAGTAAATATTGCATTCGCAGCAGCAACCAGTTGCATAAAAGCTTTAATTTTCCTCTGTGTAGAAATAGATAGCATTCCAACAAAATATTTATGGTTATCACAGAATTTCCATTTCAACGACTCAAATGCTGAATGAAAGTGGCAATTAAACTTTGGATTATTGCTTTTAGTTCGAAAATTTAAAAATGAATAACTGTATTACATATAGTTCATCAACAGGTATTCAACACATATTAAAAAATGTTACTTAGGATCAATTATATTTGAAAGAAACTTTAATTTCGAGACAAAAAACATTGATCCATTTAAGTCCGAACTCACATTGCTCTTCACTTAACTCATTGGAATTGTGCTAATTTAAAGCTGGAAATGCCAAACAATCCGCAGCTTTGGCAAAACCTTAAAATGTTCGGTTTATGGTCAATGGTAACGGGCAGGTAAATAGGTTATTTATGGACCACATAAGCCTGCGGACGTTTGGCCTGAAGTCCTGCCCGGCCCATACGGCGTAGTCTGTGCTAATAAAACACACAGAATGCGAGGCTTTACTGTAACATTTCCAGTGGAGTTTTTATGCAAAACTAATTGGCTGTCTGTCTGTGCAGAAGCGGGCCCTGCATCTGAACCCGGCCGTAGCCTCCCTGTGGGTCTGCTCCTGCCTCTGACCGGCAGATTACAGGCAGCAGCATAGTCATGCCTGCTGCTGTTGGAAGATACGTTTTAAAGTCTGGTCCTCATGCACAAAGCTCCGGTCGTGCGTGCCGGGGACATTAAAAGCGTTGGCGCCTTTAAGCGGACAACTACCGGCAGATGCCCGATGCCCGGTGCCCGAGTCCCGAACTCCCGGACTTCAGCTCCAGTTAAAGTGCACAATTTGGAACAATGTTGCTGGTTGCTGTTTGCTGGCTGTTGCTGTTGTTGTTGTTGTTGTTTTGTTGCTTGTCATCAGCATCGTTATATTGTTATGGCCATTGTTGTTGACGCCACTCGCTTATCCCCTTCGCCCTCTCCCTTCCCGCCCTATGTTGGCATAGCTCGCGCCTTCCTGTTGTTTGTGTGTTGTCAGCTAATTGAATTTTCAGCATGAAATTTAATTTATCTTTGTTGTTTGTTTGCGCAACAAATGGCCGAAAAAATGCAAATCCAAAAGTGGAAACAAGTTAACAGCATTCCTTTTCTCTCTCTCTTATTTGGTAATTTGGCAAATCTGTTGGCTTAGTTTGTTTATATGTTTCATCCCGTAAATAAAAAACAACACACATTTGTTTTCATTTTCAGTCGACAAAATGAAGTGGACGCTGACGCTGTTGATAATCTGTCTGGCATCGGACTTAGTCAGCTGTAAGCATTTTTTTTATACAATTTTACTAAAATGACCAAGCTATAATAAACACTATAAAATTCCTGCAGCTGAAACAAATTTGCCACCTGTTTTCACACAAACCCTCAACAATATTGTCCTGTACGAGAATAAGCCGGTAGGCTCAGTGGTCTTTCGATTAGAAGGCTACGATCCTGAGCAGAGCAATGTTACATTTGGCTCCATTGGCTCCGATCACTTTAGCGTAGATCCAATTTCTGGAAATATAACTCTTGTCAAACCGTTGGATCGCGAGGAAACGGACAGCCTAACATTCTTGGTGTCGATCAGAGATCGCGTGGATCCACGGGGCGAATCCGAACAGGACAATGTTGTGGAGCAACCTATTACATTCATCATACTGGATGAGAATGATAATCCGCCAGAGTTTCAAAATGTAAGTTGAAGGGAGTATAGCGTAGATCTTCGATGTGGGATTTGATATTCATTTTGTTTTACTTACTTTACTAAAGACCACTTATGAAGCCGACGTTAATGAAGATGCAGCTGTGGGTACCACAATATTTGATAAAATATTGGTCAAGGATCGCGACACAATCGGTGACAGCCTGGATCTGAAATGTGTGCCACAGCAACAAAGTCCTGAAGCGTGCAGCAAGTAAGAAGAAAGTCCACCCACTGGTAAAAATTACTTTCTAAACTCTAACTGATCTGTGCAGATTCCATTTACAATTGCTAACCCGGGAGGCGACTATCCTGACGGCTGCTGTGGTGGTCAACGATACTCTGAACTACAACCAACGAATGATCTATCATTTCCAAATCGAGGCTAGCGATGGAGTGCACAAAACACAGACAACTTTTGAGGCACGTGTCAAGGATGTGCAGGATAAGCCGCCAGTATTCCAGAGATCCCTCTCAACAGTCATTGACGAAGACAGTCCCATTAACACTCTGGTGCTCACCGTTCAAGCTCGAGATGGCGACAAAGGGGAACCCCGTAAAATTGTTTACGATTTGCTGAGCAGTGAGTATAGAGAAGGCTGAAACTGATTAGAGACTTATAGTTTTTAGAACTTAATAATTACAATATTATGCATATTCCATGATTCTATTTCGTCTTTCTAAATCCATTTAGATCCCAATGATTACTTCCTGCTGGACGCAAACAGTGGTGAACTGCGCACCGCAAAGCCCTTAGATCGCGAGGCATTGACAGATTCCACAGGTCTGATTCCACTGGTGGTGCGTGCCCGCGAGGTGGTGAATGATGTGCCCAGTGATGACCCCCTGACCAGTGCCACGGCCAGAGCTACAGTGACCATACGCGACGTGAACGACTCTCCGCCCAGATTTAATAAGAAGGAATACGAGGTATCGTTGCTCGAGAACACGCCGGAGGGTACTCCGTTGGCCCTGGACATGAGTGTCAGCGATGCCGACGTGGGCATCAACTCGAAGTTTACGCTGCGATTGGAGGATGTGTCCGGGGTGTTCGACGTAGAACCTAAACTAGTCACAGGCTACTCGCAGGTCAACATACGAGTGGCCAATGGGACCCTGGACTATGAGAATCCCAATCAACGGAAGTTCATAGTCCTGGTAATTGCGGAAGAGACGGACACGAATCCCAAACTGTCCTCCACAGCCACCATAACGGTAAGCGTGCTGGATGCTAATGACAACAAGCCGAGCTTCGAGCAGGAGAGCTACTCGGCTATCGTCTCCGAGGCGGCCCTACCCGGACAGTACATAACCACGATTACCGCCAAGGATGTGGATTCGAGTAGCTTTGGTGATGCAGGGATCCGCTACAGCCTCTCCGGTACTGGCGCCGAGTTGTTTCATGTCAACGAGCAAACGGGCGTCATTACCCTGGGCGATTGTCAGAGCGAGAGCAACAGGCGCCAGCGACGTGACCTCCATGAGAATGACAGCGATGGTCACGCACTCGAAATGCTTTCCATGGAGGAGGAACACAGCCTCGACCAGCGACAGATTAATACAGAGCCCACCGTGCAATACACGTTAATCACGCAGGCGCCGTTGCAGCCGGAGCCAGCAGCGGCAGCGACAGCGACAGCGACAGCGGCAGCGGGAGCAGCAGAAGCGGGAAAAGCGGCAACATCAGCGGTAGCGGCGGCAGCTGCTAATGACGACAAAGCCGCCAGCAGCAAGGCGCCGGCGACGTGTCTGGACTATGAAACGGAGACCACGTACTTCTTGTCATACAAGGTGGGTGTGGGCTGAGGTTGACAAACAATGACTCTCATTGGCTCTTATCGGGGTCACTTAGCTATGCTGTGCAACTGGAGAATAGTGGTATATGTATGTAATGCATATACAAATGTATCACATCTGATTTCGTTTTAATTAAAAAAAAAAATAAATAAATTAAATAGAAATGTAGTACCTCTTAGATGTAGAAATGATTATAATCGAATCAGACCGTGATAAATGGCTAAATAATTTGGATATCTTTTACGGCTTTAGGGTATTTAAGTGTCGCCATCTAAAAAAATCTCTTATCGATATATTTCTCACGCAATCTGATTTTTATTTTGATTACTATGCAGGCCACCGACGACAATGGACAAGGTCAGACCTCTGTGGTCTCCCTGCGGATCTCAGTGAACGATGCCAACGACTCGCCGCCCGTATGTGAGAGTCCCCTCTACAGGGCCAGTGTGGATGAAGGCGCTTTGGTCTTTGACTCTCCGCTGGTGGTTAAGGCGCGCGATGCGGACACTATGTCTAGTATTAGCTACCGGATTATTGGCTCACCGCAGATAGAGAGTATCTTCGACATTGACAAGCGGAGCGGTCAGATTAGCATACTTCCCAATGCCAGCCTGGATGTGACAAATCTGAAGAGCGAGCAGCTCATATTTGTGGTCGAAGCCAACGATGGACTCTTCACGGCCAACTGTGGCGTCAACATCACAGTGCGCGATGTCAATAACCATGTGCCCAGCTTCCAGCAGCAAAGCTATAGCGCAGTCGTCGAGGAGAACTCAGAGATTGGCACAAGCATTGAGAAACTGCAGGCCACCGATCTGGACACGGGAAAGAATGCCGAGCTGCGCTATCGCATACAACAGGGCAGCTTCAACGACTTCGATATTGATGAGCGCACGGGCGAGGTGTTTGTCTCCCGTAAACTGGACTACGACAGACGCAACACATACCACCTGCAGGTGCAGGCCGCTGATCTGGGCACGCCCAGTCTGACAGGCACCGCCACGTTGACTATCAATGTGCAGAACAGCAACGACAAGGATCCCTACTTCGTGCCCGCCACACAGCATGCTGAGGTGCGCGCAGACGCGCCCACTGGCCACCTGGTCTACACACTGATTGCCCTAGATCCCGACGTGGCCACGCACAATGCCCTCGAGTTTGCTGCCACCGATGACATCACGGCCATTGACAAGGAGGGAAAGGAGCTGCCCCACAGTGAGCAGTTCAAGGAGTACTTTGCCATCGCTCGCAATGGCAAAGTTCTGGTCAATCGGCAATTGGATCGGAATCTCTTTGCGGTAATGCGCATCAATGTGCTCGTGACGGACAGCACTGCGCCCAATGTGCAGCAAGGACGCGGCCTGCTCATCATACAGATCATCGATGTGAATAAAATACCACCGGTCAGTTCCCCTTCACTATCAAATTTAAACCCATTCTTTATTACGAATTGATCGGCCGAAAGCGTACATGGGCTATTTCAAACTCTTCGCTGCTTTCGCGCTCAAGATTGGCTCCATTCTCAGCGTAGGTCACATGGGACACAATTTCGTGTTGCTTTTCCGAAAAAATATTGCTGTAAGAAGAGTAATATGTGAGGCGTGAGAAATTTATTCATGGCTGATCTGATGATATCCGATTTCAGATTTCAGATTTCACTTACAGCACCGATATGCAGCAGATGGTTTTGATAATCATTTTGGCGAAGAATACCACAAAAACCGGGATGGATTGTGGGTATAAATATTTTATACAAGCATAGCCTAATGTTATTTCGTAGATGTTTAATGCGACGCTGTCAAGGACCTGCACGATGATTGTAGGCATCAGCAGTTCGGGCTGGGAATTTGTCAGGATTGGATAACTGTATTCCAAGATTCATGCAGGGCCGAAAAAAAGAACAGAAATTCAATATAAAATAAAATTTTAATGTCCCAATAAAATACTCTGAAATGGGTCGAAGTTCAATAATAATGTAATGTAATAACTTATACGAGACTACAAATGCTTTTCAATTTATAGTTTCGTATGAAATACTTTACATAGTCTTCTCATGTTTATAAAACTCAATAACTTACATTGCAACGATATTTGATGCTAGCCCAACAAAACACATTAGGAAGCGCAGTAGGATCAAGCCGGATATCAGGAAAATGAACAATTCTTGTATCCAGATTTCCTGCTTGGCCGCATTGACCAACACTTTGACTTCACGCAAATCCAGGTGCAATCGGTGGACATTCAGGGAGGTTGCCTTATACAATACAGATACGATATTTATAAAGAGCAACTTTAGCTTTCCATAGGAGATATCTTGCACCATTTCGAACAGCTGAGAGCAGCTAAATTTCCAAATACTGTGTGACTGAATATTCATAAACGACATGCTCGCTTCTACTTTCTTTCATTCCACACAGAGATTCAATGCACCCTGGAGCCCCGAACAGCCGGTGATAAAGCTGCAAATGGTCGAGGAGCAGCCAGTGGGCACTGTGCTGACCACGCTGCAGGCCAGCGACGAGGACTCCAGCATTGGCGAGTTCAACATAACGGCCAATGATTACTTTGCCATCAATCACACCACGGGCACCATTTACACAACTGCTCGCTTGGACTACGAGGCCGTCAAGGAGGTCAAATTCACGGCAACCGTCAGCGATACAGGCGTGCCGGCACTGACAGCTACGGCGGACATTGTCGTCGACATTATCAACCTGAACGACAACGAGCCGCACTTCACCCAGTCTGAATACTATTTCAACATCACTGAAAACTCACCACGCGGCACGGTCGCTGGCAAGGTGGAGGCCCACGACAGCGATGTGGGTGCCTTTGGCGAGCTGACGTACACGCTAATAGGCGAGAACAACAAATACTTTAGCATCGACGCTTACACAGGCAACGTGATGGTGGCGAATGCATCCATATTGGATCGGGAACAGCTGAAGGAGCTCACACTTTCCGTTGTGGCACAGGATAAGGCACCAGCCACGGTGCAAAAGTCGGCGACAGCAACGGTGAGAGGGATTAGATAAACATAATGTGATATAAATACATATATGGATATTAATATAGTAGTAGATGCAGATATAAAGGTATGAATGCCGAATGCAGATAAGGCGTGAATGCATTACATATTTATATCTATATATAATCCTACTGTTATACAAGTAAAGTTACTTAAAGGTATAGTTCGAGATAGATAGATACCGAACCACATACAGATAGATCCCTATATATACAGATTAAGATACAGATACGAATAAAGCTACAAATTCAGATAGATATTTCACATCATTAATAATCATATTTTCTATCTCCAGATACACATAAATATTTTGGATGTGAATGACAATGCTCCAGTCTTCACCCGATCCGTGTACAATTCAACGGTGTCGGAAAATGCAGCTTATCAGCCGCCAGCTGCACTACTGCAGGTGCAGGCCATTGACTTGGACGAAGGTCTCTATGGAGATGTCCGGTACATAATAACTGGAGGCAATGAGATGGCACTCTTCAAGCTGGATGCACAGTCGGGCATCATTTATCCGGCACAGAGTCTGGCTGGTAAGCACGGCGTTTACGAACTGGTAATCTCAGCTCGTGATACTCAGGGATCAGGCACCATGGAGACGACTGCAAAGGCCATCATCACAGTTCTGCGCGTGAATCGCCATCGTCCAGAGTTTGTGCTTCCGGCTCTGTCAAATGCGACTATCGAAATACCCGGCGACATTGTGCAACCCGACTATTTGCTGTTGACAGTCAAGGCGCTGGACAACGATACTGACGGAGTTGGAAAGGTCAGCTATCATCTGCAGGTGAATAATCAAAATGTGCAGCAGACGACCGAGTTCAAGATCGATGAGAACAGCGGGGAGCTACGTGTCAGGCAGCA
Organism: Drosophila meridionalis; assembly: GCA_035045145.1. Lineage (NCBI taxonomy): Eukaryota > Metazoa > Arthropoda > Insecta > Diptera > Drosophilidae > Drosophila > Drosophila meridionalis. The sequence continues at coordinate 1,323,819 of JAWNPG010000037.1, forward strand.
GCTCAATCGCAAAAATCGTGCCAAGTAAGTTATAGAAATGGATTATTTCAAAGGACAATACCTAATCAGGTTTTTTAAATACCTGCTTTTTAGCTATGACATCATATTGGTGGCGCGTGATGCTGGCAATCCGCCATTTGAATCTCTTCGCCTGCTGACTGTCAGCATTGTGGATGCGAATGAGAATCGACCAGAGTTTCCGGACGCCTCCAATCCCTACAAGGTCTCAATAAACGAGAACAGCGGTCGTGATGTCAAGATTGGACACATTCAGGCCGCCTCGCGCAGCAAACACAATCGCGACATATTTTACTATATGCTATTGGGCAACGAAGACGGCGCGTTCTATGTGGACAAACTGACTGGAGATATATACACCAATAAAAGCCTGGATCGTGAGGAAACTGATTCGTATACTCTGTACATATTGGCCAGCATCAAGGCTGATTTGAGCATATCTGAAGAGGAGCGTGCCTCGTTCTCGATCAAGACATTGAATCGAGATAATACCGTGGCCAAGGTCGCTATCACCGTGCTGGATGTCAATGACAATGCGCCGGTGTTTGAGAAATCAGTTTACTTTGCTGGGGTCAATGCCAATGCCAAAATGAATGCGGCCATCACGCTGGTAAATGCTACCGATGCGGATCAAGGCAAAAATGCCAAGATTGAGTATATGATCGTTGCCTCGAATCTGTACAAATTTGGTGCCACTAAATCAACGGGCTCCATTGTGCCCAGTCCGTTTGTCATATCGCAAGATGGCCGTATCACAGCCAATACTATAATGGCGGAGTACAACCAGGATCGCTTTGAGTTGGAGATTGTGGCAAGGGAACTGGAGCAACCGCAACGCTCGGCCAACACCAAAGTTAATGTAAGTTTACAGACTGTCGGAGACAATCATAGATTATATCTAAATATTTATGCTTTTCAGATTTGGGTATTTGATGGCACTCAGTTGGTCAGGGTGATTCTATCCCGGCCACCCGAGGAAGTCTATCAGGAGCAGGAAGAGATCATAGCCGAGTTACGCAATGCCACACAGCATCGGATCATTGTGGACGAAATACGTTTCCATCTGGACTCTATAGGACGCATTCGCATGGACTGGTGTGATTTATATTTCCATGCCGTGGATCCACACTCACAGCAAATAGCGCCAGTCGATGAAATTCTCAAGGATATTGACAGAAACTATGATTATCTTAAGGTAATATTTAATTTATTTGAGAAAGTAATACACTTTACACTTCAATAATAATAACCCAAATTTATCTGTCTTTATAGGATTACTATGCTGGCTTTGCCATTGAGAATGTTGTGCCCGCTTATATAGCCATTGTGCAGGATGAATTTGATTTGGCCGTGGCTGGTCTTGTGGCACTGGTCATAGTTCTCTTTGTGGGTGTCATTAGCTTCATTGTGCTCTGCTGCTGCTTGAAACATTGGAATCTCTCAGTGCCCGTTGAGACGCGACGCAAGGAGGCATTGATTAAAAAGCAAATAATTGAGGATTTAAATACGACTGAGAATCCGCTCTGGATTGAACAGTATGTTCTTAATCTCCCCCACTTTTACTTCATATATATTTAAATACAATTTATTCATAGAAAACTCAAACTGTATGAAGAGCAAGAGTTGACCATGCAAGTCTTTTCGGAGCCTGACCATATATCCAACTCAGATGCTCCAGGGCATTTGGATCATCGCAGTTCACTGGAGCAGGTGCATCATGGCCAGTCGGTGGACAATACGTATGCCACCATCCAGCCCCGCAACAATCAGAATCGCTTGACCGCCGGCTCTGGCAGCAACGGCGGTGGTGGTTCCATTTCCATGCGGAGCGGCGGTGCAGCCAGTGGCGGTGGAATCGGCGGTGCTGGCCTGCTTCTAACCCGCATTGATCCACATGGCAACGATTTTGCGGACTATGCAACGCTCCGCAATAATCGAGCTCCTTCTGTAAGTTGTTGAGCAATCGAACGGAATATAGATTGAAAATAATTTGTTCTTTTTCATTTTGCAGATGTACGAGTTTACAGGCTCCACATTCCAGGCACCAATACGGGATGGCGACGACGCCGTAGCCGAGCTTATTTAAGCAGTGTAACCTGCAGCTAAAATCTAAATTGTAAATGTTGTAGTAGCTAACTATATAGAGAACCCCTAGATACGATTTAGTTCAATTCAACTAATTTTTGCATTTTCCGAGTTTGCCGTTGCGTAAATATAAATTTATACAAGTGCATATACAGACACGAGCATATACATAATTATATACATATACATATATAGAGCGTAGTAGTATGTAATATGCTAACGAATATTTAAAGCTCAACTAATCAAGAACAAAAAATGATACTTTATAATACTTACGTATTGAATTGTGTAAACGGCTACAAACTAAACCCCATAGTGGAATTTCTCCCGCATAAATAATGACAATAATATATATGAACAAACCACATACATATATATACATGCAAATACATATATATCTATCTATATGTCTAATGAATACATGGATGTCTAGCGTAATATGTAAGCGTTAGTTATGGTTAAAATAATTGGTTTACTCGACTTGAATAACGCCGCGATATTAGTTTAAAAGCGTACTCACTTTTATGTATTACTAAGTTATAATAGAAAAAGACTAAATTATTTGCTCTTCCAATTCGTATTACGTTAGTTTTCGGTCTTTAATTGTTAGTCCTTAAGTTTAAAGTTTAATTAGCCGCGCTTGCTCATACACATAAGTTAATTATATTTAGTTGAAGATATTACTATATAAATACATAGAAGACGTTTGTGCAACATCAACTGCTCTATGGAATCCATTTGAACAGAGTCATAACTCATTTGTTTGCATTTACAGTATAAATACGATATAATAAACGATCAAATAAACAAATTATATATGTTTTTGTAAAAAAAACCCTCCAACCATTTGGCTGCTTCCACCTGTTGATATTTGGCTGCTAAACAAAACGCTTCCCCGTTGCTCGGCTGTCACAGTTGCTAGGAACAATAAACAAACTGAAACCTCTTCGGACTTTTCCTAAATACAGGCATTTCAGTTTTTTAAATCAACAAAAATTGTTGAATACGTCGGAACGAATACACACTATATTTTCCATAGATTGCCTTATAGTTTTTTCTTTCTTCATTTGAAATTGACCGAAGAGCACCAAAGCCAGCAGGATGGATGAAATGGAGGTTGCAAGTGTGGGCCATTTCCAGACCCTGGTCCGCTACAACAACCCGGTGCTTGTTGTCAAGCATCCGGACAAGAAGGGGGCTCCACTGACGGAGATGGAAATGAAGCGCCCACAGACAGCCGGCGCCCTGCTAGATACCAAGAAGGAGACAGAGGAGATATTGAACTCTATATTGCCTCCCCGCTGCTGGGAAGAGGATGGCCAATTGTGGCAGCAGTCTGTGTCCAGCACACCGGCCACTCGCCAGGATGTTATCAATTTACAGGAAATGCTCGACACTCGCCTGCAGCAGACACAGGCCCGCGAGACGGGCATCTGCCCAGTTCGCCGAGAGCTCTACTCTCAGTGCTTTGGTGAGCTATTGGCTATATTTGCTTTCCTATATACTCTAGCTAATTCATTTCCCAGTACAGATGAGATCATACGTCAGGTAACCATAAATTGCTCGGAGCGCGGTTTACTGTTGCTGCGCATTCGTGACGAGATCGCAATGTCTATGGAAGCCTACGAAACTCTGTATTGCAGCTCCGTGGCGTTTGGCATGCGCAAAGCTCTGCAGGCGCACGAAGAGAAGGAAATGCTTCGTGATCGTGTAAAGACTTTAGAGTCAGATAAGGAAGCACTGGAGGAAATAATTTCCGACATGAAAATGAAACAGGAGCAAGCAGAGCGTCGCAATGCTGAATTGCGAGCCTCCGAAGAGAAGAAGTTCACCGAGGAGATCACATTCCTCAAGAAGACCAACGCACAGCTCAAGGCCCAGCTGGAGGGCATTACAGCACCGAAGAAGTAAAAGTGCTACATTATGTGTGCGCGTTTTTTGCCGCATTTAATGAATTGTTAAAAATTATTGGAATTAAATGTTCTGAGCAGTTGCTAAGAAGATTCCGGTTTAGATTGTTCAGTTTCCTGTTCTGTAGTGGGAGTGTCGGCCTCTTGCTCCTGCTTTTCCTGCTCTTGCTCCATTTCAGACTCATCCACGTTGATTTCGTTAAGTATTGGAGTGGGCTTGAATGCTTCTGGCGCCTTTTTAGTTTTCTCCTTTGCAACCTTCTTCTGTGGCGGCTCATCATTGGCATCGGTTGCATTCGCTGACTCCTCATTATCAAAGTCGTCCTCATCGTCTTTTGGCAGTTGGCTGCGCATGGCTTGCATCTCTTCCTCGGTGGGCAGCGTGCTTTTAAGTTGCTCCATTTTTGTCATATAAAGTTCATAGACAAACTGCGCCATTTCAGACATGTTTTCTATGATTTTACAGACATCATCGGACGGCGCTTCGCTGGTAAGTCGTTTGGTTGGATATTCATCTGCTGGTACCAGGCGTAACTTTAATGGCCGCTGCATGAGCTGTAATAAACGAAGATTAGGTTTGGTGTCAAACATATCTTCCTTATCCACTTACCAGCTTGAACGTCTGCTGCAATTCCAGGCAGTTCTTGAACAACGATACGCGCCCAAAGATGTACAATCCGAGACGTGCACGGCTCATAGCCACAACCAAACGACGCACATCCCGCAAGTGGCCAACAGCCTTAGTGCGCACCAGGGAAATTAGGATAAAGTCATTCTGCTGACCCTGGTACTTGTCCACGGTGGTGATCTTATGCGGCCAACCAATAAGCGGATTGTTGCCACATCGAGCATTAATAACATCGCGAATAAGATGCTTCTGTCCATTGTATGTGGTCAGAATTGATATCTTTGCAGCTGGATAGCCGACCAGACGCATGTACATGTAGAGAGCAACGATATACTCCGCCTCAGCAAGGTTCTGATAAAGAAAGCTTCGTTAGTAATTTATGCAGAGCAGTAAGTAATTTTTAAGCTTGCCTGATAGAAATATGGATTCGGTTCACTTTCGCCCACGCCTTTGAAATCATCCACGTTAATCAGCTGATAATCGTAGGCTAAGCCCGTATTTGCGTTTTTATATTCATCACGCTCAAAAATGTGCTGCAGATCTGCCAGTTTCTTGTAGCGCCATTTGTACAGCGAGCAAATGCTGGAACGCGCACGTCCCTGACCATCTAAATCAACAGTTGGCACGCCCAGACGAACCAAACGCGTGAACAGACTCTGCTCCATGTTCGAGTACTTCTGGAACGCCATGTTCTTAATTACGGGAGGCAGCTGGTGATGATCTCCAATCATGATCCACCGTTTCAGCCGATTGAGGCCGTCCAGCGGGTTCTGCAGCAGTAGCGGTATAAATGTCTCTATCTCCAAGATTTGCGCCGATTCCTCCATTAAAATGTTGTCGTAACGAAAGCCCAGATTCACAAGCTCTTTGCGTTTGAGCGCTGCATGCGTGCAGGTCATGGCAATGATTTTGGCCTCTTTGACAAGCAAATATTTGGAGCGGTCTAAGCCTGTGCGCAGTAGCTCAAAGGCGCGGAACTCCTCCAGCTCCGTAAATATATCAGAAATATAGCGGAAGTTCGACTCTGCTACGCCCATAAGATCGTCAAAGCTGTTTCCTTTAAATAGTGGCTGTGGCGCATCGGCAAAGAACTTGGCGAACGGAAATTCGCCTTCGAACAGCGCACACAGCTTGCTTATGTCTGTTTCCTTACTATGTGAGAGCATTTGACTCTGGAACTTCTCCCAACGTGCCATTACATTGTACAGGTAAAAGTAGCCTGCAGTCTCGCAGGTGTAGGCATTGTCGCCGCTGACATCCAACGCCTCCTGCAGTCGCTGAACTTGAGTGAGTAAATCCATGCGCTTGGCTAGCACATAGTTCACGCGACCATAGCGACTGTAATCCTTTTCGGTCTCTAATGCCTCCTCACCGTGACCCAGACGCAACAAATGCCGCTCATCAATATCCAGGGCCATAATCTTCTCGAACAGCTGATTCAGAGCTTGATTCGAGTGCGTTACAATTAGCGTACGCTGATTGGGCTGATTGTGGTAAATATTTGAGATAATCTGCACGGCGACATCTGTCTTTCCCGTGCCAGGAGGACCAACGACCAAGGTAAGACCCGGTTGCATGCCAGCGCGTATCGCCTCGACCTGTGTTGGCGTGAAGCGAATGCAATTTCTAAAGAAGCAAAATGAATTAAGGTTTTGTTTCTCTATTTTTGATTTGCGCGCTTACTGTTTGGGTTTGTCGCTGGGATAGGGACCCCTGGCCTCGTATTTATAGGGCTGCACCACAATTGATTTGGAGATTGAAGGTTGTTCCGTTTCCATTTGCTCCGTATCACTGTCCCGCTGTTCAGCTACATCTTCAAATATGAGACGATACGGCGGTAGCCTGTTTTCTTCGGCCGCTTCGCACTTGAGTTCGTAGTCGGGGAAACTGGCTTTCAGATGGTCGTAGTCAAGAAATGTGTCATTGAACTCTAGCGTGCGTTCCTGATTAGGCATGTTACTGTAGTGAGCCGCCTCCGGATCGCCGTAGCCTAGCAGTATGTCGTGTAGCCACGGAGGCACCACACACTCTGTGTTCATAAGATGACGAATGGTTTCCAGCACGGCCTTAAAATTGTTCTCCTTTGGCTTGCGACGCATTAAAATGTTGAAGCTCTCATAGACATCATCGGCGCCCTGTGTAAATCAAATGAAGATTAGATACTAACTATATCTATAACGATTACCGATCAGCTAATAGTTTCAGGCTAACCTCTTGCAAGTCGTCCATGTCCATGCGATACTGATTCGAGTCCAGCCAGACTCGGTAGCTGCGCTGCTCGCCCGGCAGCATGGGCCGCGGCTCAGGTCCGTCCTCAATGACACGGCCATTAGCATCGAGCATGCCCTCCACCTCGCAGCCACGCACGCTGACCAATCCCACTTGAGGTATGAACGGTTCCCTTGGATTATACTTGGTACCGTAGGGCATCGTCGGTTTGACTGTGATAAGAAAGCAGACGTCGTGCTTTCGCAGATTCTCCCATTCTTCCTTGATCTCCCGACGTACTGAGAGCGTTACTCCTACATCGGCACGCACTCGCGATGGCTTCTTTTCGCCCAGATGCGGCTTGGCCACCTCGACCACAGCGAAGCTGGCGATAGGCAGCGCCATGCGTGCCCAACCTCCAAAGACAACATCGCCATCTTCCGACTGCCACGGCAACATGCGGCTAACAGCATCCTCAACATCTTGACGAATCTCATAGGTGGACTCCAGACGAAACAGATTAAAGTTGCGCAGCAGATAATCGTGCAGCGTGAGGAACTGCAGATTTAGCTTGGGCAGAGCCAAGCACGTCTCACCCGTATAATATTCGGATGGCACAACATTTTCATCCCAAATTATCTGCTCTGTCGGATAGAGCGGCATCTCGTTCAGCGCTTCCAGCTGCGAGCATCGCTTCTCATGTCGCGTGATGAGCAACTCGCGCAGAAACTGTTCATCCAAGCGATGCCATTCGAATGGCTCCACAGCATCATCAGGCACAAGATTGAGGAAGGTGGCTATTTGCTTAAGCCCATCCGCATCCAATGCGCCAAAATGTTTCTCCAGCGAATCACGAGTGTCCACCGTTGCCACATTGGACAATGCAAAGACGCGCAGCTTCGAGAACTTGGCAAACACAGCGCGCTGCAGCGACGTTATCTTCTTATAATGCAGTTGGGTCATATCATGATCAGTCAACGAGTTGCCCGTCACATCGTTGATTTCAAAACGGGTGTAAAACTTGAGCATATCCAGTAGCTGTGGAGAATAATTAAGATATAGTGAATAATTAGATTATAATAAATTTATATAATATTAATAATATAATATATATAATAAATATTAATAATAATATAAATATAAAAAATTATAATTAATATTATCATTTTTTATATTTATATTATTATTAATATTTAGTGTTTTAAATTATTAAACATATTAATACTTATTAATTAATTACATACAAATAAACCATGCAATCTATCCATCGCAATAAAGACGCCCCTAACTGAACCGCTCCTGTGTCGCTTCGCTTACGCGTGCATTGAATGGAACGTATTTTTTACGACCACTACCTGTATTCAGAACTCTACAAACACATATACAGAGTCGCACACAAGCATCTAGAAATGTTCTCTTCGAGTCGCTACCACAGGTAGCATAACGCTAGCGAGAGAGCTGGCTATGTTATGGAGCCGGTCTGTAACAGCCGCTTAAATTCGCTACGTCATCATTTTGGACAATACACTAAGAGCCCGGAGAGTCGCAAACTCTACAAACTGTCAACTATAACTTGACATTGGGAGAGTGGAGAACGCTAATTATACGAACAAGTTGACAAAAAGCGGTTTGTCCAAAGTTGACGGAAGTCCTTTTATGGCTAGTAGAGGAACAAGAAATATGAAGGATATTTAATATATTCGTCAGGGTTTAATTTTTAAGCTATGATATTAATATCTATATCCGAATATAATAAAGACTAACCACACACATTAATGACAATTTTGTATCATAAAATCTCTTCTCTCCAGAGAGATTTTATATTAAAAGTGAAAATATATGTTGGTATGTGTGTAAATATGTCTGCAGTAGGTGTGATATGAAGAGGGCCTCTCTTAGGGGGACGTCTACAAACATATTGGGGTCTGCTCCCAAGTGCTGACAAGTGGGAATGAAAGACAAGGCACGCGCTTTCAATTGCAACGAGGGGTTGTGGCTGTTGCAGTTGCATTGTGCTGGGATGCACAAAGATGCCAGCTACATACGAGCTCTATAGATGGAGTGCCCTGGTGTCTTATCACATCATCACACGGACAGACAAACAAACAATACGCAAACACACACACTCAGACACACATTTGGAATTGCCGGTTCTTTGAGTCGCCTGTTTTGCTCCAATTGATAATTTCCGTTCTTCAATTTAAACAAAGCAAAAGAAAAAACCGCTTGAGAGGGAGAGCACAAGATTCACTCAAAGCCCTGCTTCAACGCTTTGTTGTGCTTGGTGGTTGCTCTTGAGGAATGTTGTGAGCGGCAGAGGTGACTCGCAGGGAAGCAAACTCTACACTCAGCGAGTGCCAACTGGTGCTGCTCTCTCAGTCTCAGTCTGCTTCAGCTAGTAACTAGAAGTTAAGAGCGCGAGCTGAAGCACTCCACAGTCAGAGAGAAAGAAATAGAGAGAGAGAGAGGGAGAGTCCCATTCGAGTCATATTCACATTCACATTCTCAGTCACAGTCGCAGTCTCAGTCAGTTGTCGTTCGCAGCGGTTGCTTGTCTCTGGGAATTTGTGCGCTTGTTGTATAAATGCAAACAGAAATTGCTTAGTAAATAAGCAATAGCGATCAGATAGGCTTGGCTCTAGCTTTGGCTGCATTTTTATTCGGAAACCTTAAGCGTGTGTTTGCATTTGTGTCGAACTCTACAAAGAAACAAGAGTGAAGGAGAAGAAACTGTCGCTCGTCTGCTGTGGTTTGAGTTTTTGGCATGCAAGTCATGATCTTGGCTCGAAACCGGCATTAGCCACAGCTTTGATGACGCACTCGATTACGAGTCTGAGTGCGAATACGTGTATCTGTGTCAGTATCTGACTCTGTAACCGTAGTTGTAGCTGTAGGTGTAACTGTAGGTGTATCTGACGTAGCCGTGTGTATTTGTGCATGATGCTCGTATTTTCGCTTGGCGCGCAAATTCTGCCCTACCTGGCGAAAGGCAGCTGTCTGCTGCTAGCCCTGCTCTCCACCCTACTGGCGGTTGCCGTCTCCGCCCATGTGGCCAATAACAGCTCGGCGCAGGCGACAGTGCCAGTCGCCCACGATCCTAATCTGGTGCTGGTGAACAAATGCTGTGAGAAGTTCGAGATCCACGTGAACAATACGTGTCAGCAGGTCAACCAGACGGGTAAGTTGTCAAAGCCCCAATCCTCATCTGGCTGGGAACACACCAAAACATGCAACCGTTGTCAAGGGCAACTCAAATCACAATTAGTTCAACTCGGCTGCCGGCTTGGTCATTCAACTCTATTGGATTTCTGGCTCTTGGCATGCAACATATGGCCAAGCATAAATGCCACAATGGGGCAACGAAATGGGCGCTGTTAGCCAAAAGTCTGCTTCATGCTTTTATAAACAAGCAGAGCTAACCAGATTTATGATGGGCAAATTTCATGTCGAGTAAATTATTTTATTTGTGTAATCCATTTAACAGTTGACGTTTCATTTGGCCAGGCATAAATTAGAATTGATTTGTTAAATATTTATTTATTTAGCTATTAGTATCAATTATGTTTACTAGACAATCTCGCAGCAAACTTCCAATCGTAGTGCGATGAATTCCCACATATCAATTAAGACTACCCAGAGAAATCTGAGAACCTTCATCAACATACGGATCAGAGATATATCAGGCAACATGATCAACTTAAATAAATTAAAGCTAAAGAAATTAATGCAACTTGCAGAAAATATCGCAGACTGAGATATTGTCTGAGCGTCAATTGATGCTGTTAATGGAGCTATATAGCTGCTATAAGGCTGTCTATATGTGTGTGTATCTCACACAGAATCTGGATTTGCGCTGCTGCTGAGCACGTAAATATTTATAGACATGGAGTGCCTTATGATTGGCTTTGTTCGCCTGTGCCTATCCATTGTTATATTGATGCACTCCATTCTTCTTCTTCATCTTCATCTTCTTCAATTAATGCGATCCGACGCTAATGCCTTATTCGTATATCTGTTTTTGCTTTTTATAGACTATTTCGAGCCGATGTTCACCAGCTACAGTGGCGATCAGAACAGACCAGTGGCTCATTTCAAGTTCGTTATAGGCCTGCCCAACTGTGGCAGCAAACAGATGTGGCCTGTTCTGGACTACACGGGCGTAAGCACAGCTGAATGGATAACAAATGGAACTGCTGTGATTTATGACTTTCTATTGCAGAGCTATGACAAGTTGGTTCTGTTGGATGACGGCAAACTAAGACACTACACGAATACGGAGGATGAGGCTGACGAGCAGCGCGGCGTGCAGTCGGACTATGATGAGGATCTGGCTGAGGCGCAAAAGCCGCGCTTCTACGACTATGAGCAGGGACAATACTGTCTCGATAAGGTTTGCATTATAGTTTCATGATATTGTATTTCTCTGTTCATATCAGTAATTTGTATATTGCAGGCCATTTCGCCAGAACATAAACACAGCCTTTTTGCGCACATCTGTTTGGCCAGGAAGGAGAACAACTGGAATGATTCGAACTTCTTATTGCGCAAAATACTCAATCCTCTGTTCCATGGCATATCGCTGATTATCTTGCTCATTATCGCCATTGTCTACTTTATACTACCCACGCTCAGGTGAGAACTGTTGCTGAATGAATGATAGACAGCTTCTTTAGTCAGTTATTAAAGTATAAACTTGTTCCTTTTAGCAGAGATCTGGTTGGAAACATAGTGACTACGATAGCCATGTGCCTGATGGTTAGTCAGGCTGCAGATCTGGTCTGCATCTTCACAGATTTCACAAATCACGTCAGCTTCATTGTGGCTGACATAATACTTTTCTTCAGCCTGTTGGCCGCGTTCTTCTGGCTGAATAGCTTTGGCTATTACATCTGGAAGACGTTTCGATCGAGGAATGTTTTTCTGCGCGTCACCGATGGACGTAAATATTGCTACTATTCGTTCTATGCCTGGGGCTGCACGGCCACCATGGGCGTGCTGGCTATCTTCGCGCACTTCTTCTTGGATGCCGACTCCTACAAGAAGGAGAACATGCGAGGCGAGCAGCAGACGATTGGGTGGCTCGGCATTTGCATTTTCTTCGCACCCATTGCATGCACCATTATAGTGAACATCTTCTTCTATGTTACCACACGGAAGCTGATCAATCGTCGTACCGTCTACGGACGCATTGCTCACAAGCTGAAGGCCAAGTGAGTTGAATATCGTCTGTGCTCTATATAGATGTTCAAAAACTGTATTTTGTTTCGCAGCTTCATCATGTTCTCGCTAATGCTGCTGGTGATGTCGTTTGCCTGGCTGTTTCTGACCATGTCGTGGCTCGCCTTGGACGGCCTACTCTATGCACACATCATAGTGAATGCATTTCAGGCGCCGCTGCTGCTCTACATTTGCGTGCTAAGGCAGCGCCATGTGACTTATCTGTTGAAGAAGTCCTGCTGTTACAATGAGCCGCCCTCGGCCAATGATTGGGGCGACGAAATGCACTACATGAACGGCAACGACTACTGAAAGCCCTCCACCCAAGCTCCGAAGCCAAGTTATAGTTGAGCCTGGGTCTTAGTCTATCATCAACTAGTTGTAAGATCTACTCCTAGCTATGCTAAGTGTTTTTGTAGTTTAACAATGTTAAACATTGAGAATGTACTTAAAGCTAATTTATAAATGAAGAAATTAAACAAAGTCTGACACATACCTGGCCAAAGAGTTTTCCCTCTTCTCGCTGCACTAACGGACTCATCAGAGCGCGCACAATCAGATGACAGTCATCCAGCACGGTGTTAAAGAAGCGGCGCGTGGGCAACAGGGCCTCCAAATCAATAATGAACTCCAAGAAGCGCTCGCAGTAATGAACCACATTACTATTGAGATCACCTTCGAGTGGAATGCGCTCCAAAATGTGCAGAAAGTCTATGATTAGATTCTGCATGAAGTGACGCTCCCACATGACATCGGGCTTGGCATTGTCCTTTTCCTTTTTCTGAAGGCGTTTCCAGTATTTGCGCCACTCGGGCACATCCCGCAGCTCTTGTTCGCGGCGACCTGGAAATTACATATATCAATTAAAATATATATTTACACTCTGAGGATTTATTCTACTCACGCGGTTGCAGGCAGTGCCACATTGACAGGGAGACGAGGCGCTTTGCCTGTTCGCGACACAGCTCGATTTCCATGCTGTTGAAGCAGTGATTCAGAAACATCAGCAATGCCGTCCGTTCGCGCAACGTGCTCCTACTCTGCTTTGTCGCTTGGTCGGGCAAACAGCTCTCCAGCACGTGGCGAAAGAATCCCGGATATTCCTCGGGCAACTGCTCGAACACATTCCAAACCTCGACGCGCTCCCGAAACTTTTCGTTCGACATGATCACGATAGACATTAGGTGTGCGTGTGTAGCCGACTCTCGCTTGTAGTTGGGCCACAAATACTGCTCCAGGTACTGGCTAAATTCAAGCATATTGATGCGACGTGCGCTGCCCTTTCCACTCGAAATTTCGTCAGCATATATGCGCTCTATGATGTCAGCATTGTACGGTAAATGTTTCTCCTTAGACTCGGGCGACCAGTACTGCGATGCAAGCTGAAATGGTATTATAGTAGAATTACATTTTGTAAACGTTTAGGTTTGGAAATTCACCCACCTGCCAAATAACATCGGAGCTAAACTGATCCAAGGTAAGTGCACCCATCTTTTCCTTGGACTTCTTGTCGGTTTCCTTGGTCGCTTGCGCTTTTGTCTGACTGCGGCGTTTCATTTTGACGCTTATAAATTATAAAAACTATAAATAAACAGTTTAGTTAAATTGCACCAAAACAAATGCCGGCTGTGCGCAATATGACCGTATGCAGCAAGCGAAAAATACCAAAAAATAAATAAATATTGCATGCAGCCCTGGCTAAATAATAATTTGCAAACATCTTTTCAGGAAGAAACAGTGATTACCAATGTAAATAAGTTATTAATATTAAATATAGTTTCTTTGAACTATATGCATTTATTTAATAAGAGCATTTCCTTTGATTTGCAGATATCCGCTTGTCTTCGTTCGAGTGCATTATCGATAACAAACACAAGATGGCAACCCTCTTTTGCAAAATTTTTTGATACAAACATAGTTTGAGAGTCATAGTTAAAACGCCGACAGCATGTCCCAGACGATGCCGCCAGAAAATATAAATGTAAGCATTTATATGCCTTTTTAATGTTGGATTATTAATGAAAATGACGACTGAATTTGCAGAGTCACATACTGGCAGTGCTCGGCCTGCCCCTGATGGAGAGGCTGACACAATTGGAGGTATTATTCGACCGTTGCACCATTCGTCAAATTCAAGATATTTATCCGCTCATCGTCCACTCGATATTTGGAGTCAATGGCAATCCGCTGGGATGGGAACTAAGGATAACAACATTGGAGAACGCGGCGCTTTGCCACAACAGACTGCATCAGTTCTTTGGTGTGAACGGCATTTGGATGCACATATGCCATCGGCTGCTAAACGAAGCAACAAAATATGACATCGACATTAATATGTTGCCGGTTGGTTATTATTTAAATATTCTTTGAAAAATTCTATAGAGCATTGCATCTCTTCTATGTTCACAGCGTAAATTCATAAGCATGCTGCAAGGGGGCCCTATGTTCTACTCGGATCTTATCAACATCGACCCCATGAAGCATCAGCTGAGCACGCTCTCGCTCAACGCTTTCGACTTCTATATTCTGCACTTTGTGCTGTATGCGCTGCAGCCTCTGCACACCATCAATCCCATTGCCATGCAGATACACAGCGAAAGGGCGAAGACAGTCTATCAGCTGCTTGTCGCTGAGTATTTGGAAAACTTTCTGCCACAGCACCCGAACGCTATCATAGAGCCATCGAATTATGCGAGCAGCGTCAAGGCGCCGCAGCAGCTGCCTGCTCAGTCGCTGCAGCCGCAGCGGCAACTGCGTTATCTTAAGCTGCCCAGCTCGTACCGCAACGAGAATGGAGAGGCTGACGGCGCAGGGGCGGCTAACACTTCGCCACAGTCTTCGGCAGATGCCAATGCAAGCGCTAGCCGGATCTACACTTGGCGCTCCGAGTCTGTGGTGCACTTCTTCATTGACATTTGGTTGCGCTACGACATCGAGTCGGAGCACCATCTGCCCAGCAGCGAATTTGTGAGAGGTGTTCGAACGCTTATCAAGCAGATACATTTCTTTGCCAATGGAATGCGTATGGATCACAGTCCCTTGTGCGCGCTGCGAAAACTATCGCTGAACATGGTCAAAGGGCGCATCTATGCCTTCCTCTGCAGCTTGATCGATCGGTGGCCATTGGATAGCTCGTTGATTATTGTTCTGGAGCTATGGCTGAGCTACATCCAACCATGGCGCTACACTATGGGCGCCAATAATCGAGTGTGAGTGATTATTGTCTCAATTCTATTCTATTCCTATTCATATTCTCCTTTTTCTCTTGCAGCCCGGGCAAAAATTATGAGCCACCTATTACGTCTCTCTATGACGGCTTCATCATAGACAATCTGATAGTGTATACGCATATCTTTATGCAGCTGTTGCCTCGATTCGAGCGACTGGATTACTCGGTCTACCGCAACGCGTACATGCTGCATCGCATGGCTAAAACGTTCGCGCAGCAGGATTTGGTGGAGCGATTAAAGCGTTTCGAGCGCCTGCACTCGGGCAGTACTTATGGCTTTGATTCACCTCAGCGTCAGGTGAACATACTGAAGTAAGTTTGAATTTGAAAATATCTCGTGTTGTAGCAGAAAACATGTTTCATTCATTTCAATTGTAGCAAATCACACAACAGTTCCTACAATGCGCAATGGAATCCATTGGTCAGCTCCAATATACCATCGCTATTTAGTGAGCATATGCATGCGAGAATTCAAAGCTTCGTGTTTGGCATAAGCATGGCACGAAACTCAGTGCTGACGAACATAATTAGTGCGCTGCGCAAGGAGATTTTAGACCGACAACGCGCGGAGGGCTACATGAGAAACCTATTGAAGAAGATATTTGGTGAGACAACCCAGGATGAGTTAACGCTACGTGAGCTGAGTCGCATACCCGAAGTGCTGCGCCAGTGTATAGATGCATTGTGTTGTACCTTTAATGTAAGTTGCTGCAGTTGAAGTGATTCTGGAAATTAATCTCTATACTCGAACAGGTGGATCCGAGGTCATTGACTATGCATGAAACGTTACCTGCGGAGCCGAGTCCGCCGGCCGCGCCTACGTTGCAGAATTTCAGCTTTTTTGATTCGAATGATATGTTGGATACTTCACTGTTGACACCCCATCAAATGTCACTGAATACCTCGAACTTTCAGCCCACTATCGATCCTGCGCTGCTGCCTATTCAGTCAAATGAGATAAAGCCGCTGGTGAGACTGCTGCACAGCATATCAGAAGCCATCAACAATAAAGTAAGTTTCGGCGCCTGTTTTTGAGTGGTCCAATTGATGCTAATTTGAGTAAAATTCGTTTAGTATGGCAGCCGATTAGAAGCTTTTTACGAACGAGACGACTTCTATGGAAAGCTCACACGTCAATTGCTGTGCCCGCCCATGACGGAAAAGTGGTTCGAAAAAATGAATGGTAACGTGGAGATCTACGAGAAGCAGCTACCTCCACGTGTCAGTCTACGTCCACTGGGCTCCATACCCTCGCTAACAATAATTCTATTTGCATTGTGTTTCGGAAAGCTGTGGTCCGGCAATTGCCTGGTTGGTGTTTTGCTTCTCTGCGCAGTGATCTTCATTTACTACATGCTGTTGGCATTATTATCATAAGTGATTAATATATTCTGATTATAAAATTAAATTTTTATAAAGCCTAAAGGAATTTGTTTCAATGTTATTTATAAATTTAATTAAAGTTCTACTATTTTCCTAGAGCTCAAGTCTTGAAAGCTCTGAAATATTGCGAATTTTCTAACCTTAACTATTATCTATCACTCCATCACAGATTGTTCATAGTATTCGCTATGTCTTATCACAATCAAAAAATAAAGATTAATCTTGCATTTTTACTAGGTCAAGCACATGTTATTACTGTTCCATGGGGAATTAAACTCTAGCACTTCTTATTTATCAATAATTGAATTAACTAATTGACGATGGCAATTTAAAGTAAATAGTTTTATTAAAGAGTATATATAATAGAGAATATGGCAAGCTTTTAATGCATAGAAATTGGCTTTGTTTATAGATTTATGAATACAATTTTTGCTCTCGTTAAATTCCCGAAAAAAGCGCATGAATTGTTTACTCAATTTTCTTGGAATATATTTGGATGCATATAAATTTATATCTAAGTATATAAAACATGTATTTGTTTGCATCGTTTATATATGTACCTAAATATAAACTTTTTAGATAAAACATTTTGTTTAAGGTTCAATCCCAACGAGCTTATCTCTAAGTAAATTGAGGCATAGCGCCTCACACGACCGAGCGAAATGTGCACTCATCACTCAGTTGATCGCTAACTATGGAGAGTGAAGGAAATGCTGCGGAAATTATAGAGTGTAGCTAGTTCGCGAAGCGCTTAGATCATGCTATAAGATTGCATTAAATTTGTGGTCAAGAGATTGTGAGTTTTACACATTCAGCGGGCACGATAAGATTATTTTGGGCGCATAATTGTTTGAGACGGTGGCACACTTACTCATCGCAATTTAAACGATCGGACGTGTGCGCGGAGTGTGCGATCCAATTTGAAAATGGATTGTAGTGCCAAGCCGAAACGTAAAAATCCCTGTGGGAAAGCCGGCTTTCTATCTCATCTAACATTTGCTTGGGCTGTGCCATTGCTGTTGCGTGGATCCCGGCAGGGTCTCAATGCGGACGATCTCACAGAGTGCCTGAAGGAAGATCACTCCGAGCAGCTGGGCAATCGACTAGAGCAGTGAGTAGTTGTTATTGTAAAGGGAATGCCTCCATCAAATGAAATTTGCTCGCGTCCAGTGAATGGTTCAGGGAACTGGCGACTGCCCGTCAAAAGTCCAGAGAACCTAAACTTCGCAATGCTTTGTTGCGCTGCTTCTGGACGCCCTTTATAATCAATGGCATTCTGTGCGTCATATTCATTGCACTCAAGTGAGTTATTTTTATACTCAAATCAGAACAATTAACGACAGCATATATCTCTTAGAATGCTGATCGCTGCAATTCTAGCTCAGCTTCTGCTGCAGCTGCAACAAACAGTTGCAGAGACGGTCATCTATAAAATAAATGAGCTGCCCGAGTTGATGAATAATAATTCGCTGGGCAGCTTCAATACATCTTCAGCTGCAAGTGGCAGCAATTGTAAGTGGACGTCAGGGTATTCACATATAATATATTTTAAATATTATTACATATTATTTCATATTATCTTGTTCCATATCATATTAGCTAACAACTCCAACCAGGCTCAGTCCTCTAGCACGGCGAATGGCCTTTGGCGCAATGTCTTCAGTCTGGGCGGATTCCTGGTGGCCATCAATTTCGTCTCTTGCATTCTGTGGCATCATCTGTATTTGCGCCAGCGTTTGATGGGTGCTCGCATGAGAATAGGCTGCTGTTCGCTGGTCTATCGCAAGACTCTGCGTCTCTCCATGCGCACAGTGGGCGGCACGCCAGCTGGTCACCTAATCAATCTCATTTCAAATGATGTCAGCCGACTGGACTACGCTTTGGTCTTCGCGCATTATATATGGATCTTGCCCATCCACTCCCTGGTCACCTGCTACATTGTGTGGCTGCAGGTTGGGGTTCCCGCGCTAATTGGAGTTCTGGGCCTGCTGCTGAAGACCGTGCCAGTGCAGATGGCACTGAGCAAGCTGACTGCAGCTCTAAGGAAACGTATTGCACGGCGCACAGATGTACGGGTGACTATCATGAACGAACTCATGCAGGGCATTCAGGTGATCAAAATGTACGCTTGGGAGAACTCCTTTGAGACGGTGGTGTCGGACGCAAGGCGCAGTGAGGTGCAGCAGCTGCGCTATGCCAACTATCTGTATGGATTCCAGCGCACGACCAGATTTTTCATACAACGCACAACTCTATTTCTGACCCTCGCTGCAGCCGTGCTCATGGGCCAGAGCATTACGGCGGATTTCGTGTTCTCCGTGGTCATTTACTACAACACACTGCAACTCGTGGCCGCCGTTTACTTTCCGCTAGCCATTAACTTGCGAGCCGAGGCGTTGGTCTCCATTGCTCGTGTCCAGACGTTTCTGCTGCAGGAGGAACGGGAAAAATGTCTGGAAAGTGAACAGAAAGGTGACACAGAGTCGGATTCCTTTGCCCTAAATAACATTAATGCCAGCTGGGACAAGGAGAAGCCACAGCATACGCTGCAGAATATTAATTTACACATCAAGAAGGGTCAGCTCTGTGCCATCATAGGCTCTGTTGGATCCGGGAAGAGCTCGCTACTCCAGTTGCTGCTTAGAGAATTGCCAATCATTGACGGTAGTCTCAGTCTGCACGAGCAGCTCTCCTATGCTTCCCAGGAGCCTTGGCTCTTCAGTGAGACGGTGCGAAATAACATCCTCTTTGGCGAGCAGTACGAGCCCAAGCGATACCTGGAGGTCACCAGCGCCTGTGCTCTGATTACAGACTTTCAGCAGCTGCGTGATGGGGACCAGACTGTTTTAGCAGACCGAGGAGCCTCGCTATCTGGCGGGCAGCGAGCTCGCATTAGTTTGGCTCGAGCCATCTACAAGCATGCATCCATTTACCTCCTGGATGATCCTTTGAGCGCTGTGGACGCACCTGTCGGACGACATCTCTTCGACAAGGTGATTGGGCCACGTGGCAGACTGGCCCAGCAGAAGGCGACCCGTGTGCTCGTCACTCATCAGGTGCACTTTCTCTCAGAGGCCGATTGGATTGTCGTAGTGGAGCAGGGCCAGATCGTGGCCCAGGGCACGTACCAGGACATCATCGATAGCGATGTAGATTTTGCCAAATTACTAGAAACTCTTGGAAAAACTGAAGATACAATCACTGAACAGCAATCGCATGCTTTGCCATCCAATGAACCTGAAGATCACGAGGAAGACGAGGATGATGATGCTGGTGAGGATGGTTCGATGCCTTTAAAGCAGCGCCGGAGCAACGATAGTAATCAGTTTAAACACTTGGTGAGTCGAAATATATGATTCTTCTTTTGAACTTGTTTATCAGTTAATTTTTAAGTCTGATATTGCCAAGCAGTTGAAGGTCACTGAAAAGGATAATGGTCTCGCTGAGGCCCAGGCAACGGGAGGAGTGTCCGCACGTGTCTGCTTCGAATACTTTCGAGCGGGCAGCTCATTATTAGGCCTGAGCTTCATGGTGTGCATCATGTTGCTATCGCAAATTGTGTTCAGCGGCTCCGACTACTTTTCCAATATCTGGACGCAGCAGGAGCATCTACGTTCCCAAAACGAGCCCACGACTCTTAGCACCTATGAGTGTATGTACATCTATGGAGCTCTTATTGTGGGCGTCGTCCTCATGACTACGTTCCGAGGCTTCCTCTTTCTCAAGAGCTGCATGCATGCGTCCAAAGTTTTGCACGAACGAATGTTCAGCTGCATTTTGCATGCGAGCATGCGATTCTTTCACAGTAATGCCTCCGGCCGGATACTCAATCGCTTCTCGAAAGACATCGGCACCATGGACGAATGGCTGCCCCGACACATGCTCGAGTTCATACAGCATGGCTTGGTTATCTTTGGCATACTGGCCTTAATTGTCGTTGTCAATCCCATGCTGTGTCCCGCCGTGGTTGTTGTGGCTCTTCTGGATATGCTCATACTGAAGGTGTATTTGCGACCCTCACAAGATCTGAAGCGCATGGAGGGAATTTGTCGGAGTCCCGTGATTTCACATCTGACATCAACTCTATGCGGCATTTCGATCATCCGCTCGCGCCGGATGCAGAGCACCGCCATCAGGGAGTTCGATCTGCTGCAGGACGTGCACAGCGGCGTTTGGCACCTGGCAGAGGCCACGAACACGGCGCTTGGACTGTGGGTGGATACAATCAATTCCGTATTTCTGGCAGCTGTTACGTTCAGCTTTATTGTGGTCAGTGGAGGTATCTCAAGCATTCTCAGCAGTGAATTCCAACAAATAACGTACACGAATGCTCCAATCTTTAGCTACTTACAGCGGTAATGTTGGCCTGGCCATCTCTCAAGCCATTCTCCTCTCCGGTATGGTGCAGTACTGCGTCCGAGAGTTCGCAGAGTCACTCCAGCAGATGACAAGTGTGGAGCGCGTACTGGAGTACACGGAACTGGAGCAGGAGCAGTCAGCGACCAGTGATAGCACTGAACCTGACCAACAATGGCCGCAGCACGGAAAGATCGAATTTCGGGAGATGAGTTTACGCTACGATCCCAATGGATTGACTGTGCTCAATCACCTCAACATAATCATTGAGGCAGGCTGGAAGGTGGGAGTCGTGGGTCGCACTGGAGCAGGAAAGTCCTCGCTTATTGGCGCACTCTTTCGCCTGGCATACATTGAGGGTGGCATCTACATCGATGGCATCGAGACGGGCAGCATCTCGCTGGAGACATTGCGTACGCGCATTTCTATTATACCACAAGATCCTGTTCTCTTCTCGGCTACCATTCGGTATAACCTGGATCCATTTGGTAGGTACAGCGACATGAAGCTCTGGGCTGCTCTCGAAGATGTCGAGCTGCGAGGAGTAATTCGTGGTCTGGATTTTATGGTCACCGAACGTGGCAGCAACTTCAGTGTGGGTCAAAGGCAACTCCTTTGCTTAGCTCGTGCGATCCTGCGGAACAATAAAGTTCTTGTGCTGGATGAAGCAACTGCCAATGTGGATCTACTGTAACTATATTCCAATCATGCCATGACCGTATTTATATGATCCATTCCCTTTCCAGCACTGATTCATTGATTCAGCGCACGATTCGCGACAAGTTTCAGAGCTGTACAGTATTGACAGTCGCCCACAGACTTCACACAGTCATGGATTCGGATCGTATTGTAATAATGGATGCCGGCAATGCAGTGGAGTTTGACGTGCCACATGTGCTGCTGCAGAATCCACACGGAGTACTTACACAGATGGTGGAGGCAACTGGCGGCGAGGCCGATGCACTGCGTCAGTTGGCCAGTAAATCATTGCAGGAGGACAAGAAAAAAACGGACGAGGGACAGTTACTTAGGCTGCTGGAGCACACTGCAGGGATTCTCGTGGACAAGCAAGTGCCATCTTAGAGAGCTCGAGTCTAGATATGAGATTTTACTTTACTACTAAGTGAACGATAAATTAGCCATAACATTACAATGAAGTGAGCTGCCCACATCTGGGCAACAGTTTAGTCAGATAACCCTCACGTGCGTTTGTGTATTGTATATGGGGAGTACTAGAAGTGATCCCTCATAGATATTACGGTGGTGTCGTTTCGGACTTGAGCGTGAGGGCCAGACGCAATGTCTGATTGGGCACAGTCACCATGCGCAGGATGCAGTCCACTGGCTGGTTATTGATGCACTCCATGGAGAACTGGGAGGCGCACTTGCCCAGCAGCATGTTCAGCTGCTTTAGGGCAACCCGTCGTCCGATGCAGGAGCGGTGGCCAATGGCAAAGGGCAGCGTGCCATGGGGCTGGTGCACTTGCTCCGCCTGCTCGAGGGTCCAGCGTTCGGGCAGAACTTTCAGCGGCTGCTCAAAATGTGCCGGATCCCGGCCAGACGTGTAGAGAGAGATGAGCACAAGGGTCTGCAATGGAAAAATTGGTCATTAATCAAACTGAAAGAGCATGAAGAGCTTGAGGAATAACTGACATCTTTCTCTATGTAGTGGCCACCTATTTGTGTGTCCTGCGGCATGTAGCGACCAATGAATGGAGCAACTGGGTACAGTCGAAGTGTTTCCTTGATCAAGCCGTGCAGCAGCTGCGACTCGGCTGCCGCTCGTTCTTGAGCGATGCGACGTTGGAGCAGCTGATCACAGGAGAGCACATACAGCGCCCACTGACTGCTGAACGCGGTCTGTAGGGAATTGACGGGAAATTATTGTAACCAGAGATGGGTTAAGCTGCTCAGCTGCAGACCGTGTCACCTGCTGCTATGACCAGGTCCACGAAAATTCGTTTGATCATCTCGCTGGGCACCGCCGCCGCCTGCAGCCTGTGATACAAGGCCTCCTCCTGCTCGGACTGTGGCTGCTCGCACTGCAAGCCGATGCACAGGTCAATTATGGACGCACCCTGTTGCAGCACCTCTCCCACATTGCTCTCGAAGTCCCGCCAGATGCGCAGGCGCAGCAGTTGAGCCAGCCTGGGAGGAAAGTTCATTAGCTGCGAGCTGTGCTCGAAGACCTTGTGGACGATTTGTGTGAATTCATCCAGGGCGTATTGCATTTGGGGGCAGATCAAGACTCTAGAGCCGAACATGATGCTGCAGAGCACTGGGGGAATCAGCTATGGTTAATGAGGGGTCTTTGAATGAATTGCTTTGTGGTCTCACCTTCGATGGACCAGCGATACAATTGCCTTTCCAGCTCTGGCAGCACGTAGTGCTTTCCGTTTGCTGCTGCCAACTCGGTGTTCGTCTGCCATCTGTCCACCAGTTGACGCGTACAGCTCTCAATATGCACGTCCATCCAATTCAAATTGCCATTGAGCAGCAGCCGATTAAGTATACGCCTGTTGTGCAGCCACTCAGCGCCCTCCCTGCGCAAATTTACAATTCTCGATTCGAATTTTAAGTGCGATTTGCAATTCATTTTATGCGCCACTTACATAAAGAAGAGTCCACGTTGGCAGTCATGTCGCTTGTTATAGAACGTCCAGGCGTCTGGCAGCGGATGCTGTGGATATTGACCCTCTTGCAGAAAGAGACTGCGCATTAGATTTGCGGACGCCACGAATACTGCATCCTGTGTGCCGCCCAATCTCTCGCGGAAGATTGCTCCGTATTGTCGATGTCGGGCATCCACATATTTGTGGAGGCTTAGAGGAGAATGTTTTCAGATCACTGCTGTTTGGCTCAGTCACATCTTCACACTTACTGCGGTGCTCCACCGGATGCTATTAGATCGAACAGAGTACCCACAACAGGCAATCCTTTGACCCGAGGTATGGGCACGAATTTGGGCACAATCAGCAGGCTGGGACTCGGGTAGTGCGTTTGCAGTTCGGCCTTAAAGTGAGCCGTAATGCGCAGCAGCAGCGTCCTGAGCAGCTGCACAACCCAGCGCAGCAGTCCGCTGCGGCACAGCATCTGCTTGGTCATCTCCTGTAAGTCAGATCAGGTCAAGGGACACTCTGACACGCCCAGCTGGACAGGCAGGCAGCGAAATACTCGTACACGATGCTCTCCCACAAAAGTCGAGTCAAACGCACCGCGGCACGACAAGGGCAAGGCCAGTCACAGAACTGATTCGACATGCTGCCTGGCTTGCGCCTTATAACCGATAACTGTCGAAAGAAAATGCGAAGAGCAAAGACGAAGACGAAGAGGCCGAGTTTTTGAGCACGCAAAGGCGCGATAAGATCGGCGGCACCTTGGTTGTAATGCTTGGCAAAATTGCTCGGCTACCTGCTTACATTATCGGACAGACACTTGCCGCCTATTTGGCCGTCCCTCAGGCCAGTGTGCCTTAATAGTATGCGCAAATCCAATAAACGAAACTCCGACGAAAGTAGATGCTGAGTGGACTGAAAATACGTTCGCCTTCGATATTGCTGGCCATGCAAATTGTGCAGAGCGGCCGAAGATTCGTTTGTCGTTCGGCGTTCGTTGAAGAGTTCCAAACATTCGGTTCTTCCTCCTACTTCTTTTGGACGTCACGTTCCTCCAAGCTTTAGCGTTCTTCAGTTCTCTTTCAGAATTGTTTTGGTTTTGCATACATCTACATACATAAATATGTATGCATGTAAATATTTTAAAAATCGATTTAAATCAATTGAAATTATATTGTTGATAGAAAATATAAATATTGAATAAATTTATAAATTTATTTAAATATTTATATATATGCATGTAAATATTTTAAAAATCGATTTAAATCAGTTGAAATTATATTGATGATAGAAAATATAAATATTGAATACATTTATCAATTTATTTAAATATAAATATATATTTATACGAAGCTTGAATTTGATGCAAATCTTTATAATAAATATATATAAATAATAAATATGATTTTATTATACCCTGAGCCCATTGAAAATGGGAAATCAGGGTATAATGGTTTTGTTTTTTATTTAATTTATTTTATTTATTTAAATATTTGGAAAAATATATACTTGTATATATGTAAATTTTATTTTACATTTAAAATTAGATTAATTTAATAATGTGCTAATTATAAATTATTATTTGACTTTGCATAACACACTTTTGTTGGCATGTGTGCTCTCCCAATTCATATAATTCAACGATAAGACTCTCTCACTCAGTCAAACCAAACTGCTTGCGCTCTCTCCTGCTGGGCGAATAAAAAAACTGGCGGGCATTAGTTGAATGGTTTGCTCCATTCAGTTGCAGTTATTCGTTCTCAGTCACAATCGGGCTGTGCGTCGCGTCGGTGCTCGAATTGGCGGTTGCTCGGATTGGCGGAATTGTTCGTTCGCCCGTTCACTTGTCGGAGCCCATCTGCTTGTGAAATTACTGCACGTGTTACAACATCGAAAGCATCAAGTTGTTTGCAAGCAGAGCAAAACAAGTTAAATATATTATATTCGCAATACATTTAATATAATATTTTGTGATAAAAGCAATATAGTGCATATATTTACATAACTAAAGCAGGGTATGTGAACATTTCAAGTAATATTCTAAAAGTATGTGCGTATGTATGCTGTCTGTATGCATGTTTCGCGTAATTATCTGCCGATTTACGTCATAAAAGTTGCCCAAATCAATTTAGTCGCCACAGTGTGTTAATATATTCACGTTCATTTGTTCATTTGCCTTATACAGTGCACGCTGTGATATTTTTAAGCACTTCTTTGCATTCGGTCAATGGCCGACAACCCTCGCCTTAGGGGCGTGGCATTGAGTCGCCAATAGTATGCAGCTGCTCTGGTCTTGGCCAGTTCGCGGTAGCCGCTTGCCGGCTCGTTGCTAGGCTAGACGACAATAGTGAAAATATTATATGTCCAATTACATTTGTTTATATAAATGTATGTGTATTTATATATATATACTATATGCATGTACATTTCCCTCTGTCAGACTTCAGTGATAGGCCGGTTTAAAATAAATACTCACATTCCATTTGTATGTCTGCACCTGTGTGTGCACTAACAGTAATTTACTTTTTATAAGCAAAATTAATCACATTTACAATCTGCGGCATATTTTTTGTTATTTCATTGCAATTATTTATTATTCGCGCAACAGTGAAAAAGATTTGTTAGAACAACTGTTGATATCAAGAGCGAAAATGGGAGATAAAGACTGAGAGAGAGATGGAAAGAGAATGAGATACAGAAAGAGAGAGAGAGAAAGTGGTGAAATATTCGCATTTAGCATATCATAGTGACCAATTTGGTGAATTTGTATTCTTATACCCTGAACGAATTCAGAGTATGTTGGTTTTGTGAACCGTATACAACAGACGGATGGTTGTGTGGCAGATCCCATAAATAGGACGCGTCGCATGGATCAGGACGCGTTGAGTCAATCGAGCTGTGTCTACCTTTCCGTTCGTATGGAGGCAACAAGCTCAAGGGAACAAAAATCGCTTAAAATAAACCAATATCCCGTTTTGATAATTTTATTAAGTCGATCTGGAGGAGTATGCATGTTTGTGTCTATGAGTATTTTTTTTATGTATTTGTATAAAAGAAGAACAGAATAGGAATAACTGTTCCGCACAGGGTGTAGAATATCTTCTAGTCGGTCACTCTCAATTAGAGCAGTCTCACCTGTTTTTTACAGACCACTTCCTTTAATTAAAATTGATTATAACATTAAATTGATGAGTTTGTATATATTTTGTATACATGAATTATTATAATATCATTAATGGATTGGTTAGTTTGCTAAGTTCAGCGAGTAACAAAATCAAAATACCCTCTATATTTAATAGTTAAAACATTATATAAGGTTGATCTAATAGTTTTCCATAATATATATATATATATATGATAATATTTTTGTTAGATTTTACGTTGAACACAATTTCTAGGAGGAAACTGCTAATAGCTGTACGATAATATGTGTTATACAATGAATGTAAAGAGATATGAGTTATTTCTGTTGTATTCATTTATAAATGTAAATATGTATATATATACATACATGCATACAAACATACATATGTATATATACATAAATGTACATATATGTTGATTTGCACAATTTTGTCGTGACAACATTTTTATTAATTGATAGCTCTGGGGAGAACCATTTGCTTATATAAACGTGGGGCACATCATAGAGTTCTAATAAAACTTGAACCACTGTCATCCCTTAATCCTATGTATATATGTTTATATATAATACATTTAACTCATTTATGTAAAAGGATAGTGCTCGCTTATTGCAGATATGCACATAAAGACCAGTCTAGAGTCACGTAATTAAGTTATTAGCTATAGCTAAAGAGCTTTACAGTCTGTTATTAAAATCTTTATGCATACACTTACATACACATATCTAGAGTATATCTTTAATCAAAGTCCATTTCATACCATTCCATAGTGGAAAACTGTTTGTTAAAATCCACAAGAATTGGGTCGAAGACATTTGTGCTCCATTCAAATGGAGAATGTACGCTGCTTATCGCGCCTGTTAAGATCTCATATACATTTGCCTTTTGTCTGGCTGATATGTACAGCAATTAATAAAAATTATTATTATTGTCATAAGAATGGCGAAATTGTCAACGTCGCTCCAGATGCAATTTGATTTACGCACAAATGTCGCATGTTATCAAATGCAGACGCCAGCCAAATAAATAAACAATTAAGTGAACGACCGATACGAGTGGATGTCAATGCATTAGGTAAATACAAGCGTTATCCACTTCAGAAACTTCAGTCTTGAGATATTATTGTTATTTACCTAGCAATGTCTATATACTTGCAACCGTAATGAAAACTCGTAAAACAGCTTTAAAGCTGCAGATATGAGTCCGTAATATGATCTATAAGTTGATCAAATTGTTTTGACAGCTCTTGACTTCTTCAATTTCAAATGCTTGATTATCAAATAAATAATTTCATACTGCTCCACAAAATGATAAAAGTAATGATCAATGAATAACCTTCTTAGCTTAGTATACTATCAATAACTATAACTAATACAGTTCTACAACTAGAAATGCGAAAATTAAATAATTGACCTCTGGTTGTCCTCCATTCATTTATTAAACAGTATATACAATTAAACTTTTATTCTAAGTATATAGTATGCGTTTCATAACTAAACTAAATATTTCAAAAATGTTTATAACATTATTTATATATATAGATCCTTTGTCTTAAATAGTAAATAGTGCAATACATGATTTATATGTGAATGTGATCTACAACAACATTTAAGCACGATGACTTCCTTTTGATAAGTATAGCCTTGAGGTTATACCCCAGTTTTCCGTATATATTGTATTCCGAGTGAGAGTATAGTCTGGCCAATTAGTCACTGATGAGGCAGACAATCAGTTTACAGATATGTATGCACACACAAAGAGCTAGAGCTAATTCGGTACAAGGTCGTCAGCTGTGCCTGAGACTATGGGAGTGATAATGCTAGGAGATAAGGAACCACTGCGTAAAGTCACGATTTCACTGTAGTTTACAACCGGGCTTGATTGAATGTATGTGACCAGCCGGGTGTATGTCGCGCCCACAGATTGTGCTGCACGCTTATCAACAGGGAAATTTATCAGATTATTATATTTTCCCGACAAAAGGTCGAATACAGCGCTTCCATGACAGAATGGATAGTAGCGCTAAGCCGGAACGCAAGAATCCCCGTCAAGGGGCAAATTTTCTCTCTCAATTGATATTTGCCTGGGCGGTGCCTTTGCTCTATCGCGGATCACGAAAGGGCTTGACAACAGATGATCTGACGCAATGTCTCAAGGAGGATCATTCGGAGCAGTTGGGCGATCGGCTAGAAGAGTAAGTAAATATAGCTCTGACTTGAATTTAGAATTGATATTAACTATTTGTGACAGTGAGTGGTACAAGGAACTGGGGCGGGCCCATCGTAAATCCAAGAAGCCTCGTCTGCGCAATGCTTTGTTTCGTTGTTTCCTGGGACCTACGATAGTCAACGGCTTAATATGCCTGCTCTATATCATCATGAAGTAAGAGAGTGCTACAGCTTCCGAGTACTGAATACAAAATATATTAAAAATAATTGTAGAACGCTGATACCAGCCGTACTAGCACAGCTGCTTTTGCGGTTCCAGCTCCAATCTGATCCATTGACGGCAATGGTGCAAGTCGAAGGTCAAAACTTCAGTAGTACGCTCAATCGCACAGTGCGGGCTGTCGCAACAGTGGGCCTAACATCGGATGATGGTACGTCTAAGTAGAACCGACAAATATAATATTACTACACTCAAATTACTTTCATCTTTATTTATAGTCAATTCACCAAATGCATTGGATAGCGACGATCCGGTAAAAGAGCACGTGAAAAGCAATTTCGACGACGCCGGATACAATGCGAGTCGAATGAATGCCTTCGAGGAGGGCGTTCATTACATGTGGAATGATATTTACAGTCTTGGTGTAGTCTTGGTTGGTTCAACTCTGATTTGTTGCTTCCTGGTACATCATGTTGACCTGCGCCAACGCCTGATGGGCGCTCGAATGCGCATCGCCTGTTGCTCTCTGATCTACCGAAAGACTTTGCGGCTGTCTATGAAAACGGCGGGCCAAACACCAGCTGGCTATCTAATCAATCTGCTCTCAAATGATGTGAATCGCCTGGATTATGGCTTCATATTCATGCACTGGATCTGGATTATGCCTCTGCAAGCGGTGCTTACCTGCTATTTGATATGGCTGCGTATTGGGATCCCTGCTCTAGTGGGCGTCATTGGACTACTGCTGAAGACTGTGCCCATACAGTCGGCACTGAGCAAGCTGACCTCGGTGCTACGAATGCGCATAGCTGAGCGCACGGATGCGCGTGTCGGAATCATGAATGAACTCGTGCAGGGCATACAGGTTATCAAGATGTACGCTTGGGAGAAACCTTTCGAGGCGGTGGTCGCCGAGGCCAGACGTCGTGAGATAAAACAGATTCGCTACGCGTCGTACCTACGTGGATTTTACCTGAGCACCATGGTTTTCACAGAACGTTCCACGTTGTATATCACCCTAGTCGCCGCTGCTCTCATGGGTCACACAATTACAGCTGATTTTGTTTTCTCGGCTGCAAGTTATTATAACATTCTGCAGTTGGTGGCCGCCATTTGGTATCCGCTGGCCGTAACCTTCGGTGCCGAGGCTTTGGTTTCTCTGCGTCGTATTCAGGACTTTCTGCAGTTGGAGGGCCGTGATGAGATGGTCCACGGACTAACGCACAAACGGCAGCAGGATGCCAGCGAGATTCGTGCAATCGTCCTAAAGGACATTAGTGCTAACTGGGACAAGGAACGACCGCAACGCACGCTCCAGGGCTTCAATATACATATAGAAAAGGGTCAGCTTTGTGCGGTCATTGGTCCGGTTGGAGCTGGAAAGAGTTCGCTGCTTCAGCTGCTACTTGGCGAGCTGCCCATAGTCGACGGCGGTGTCATTATACAGGGGGAACTCTCCTATGCCTCACAGGAGCCTTGGCTCTTTACCGGCACCGTTCGGAATAATATTCTATTTGGCGAACAGTACGACCGCAAGCGATACCAGGATGTAACCAGGTGCTGTGCCCTGACTACAGATTTTCAACAACTCAGCAATGGTGACAAGACAATCGTTGGAGAGCGTGGAGCTTCGTTATCTGGCGGTCAGCGTGCTCGTATAAGCTTGGCGCGAGCCGTCTACAAACCAGCCTCAATTTATCTTCTGGATGATCCATTGAGTGCTGTGGATGCTCATGTTGGGCGACATCTGTTTGACGAGGTGATTGGGCCACGTGGCAGGCTGGCTCAGCAGAAGGCGACCCGCGTGCTCGTCACCCATCAGGTGCATTTCCTCTCAGAGGCCGACTGGATTGTTATTGTTGATCAGGGTCGCATTTTGAGGCAGGGAACTTATACGGATCTCATCAACAGTGACCTAGACTTTGCCAAGTTGCTGGAGCGTCCAAAAGAGGTGGATAAATCTGGTAACACTCTGGAATCTTCGACCAGCTTGAGTGGACAGGAGGATGCAGAGGAGGATGACGACATTCCCTACATTGATGGCGTTCGTGATGGCTATCTGCTGTTGCGGAAGCAGAGCAACTCCACGCACGGCAGCAAGTCGGTGAGGGATACAAAAATATATTAAACATAAATTTGATTAAGGCCTCACACGATTTTCAACAATTACAGCTGAACAGCAGTGAGCAAACGGAAGCTGATCAAGATGATGATGAATTGGCCGAGACTCAGGGCTCGGGCAGCATCTCGCCGCGTGTTTGGTATGAATACTTCCATGCGGGCAGCACGTGCTTGAGCTTCAGCTTCATGGTGTGCATCATGTTGATGTCGCAGGTCGTGTGCAGCTGCTCCGACTTCTTTTCGAATATCTGGACGCAGGAGGAGCATCGACGATCCCAGGGCGAACCTACCAGCGTTAGCACTTTTGAGTGCATATACATTTATGGTGCTCTCATCATTGGCGTGGTGATTATGACAACGTTTCGTGGATTCTTGTTTTTCAAGACATGCATGCATGCGTCCAAGGTGCTCCACGATCGCATGTTCAGGTCGATATTGCATGCGACCATGCGGTTCTTTGACACCAATCCCTCTGGTCGTATCCTTAATCGGTTCTCTAAAGATATGGGCGCTATTGATGAGCTGCTGCCACGTGCCATGATGGACTGCATACAGATTGCACTGGTCATGTTTGGCATATTAATCGTGATCGCTGTGGTGAATCCTGTATTGTTGGCTGCAATGCTAGTTGTGGCTATTATAGATATGCTCATCTTAAAGCTCTACCTGCGCCCCTCGCAGGATCTAAAGCGCCTAGAAGGCATTTGCCGCAGTCCTGTGTTCTCTCACCTGAGTTCCTCTCTGACGGGTCTTTCGATCATACGCTCCCGTCAGCTACAAGACGTCGTCGCAAAGGAATTCGATCTGCTGCAGGATGTGCACAGCAGTGTCTGGCAACTGACCATGGCGGTGAATACGGCGTTGGGTCTGTGGTTGGACTGCGTCAGCTGCGCATTCCTCACGGCGGTGACTTTCAGCTTTATAATCAGCAGTGAATGTAAGTCTTGCAATATTGAATAATTTACAATAATTTATTATCCACAATGATCACCTACAGCCACATACAGCGGCAATGTGGGCCTGGCCATCTCACAGGCCATGATCCTGACTGGCATGGTGCAGTATGGCGTGCGTCAGGTGGCCGAGTCACTGCAGCAGATGACCAGCGTGGAGCGTGTGCTGCAGTACATGGAGCTGGAACAGGAGGAGACGACAAAGGGCGCAGAGCCCTCTCAACAATGGCCCACTGTGGGACAGGTGGAGTTCCGAGACATGAGTTGCCGCTACGACCCCAATGGATCGGCTGTGCTCAAGCATCTCAACCTAATCATTGAGCCAGGCTGGAAGGTTGGAATTGTGGGTCGCACTGGCGCCGGAAAGTCCTCGCTCATTGGGGCACTTTTTCGCCTGGCATACATTGAGGGCGGCATTTACATCGATGGCATCGAGACAGGCAGCATCTCCTTGGAGACACTGCGTACGCGCATTTCTATTATACCACAAGATCCTGTGCTCTTCTCGGCCACCATTCGGTATAACCTGGATCCCTTCGAGCGCTACAGCGATGCAGAGCTGTGGCGAGCTCTAGAGGATGTAGAGCTGAGAGCAGCGATTCCTGGTCTAGATTTTATGGTCACCGAACGTGGCAGCAATTTCAGTGTGGGTCAACGACAACTCTTATGCTTGGCGCGCGCGATTCTGCGCAACAACAAGGTTCTAGTGCTGGATGAAGCAACTGCCAATGTGGACCCACAGTAAGTAGGAATTTAACCTACCTTTGAACGGTTTATCATCTATATTTGTATCTCTATAGAACGGATTCACTGATCCAGCGGACCATTCGTGTCAAGTTCCAGCACTGCACAGTATTGACTGTAGCACACAGACTGCATACAGTCATGGACTCGGATCGCATCATTGTGATGGATGCCGGCACTGTAGTGGAATTCGATGTACCGCATTTGCTATTAAAGAAATCGCATGGAGTTCTCAGACAAATGGTCGAGGCCACTGGAGGAGAGGCTGATGCACTCAAGAGTGTGGCTCACAACTCATTCAAACGTATGCAGCAGGAGCGCGAAGAGCAAAGATCTAGAGAGGATCAGGATGATGATTAGACTTGCATTTAACCTTAGATTTGGCGTTTAACTTAACCTACTCAAACACCGACAAGACTTGGGCCCATTTAACATGATTGCTATGATGTGGATAATATTCATTATCCCAATCTTTTTCAAAGCAACATTCTACTTAAGCTTGTTAAATATTTGCATTCTTCAGTTAGTTTGATAAGATCTACTCAAAAACCGTACCAAAATGATCTAATATTAGTTACTTTTTTACCAGTGTCCATGTGTAAGAATTGCTTAATTCATATTTTTGTTTGTTTATGTATTATTGTCAGTTAGTTTTCTCCGTACGGACTATTACTTAAAACGAAATCTAAGTATACTGCCTTATAGGTTAGTTGAACAAATGCAGAATTCAAGGGCTAATTGAAAAGTTCCTAACTAATGCATAATCATATGAGAGTTTTAGTCTCATGTGTTCATCAAACGCATATCGTTTTAAAAGTAACTTAAATTGTTATTTTGAATAATTATTTCGGTGCTGTGCCTTAGAAGACAATAATGGAAAGAGAAATCGGTTATTGTTTTTTTGTATATCTCTGGCAAGCATTTCGTTTTGATAACGCTGATATTTTTGATAAAATATTATACAGTCTATGAATTTTTCACTTAACCCAATTTAGGTGTTAGTAAGAATATTAGGAATTATTTTTAATATAAATATAAGCCAGCTATAAATCAAGACTGGATATAATCTGGCCAATAACAATCAAACAGCTACACTGTGAAATCTTGTACTTGAAAACATTAGTTAAAAACGGTGGAAAATAATTAAATTTATTAAAATATATATAAATAATTCTTTTAAAAATTGCATTTGGACTGTTCTAGCAGGTCGAATGTCACAGTAAGGATAATAAATAATGGGCAACAATACAAACACGTATCAGGGAATTATTTGAAGAAAACAAATTGGAAACACTATACATCATTTTTTCGATAAGCGATCAGCTGTCTTCGAGCTGCGCCCCGCAGACGCCTTCGCGGCAGAGAGTGTTTGCTGATCATATGGCACCGGCGGAGTGCCATCGGCGTAGTGAACCGCTGAGATGCGACTTTCGACTGAGAATAGTTGGCTGTCTTGGCTGTGCACCGAGCCCATTTGGTCCTGCGTGGAGAGAAACGAGCCAACGGGCGTCGACGTCTTCTGTCTGTCGTTGGTGCCATTGGTGGCATGGCCGTGGGCTGGAGAGTTTTCGGAGCTCGGAGACAGAGAATCAATCACCGACTGCAGAAAGTTGCTCTTCAGCGACTCGTCGGTGCTCTCAGTGGGCACATGGTGCTTCAGTAGCTCTTTGGTGAGAAATTCGCGCAAATTGAGTGAGCGCCCCATCTTACTTACATCCTGTGGTGTATCCGCAGAGTCTCTGAACGAGGGTTGTTCAATACTACCGCCAATACATCTCTGTTGCAGCTCTGATAAATCACTGGGGACGCTACGGTTCTTTGGCCCACGACGTTGCGGGCGCTCTCTCTGACTGCCCGTTAGTGCAGCCATGCGCTCTAGATCTACCTGCACTTCGATGGTCAACGGTGATCTGGACAACGGTTCTATGCCACTTTCACGGGGCGAATACGAGTTGGTATCCGGTGGTGCGCTTTCACGACGTGTGCTGCTGGCTATCTCTATGTCATTCATCTCGCTCGGCCGTGATCCGCGCTTGAAGGAGGACCTGAGTATGCGCCTATGGCGCAGCTCTGCCTCGATATTCAGGGAATCGCTGCTGTCCAAGCTGGCGCTGTCAATCAGCTCGCGTTGCTCCGGGGGCTCGCGCTCCAGCAGCTGCTGTATGTACTCGCGTCTGTTAGGAAACTCGCGGATGCTGATATTTTGCAGGCGCAGGCGCTGTAGGAGCACTTCTGCTGGCGAGCATTGCGGATCCATTGTATTGTTTATATTTACCGTTGCGGTTATGTTATGCAAGTAAGCACTGATGCTGGGAAACTCGCGATAGTCAACTTCACGGCCGTGTGCCTTGATAGCCTGAATGAGCTCTTCAAATTCGTGTTGCAGCCGAGTGCTTTGCTCCGTATCCAGGTGCGCCAGGTCAAGCTGTAGCTCTCGTGCATACTGGTG
Source organism: Drosophila meridionalis (assembly GCA_035045145.1). NCBI lineage: Eukaryota > Metazoa > Arthropoda > Insecta > Diptera > Drosophilidae > Drosophila > Drosophila meridionalis. The sequence continues at coordinate 1,359,266 of JAWNPG010000037.1, forward strand.
GAAACTGGGAAAGGGAACAGCTGCCGGTGTGGCAGGCACAATATGCGACTGCGCTGGCGTATCCACCTCGGTAATGGTGGACAGCTCGTGCGCCAGTTCTTCAGCCGTCAACTGTGGGCTATATCGACGTATTGTAGCTGGTGGTACTTTGCCGCGACGTGCTCCACTGTTCGGAGTGGACGGGGGCAACGATTGTGGCTCGGGCTCTGGCAGCTCCACCAGGCCCAGTGCTGTTAGAGGTCGTGAAATGGATATACCACTGTCCAGACTGGCGCCCGTTGGCTTGTTCTTCTGCAACGGCAGAGCTTCAGACTGAGATGTCGTATTATGGCTGTCACTGCGCTCAGATGCAGAGCGAGAGCGTTGCTGCCCCTGCAGCGGTGGCAAATCGTAATACTCCGTGGAGTGGCGATCACCTTCACTGGCCGATGTTAGCGTGACCTCGACTAGGCGCTGTTTCTCCTCGCGCACCTTGGTGATAAGTTCCGTTAGCTCTGCAATTCGCAGCGTGCAGTTCTCCGTGAGTTTTGCATATCGTTCCATCTGACGGGCTGCACACTTTTCAGGAGAAGTCGAAGATTCTCTCTTGCTTGCCTCCGCGGTGGGTCGTCTTTGCAAAGTTTCGGTAGCACGCGTTGTGGGCATTTGCTTCTGCTTCATCTGATGTTTCAGCTGACGAGATACCATATCCGCATTTATTGTTTCTACTACTGTTCGGTTAGCGGTCGTTGATTTCTCAATTTGCTGTTGTTGTTTTCGTTGCGGCTGCCACTGTGGCTGCGACTGTGGCTGCGACTGTGGCTGCGACTGTGGCTGTGACTGTGGCTGTGACTGTGGCTGCGACTGTGGCTGCGACTGTGGCTGCGACTGTGGCTGTGAATGTGGCTGCGACTGTGGCTGCGACTGTGGCTGCGACTGTGGCTGCGACTGTGGCTGTGTCTGCGGTTGTGGCTGCGGTTGTGGCTGAGGTTGCTCCTTGGACAAGCGTTTATTCCAATTCTCAATATCGTCGCGCTTGCTGCGTTCCTTGTCTCTTTGCTGCTGCTGTTCATGTCCTGTCCTGCTCTGCTCCCTCTGGTTGCGTAGCGTGTCCTCAAGCTCAGATACAAAACTGCGATTGTCTTGGATAAAGGCTTGAACACGCTTCACACGCTGATCGTTAAGCAAATTGTCATTTCCCAAGGAATCGGGTGATACATTGGAAGGATTATTGATTATCGATTCCGTGGGGGTTACCACATCAGAGCAGGTGACACTTAACTGCTCTATGGAGCCGCGCGACATGCCCAGCAAGCGATCCACATAGTGAGCGAGCGTCGGATGCAGCGGCGCAGTGGCGGGTGGAGCAGGTAGCGCAGCGCCGACGGTCTCCACAGGATTTACGTTTTTATAGCTGACTGGCGGCAATTCGCGATACGATGTTGAAGTGGAATCGATTGAATTCTGCCGGTGGACCTGAGCAGTTGTAACTCTGGGTGTTTGGTCACTGGGCTGGGTTGATGAAGATGTGGTTGGCTTTGACTTGTCAGACTTGCTTTGCGCTTTGTCCTGAGATTTACATTTGGGAATACATTGCTTGACAGTGCCATCGCTCGTCACCTTAATTATAATCTCGACTGGGCCATCATCCTTTTTCCTGCGTTCCTTCTGACCATCGCTGTGTTTCTGCCGCTTGTATAGCACGCGTATGCGTTGCTCCAGCAACTCCTCTTTCTGCCGCAATTCCATCTCCCGCTGGCTTATGTTGCTTGCACTGCCTGTGAGTATGTTGGCCCGCTCCTTGCGTATCGAATCGATCACCTTCTGTGCATTGTCGTCGGTCATATCTCCTCCCTGCAACTCTGCCAGCAGCTGTGCTCGAATTTTCTCGATGCGCTGCAGTAAGCTCCTTAGCTTCATGGACTTGGTCGAACTGCTCTGCATTCCCTTCAGCTCTGTACGCAGCTGCTTGCTTTGATCATCAACGTACTCCAGCAGAATGGAGCAGCAGCTGGTCGTGCTAGCAGCATCATCCAACTTGGTCGGCGGGTCGCCCACATTGATGGCCTCTGGTAAACTTGTTTTGCCACGGACGCTGCCTCTGCGAGGTGAAACGTGCTTGGTGACGCCCACTTCGGGGCAGGTAACGATGGCTGGTCGCAACAGCATCTCTTCCATAGCTGCGTTCATTTTCTGTTCACGTCGCAATGCCAAATCAGCGTAGCGGTGGCTTGGAACAAAATTTGCCTGTTCGGAAAAGGATTTCTATATTATCAACCGCATAAGATAAAATAAGTTTATAGCTAACATCACTGGGCAACAGTTGTGGCTGCTGTTGTGCTAACGCTTCCAATTTCTCCTCCAATTCGGCGCAATCTCGACGCACCTGTTCGCGTTGCAGCGCCTTTTGTCCACGTTCTTCGGTGACTTGGCTATAAAGAAATCATAATTAATTCAAACATCTGACAATTATTGAGAATAATTCTGCCCTACCGTAAATTATTGAGTTCCTGTTCGCGCAGCTGCCGCAGATGGTTCTCAATGCGTGCATTATCCATGGCATTCATTTCTGTGCAATCCTTGTGATTGGCCTGTACGTTTTGCTCGGGCGCCTTGTAGTTTCGACGAAATTTGTTATTGTGATCATAGAACTGGACATGCCCAATCTTATTGGCTCCACCACTCTGTCCTTTCACGGTACCTCCCGAAAGATTGGTAATCGTGTTTGACGGAACAGGAGTTATGCTGGAGGCCGAAGTTGGAACTGGGTGGGATTTTCCGAGGCAATGGTCCATGGTTGGCATAGGATATGGTGGCAAGGGATAAGGTACCATATTATAGGGCGGCATCATAGGTGGTGCATACATTGCATGCGGATGCAGATTCGGGGGCATGGGTGGAGCCATATAAGGCGGCAGTGGGTGCATATGCAGGTGTGGCACTTGCATCGGATCCAGCGGTGGCTGCTGCATGTGAAACAGTTGTATGGGTGGCTGTGGCATTGGATTCGTACGGGTTTGCTGTTCGGCCGTCGCTTCCTTCTCTGGATTTTCCATACAGACAGCAGTGGTTGGCGGTGCATTTGCTGGTTTTACTGGTACTGCGGTGCACCTTAAGCCCGCATCGACGACCTTTACTGGAGGAGCGGGTGGCTTGTTATTGGTTCGCAAGGATGAACGCCTTGGAACTTTCTGACGCTTGTCTGCTGGCAACACTTGGGCCTTTTGATTAGTCACAACTGACTCCTTCGCCGTTCGAGTAGGTGAGACATTGGACGAGCCAGCTTGAGAAGCAGCTTTTGTTGTTTTTCTAGGTGAGCGTGACAACGATCTCGTCGGACTCTTTGGGCGGTCAACTCTCTCTTCACCTGATTGTCCTTGAGCGCCCTCCAAGTTTGTATCTGTGCGCCGCACCAGATCGCTGATTTGCGTAAAGCGTGGCCGAGCACTTGCACTTTCTGGTGGGGGCTGCAGGCCTGATCCTTTGGTAGGAGTGGGCCGAACGACGCGACTAAATTTACGATTGTTTTGCCTATATAGATCGTTGATTTCGATGCCTTCGCGTGTGCAGATCTCCAATGAGTCCTCGCTTCCGGCATCCACATCCATAATAACTGGGGGCGTCTTTTGCAGCTGACTTGAGCCACTGTTCGCATCGTTAGTATTTGTTGGAGATTCTTCTTCATCGCTGTTGCTGTTAGAGTTGCTGTCTGATGTTAGTTCGAACACATCCTCCTCTTCGTTGTTCTTATTGCGGTCATTGCTTGCTGAACATGGTTGATCACAGCTGCGCCTGCATGAACTATGTGTTTTTCCCCTTTTGCAGGCTTGATTATTGCACAATCTGTTCTCCTTGCCGCCGGTCTCCCTCGGTCTGTCGAGTTGCACTGGCGTTTGAGTGCCTGCAGTGGCGCGACCCGCCACATTGAGACCCCGTGCCGCCGTTGAGCGCAGCACATTTGCTGGTTTATGCTGTGTTGCACGCTTGGCTGCGAGTCGTCGACACTGTTGTATCTTCTCGGCACGCTGTTGCTTTTGTTTTTTTGCGTTTTCAGTTTCAGCTTGAGCGGCGCGATGGGCGGCGCCCACTTGAAACATAGAGGTGCGGTAGTCCTGACATTTTTTGGCCACAACATACTCTCGCCATGTATCTAACTCCTGCTGTTTGACTTGTTCAAGGGCTTTTAATTGACGCGTCTGTTCCGTCGCCACCTCTTGGCGTATGTGGCGAGCCAATGAGCTGGATTTCTCGCGTACCTACAATTTCGTAATATTATAATGCAAATACAACGCACAAACGTAACTGCGTCTTACCTGTTGTAAACGAGTTATGCGACGCTCGTTTTCAAGATCTTTTTTAACGCGCTCGGGATCAGCAAATCTATACCGCTGCTTGCAATTTGTATCAAGCTTACCGCTTCCTGTCATCTGCATGGTCATTGTCAAACACAATTTGTACTAAATACATTAAACATTTACTAACACTTAACAAAAATACTTTTTGACTATAAAATCAAACGCCAACGTACAAAATTCCACAAGCGAACAAACACAAGCGCAAGCGCAGACACAGTGATGTACTTGATCACGTATCGATATATTATCCCAGTGTTGCGATAAGTATATCGACCTATTATCGATATAACTAAAATAAAACACCAGCTGTTGTCACTTTTGTTTTGGTTACGAGATTGTGGAAATTCAAATTTACTTATTTATACAAATCACATTATTAAAATGGCTTTCATGTTGCGCCAGGTAGCAAAACCTGTTCTGCTAAGGTAGACATAGCGACGAAGAAACTATAAAACAGATAACTAATAGATATTTCCAGAACTTTAATCAATGGGAGCTCAACTTCAATGCGTCTAGCCACTAAAGATGCAGCTGCAAGTGCTCCCGCAACAAATACGCAACAGCAGCAGCTACTGGTAAGCGAAAGTTGTTTGAAACGTTTGCGTGAGATCTGCAGCGATGGCACCTTTTTGCGCATCACGGTTGAGGGCGGAGGCTGTTCCGGATTTCAATACAAATTCGACTTGGACAGCAAGCTGAACGAAGATGACTTACAGTTTGGAGAAGATAAAGCCAAGGTGGTAATTGACACAGTGTCCTTGGACTACTGCACAGGCGCTACAGTGGACTATCATAGCGAGCTAATTCGAGCTGGATTCCGCATGATTGCCAATCCGCTCGCTGAGCAGGGCTGCTCATGTGGCTCCTCATTTTCTATTAAATTGTAGTTAATAGTAGTTAAATAATGTACGTTGATTGTTAAACTTTAGTGAAATATTTAAACACGCAGATATAAATTTATTTGTTCAGCTATATACACACTGCATCGATTGTAGATTTAAAAAAATATGGTCTGCTGCCCAATTAGCAGTTAGTTGGTTTTTGGGTATTTGCCTTACGTATTAAGTAAGTCGTCGACCTATAGAAATGAATTGCTATTCAAAGGCTTCATCTTAATGTCAAGTTCTGCTTATCAGCTCTGGCTATGCCGCATCCTGATTGCATGAGAGGCTCTTTTTGCAGTAACCAACCAGCTGACGAACAGGGCAGAGCTTATAGCGCGCCAGGATCTCTAGGTGTTTGGACAGTGGCCGGGGTCTTCAATATAATTTACACGTAATATAAAGCAATGAGGCAAACCGAAATTCATTTGCACGCGGCCAATTGTTCACTTAAGCTTATCACTTGCTCTGTCAGCACGCTGATCTGCTCCTCGTAGTTATAGCGAGTCGTGGACTGTAAGAATTTAGAATAAATTATCAAGATATGCTTGTTGTATGTATTAAACGGCATTTGGATTACCAACTCTTCCTCGAGCATTTGCAGGGCACTTCCCACGCTGGACAACTGGTCGTCCTTGGCTTTCAGTTCTTGCGTGGCATTTTCTAGGCAGATTTGCAAATGAAGTATCTCTTGTTCAAATGACCGCAGACGCGACTCGGCCAGCGCTTTGAGTCGTAAGAGTTCCTCATACTTTTTGCTAAACGCGCTATATAGCAGCTGCTCTTTGGTGGGCGGCTCGTGCGGCTCCTGCAGCGAGTCGCGCGCTCGCTGGCCGCATTTGTTTTCTAGGCAGCTAGGCTTGACGGTGATGCCCGCTGCTGCAGTACTACAGCTACAAATACTGCTGGCATCCGTCAACGTTTTGCTGAGATCCACATTTGTGTTCGAGTTGGAGCTGGAGTTCGAGTGTAAGCTCTGGTTAAGTTTAGACACCTCGTACTGGGCTCGCCAATGCGCCGACTCCTTTTCGAGCAGAGCGATGCGTTCTTCGGCAGTAAGTGTTAAGGCTATATTGGTGTTAAGCTGGTGTTGCTGTTGATTGTGCAGCGGCGTGCTATCGCTGCCAGTGGCGCTTAAAGCATCCTCACTGCCAAGCTGTGGACACGAGCAGAAAGTTAATGTTAAATTATCAATCTCAATGTTAAGCACTTGCCATGCTCGCGGCATCGACCAGTTTTGTTTCGAGTTCACAGTTTCTCAGCTGCAGCGCTTCCACTTCTTTGCGCAGCCGCTTTTCCAAATCGTTCTGGTCTCCTATTCGTTTTTCCAGCTTCTGTTCTAGTTCCGATATGCGTTCTGTGTGCAGCAACAAGTCGCGTTGCTTGTCATCTACCTGCGGGTGGAAATCGTTATTAAACGTTAGTATGCATGTAATGCGTGAATGTGTGTTTGCAATTCTGATGCCCTCATTTACCAATGACGTCAGCTGTGCGTTTTCCATTATTTTCTTTTGAAGCTCCTCGAAGATAAGTGCTTCCTGTGCTGCGTTTATGTTTGGCGCTTCACTCGGTGGCTCCTGCTTGCTGCCTCCTAAAAGCCCGCGCTTGCTTGTCTCCTTTTTCTTGCGGGCCTGCTCATGTACCGTTAGTTCCTGCTGCAACTGGGAGACACGCGACTCCAACTGCTTGTTGCGAAAACCCAGGGAGTCGACCTCCTGCTCTGTGCGCCTCAGCGCTGTGGCGTTCTGCTGCAGTTGCTCACGCAGACTTGCCTCCTTTGCCTGCTCGTCTAGCACCGCCTTCTTCAGCACTTGCGCTTGGGCACGCAGCTTTGAGCGTGGGCGGATGTGGATTAAATTAGATTAATGCGCTTGCGAATGGGGCGTAAACTGTTGCTGGTTACCTTTGAGTATTCACTCGCCAGTTTTTGATACTTGGCCTCCGGCACAGTGGCATCCATGCTGGTCGATTTTTCTGCCATGCAGGCAGGTGAGACGCCGACTTGTGCAGTCAGCACAAACAAAGACTTAATTGTTTAAACAAATAGAACTATTTTTGCGCTTAGAAAGTGCCAAAACTGCAAGATTAGTTATGGCAAAGCGTCCGATTAGTCGAAATGGTTAATATATCGATTAAAAAGTGGCGCCAATAAATTTTGTAACTTTGGAATTTTAAAGTCAGTCTATATCAAAAATAGCTTTGAGCCATAGAATAAAATTATTAAATTGTTAGTTGAGATTACATGGATTTTTCGCATAACTAAATACACAAAATAAATATTGTTTGTTATCGATACCCATCGACAATCCAATAAGAATAAACCTATCGATATTTACCGCTTTTAATTCAAACGAAACTTTTCCAAATCAATAAACCGTTTCTATAATTTATTAACTAATTTATAAAATACATCACTAACATACATAATTGCCAATCAGACATTAGCATTAACTTAAAAATATATGATCGAATGGAACTTTTTCGAATATTTTGTTGGAGAGCTCTTTGAAAACCAGACCAAAGCTCTTGGAGTAGCCAACCTTCAGTTCATTAAACACTGTCTCCCAGTTCTCGTTCAGAAAACGATTCATGCCGTCAGACAGAGTTTTATCATTGAAAAGGTTCTCGAATTGCAAATAAACGCGTTTTGGTTCCATGGCGACACGATACTCCTTAAGTCGCATATATTTAACACCATCCTTTTCAAAGGGCTCTCCAATCAGGCGATGCTCGATTTTTGTATTCACAAGAGTCATATTGGCCTTGCCATGCCCCGTAATAGGCAGCAGCAAAATGCGACCAGACATTTCATAATCACCTATCATTTCAATGCGGTCTGTTTTGCTATCACAGATTATTAGATGCTTATCCAAATCGGTTCTATAGAGGAAGAGGAAGATGAAGAAGATTGAGATTTACAACATGTTACATAATTGGTTTAAAATTTGTCGCGATTCTGTTAATTACCGATAACGATGAATCTTGCTAGTCGAGATCATATCATGCACCTTCACATTTTTCAAGGTTTGACGAAGATTTATGGGTGCGTTACCGGCGTCTATAACAAGTTTCTTCACGGACAGCGGCTCTAGTGGCGGAATGCCGAATTCTTTGTTACCTGTCGATGGTTTAATTAATGTAGTAGCCAAGTAGCATAAAAATAGTTTCTTTGCATTGTAATCTCTGTTAGGAATCAATACATACCACTTTTGAGCAATTGGATCGCGTGGTTCACAGCATCCACAAGACACTTGTCAAAGTTTTCGTCGCGCTTGCATTTCAGGAAGTTTTCGGCTAAAATGAAAAAATAAATGTTTACAAATTAATAATTTTGATCATGACATTGAAAACAACTCGAGGAAGTCTCGCGCCTGAAGGTGTAATTGCACCAGCTTGAAATCGAAGAGTACTTTAACTAGAGTTCGTTGGCCACAAAACAAGTTCCACAGAAAGCCTTAAGCGAAGCAACAAAATAACAAATGAGACTGCTATTTGTGGGTCTCAAGGTCAAGCCACAGCGCATGGCAATGTATTTATCTTTGAGATGTGGCTAAATAACAAAGTCACTCATGACCTACGGCAACATAGCCGTAGCCGCAGCCGTGCCATAGCCACCACAACTATTCGTGCATAATCAGCTCGAAAATATGTGTCATCGCAAGCGGAAGTGGTCCACTGACTGACTCTGAGTGCAAACCCGTTTGCTGATATCGATATGCGAACCAGTTTCGATTGCATAACTTTCCATTGGCGCCTATCGATGCAGTTGCACTGCACTGCACAAGTCGTCGGCTCTTCCACTTTGTAAGCCCAGCGTGTCACCCGCGGCGAGCCATTAGAGAATATTGCAGCGACCTTCGGGCCGTTGGCCAAATTGCTGCCACAAATAAACTTACCACCTATAAACAATATTGATCACGTTTTGGCCATAAACAGCGCTGGGCCAGAGGCCACAGCCAAAAGCAACCGAAGCCAATGCTCAATTCGTAAATAATAAAATAACAAAAAACATAGCTAACGAAATCACTAGCCGCGAACAATTTGCACTTGCCGCTGCTGTGAACGCCGCCACTTAAATTTACTTACGCAAATCTTGCGCGACCGTTACACATTTTGCGGTCTCCTGCGCAACCAGAGCGATTAGCAGCAGCACTATAAGTGACGATTGTTTTGACATGACGGCGCTCGGAATCGGATGTAATGTGCGAAATCTATTGCCAATACGGATTGTGCCCAATTGAAGACTTTAATTCCAGCACGCACAGACGCGGAGGCATAAACGCCAATACAAACACAGACACACGCACGCACAATCACACGCCAAGTGTTTCGATTGCTTTGCTTTGAGTGGTTCGAGTTATCACAACGCAATGGACGCGGGATGCTTCAAGCGTCCGAGTTATATACGGAGCTTCGGCAGCGCGGGCTCATAAAAGCTTCCAGGCCGAACATACAAATGCCGAAAATAAAACCCAATCATTTTGAAGCTGAGCTTTAGCCCATAAGCATGCATATATGTTGATATGTGTGTATGTATTTATGTATGTATGTATTTATGTATGTGTGTATGCATGTCGTCTGTAGCAACTTTGGCTTTCCGCCTGAACGCTTTGGAAAATGCAGCCAATATCCATGTCCATTCGTGATCGTGAAGTTGCTGCAGAGTCGACTTCGCTCTCGTTTCACTCAAATGCGGTAGAAACGAGTGTCGAACGATGTCGGGCCATACATCAACCCTCCGATGCCCTTTCCACTGCCGTGGGGTGGTTCATTGAACTAACTATGCACACATATACGAACATACGTACACGCGATTCGGTACGCACAGGTTGAGTTACATTTTAATTGGGGTGTTATTACGGGGTAGCCGGTAGTAAAATAAAGCCGGTTACATGTCTGCTCAAAGGCGGTTACGAGCATCCAAAGAGCATAAATTCGTTGATATACGAACAAAAGTGAGGATTCAAAGAACAAAGGTCTTTTGTTTTCTATTAAGTTAACCCGAAATTTAAACATAAGATGATAATTAAGATAAACATATGACCATCGGACTGAAGATGAATTCATAACATTAAATTAAACATGCGTCAGTCGAGTAGTTCATTTAGTTCAGCTAGTTCATTTACTGACCATTAAGAATAATAAAATACTGTACTTAACATTGTTTTTAATTGTCGTTTAGAAAAATCACCATATTAACCACATTTAAATAATAGTATTTTATTGCGTAAATCGTCGTGGCACAACAGGCAGCACGTTGCTCGTTTAACTATGTAGAAACCAATTAAAAATAATATATGATTTTAGTGCCAAGCCCACAGCAATAGAATCCCGTTTTATTTCGACACTTCAAATGCCAGTCAGTTCCCATGGCAATCGAGCTTAGGCAATTAGTTCTAATCGCTGGCGCAAGAAACCACTAAAAACCATAATTGAAGTTTGTTGCCTAAGTCATTCGTTTCGAGCCAAAATAGAAAAAACAGCACGAGGACCTCAAGCAGTGTCTATGGAAACTGTCGCAATTGTTGTTCAAACATAAACAAACGATGCGAGCCGGCAGCTAAACCAGCTAACGGGAATGCAGGCCGCTGCTGCTGCTGCCGCCGTCGCCGCTGCTGCTGCTGCTGCTGCTGGCGGGGCGTTAAGCCGTGTCTGCGTGCAAACCGGTTGCCCCAAACGCTGAGCAGTCGTCGCCGAGCATTCTTTGAGCACGCAGACAACTTTTGGGCATCAAGGCGTCATTACCAAATACGTGTTACAGAGCGGCATTGTAATGCCGAGATGCTATTGTGGGTACAGCGGTGGAAGCAGCATCTTAAAGTCGGCGAGCCACGTCGACAGACTGCAGCAGCGGCCGCCGCTGCGCAGCGATCTCTTGTCGCTGACGTCATCGTCCAGGCAGAGCGTGTATCCCACGCAGTTTGTCAAGCGGCCCAGTCTGAAGAAGCCTGTGGAGCTGGGTCTGGGCCACTCGAAGAGCGAGCTCTCCCGCAACTTCAGCAGACGCAATTCGGCAACAACCACGCTGAGTCACTGCTCCAGCTGGTGCAGCAGTTGCGGTTGTGCTCCACAGCAAAAGCAGCGCGACAATCGCGTTAAGGTGCTCAGTTGGGATACCGGTGACCACCAAGGGAGTAGCAGTCACAAGAACAACAACAACAACACCCACTGCGAGCACACCTACAATCGGCGTCTCTATGAGCAACGCGCCTGCGCCGCCAGCCGCATAGCAACTGAAGGTCAGGGTCAGGTTCACAACAGTGTCTCTGCCACGCCCTCGCCAACGCCCAACGCCAACTGCACAATGAGCAACAATAGTGAGCTGCAGCGCCTGCTCCAGCTACAGCAGTTCCGGCTGCTCAATGCCAGCGAGTGCTTCAGTGTCCAGCGACAGGATGAGCTGCGTCTACAACAGGCCTATGACAAACTGGGCGTGGCCCACAATGCCAAGCGGGAGAAGAACAAAGCAAACGAGTGCCGGCAGCAGAGCATGATGGCCACAACAGCAAAGGGTACGACGCCCTATGCGCTGCGTCAAAAGCTACTGCAGCTGCGACTGAGCGAGGAGCAGGCCAATGGCCGAGGCTCGGGAGCAACGTGCGCACCCATGGAGAAAAGCTGTGCTCTCAAATATAACCGAGCAAACTAAACTAGTAATAGATATTATATAGAAGAGTATATTTTTAAATAAATTTATCAAACAACAGCTGGAGAGCCAATGGCATATCATCTGACCAGAAATCATAGATATAGCCCGAACTACTCAGGTTCCCTTAAGAAAACCGTCTAAAGTATTCCATATGACCTGATCTCCATTAGTGAGCAGTTCTGTAATAATAATAAATATAAACATTTACATTATAGAATCAAGTGCCTGTCAATGACTAATTAATTAATCAAATAATTGATTGAATGTCATATTATTTACCTCATATCCATAGCTAATTCAACTTTCAGTTAAAACTACGTGATGCCAATAATTTTTTATTGCTAATATGTATTTCATTTTTCATTTTAATAAAACAGTGCTATTTTGTTACAAGTGCTTCATGTTGATTTTATTTTTTTTTTGTATTTTTTTTTGTTTTTGCCATTTTTTAGCTTTGAATGCATTTTATGTTTTTCTTAGTTGTCTTTTCAAATTTTCAAAAAATTACACAAGTTATTTATTACTTTTTTCCGAGAGTTTTTTTTTTTGTATATATATTTATATATTTTTGTTTTTAGCTGTTTGACGCATTTTTTGATATTACATTTTAATTTTTTTTTTAATTTTTGTTTGTTTTGAAAACAGCCAATATCAACTATAATATTAAATAATTTTGTTTTTTTTTTGCATTTTGTTTTTTGTTTTTGTTTTACATATAATTATGCACGTTGAATTCAATACAACATTAAACAGAGTACTAGAGTGGTTTCGCCAAGGGAATTTAGGCTGCAGCTGGACATTCAAGTTAAAAACTCGGGTTTGTTATTTTGTTTCACTTTTGTTTTTAGTTTTTGGGGCGGGGGGATTATACGAACGAAACCTTTTTGGGGGCTATTCATGTCGGGACGTACGTACATGCATAATAAGTATAATACTTGAATGTGGCGGCCTTTTGCACTAGAATGTACCGACTCTTGTCGCAAATACAAATAGAAAACACACACACACGCGAATGTACCTACACAGTGCATGCAGCTGTTTGTATGCGTGTGTGTGTGAATGTCTCAGATGTTTTACAATTTCATGTTTCATTATATATATTTGTATACGTATATATTGTTTTTTTCTTTCTGTAATTTGTAGTTGTTTGTAACCTTATCTACTGCGTCGCTGACGTCAGCAGAGGGCACACAGTGCCACTCAAAAGTATGCTGCCTTTTTATAGCGCTGTTTAACTTTGTTTTTATTAATTTTTATTGATTTTGTTTTGCTTCTTGCCTTATTAAGCCTTTCATTGTTTATATATATTTTGTTAAACAAATATGTTGTTTGAAATTGATTTCATTGTTGAATTAATTATATTTATTGTTTTGTTTTTCTTGTTCATTTTTTTTTTTGAATTTTTCTTTTTTTGTTTTTTCGATCATATGCAGCTTTGTGTGTTACACATACTCTATATTTAATCGTCAACGCATACAATTTAAAAATATACACAACTTTTTTGTTTATTTCAATATTTTTGGTTTAAACAATTCAAACTTATGTACCTTCGAGCTAAATTTGCATTTGCTTTAAAACTAAGTAAACATGTAGTAGAATTTTAATGATGAATAATAGTTAAAAAAATATATATATAATCGCGCTAAGAATACGTACATACTTATGCAGTGCATATGCATTCAACTCACACACATATCAAAAGCATTGATTAAAACCTCACAAAGAATTATAAAAATAACATTTTACCATTTGCTATATTAAAAAAACATTAATATATACTCAAAGGAGATAATCCTATGTCTGCTTGTGTGCTAAGCAAAGAACCGAAAAGAAACAAATGCTGCTGTGCGATATTTGAAAATGCAATAAATACAGTTGGAGTGTGCGTACACTTTTCGTACCTACTTTAGCTCTAGCTTTCTGTTTGCTGTCTGTATGTGTGTGCGTGTATGTCTCTATGTGTTTGTGTGTGTGTGTGTTTGCATTGCGCAAAGGGAAAACTATAACAAAGTAAAATTAATACATTAAGAGATATTCTTGCTTATGCAGTGTTTAACACTGCAAGTAGTTTGAACTAAAGTGTCTCAATATGTGTATATGTATATGTATGTGTATGTATGTGTGCATGTGTGTGTGTGTATGTATGGATTGGCTTTTTAGTATTTCGCTTTTACGCTTCTCAAATGATAATAGGCTAAGTTTCATATCCTTAAAAACGTTGCTCACGATTCGATTACACATATTCGATTAAAAACAAACATTTCTGCGCATTGAATTGATTTTGTGTGTGCTTTGTTGTAAATTATTGTTGCTGTTTTTTTTGTTTTGTTTTCTTTGTTGCTTATTTTTTCTTATTCTTATTGTTTGCGCCGCGGGGCGGTGTTAACGGACGCCCTGAGCTACCAAAGTTTGGATAAACAAATCGTCGCTTATCGGCGGGTTTCAAAATCTGAAAGGAGCACATTAATGTGTCGTCCACGGACATCATGGCACCTTCGAAGTAAACAGAATAAAACAATATAAATAAGATATCATATGATACTAAGATATACATACGTACTGTAACTAGAGTCGCAGTCATATAGTCTGTTTTCTGTTTGTATCAATTGTCCCCACTCACAATTTCTGCTTTCTGATTTATTAATTGTTTAAACAAAAGCGAATCACAACATCTTGGTTTACTGATGTCTGAGAGTGCGATTCTCACTAATCACTTTGTTTATGTTAGATGGCTGCGATCAAATGCAATAAATTAAATTTCTCATAATAGAAAGTTTCTACTGATGCCGGCTAGATCTTTAATTTAGCCTAACGATATTCTACCCTCATAAAAACCATTATAGTTAGAGAATTTCTTTTATAACCTTGTGTAAGATTAAATTATTAGCCTAACATATGCCAACTCTCAGACGCAATTCGCAACTCTCAGGCTTATATCACCTAAACCTTTTTACAATATGATTCCTTATCAAAACATTACACATTTGACGCTTGACAACACTTTCACAAGTAATTTTCCATTTTTGAGCACGAGTTGTTTACATTTGATTTTCTATTTTCTATAATTGTATCATTCGCTGCCTTTTCCACTAAATTACCTCTATCATAACAATGAACTCTGAGTCTATTTATTTACTTGCAACTTCGTAATTATTGTACTCTGCCCGCAAGGTTATCTTCAAAATCTGAGCTAATCTAAAAATTATCTACGCAAATTATACAGTATATGACAACAGTATTTACTCGCATTAACAATTCTCTCTTAATGTGAGATAACACCCACGTTGTTTGTCGTTTAAAGTCCGGGATCGATGAATATATACACACTGTACATACATATATGTATATATATATATACATGGTTCGTGATCACTCACCCGCATTGTCGAATTCACCGCAATAGTTGGGCGCCGAGAAGAGCGTGACCAGCTGGCGCTTGGCAAAGAACTCATAGCCATCCTCAACAACCTGATGCGCACGACATATAAGATCGAATTCATGCTTCTGTAGAAATTTTCCCACAACCTTAACAAACATAGATGTAGATTAGTATTATAATGCAATTAGGACGTTTGACTATACTAGTACCTCTGCTCCAAATGTGAAGCTTACGCCACGATCATTTTCGCCCCAGCCCATGGTATCCTTGTCAGGATCGGACCACAAGAGGTCGCATAACAGACCCTGGTCGGGCACATCCGTGGGTCGCATAATACGTCGTATTTGCTCCATTGAGGACAAATCGGGACTCAGGCCGCCGTGACAGCAAAAGATTTTCTCATCAACAATCGCAGCCACGGGCAGACAGTTGAAGCAATCTGTGAATGTTTTCCACAGCTTTATGGTATAGCGTCGCTTGCATTCATCGTAGAACCTGCCAACGGGCGAGAAACATGAGTAAGTGCGGCATAGACATGACATTTAAATAAATAATGCGTGCTAAACGCTCAAGCGTTTCTCACGAAAGGCCATTTCCGATTAGTTTATATCACGATATATGTGTATACATAAGAATCGCTGTCACTTGAAACCAATTGGAGTAGTCAGCATCAAGAATAAGATTTCTAGGGTTTTAATTTGCAATTAAAATAGATTTATATGAAACGCGAATTACTTGTATATTTAATATGCAATCCAATAAGAACGTGCACTAACATTCTCGTCGATTCCAATAAAAATAATCGATAGTAATTTTAGCTTCTGCATTCAAATAAGAACATTGAAAATTCAATATTTATAGGAATTATTGGATTTTAAACACTGAACTAACTTTCTATTTTATGGATAATCTAGATATATTTTATATAAATATTTATTTATCTTCACTTACCCGTAGATGCGATTGATGCTTGCGCATTCGTGATTTCCGCGCAGCAAAAAGAAATTCTCTGAATATTTTATTTTGTATGCCAGCAAAAGGCAAATCGTCTCCAGGGATTGCTTGCCGCGGTCCACGTAGTCGCCAAGGAATAGATAGTTCGATTCAGGCGGGAAGCCGCCGTATTCGAACAGACGCAACAGATCGTAATATTGTCCGTGTATATCGCCGCATATCTTGAGCGGAGCCTCCAGTTCCAATAGTATCGGCTGCGATAGGAATATTTCACGCGACTTCAAGCATAAACTTCGTATTTCGCTCTCCGATAATTGCACATTTTTGCCTGGACGGGCACCACGTACTGGGGAAAATAAGTTTACATATTGGAGATCTGAGGTGCACAATATATTCGGTTTATTTACCTTCCAACAGACGCGAGATAATGCTGTCAATATTCATGATGTCGGACATGTTTTACACTGTTACTTCTCCTGATATTGTTGTTGTTTTTGATGATGATGATGCTGCTGCTGCTTTTGACACCTGCGCCTATTTCTCTGTCTCCGTCTGTTTTCTTATCTGTTTACCTGCGTCCGCTCTGATTGTTACTGCTGGCTCCGTTATTTTAGCTTAAGCTTATGTATTTTCGGTATACGTTATGTATGTTATTTCATCGATGTGTGCGCGGACAACAGGGGGCGGAGGGCCACTTCTGTATGTATGTGTGCGTGTGTATAATATATTTGTGTGTAGGAGTGTTTGTGTAGTTGTCGTCAGAGTTGTACTCTTAACAGCGCTGCGTTGAGCTACTGGTGCGGATTTTCAATGTTTTAGCTGTTACGCCATGTACGTTCAGCGTTTGTCACTGGTTTGCGTATTGTTCGACTGCGTTTTAAAGCATTTATTGCAAGCTATTGTAGATTTTTGCGACGTCAAGAAATTTTTTCGCGCAACCACACTTCGCCGCATCGCAATCTAAATTCGCCGGGAACGCGTATCGATTGCATGGCCTCTATCGATACATGGTGGTATGATGGCCACCTGCTTAGAGTTGCCACACCGCCAATTGCGGGTGGATGGCAGCCTTATTTAATAAAGAAAACTGTAACGTTTTAAATTCTATATAATTAAAATATTTATTCGGTGTTATCTTCATTACTTCTTCTGCTGCCCTCTGTATTAAACATGACACGCTTACGCGGCAACGGCACAGGCCTTGCTTGTTGTATCTGTACCAGCTTGGGCTTGGCAGTTACATGAGCCGCCGGTTTGGCCAGCAGTTGCTCCAATTGCGCTTTGAAATTTTGCTGTTGCGGCTTGGAACTCGTTGATGCATTATCAACATCCTCGTCTTCCCCCTCCTGTGAACCCGATGTTACATCACTACCTTCATTCAGCTCGTCATCATCGTCCGTGGTTGTTAGCAAAGTGTTTCTACGCTTCGGCACCTCCATTGGCTGCAACGGAGTCTTGTTTTTCAACAAAATCTGAGCACGTTCCGGCATCTTGTCGGAGCAAAGCTTCTCCACAAATTTTCGTATACGATTGCGTGTTGTATAGAAATTTGGATAATCCTGTAAGGGTAAAAATCGAAATGGAGATAAGTCCTCCGGCACACCCGACTAGACTATATGCATACATATATATAATTGTTAATCCTTACCAATTTCAGTCTAGCCCTTTGCTGCGCCAGTTCAGCACTTACACGTTTGGCGGATGTGTTGGATATGGACTTGGACTTCATATTGAAGCCATGAGGATTGAGTTTCTGGTTGATCAATTTGCGCGCATCCTTGCGCGTCAATGGCTTTGGTGGTAGCCTAAAAGGGTATGAAACTTTAAAAATCATATCCCGACAATTTAATTTTTTTGTTACTTACTTAGTCTTTAGGGCGGATTTGATTTTTGGGGACATGAAGACCTGGCGCTCCGGCTCAGACGTCAAGACTTCACTGCCTTCGTCGCTGATGCTCTCCTCACCACTGAGACTTTCGCTAATATCCGTGGCTTCCAGCTGCTCTGGCTGGCTTGCGACAGTCTTGGGCTTCGTTTCATCTCTGGCAGGCGCTGGCTCCGGCTTGGTATAAGTCGGATGGCTGCCCGAGCTGTTGCCATTTGGCTGCTCCTGCACATGGGTCAGCACATTCTTTTGAGTTTGATGTTCCGGTGGCTGCTCTTCAATGGAATAGGTGTCATCATCGCGTTTGGCTTTCAGGAACTCCGTCTCTACCAGGCGCTTAATCCGCTCCATGTTTTCCTCTTTTTTTGGAACCGGTTTGGGTATCTTGGATGTGGAAGCAGGTTGTTGCACCTCCGCAATGGATTGCTTACGCAGGCTGAGCCGCTTGAGGTCTCGTTCCAGTGCTTCTAGTTTTTCCTTGTAGCCCGTTTCCAGTTGATGCACTACCTCCTCCAGTTTATTGGCGCTGACCTTTCCGATCTCGGCCACCTTTTCGGTGAGTATGCGCTCCAAATCCTCGAGACAAGGTGTGGCCACGCGCTCCTCGGCAGTTGCTGGCGTCGCAGCCTTGGACTCTGCGTTTCGTTTGGTCTGCTCCAGTGCTACGGTCAGGTCTTCCAGTTTCTGGTTAATGCCACGGATGAAGTCCTCATTGTTCTGCTTGAGCTGTGCCTGCCAAGCTTCAAAGCTGCTCAGGCGTTCGGCTAGACCATGGAGCTGCTCCTTACGTTCGCTCGCCTCAGTCTCCGTTGCCTCGCTGCAGACATCGTCCTTTTCCTTGTAGTCGGCCAAATTGCTTTGAATGCCCACGTGACGCATGTTCATCGTTGATGTTGTCTGATCCTGATGCCTGGAGCCGCCGCTGCGCTCCTTTATATTGCGCTCGGCGGCATTCAACCGCTCCTTTAGCTGCTTGATCTCCAGCTCCATTTTGATTGTGTTGATTAGCTGCATGTCGTTTTCCTTCTCCCGGGCAGTCGCCCCACCTGCCAAATTGGAGGTGGGCGTGCCCACCCGATGCTTGCGTCCGATGTGCACGTTCAGAGCCTCGTTGCTGATGAAATTTTTGGTGCACAGATGGCAGGGAAAGACCACCTCGCGTATGGTCTCGATTTGCGTGATCTTCTTGTGCAGCTGCACCACCTCGTTGTTGGACTCGCTCAGAGATTTGCGCAGCTTGGCAATCTCCTGCTGCGATATTTCGTGCGCCTCACGCAGCTCGCCGACGCTCTCGTCCAGGTAGGTGCGACAGCAGAGCAGGTACTGGATCGCATACTGGGACATGACAAAGTACTTGGCTATGCCGCCATCGAGTATGTGCGTCTCCAGCATGGTGCCCAGCGGCGCTTCGGACAAATGCTGCAGTGCATCGTCCACGACCTCCAAGTTTTGCTCACGCAGAATACGCTCCGTCTCATACGAACCTGGTGGGTCATTGAAGTTATATTTTCTCATTCGTTATAATTACATCTTTCCATATTTACCCATTTGACGCCAGTCCAATGGCCCATCTCGGTACTGGCGCAGCTTGAAGCCCGCCTCTCGCATCACCTGCGGAAAGTTGTTTTTGTAACCCATTTGTGACTCATCGACAACTGAAAACGAAAGTAATTTATTGTCGTCTTCCAGTTCCAATTATTTATTTCGACTTACTTCAGTTGCAGTTGCTTTCGCTTTTCGTTATTTATTTGTTGTTGTCAGAGGTTGCCTGGCAACCGCTGACAGTTTGCTTCACTGTCGATGTTGACGCTGTCAGCTGGTTGGAAACTCGGCTGAAATTAGTAATAAAGGCACCCTCGAGGGTTGGTTTACCCAATTGATCAGTCCTATAAGCTAACCATGATTATAACTCAATTTGATAGAATTTTACTACCTCTGGCTAGCTAACATTGAACGAAGTGTTATAAATTCTTGACAGTTGATGAATAAATATTTAATTTTAGATAAAAGGACTATGTTGCTTATAAGCATTACGAAATTTTCATTAAGCCAAAGGAGTCGTATCTTTATGTTTATTAATATTTCTCAGAAATTTTCAAACTTAAATTTATAGAATAATTAACTTATTATCAAATAAATATTTTAGCTTTAAAATAATTTGTTCTACTTCAATTCGACTTGAAAGCTATCACGCTAACTTTTTAAATTCTTCAGAATGTAACACTACCCCAAAATAGCATATGTCATATATAAACAAGTTAGAGTGTTTGGAGTGGACTTTCTGCATCAAACTTTCACAACTTATTTATTTGCCAAAGCATAAGTCTCCAGTATTTGATTTAAGATTTTTGCCAATAGGGGGCGATTGGTGGCGAATTGGGCATGCCATCCAAAATCTAAAGATTACGTTATCTCCGTATTGATTTCACGCAACTTCGCTACGTAAATAGCGTTTATTATGTTTTCTAGGTAATTTCTACAAATTAGAAACCTAACTATAAAATAATAAAAACACAGCTATATTTAAACAAATCAGATTTAGAGGCGAAGTTGAAGTGTTAGTCGGGCTTGCCTGACTAAAAAATACCCTTAACACAGATAAGGACTGCAAAAGTCCTTGATATTTGTACATTTGAAAAATTACTTTACATTTGCTAAATGATCTATGTCTGTATGATCGTTATCTTAATTAATAATATTTAAATTTAAAATTTATTATACAGTAAACATTAAAAGTATTACTTTTACATTTTGGCTTAACGTATTTAATATTTTATTTTTAATTTATTTTTATACTTACAAACAGACAGAAGAAGAGGAGAAGCACCGTGCTGCACTGGACGTCTGACCACCGGAAGATGAAGAATGTGACTGAAGCTGTGCTGCAACAGGCATGCCTTTATATAGGTCAACTCTTGAGCCTCTTTCTGAGTCAGTCTTTATACTCGATCATTAGGCGACCAATTAGAGCACTTTCTGCTGCTGCTGCTGCAAGAAGCAGCTCATCTGATGTTCAGCTGCCTTTATATAGAGAGCGAGACTCCTACTTGAAGTCAACCTCAACTCTTGAGCCTCTTTCTGAGTCAGTCTTCACACTCGATCATTAGGCGACCAATCAGAGCACTTTCTGCTGCTGCCAGAAGCAGCTCGTCTGATCTTCAGCTGCCTTTTTATAGGGCAGCGACACTTCCCCTCGAAGTCGGGCTCAACTGTTAAGCCTCTCTCTCTCAGTTGGCGACATCTGCTGCATACATATGCAAACTAACATCTCCTCTTCAGATCCATAACTCTTTTTCAGCTCTTCTTCATGCTCTACTGATTAAATTTAATCTTCAGCTGCATTTATATAGGGCAGCGAGACTTCCACTCAAAGTCGAGCTCAATTGTTAAGCCTCTCTCTCTCAGTTGGTGACCAATCAAAGAATTTTCTGCTGCCTCTGCTGCATATATATGCAAACTAACATCTCCTCTTCAGATCTATAACTCATTTTCAGCTCTTCTTTCTGCTCTATTGATTAGATTTGAAACCTCTACTTCAAACGATGTATAAACCAGGCCTTAAAATTGATCGATAAATGCTCATAAAATCGAAATGGAATGAGTTATCGAAAAAATTGTATAAACTTGTGCAGCGTATGGTATTAACGAATATTCATTTCAAGTCTCTACGTTGGTAATTTAAAATATCTCAGCATTCACACGGCCGGACGGACGATCGGACAAACTGACGGACAGGGCTATATCGACTCGTCTTGTCGCGCTGATCAAGAATATATATACACTTTATAGCGTGTGGCATGCCTCCTTCTGTCTGTTACATACATTTTTACAAAACCATTTTAATAGACTCAAGGTATAAAACCATTATACCCTGATTTCTCATTTTCAATGGGCTCTGGGTATAAAAAGAAAGTTCCGATTTTCAACTACACCGGACTTATAAATCCTTTACAATTAATAGTAAGACGGCATGCGAAAATCTATTTATTCATAATTCTGCCCAAAACCATATTTAATTTTTAAATATAAGTCTATATATGTATAATCCATACTCTTATTTCATGATATTTTAATATTACAAAAATTTCTAGGACAGATGCAAAAGGGTATAGATTAATATTATATGTATAAGTATTAGTCTATTGAAATTTATCCACAATTAATATAACAATCATACTTTGTCTAATCGACTATTGATTTAAATAAAAGATAGTAAATATACCTTATTAGATCAATCAAAAACAAATTAAAAAAAAATAATAAGACTAAAAACCAATGAACAAATATGAGAAAACTGTTTCCTGATATCCATAGAGAATATTTAATAAAAAAAGAATTAAATAAATATAAATATATGACTTTCATATTAAAATAATATTTTTAATTATATACAATATATACCCTTATAAAGGTAAATAAGTAATTTTTTTTAATTTAAGCGTAGTTAAATGTGACAAATTTTGAAACAAATTAATTTTGGCGCCTTTTCCGCTCTCACAACTTGGTTGACAGCAGCTGCGTCTGGGCAGCAGCATTCGGATAGATTTTTGCTCAGTTACGATTGGACCCCGGACGCGAAAGGTTTACTTCAGACACAACACGCATTACACAATGCGTATATTCCATTAAAATTTAAAAAGTATATAAATATATATATAGTGCTCAGGATTGCTGTGCAGTCAAAGGAGTGTGAAAATGTGTCGTTGGTTTTGGTTGGGGTTTTTCTTGCTGCTGCCGTTGGCAAATACAACACGTAAGTTGATCAAAATTTGATTTGGAAAAATCTGTGGAAATTCCGATACAATGTGTGAATCGGATGCTGTATCTCCAGAGTGGGCCAGCTGTCAAAGAGGCTGCGCCCAGTGGGAGAGCCAGAGAGCGGCGAGAGCGAAAGCTCGGCGACTGCGCAGTTTATTGTTTTGGGAAATTTCTGACAATGTTTGGGATATTTTCTTTTGTTTGGGTATTTTCCCATTGACCAGCACCTGTTAGCTTCGAGGCGAACCCGGACACGAAACGTCTCTATGATGATTTATTGAGTAATTACAATCGACTGATTCGCCCGGTGGTAAATAATACGGAGACACTCACCGTCTGGCTGGGCCTCAAGTTGTCGCAGCTCATTGAGGTCAATCTCAAGAACCAGGTGATGACCACCAATTTGTGGGTCAAGCAGGTGGGTGAACAGTTAACTAAATTCAGATTGGAAGAGCTTCATTATAATGTGTGGCTCTTAGCGCTGGTTCGATTACAAGCTGCGTTGGGATCCGGAGGAGTACGGCGGCGTAGAGCAGCTGTATGTGCCCTCCGAGCACATCTGGGTGCCCGACATTGTGCTCTACAATAACTGGGATGGCAACTACGAGGTACTACGACATTGAGCTACCTCGCATTCCAATCTCACCTCAGTCCAACTTCCTCTTCAGGTCACACTCATGACGAAGGCCACATTGAAGTACACAGGGGAGGTGTTTTGGGAGCCGCCGGCTATTTACAAATCGTCCTGTGAAATGAACGTTGAGTATTTTCCTTACGATGAGCAAATTTGCTTCATGAAATTCGGCTCATGGACCTACAACGGCGCCCAGGTGGATCTAAAACATTTGGATCAGGTAAGCCAAACCGCATTTCGATTAGGCTGCAACCGAAGGATGCAAATTTGCTTTGCGCTTCAATGCACAAAATGCAATTTATGCGGACACAAGCAAAGGGGGAACAAGGGGGATGTAGCGGAAGTACATGCTACGTAACAAATTGCCTGGCCTGGCTCGGGCTCCTGGCTAAGAGTCATATGTATGTATGTATGTGTGTGTGTTTACATTCCGTGTACAGGTGCCTGGCAGCAATCTTGTGCAGGTTGGCATCGATTTAAGTGAATTCTACTTGTCTGTGGAGTGGGACATACTCGAGGTGCCGGCCACCAAAAACGAGGAGTACTATCCGGACACACTGGAGCCGTTTTCAGGTGAGCTGCACCAGGAGTGACTTTTTTTTCGTTGTAATATGTAAATTTTATGTCTACTGCAGATATTACCTTCAAGTTGACCATGCGGCGCAAAACGTTGTTTTATACGGTGAATTTGATTGTGCCCTGCGTGGCATTAACGTTTCTTACCGTTTTGGTCTTTTACCTACCAAGCGATTCGGGCGAAAAGGTAAGAGCAAAGCCATCACGGATGCAAATAGCCAGCTGCAGCCAGATATAACTTGACCTTTGACATTAATTGCGGTCCCAGCATGTGGCATGTTGTTATACCTAAGCAAACTTATTGTAGTTGTAAAGTAGTTTATTGTTCGTTTATTTTGGTTAATACATATGATTTCATCTACAACTATCTACAAACAATCTACTATGAACACTTAAGACATTTCTCAATATATATATCCTTAAGTTTCTATATGCACTTTAAAGAATCTATTATTTACTCTACTTCCACTTCAGCTAATCTAACATCTAACTGTTGAAAGCTGAGCTCTTTCGTTATTTCGCTAATTTCAATTGGCTCTAATAGAAAATATGATTAGAAAAGTTCTGAAACGAAAAGTTTGAAAATATACCATAAGAGCTCAACTTGCATAATTTCCTCAAGAACTGTCTACTACTTCTTTGCTATCGCTCTCCACTCCAATCTAATTTACTATAGAATATACTTACATAGCAATACTGCAATATATACATTTATTAAGTACTCTATCCATCTTCAAGTCACAGAGTTTCAGGCATTCCAAGCTGACCAATTCAACCTTCAATCAGCATGCAGCACACATATATATTTACGCGCTCCAAATTCTCATTCATTTTGCGCCGAATATCATTTGTGCTGTTCTAGAGTAGTGAAATCTCATAACGTAAATTTCATCGAATGCATACATAAGATGATTAAATGGA
Organism: Drosophila meridionalis; assembly: GCA_035045145.1. Classification (NCBI taxonomy): domain Eukaryota; kingdom Metazoa; phylum Arthropoda; class Insecta; order Diptera; family Drosophilidae; genus Drosophila; species Drosophila meridionalis. Next base: position 1,384,237 of record JAWNPG010000037.1, read on the forward strand.
ATCGATATCTCAAATTGATTCCAATTAAAATAATGAAAGTTTCCACCACTCCAAAGTTTTTTTTCTTCCTACATATCGGGTGTCCTGCAATTACGCGCAGCATTCAAAATCTCACATTACTCACACGAACACCATTCAACAGCGATACACGTACATGAGAAACGCACCTAATAACACGCACCTACATAAACACGCACACACACACATACACGCACACTCACACAAATACACACACACAGTAAAGAGTGATGTTTGTTGTTGTTGTTATATTTGTTATTTGTCTCGTTTGAATCAATCATTTGCTTGGAGTAATAAATTAGCAATAAGCATTATTTTAAATTTAAGCAAAGTCAGAGAACACACCAATTGAGAACCTTCGAATCTTAAACAACTCAAGCAGAATAGATTTTGTTTTATATGAAAGTAAAAGTTTTGTAGATCAGCTGAGGCTTTTAGGTATATTAAATGTATTTGATAAAACTTTGTTGATCGGACGAAATCTGGCAATAGTTCTACAGGTAAAGAGACGTTTTTATTGCTTAAAAATAATTATGTACGTTGAGGATTATAAAATGAATAGTAAACGAATAATTAGACTGTGCTCAAAAATCTATACAGTAGAACATAACTATTCATCCTATTGGAAAAGTATAGAGATTATTTAATCATCTTAACTTATTCCTTTTAGGTAAACGATCTTTTCTAATAAGTTTTTAAAATTTAACAAGCACATGTTGTACACAGAATAGAAAGACTTTCTTTGAAGTATATACCAAATGAATGAAAAAAAAAAAAAAAAAAAAATTAAAAAGATTATAAGATATGACATATAGATCAGCCTTTATTAATAAACAAAATATTTTAAATGTTTTGTTGAATTGTTGTAAATTTTGCTTAGGCGAGTAACTGAAAGAAATATTTAGCAAAACTTTAGAGACTTGAATATGAATCAGACAGCAGAAAAAAAATAAAATAAATATATATATATATCATAAAAAATAATTAAATACATGTATGAGATACTTCAGTAAACTCTAAATCTATATTTGCATATGCCAACAGACAGTGAATGTAGCTAATTATTCATATAATAATATAATTTAAAGAGCAGCTTAAAGTTGTAAACTACCAAGGTAATATTTTGAAACAATTCTGCTAATTAATATCTTCAGTTGAGTATACTAAATAATTAGGTAATGCAGTTTTTGTAAAGAAATTAAAGGGCTTTCAACGAGGTTTTATTATTTTTGATTTTTTTTTTTTTTAAACGAAAAACCAATTGACCGGGATAAGTGTTTTAATTTCATTTTTGAAAGTATTGAAAACCCAAAAGTATATCATATCTGTGAAGAGTTTGCAGGCATACGCATATGTAGAACGCTTTGTTGTTTGTTGTGTTGATTGTTATTGTTTACAGTACGATTCATTTGTTGGGAAGTGAAGCCGTTGAGTGCGAAGCCAGTGAGTTTGGCTGAGTGCTTTGCCTGATTTCACGTTTGTCATTGGAGAACTTTTGTTGTAACTCGTTTATTTTGTTCTTATTTTAGCCTAAAAATCATAAATTATGAAAATAATATATATATATATGTTGAACTCGTCTTATTGTTTCACACGGCGTATACGTAATACTTATGTAATTGGCTATAATTGATAATGATTGGTAAACCGTTTGTCCATGTGTTCGTTTTGTTTGCGTCTGTGTTTTGTTTTGTCATTGTTGTGGTCGTTATTGTTGCAAAGGAAAGAGGCTTTGCAAGAGGCACTCCGAGCCAGAAAAAGATAGTGGGAGAAAAAGAGAAAGAGAGAGTGAAGGAGACAGAGAGAGAGAAACTGTGTAAACATTTCGTTGACAGGTTACGTTATGTATTTCAATACTCGTGTCGTTGACCGTGTTTTTCTTGCTGTTGGCCGAAATCATTCCGCCCACATCGTTGGCGGTGCCCCTGCTGGGCAAGTATCTGCTCTTTACCATGATACTCGTCTCGCTGTCCGTCTGGACAACGGTCTGTGTGCTCAACATACACTTCAGGTGAGTGCTGTGACGCAACGATCTGCAGCTAATCTACTCACTCCCCTAATGCCTTCGCCTCTTGCTGCATTCACAAATTAATTAACTAATCAACCGAATTCACTAACTAACCACAGGTCCCCTTCGACGCACAACATGTCGCCGCTATGTCGCAAGTTGTTCTTGCACATCATGCCCAAGCTGATGATGATGCGACGCACTCAGTACACTCTGCCCGACTACGACGACTCCACGCCCAGCAATGGCTACACCAACGAGATCGATGTGCGGTAGGTGAACGCCAGCCAGACCCTTCTGAAGAGCTCTGCTTTTATTAACCTTTGTTTCGCATTGACTGCGTCTGTGTTTCTGTTTGTGCTCCTTTCTGTATGTGTTTTCTTTCAGCGACAGCATCAGCGATTTTCCCAGCGAGTTTAAAGACAGCCAGGATGGCGCTTACGATAATGGCATGCAGCACTCAGTGGGTGAGTTTGAATTTGAGTAGATGTGCTGGGGATAGGGGTAGAGGATGGGGCATGATTGCTAGCGAAAAACATAGCAGAAAAACATGGCCTGTGCCGGGGGGAATTGTCTGTCCATAAAAAACACAAATATTTTTGCAACACTCGCGGCTAACCGCGACCCAAAAGTCGAAATTGAAATCAAATAAAAATAAGCAAATAATGCAATAAAATGGAAGCGAATATGCTGTCGGCCATTCTCAAGGCTGATAGCGTCGCTTTGCTGTCGCCGGACACTGTTGATGGCTGCGACGATGACGATGATGTGATGTTTTGATGACAAAAAACGAAAGAAAAAAAAAAAAGGAAACGCCTATGTGATTCCAAAGAGAAAACGAATGTGGATGGAGCGAGCGTGTGTGTGTGGGGGATAATAAAACAAACCATGTGTGAAAACGGCTTAAATGAAAAGAACGAATTCCTTATGACCTAAGCGCACAGTAAAAACTAATCGAGGTCCAGGCACGTTGTCTTTAAAAATACATTTTTAGAGCGGCAGCAAATATTTTTTTAAGTTTCAAAATTTTTATAATAAGTTTGTGAATTCATTTTTATATTAAAAGCCATTTAGAAAGGAAATACATTTTGTATTAAATTGTAACAAAAAATTTAAAGTTTAGTAAAAAAAAAAATAAAAATAGGAAATACATTTTGTATATAAATTTTTAAAAATATTTGTGTATAATTTATTTAAAACTATTCATAACAAAAGATTTTTTGTAAAATTCTTGGCATGATTTAAAATATTAAAAAAATACTTTTTTCCTTGACTTCGCCTGCAAAAGTATAACTATTTAAATTATTACATAATTTTGCTAAAAAAATAATTTTATTTAATTTTTCTAAATATTTTTAAATCATTTATTTAAAACTATTCATGGCAAAATATTTTTTGTGCAATTATTGACATGATTTAAAATCTTTTAGAATTTATTTGTTGTCTTGATTGTCTTGATCTAGACTTTGCAAAAGTATAACTATTTAAATTAGTTTTAGTAATGATAAAAATAAAAATTTAAAAGATTCGACTAACAACAAAAAGAGACCAAAATATATTGTACAAAGAATTGAAAGTAGAAGATTAAATTACAAATATGCAACCACATATAGTATTTGGTAGAACTGCATTTAGACTAGATTGTTTATATTAAAGTAGAGATAAAATAAATTTATAATATAAATTTATAAATAAGAAAAATAATAACTATACCTTTTTAATGTTGTTTTAGTTAAAGTTGTTGAGTATTTATAGTCATGGATTTTTATTTCATTCTATAAAAATAAAAAATAAAAATTCAAAGAAAATTGATTTTTAAGTTTCTTTTTAAAATTAAAAATATTTATTTGTAGATAATGCAATGAAAATTGAATTAAAACCAATTATATTATATATGTTTTCCCGTCAATAAAAATTGATTTTTAAATTTAATTTTATATTATCTATACAGAAGTGTGCTATGTATAGGAATTAACTTTAAAATATTAGTATTTCAACAAAAACAAACAAAAACTTAAATAATATTAACAATATTCGTTCGAATAGAGTTATTTATCTATTGAAATGGTGTCTCCTTTTCCTTGACCCAATGAGGAGCTTGTTAGCAGTTTAAGTCATGTTCGGGTAGCAAAGGAAATTCGATTGCTATGCAAAATTGGACATTCAATTGATTGCTGTGGCCAGTAAATGTTACAAGCTTCACTTGGGTGCTGGAATGCTCAGCCATGGAGATGATGATAATAAATATAAACTGGCAGCCATAATTCAGTTCGACTGTTGTTGTGCTTGTTGTTGTTGTTGTAGGACTTAAAGTTGCGCGTGCCACTGTTGCCTGTGGGGTTTGTTTTTCGCTTAGGCCATAATATTTTTCTATGCATATACATATGACACACGGGCGCGCTCACACACACACACGCACACAAACACACGCGCATGCACACATTCAATTGCAGATTTGGAGTTGCTATCCGCCTAAGGGGCTCATGCAGGAGGCATCTCCATTTATTTATTATTCCAATATTTTATTTCAATTTTTTGCAATTCCATGCGCTCGCCACGGGTCCTGACAGATTCCGACAATGTGATACCACGCAACTTAACACCCGAAGTGCTGCAGGCATTTCGTGCGGTCAGATTTATTGCGCAGCATATCAAGGATGCCGACAAGGATAACGAGGTGGGTAGACGGGTGCACAGAGTACTCTAGCTTGGCGAGGCTCAACTTCGCCTTGCCCTGCCTTGCCTTACCCACTTTTATTGGGCAACACCAAGGACCACCGCAGACTGAAGCCGAGTGTTGAAATCGTATTCGCTATCGTTTTCGTATTTGTATTCGTATTCGAATTCGAATTCGAATTATTATGGCTCTTATTGTTGTTATTGTTTAGGCTGGGCTATCATTTTTTTGGCGTCTGGCAAAACTTTGCCCTCCTCCATGCACATTATCCGCCAGCGATTCTCCCCCATTCCCATTATTGTTTATTGCCCAAAACTTTGGTTTGAGCACCGCAGAACGGGAATAAGAAGTGGCAAGGCTGTCAAATGTGCAACATGGAATTGTAAAATATTAAATCATAACTTTATATTTTTATTGCACTTCAAGTTTATTGAAAGACAGACGCAAACGAGATTTTATGGATTCAATTGAAACCAATTTATTTATCAGCGCAATGTGAGCATGGAGCCCGTCCATGTTTTACGAGCACTGAAATAATCCTGAAATTATTAAAAAGGAAAATTTCTTCTGGTTGATCGAATAACATTTTACTTCTGACCTAGTTTTGAGTGCCTGCCGCCATTGCCAATGCGTAAATGATTGATTTATTTCGTTTCACAGATTGTCGAGGACTGGAAGTTCTTTTCGATGGTGCTGGATCGCTTCTTTCTCTGGCTGTTTACGTGCTCCTGTGTCTTCGGCACCTTCGCCATCATCTGCCAATCGCCCTCGCTCTATGACACACGCGCCCCCGTCGACCGGCTGTACAGTGAGATACCGTTGCGCAAAAGCAATTTCATGCTGCCGCCGGACATTGTCAGGCAGGTGGTTAATTAGGTGCGGAAAGGTCTTTAGAAGGAGCATAATTCGAGTCTTGGGTCACATTTGACAAAAAAAAAAAGAAAAAAAGAAAAAAGAAATCTGATAAAGTCAACAGTTATGAGAAGGGCTTGCAGCCCATTGAATTGAAAATCATTTACACAGAACTCTTGAAGTCGATCGAACAATTGCGTCGGGTTTCAAGTATTTCAGCAATATTAAAAATCTATTATAATTATAAAAAACTAATAATAAATTAATCAATTAATGAATTATCTGTCAAGTGGAAAGCATAGCACAAGTATTCATATTAATAAATAATTGAATTTTTAAAGGAAATAAAAAATGTTTTATTCACAAAGAAACAATTATACAATAGTAAATGAATTGCAATTATTTGAAAAAATTATTTGTATGTTTTGAGTGGGGAATTTTTTATTCTTGCTTTATATGAGTCTTTTCTATTCATTTGCTACAGCACATTATTTGCATTACTCTAGCTTTGTTTAGCTTATCAATTATTATCACCCATACGCCACATAGCACAAGCATTGTCTGCGCTGGTGTCTGTTTATTTTCAATTAAAAACTTAGTTTGCAATATATAGTCTGGGTATAAAACATTTGGGCACAATACAGTACAAGCCGTACGAGTGTGAGGCGAGGCAGATATTACGCATACGCCGCGCTGCCTGCCCTAATAATTTGCAATATAATTTATTTTGGTTGTGCGCTCGTTGGTTGAACTCTCGCTTCGTTTACCATTCGCCAGTCGCCTTTGTCTCTGTCATTGAAGTTATCCGTCTGGCTGCCGCATTAAATTAGAAAGTTGAAATCTCTTTGGCCTCGCATTCATCAACATGTGCAGCAAGTAAGCCAGCCACCCCAGCCATCTCAGCCATCGCAGCCATCCCATCCCAGCTACCCCATCCAGTCATGGCGTACGCAAAAAAACAAAAGACTTTCACTTCTCCACTGTCAACAGACATCATTTGCGAGTTTCTTGACTGAATACTCTTCCAGATGTCAGCTACACAGATAACCAAGCATATGGCTGTAGCCAAAGCTCTAAATACCCTTTGCACTCACCTACATCATTATCATCAGCAAGTATTTAGCGCGAGATACGTGGTATCTGAGATATTAATTATGAACTTCAAATCTACATAATTTTAATGAACATTTCTATACACTAACCGACTAATCTCTTGTACGTTAATATATCTTTTATCATAATGTATTATGTTTTGTTTCTTTTTTTAAATTGTTATTTATTTTGGGAATTCAATTTTTTGAAAATGCTCATTTAAAGAGCGTAAATCTTAATAGGGACATTCTTTCCACACACAGGGTATAGTAAATGTTATAAAGATTTGCTTATAGTCTTGCACAACTGCCTCTCCTCGGTTTCTTTGCCCTTTGGTGCGTTTTCCTGTCCTTATTTTATTTTTACTTTTGCTTCTCTTTTTTTGTTGGCAGTTTTAAATTAGAAAAGTTTTCGTCAGATTTTTGTTTTACATTTTTCATATTTTCTACGGGACATGCCCTGCATGTTTGTTGTCCTTGTCGTTTTTGGTGTCAGCGCGTCATATGCGTGGCCCCAAAATAATGCCAGTCCCTCTCCCTGTACCATCTTCAACTCCATCCACATTTGCAAACTGAGAGCTGAGAGCTGAGCTGAGCTGAGCTGAGTTGAAAAAATTCGAGGAATGTCATGTTTATTTCTATTTGTGGCTAAACATGGCGTGTGCTCCGATCCCACTCAGCGCTCTGGACGTGTCCTCCTGACGGCCGATAATGGCATTTGCATAAGTTGCATAAGTATTGCAAAGTATGCAACACATTTTGCTTGGGGCACAAGTTAAAGTTCAGGCAACACAAAACAATATGCTAATGCCAGAATCAAGACCATTTTCGGGTCGGCCTAAGCGGTTTTTCATAAGCTCCACTCGGGGACAGCTGGCCGAGCTGTGTTAAGCATCTGTTAAGAGACTTAACTCGTCCAGCACCGACAATTATAAGCTACAGCAATTGTCTTCAAGAGCTAATTAGACAACGACAGTGCAGCGCAGCGGAAATCAAAACCATAAAATAGAAAAGCTACAGAGAGAGAGAGAGAGAAAAAAGAAATGGAAAAAAGTAAGGAAATGCTTGGGCCTCTGGCCAGGAAATGCAGCAAAGGCAAATCAGTCGAGGAGGGAGTGGAGCTGGTCAAGAGCGATTCGGGTCAACTTGACCAAGTTGGCTCAAGTGCTCGTTCGAGAGCAACAAAGCACGTGCGAGGGAAAGTTTGGTCCGCAATCTCACACACAAATAAAAACACGCACACACACACACGCATATATATATATATATATATATATATATATATACAGCACTTAATCGTGCACACATCTATTCGCAGTGCACTCGTGCGCTGCTGTCGCATGTCCTCTGGCCCAATGGCATGATAGGAAAGAAATCCGAAAATTGCTACATTTGACCAAAGACACGTCAATTAGAACGGGATTCCATTTCAATGCATTATAAAGCTGAGGGCAAACTGAGAGCTTGTCGTGGGCATGAGTGTGAAAGACTTGACTTTGACGTGTCGCCGCTACTCCAGCCATTTGGCTAACAGCTAACAGCTAACTGCTAGCAGCCAGAGGCCTCCTGCCAGGCCATTTGAGCCAGTTATTTATTTAATTTCAAAGCAATGTTTTGTTTGTATTTTTGTTGCGGCTCTTTGTATCTGCTTCGTAGCAAGCTGCAGGCGATTTTGTTACAACATTTTTCCAAACTCAAGTTGTTGTTTTTTCGGCTGTATTAACCCACACGTGTGCCCACAGGTTTGGATAGGTCCCGGTTTTTTGTAAATATAGTGTATAACCAGAGATTATATATAGATATCAGACAAAAGCAAATAAGAGAAATTATATGAAATGCAATAAGAGCATTTTAAAAAATTAAATTAAATATCAAATTTATATAAATAATTTATTTAATATATTATTAAAAAAATTTTTATTTTTTATTTTTATTTTTTTTTTTTTAAATTAACATTTCAATTTGTATTCTGTTAATACAACAATAAGCATTTGTTATTGAAATTAATTATATATTAATTATATATGAAATTAATTATATATGAACTCAAACTAATAAAAAAAAAATATAAACAAAATAAAATAAAAAGTAAATTTGTATTATTTAAAAATCAAAAAAATTTTGTTAACAATTTTTTTTTTAAAGTTAATTCAGTTAATTTTCGTATATATATATATAATTTTCGTATATATATTCATATCAGCCCAGCAATCCTCTTCAAAAATCCTACACATTATTAGTTTGAAGTCCCAGGGTCAGGTTAAATATTTAAGTCAATTCGGGTTGGCTTTAGCTCTAAAGTTCATTTCAAAAGAACAAACAAATCAACAAAAACTGCACACACGCACACCAGTGCAGGCGTGCCTCTCCCTCCTTGTGTGTGTGTGTATTTGTCTAGGCGTTCGGTGTGTGTATTTGTGCAATGATAAATTACAAAATGGCTGCCTATGGCAATGTGAGTTGGCCCAGGCGGCCGCAAAAGCCATTTTGTTGTTATTAAGTTTGCCTTTTGCCATTTTTCTGCAACACACACACAGACGGCTGCCATGTGTGTGTGTGAGTGTGTGTGCCTTTGAGGCTCGACAGTTGTACTGCGTGAAATTAATGATGCGCCGCTTTTCTTGGTTTTCTGTTTGTTTCTGTTGTTGTTGTTGTCTGCGTGGTTTCTTTACATTTTTTTTCTTTTTGTTTGTTTGTTGGCGTTGTTGTATTCCGGGTTGCAACAGCGACGCAGACCAAGATGTCCACAAAATGTAGAGCCTAAAGACGCTTTTATTAATAGTCCTACTACGTGGTCACGATTAACTGCCATTTTACGCACTCGCATTCGCATTCGCTTTCGCACTCGCCCTCCAGACCAAAGGCTCCGATGGGCGGTCTTAGCCTTTTTGAAAGCTTTTTGCTGTTGCGTAAGTCAAAAAGTCTTCACCATGTGTATCTCGTATTGCAACTGTGTGTGTGTGTGTAGTGCGTGTAAGCTGCGTGGGATTTGGACACGACTTTACTTAAGTTCATAAAATTCTATTAAAAGCAAACTCGTGGCTTAAGTCACGCCCCTCTTTGCATGCAGCATGCCAATAGCTGCAAAGTGTTATGATCTGCAATTGACATTCAACACAATTTGAACAACTTTTAGTTAGCAAATTACGTATTAGGATATATTTATATTTATGAAAAGAAGTTTGACTCTACTCGAAATGCGGAAATCATTATAGATCTTTATTATAATGTAAAAAAGTAAACTAAATTGAATTGTTATGAAATACTTCAAATCAAAGCTCATTATAAATATAAAATTATGCAAATGCATTTGGATTTGTTTCTGGTTGCAATTGGATTGTTTGTGGAGTTTATTAAATTACTTAATAGTTCATTTAATGATACGCATCTAATATAAGCATTTAAGTGCTTTTTGAATGTGAAGAAACTGAAGTATATTAGAGTATGATATATGTATGTATTAAAAATGTAATGTCATAGATAATAAGAGTTGCTGCTGAGTTCATTAGTTAAATATGTTGTTGATCAGAGAAACTATAAAGCTTTGCGCATGAAATCATATAAGCTCATCAATGTCAGAATATAACTGCTAAAGATTTAAACCAAAACTTTACTAAAAGTCTGTATTATTTATTATTCAATAATTTTTGTAGATTTTAAAAGTTAGTCAGTCAAATTATAAAAAAATTTTAAAGCAGAAATAATTGGCAATTCTTTTTCAGAAATTGAATAACACGGAGTTGAAGAAATTAAAAAGTAGTGCATTGGAACATGAGATTTTATTCATTTCAAATTCTTCTTGTATCTCAGAGTCAGACATATTTGTTTTGAGCTCTGTTAATTATTTTTTGTAAGGAAAGGAATCAGCATTTTTCTGCTAAACTGTAAAATGTATATACTACCAGTGCCTTTATGTGTATCTAAATCCACATATATTACTATCTTATTAGTACATTTTAAGTTATTTAAATTTATTAATTAATAATTAATTGTATTAAGTTATAGCTGACTATTAAAGAGTTATAAAAAATACTTCTATATTTGATGAAGTCTAGATTTTAAATTCTTTTTTTTAATCTTTTTTTATATGAATATAAAAGTACTTCTAGTCATACCATATTTACTTTTTTTTAATTTTTAAAATTATAATCTTATGAAGCTTACATGAGAATCTTAAAGGTACTTCCAGTCATTTATGGCTCATATTTATTATACTCATGTATGTTTACACCTTTGTGTCATATATCGGAGATAATCTTATTGGATATTATATTCTTATATACTTATTTCAGTCTAGTGTACTTGCTGGAACACCGACTACCGCCCATTTGCTAGTAATAACGATGTAAACGTACCAAAATTACATGCACTCAAAGCACAAGTATACAAATCTAATAAAAATAGTTTCATCTCCTCAAGTGAACACATTTCACTCTCTTATGCTCTCATGCTCTCATGCTCTCATGCTCCTGCTTACTGGGCATTCGGGCGTCGCAAATATTCGACCTAAGCGCACTTGATAGTTTTAGCTTCGTTTTTTATTTCATAATGTTGCCCGGAATGATATTTCATGAGGTGGGACTTAAAGTGTGGCATGATTGAGGAGCGCCTCGCCTTGCGTTACGCTGCAGCCTGTCTGTTCTCATCGCTGTCGCTCCTCGTCGCTCGTCCTTTTGCGCAATCACAGCCAACTGCTTTTAATAACATTTTTCACTGGTTTTCTTTTATTTCTGTTTGCTTTCGCTTTTTGTCTTCTTTTTTCTTTTACTTCTGTGCGCTTTTTTGTCTTTGCTTGCTTAAGTGGTGCGCGCTGTCAAGTGCCCGGCCATAGCAGCGTCCACGCCCACAAAGCATCACCTCCCACAGCATACAGGCAGCGTTTTACATGACATTTTAAATTTACGATTTACATTAAATGGCGCAATGCGAGCGCAAAAACAACGACAGTTGTAAAATGAAATTGCTCAGCTCTCTCTCCCGAGAGGCCCAGCAAAAGAATCGGTCTGCTGTCTCCTGTCTGTTGCATGGGTGTGGGTCTGGTATCGGCCTGGGCTAGACCGTGGCCCTGGGTCCAAGGCGTTCCGTTCGTCCTCTGAAATTCGGTTAAAAACCAATTTCGTGTATGTAAAATATATCAACTATGTATTTAAGTGGCTGTTGTGATACCGCTTTGTATCTCCTACTTGTCGACGCTTGTCAAGAATAAATGCCTTTTGGCTGCACTGCACTTTTCCCCATTAGGGTGTGTGTGGGGGGGGGGGGGGCGGGAGGGGCTGTGCCCAGGGGCGTGCCAGTGACTGGGGTAAAGGTAAACACAACATCATTGAGTGTAATCTAATCGTGCATGTTTGGCTTCGTGTATATAAGCCACATTTTATTAGCCAGAACCCCCCGAAGGCGAATGTGATTTTACTAAATGTAAATAATCATATAAATAGCATACTTAACGCTGATAGATGAAAACCCCACGGGACGAGGGTTGCTAATGAGCTGAACAAGGGTTGGCCGAACTACAATAGCTTAAATAACAGCAGATGCTCTACATCGTGTAAGACGCAAATAGAATATTCACTTTAATAGTGAAAGATTAGGTATAGTTGTGCTCTGCTGTCATATACCCTATACTCGCACCACATACGTTTTGTACAAGTTTTCGAAACTCTTCAAATATGCATTGCATAAATAAACTGGAGACTGTCATTGTATGAGGCTAAGACTGGGCAGCTTATGTTTATGGAACAAGTTAAAGTTTTGAACTAAAATCATTTCAGTAAGGTCTTGTGCATAATGTACAAACAAAGTTTCATTTAAATATCATTGATTTTATGCGTACAAATGAAAACAGAAATAAAACTTTGTCGAGCTACTTGAGTTCTTAAGCATTCAGTATCATAATATATACAACAGAACTTCGTGAAAATACAATAAATATTTCCTTATAATAATAAAATTAGTTTAAAGTTTGTTTTAAGTTTTTTTTATGTTAAGATATATATGCAATAATATTGTACAATGTACATATTTTGTAAAAACTTAAACAAGGTTACAAATATTTTAATTTATATTTTTCATTCTTTAAAGAATACAATAAAAATAATATAATAAAAGATCGATATTTAAATAAACACTCGCAATTTGGTTAATGCATTGATGTAAAGCCCACTTAAAATTGATTAAAATATTCAAGAAAATCAGACTGATCTTAACGTATAAAGTATATAAAGTATACGTATATCTATAAATTTTGTATGGAATATTAGGTTTCTTAAGACTGGGAAATTCACCTGCCGAAGCTAAACTTCATCTAGGACATGTATAAAATATAATTTGAGCCAAAGGCAATTTTTGTTTAACTTAAATTAGAGTAATAATTTGTTTTCAGCATTTCTGTATTCTGTATTATTATTTCCAACAATTTTGTCGTATATGGTATATGTATACATACTTTGTGAATGTATCATGTTGTATAACTGCGTAAACTAGTTCGTGCTTCGCTTTACTGTTGTGTTTGTTATATGCACAGTGTGAATTTCACACAGCTTGTTTGCAGTTCTGAGAACATTTTCATTTTCATTTTTGTTTTTAATATTCTGGCACACCTTTGCATATAGAATAGGCGAAAACGTGGCAAATCCGCACCTGCAACTAATTAAAGTTGCGCATCATCTGATGACTCTTGATGACGAGCGCCCAAAATGTTGGCAGCTAAACAAATAGTTGTTTGTAGTTGTTGCTGCTGTCTGCTGCTAGTTATGTTGTGAAAAGAAATGAAGCGCTCGACACTGGGAGCGAGACACCTATCCGCACACTTGACGTGTATTTCCGTTTCCGTTATGCGAAAAGTTGAGCGAGCTTTGAGCCAACTTCCAAGTTGTTCGCCAAAAAAAAAAGTTTCACGCTTAGCATTTGCGATGCGCAAAGCTGAAAAGTTTGCTCCAAAGAACACACATACACACGTATGAACACAGGTAAATACTCACACACCTGCGCATACACAGATTGCCAGACACCTGGCCAGGAAGGCGCACCTTCTACCCACACACACATGCTGATTAGCGTGGGCTGTGATTAAGGAAGGTTACGGCTACGTGGCAAAGGCTTAGACAAGCTGAAGCTTAATTAAATTTAACAGCTGCTTAATTGCAGCCTTGCCAAGGCACGCAGTGGGCGCGGCCAAGCTCCAGGTCCCAGGTACGTAAACGCTGCTGCGCCTGCTATTGCTATTAATAATTTTGACCAGAACGCTAATGAGCCAAACACGAATGAACTTTCGCTTCGACCTGGCCGCACAACTTGGCCATATCCAAGTTTTTCAATTTTTATATAGTTAGGGCACATTATATAAAGACAGCCGTGAGCCTAATAACTTTCTCATGAAGTTTGTGCCACTTCGGTAGTCACTTCATAATCAATTAGTATTTATGATAAGTATTTTTACTTTTACTGCCTGCAGATGGTATATATACTATGTATATAATATACTATATTATACTATATATGTTACTATTCAATCGTACAACTTAGAAGTTTATTGGTTTATTGGTTGGGAAGACAAACAATATGCAGAGAGATGACTTGAAGAATTGAAACTGCTCTGTAAAGAAAACTAAGTATTTTGGTTAAAAAATTGGAAATACATAGTTGACTGAATAAATATTTTCAATCAACAAATTATTTAGTGGGAAAAATATATAAATTATCATAAAATATCTTTTCTTTTCTTTCTTTTTGTCAAGATTAAAAACTAAACACATTATATAAAAAATAATTTTTATATACTATTTTGAGTATTATATATAATACATAATGAATAATACAGGGTACGAATACCCTATTTATTGTATATTACATTGAGTATGCCCGTTTCTCATTTAATTTTCGATTTGCCAGTGGTCGCAGTGCCCCATCGATGAGCCTTCTTTGTGCCTTTAATTTTCTATGGCAACAACACCCAGGAACAGCATTCAGCACCCCTCAATGGCAGAGGCTATTAATTTCGCGTCAATTAAAAATTAAGCCAATTATTTGTGCCGTTCCGGGATCCATGCCAAACTTTCTACAAGCCTTGGCCTTGGTCAGATCTGACTCTGGCTCTGGCTCTGGCTCTGGCTCTGGCTCTGGCTGGGGCGCTGTGCATTCGTAGTCCATTAGGGCTTCATTTGTTTTTAATGTTGTAACCTTTTGGCGAAAATAAAAACCAAATTTCTAAGTTGGCACTTTCACGGTTGGGTCGCTGGAGCGACGCGGAGGGACGAAGGACAACGGACTACAGCCGTTGGGTCCTGCGTTGGGCTCGGACCGCCCGCCGTTTATTGGCTAATTTAATTTGCGTGTCTTGCGTTTGGGCAATTAATCAGCAAAAACAGCTGTCCGTCGCTTTAACCCTTTTGCAGCCAGCCAGGCCGGGAAGGCTTTGCGTGTTTACGAGCATACCCTCAATGCGCAGGCCATGTAAATTGTGCCTAACTGAAACAGTTGAACGAGTCCTGAGCTTATAGATTACGAGATCAAGCAGTTCTGGTTAGATTTAAGCCCCTATGTAATCCAATCGCAACTGCAAATCAATTACGAAGTTAATTATTGTAGTTATATACGAGACGTTGTTGAAGTGACTGTAATATATTTTTATATTTATACATATATCTTATGTATATATATTTGTATATTATTTAAATTTAAATTTAAATTTATTGATTAATTTAGTGAATATTTGTAGGCTTAAAATTAATCAATGATATATTTCCTCATTAACATTGTTCACTTTTAATAAAAATAAATTTAAAGCAAGCTCAGGAAATGAATATGCAATTGTATATAATTAATTTTTTTTTTTTTAATTTTATTTATATTTATATTTAAAGCATGATTATGTCTTATAAATAAGGTTATTATCATTATACATTTGTATTCTTTTAAGTTTTATTTAATATAAACTATTTTCTTTTCATGCTTGCAAGTCTTATCAATATATGTATGTTGTTGGGCGTATATAGTTGGGCGTATATGTCTTGAAAAGAATTGTAAATCATTGCAATATTATTTGATCCCATATCATCCCAATAATACACTAATCTAATCAATATTAAAATCAAGTTGATTCCAAAATAATTAATAAACTTTACATTTTATTACATTTTGTAGACACACTTTTGGCACTTAATTTTAGTCGCGCGCAAGTCACTTGTCATGCTCTTTGTATTGCGAAATCCTTGTCGTCCTGGTGCTTATTAAATTACTAGCAGTGCGCTGCTGCTTGCTGCCTGCTACTCAAGACGCTTGCCACGCCCAGCAGTTGCCAACGTGCACTTGATGCGCCTCTTAATTGCATTTTCCAGGCGCTCACAAATGCAACTCAAGTGGCTGTCGTCTGCCTTTTACCTTTGTTGCCCTTTAATGGGAGCCTTTACACCCGCTGCACTCCATCTGCTGCTGCTGCTGCTCCTGCATTCTGCTTCTGCCTCGTCTTAGCCCTCCCCAAGGACATGCCCAGCATCCATTTGATGGTGCCGTGAAACTTCATTTGTTCGCTCGAGTTGAAATTAATGCAGTCATTTGTAATGAGTTTGCCTTTTTGCAAGGCTGCCATTTCTTGGGCTCGGCTGTCAGCGCAATTGCAATTTATTGTTGCATTCTTTCAGGCGCTGCGCACTGATTCCTCTCACTCTCACTGGCTGGTCTAATGCAATTGCCCTGGCCAAATATTTGACATTATTATGATAATTTATTTCACTTATACTGCCACTAATTATGTGTTGTGTGTGTGTGCTTGTCTCTCTGTGTGCTTGTGTACTGAGATTATCACGAGTCTGAATATTTTAGTTGTGTTTCGTGAATCAAATTATGCCAAGCAACGTCGTCCATTAAGCAAACACTTACTTTGTAGTCCAGTCAATGCCATTTGTGATCCAGCAGCTGCCTTTCGACATAAATTTATCAGCGCCTTGGGAGCTCAGTCTCAATTCCCAAAATGAATTTATCTAACATTTACAGTTCAGTTATCTAACATTTACAATTCAAGTCGTTAAAGAAAACAAGATTGACTTTAGTGGAAATCTATTCATTGTTTATTTTTTTATATTTACATTTTACTTTTCGTTAATAATTTATTTACATTATGTAAGTTTTAAAGGATATACAAAGCAAATTTGAAAATAAATGGATTTAAAGCGATTTCATTTTGTGGAATGTAATCCAATGTCGAGCTTAGATTTGACACCTCGCAGAGACAGCCAAACCCTTTAGGTTGTCAGGCCATAAATTTGTTTTTGTTTGCGCACTGTAAATTTTTAACTAAAGCCACAAAAAAAACAAACTATAGCAGCGTCAAAATTGAAATAAATTGAAAAAAAAAAAAAAAACAAAACACAACGGAGCATGAAAGATAAAAGTTGAAATAAATAAAAATGCAGAAAATATTACACGCTGGTCCGAAATTGGACTCTTGCGCTGCTCGGCTTCAAACAAACGCCTTTGCCCCTGTGGATATGTGTGTGTGTGCGTGTGTATAGGAGTCCTGTAATGTAAGCTGAATCCTTTGGTCCTGCTCGCCTGCGTCTCTCTAGTGCTGTCTGCTGTCCGCTTGCGTCCGCCTGTGCCTGTGTCTGTGTGTGCGTGCATATAAATTAAGTTTTAAAAGTTAACGCTTCTCTCTTACTTTTTGTATTAGAAATCAAAATAAATGCAGCAGCTAGTTTTTCGTTTCGTCTCGTTTCATTTCCACTCTCGCTCGCCTCTCGCTTTGTTCTTGTATGGCATTTGATTGCGCAAAGCAGGTGAGATAACTTTCCAGCGTCCGAGAGGACTCTGTGAAACCTTTCAACTGGATATCAGTTGGGGCCCTTTCCACATCGGTCATCGACTTTCAAATGAAACTTAAACTCGAGCATATCATTCGTTCGCATTTCGAAATAGTTTTCGTCTAAATAAAAGCAAGCAGGCGACTGTGTAGTTAAATATGTGTATTCAGAAATACCTGTAGTCAAAGGGAATCATTTGTGAAAGTTAACTCAAATTGAAATAGTTGCCGTGGGCGGAAGGAGCACACATCAGCGATTAGAATATGGGTGCAGAAGAACTCATTTATGGGTAAAGGTAGATGCAAATAAATTGTATTTTTTTTATATTTAAACGAAATTTGTATCAAGGTATTTGCACGAATTTATTGAAATTCGTATTTATTAAATACTTTCTGTACGAAAAGAGAATCAAAAATCGAAGATCAAAGTCAAAAATAAATATTTGAAATAACTTCATTCAAAGTTTTAATAGAAAATAGACAATCATTTGATGACGAACATATCTGGGTTTATACTGGCAAAACGACAAACTGTGTCTTATTTAAAGTAAAGTCGATTAAGTCAAGAGCTAGCTCTCTGATTAAATTCCACATTTTTCAATGCTGAAAGCTTTGCTGGTCGACCATTTGCTGATGCCATCTCTTGGCAAGTGTTGCTAATCCTTTCAGAATAGACACATTCACTCACACACACACGCACAGCCATAGTCTCACTCGCACAGTCACAGTCACATTTATCGATGGTGTGACCATTAAATCCAAGTTTGCTTTCCAATTAAACCACTTGATTAGGTTCTCTCGTGCAATACACCCATCCATATGAAACTCCATTTTAGGCTGTGGGGAATGGCAGTTGTGGGCGTGGCACGGCCAGCTTTGATGTCGACGTCAGCGCTGTGCGTGGAGCATGTTAATTGCGCTTAATCAGGGACGGCATTATCACAGGACCATTCGCCGGCATGGGTGTGACGCAGTTAGTGCTTAATTACATATGAGAGACAGAGGAATGCGCTGACTAGTCAAAAGTGAAAATCTTCAATTGGCTGCCAACGATCCGTGGCAGAGATGACGATGCACTTCAGTGCCTGATGCCAGATTTCAATTGCAATTAGTTGGCTAATGAAATCGTAACTGCCAGCCACTGGTGGCCAGCAGCTCACAGTTCGCAGCTCGCAGCTCGCAGCTGGCCACTTGCAAAGTGCACTCCGTTCTAAAAGCACAATTTGCTTAGCGCTCAGTGCTTTTGGTTAACAAATTCCTGTGGCAAATTTAAAAATAACTCAATAAACGACGAGCCACGCCCACGCATCCCTCTCGAGTGACAATGACTGGCAAAAACTGAAGACACTCAACGGGTTATTAGCGTGCGGGGTAACTATCGTCCATAATGGGCGTGGCAGGCTCCATGTTGTCTTTGTGGCCCACCTCAGTCCCACGCTCAGTTCGCAGTCACCATGACGCGATTACCAACTCCCTCGCTTTTCCATTTACTCCCCCATCTCGCCGTACCTGCATTGAGCGTCATGCTAAATGGATTTTTAATGTCGTTGAGAAAAATGCAGGGAAATGCGCGTAGTACTACGTTGCTAAAGGTTCTCGTCACGGCTACCACAAGGTAAGATTCTATACAGATGCGGGTGTTTGTGTGTGTGCGGGTGTCTGTGTGTGTTTGTGTGTGTGGGCAGTAATAACATTTAAGCGCCTTTGTAGTGAAAGACAACGATTGGCGATGAGCTCGTGCTCTGCTCACGAAAAGAATTTTAAATTTGATTTTGTATCAAGACTACTTTTTTTTTTAAGCCGATCTAATACTGTGCATCAAATGTGATTTATTCATGCTTTTCGTATACATTAAATTGTGATGACAGATTAAAATTGAAATTTTAGACAATTTCCTTTAGCAGTGATAAAATCTATAAAGGCAAGAGCTCAAGGCGAAGGCATAGAATTAATAATAGAATAAATTAATAATTTTCTGTAATTTATTTAAGTCAGCATGAATTCGTTTGCTTTTCAAAAATAAGTTTTGTAAATTCAAGTAAAAAAGAGCAATTATTTATTTATTACCTTTTTCTAAACAGACTTTAAAGTCGCCTAAATCTATATTTATATTGCTTTCAATTATTAAGCTTAGATAAGTGTACTTAAGCTTTTGACAATTGCCATAAATGTCAGGGGTGCACATCCCTAATTATGGAATGTGTTTTGGCTTGTTGACTGGTGGAACTTGGTGGCAATGGCTGTTTGTCGCTGCTCTCGCTGGGTACGTGCAACAATCAAGTGTCAGCTTAATGAGCTATCAAGCTGCAAAATATGCAATTTCAGTACAACAAAGAGTGTTCGCTCACACACACACACACTCACACACAGAGACAGCCACGCGGATGCGGATGCAGATGCGGGTGGGGAGCGAGCGCAACACCTCGCTATCGCAGCGCTTTGCTAAATTTTGCGTGTAAGTGACAAGGCCCGCATAAAGGCCATAGAAACTGCAAAATGCTTGTAGAGTGTGGTTCGCCGTATGCATGTGTGTGTGTGTGTGATATGTGTAATTGTATGTGTACGCTGTGGAAAGTACTCACAGTGAGAGACAGAAGGACGCCCGACGCTTTTTGTTGCACTCATTAATGAATAAACAACAACAACAACAACAAAGGCAGCTACGTAATCATCGCTGCCAGCTCAGTGCCATGAAGCGCATAATTATAGCATGGGTAGAGCTTGGTCTACGGCTACGGCCAGCCCCGCCGATGTAGCAGGAGACGCAGCAGACATCGTGGACAGCGGACGGATGTGCTGGCGAACTGGTCTGGTTGCCTGGTTATGGCGATGTGGTTGCAGTCGCCGCCTCGCCAGTGGCGTAGTTTAATAAAATTCGCAGACTAATTGTGTGCAACATATAAATAATTATATTTGAGAAATCTCCAAGGAAACTCGAAAGTTTTGTGAGAAAAGTTATTTACTTGTTATGCAGATATTTTTCAATTTAATGGATAGAAAATAAACAAAATTAATGAATAAATAAATTAATAAATGAATAATTAAATAAATGAAAAATGAATAAATTAATAAATTAATAAATAAAGAAGTAAGTAAATGTATAAATATAAAAATAAATAAATAACTAAATAAATAAATAAATAAATATATAAATAAATAATTAAATAAAAATAAATAAATACATAAATAAATAAATATTGTATATAAATTAATAAAAACATAAATAAATCAAGAAATCAATAAAGAAATGTATGTATTTATATCTATGCACTGGACTGAGCCTGTTTTTATAATATAAGAAAATTTAAATTTAAATATTGTTTTGCAATATAAAAAAATTTAAAAGTTAATTTTTATTCATAATACATTAATATATTTATGCACATACATCATTTTAAGAGCAAGATAATAAGAGAATTTTTTTTTTCTTATTTAGTAAATATATGTCTTAACAATTATCAATTTATAAGAATAATAAGTAAAAATATGTCTTATAAATGTATCAATTCATAAGAATAATAAAAAACATATTTATTTACAGCTGCATAACTTAAGAACTCATTTCTAAAATTGAAATAAATAATATGATATACACATTGATCTTAGCGACGCCTTTGTCTTTGTCTCCCTCTCTCTCCGTTTCCATCACTCTCTCTTCCACTTTCCTTCTCGCCCTCTCTCTTATCATGCAGCGTAGAGTGTCCATTCCTTGAAAATGATGGTAACCATAGTTAAGGCGCATTCATTGCTTCGCTTCTTGGTCATGTTTTTGTTGGTTTCGGGCGGTTTATGTAATTTTTGTGTTGCACCATAATTTACAATTAAAAACCATGACACTTCAACATAATTAAAATATGAAAACGGTTTTTCCGCCACGCAACAATAAACTGTAATAAAAGTTAATTAGAACGCTTTGAGAAGCAAGAGGAATGGAATAAAACACAAACTGAAACAAATTAAAGCATCTGATTCAGCTCGCCAATGCGATACTCTATAAAAAGCAAAGAGTATATATTGTTGCATAAAATAGTGGAATATTATTACTAATTTGTTGCAAATCCCATAAAGAGAAAACGTTTGCATTGTGATTCCAACTGACTTGCATTGGACAGAGTATCAGTCAGGTCGAATACGTTCACTTTTTAAACTGCCCTCTAAACGGTTTAATTAGTCATCATTGAACCATCGTGGAGGGGGAAAAGTATAGAGTGCTGAAACATTGGCGAAGCTTAATGGATTTTTAATCACCAATAACAAATCGTTATATTTGCCGCTTAGCGCTGAAAGGAACAAGGAAGCTGCCATCGACATGAGTGTGCGTGTGTGTGTGTGTGTGTGTGTTTGCGTATCTGTGGATATGCGTCTGAGCTGTTTATTTGAGTTTATTCTCAAACAATATGCATTAAGTACACATTGATTGAGTAAATGCCCCAAGGACTGCGCTCGGCTCCTGCCTGAGAGAGACCCACAACGACCATAGACCAAACAATGCAGCCAGCGGGGTGTTAAATGGTTTTGTCTGCATGTCAAATTACAGGAAGCATAATTTCAAGCCTGGCTGCGTGCTTTGGTTACCAAAAACCAAAGAAACAACCAAACAAAAACGACGCAAAAACCGAACCAAAATTGCGAGCATAAAGAAATAAAATAAAATAATAAAACAAAAGGTGTAAAACGCTTCAATTGTGCATTGTGTTCGTATCGCTAAAGGGTTTTTCGAGCCTTTTGATATTGCAGCTGAATTGTGCACCCATTTGCAGTTTAAATATTTGATAAGGCTTGCGAGCTCTGCTGCACTAATGGCTCTAGTTATATTTTGAAAAAGTCTTAGTTGTTGCTACGTTTACATAATTTATAATATTAAGTATACGTAAGAGGGAACTCTTTTTTTTTTAATTTCCTCTTATTATGATTTTATTTAAGTAGTGTATAGTAGTCGGGATTTATATTTTCATTTTTATGGCGTTGCTAAAATGAATGTAACAGACAGAAGAAGGCGTGGGTGATATGGAAGAGTGCATATGTGTAAACAGTTGAGTAAATCGATAATGTAAATCACTTATAATTAGAATCCTCGAACAATTGTATCTCATTCGTCTGAGTAAAAACATAAAACGTTGTATCTCAGACAATAAGCTTGTATAATAATCAGCTTATAATAATTATTATAATAAATTTGTAAAATATTTTATGAATTACATACGTGAAACAGCAGCTCCACGCGGAATTCTCTTATTCGGTACGTTTCGACAAGGTAAATAATTTAAGTGAACTCGTAAAAATATTATAGGTATGTAAAAATATTCTAATTATTTATTTTAAATTCAAATTATTAGTTTTTATTTATTATCTAATATTTAATATAATTTATTTTTTATTATTCTTCTTCATTTAATTTATTATTTATAATTCTTTCTTTCAGCCTAATGATAAATATAAATAAATTTCAACATATTTATACATGTTTAATCCAAATTATAGCTCACTTAAATGTTATGCAATTTAATATTGTAATATATATTTAAATAAAATACAAAACCCATTTAATATGCACTTGAGAAGAAATTAGTTTTCGCCGACAACTTTTCATCTCCACTTAGTGGAGAGCTTCTTTAGCTGCAGGTGGAGTGCAATTGCCTAAATTATTCACTTCATTTATTTCGCTTGAAATAATGAATTTGTTTATGGCACTGGCGAAGGCTGCTTTGTGTTGGTGTTCTATTAATTAGGCTTATTAAAATTGACGCTGACAGCTCTGCGGTTGTGGTTTGGCGGGTGTTTGAAGGTGCCCCAAATGCATTGCTCGGGCTATCAAGGACGCATTAATTAGGGCAATTGCTTGACTCATTTGCATTATGCACGAAACAGGCTGAAAGGATCAGCAGCTGCAGCTCATTACAAATGAAAATTAGCACTTAATATTGTTGAATGCATGAGCAGCGCGCTGCATTCACGGCTGCACCGCCGACAAACCCGAAAATATTGCGGTGATCTGCTGAATGCGGAAATCGTCCGGGCGTCCACAGCGATGCAAATGGAAAATGGAAAACGTTAGTCCTCTGCGCATAATGAGTCGCCTTTGTGCATGCGGGATGAGACTGATGATTCTGAGGTTTCGATGCGGTTGCGGCGAGCTTAGTTCAGGAAGTGCCACCAAGTCAGGACTTGCTGTTGCAGTTGCTGTGGCTGGGGTTTTGCAGCCAAAAAGTTAATTGTAAACATGACCCAGTTTGCTCGCTGCTCAGCCGTTCAGCCGTTCAGCTGTTCAGCCGTTCAGCTGCTCAGACTCATAGTCTCTCAGACAAGGCCTGGTCGCTTTGTCTGCGAGCGTTTTGAGTGAAGGATGCCGTTCGCTTTATTATGTAGCAGCTGCTGCGCGAAAGGATATTTGTTATGCGCCATTGTGCGGCGGCTTTAGATTATATGCCTCGCCTTCCTCCTGTCACCAAAGTTATTTGGGCGTGCTTTGAGTAATGGCGGCGCCTTTAAATATGCAGAAACCAAAAATGTTTATAATATCTGATGCGCGAAACGCAGCGCCAAAGGATTTCCGTCCAAGGCGCTGCTATATTGTTGCAGTTGCCTTGCGTGCAACAATATCCCAAGCGCCCACAACGTATTACCGCTGCTTGTGTGGGTGTGTGTGTGTGTGTGTTTGTGGGGGTGTGCAGGGATGCTGCAGTTCAAGTTAATTGGATTTGGCCAAAGTGCTACTAACATTTCAGCCACTGGCGGCCTTTCAAATAAGGCAGTTCTCCACCTCCTTTGCTGGGAAATCTGTATTAAATTCATATGAAATGTGAGAAAGGTAAAAGCGCTTTTCATAGTAAAGAATTGATGCATTAGAAAGTTAATTTGGATAGCATAGCCTCAATTTCCACATAAGTTTATATTTCATATCAGCATAGATATACCTTTGCCTATGTTAACTAGCTTAAGATTATTTATGACTTCTAAACATAATATTTTGTGTAATATAACAAGACTTTATTTACAGTTATCTTATTTATTATTCCAATAGACAGTATTTGAATCATATTTGTTGCTTTATTTAATTTTCTAATTTTTTAGGGCACTGACAGTTTCTAATTCTTTTACTTAATTTTAAATACAATATAATAAACATTAAAGTTCCAGTCGATATAGTTATGTTAAGCTCAGGCAGCTTCTTCTTCTTCTTCTCCATCTGTCAGACACGTTAACACCTGAGTTACGTGACAAACCTACCGCTCAACATTGTTGGAACATTCCGAAACACACAAATCGTATACGTAATTTTTAATACATATTACCGCAAAACGCTGTCATCGCAGCAGGAACAGCAGGCATCAGCTGCCAGGAGATCTCTGTCTGCCTTCACGGAATTCTCGGCGTGTATGTGTGTGTGGGTGTGCGTGTGTGTGTTGGTATGTGCACATCACATAAGTCAATTTTCAAGTAGATGTCCAACATGAATGAATAATGTGTAGTGTAGTGTAGGTAGTGTAGCTGACACGCACACACGCGCACACACACACTTGTACGCAAATATGCTTACCGTTTTAGAGCGTTCAGCTGTGCCAAGGCAGCAACACCAGTGAAAACTGTTACACAAAAAAAGAGGAAAAGAAAAGGAAAGAAAAGAAACCCTGAAAATGAAACAGAAAGGAGGGAAAAAGTCAAGTAGAGCAAAGTAAATTTTGCTTGGAGCTGCCAGCAGCCAGAATCCAGCATCCAGCAGCCGCAGCATTCTCACGGAGGGAGCCATACACAGCAATGTCGCAGAAAGTTATGCCATGGCAAAGACGCTGCACACAGGA
Organism: Drosophila meridionalis; assembly: GCA_035045145.1. Taxonomy (NCBI): domain Eukaryota; kingdom Metazoa; phylum Arthropoda; class Insecta; order Diptera; family Drosophilidae; genus Drosophila; species Drosophila meridionalis. Next base: position 1,409,477 of record JAWNPG010000037.1, read on the forward strand.
CTACTAGGATATGCATAAAACTATGCTACATTGGCACTAAAACAAACAGCAAAACCGCCGCATGGGGCGTTTCAACTATGTACATGCAAATATGTGTGCTTGCGTGTCTCTATGTGTGTGTGTGTGTGTCAGAACGACGACGAAGTTGATGTAACATGCCAAGGCGAAGGTAACAATGCCAGGGATGCGCTCAATTGGCTGGAGCTGGGGTCACGACAAAGGAAGTAGCTTCAGTTCTTTGAATTTGTAAACTGGTTCCTCAAAGTATGCATGAGTACCTTTTAAGGGCCAATTTATTGATATTTTAAGCACTGTTGAGTAAATTAATAATATTTCAGTAAGACAAATAAAAAGAGATAGCTGAAGTTGCATAAGAAATGCAGAAATCTATTTGAATAAATGCAAGATACATTATTATATGCACTTAAAACTGTTTATCTGAGAGCTAAATAAAACTATACCTTATCAAAATTGTTATACAATTTTATTAGCAATATTTCAACTTCAGTTTATGAACTGAACTAGTTATTTAACTATGATAATCATTAATCTGTATATTATCTTCTTATGTGATATATTGAGAGTAAACATATTAACTAATTAATTTTAATCAAATGATTTAACTAAGCAACTTAAATAATTGAGAGTTTTCGTTTGGCTGAACTATTTGCAGCATGAATGCAGCCAGTCTTTCTGGCTGGAAGCCAAACGAAGGACACCTGAAATGCCAGGCCTTGTCCGGGCCTACGCTTCTCACAGCTGCCTAAGTAAATGTTTAAAATATTTGAGCTGCCTCTGTCGATGTCGATGTCGATGCATGTTGGTAAAGTTTTCCGCCCAAAATTATTAAGATAAGTGGCATAAATTATGAGCAGAGCTCGGGCTGGGGCTGGGCCCAGGACTCATAAAAGCCGCTGGCAAGTAATCCATAGAGACGGGTGGCTGCTGTGGCGTAGGGTTGATGTTTGATGAGTGAATGACTAACTGCATGACAGTCTGTCCATGTGTGTGTGTGTAGTTGATCACTTAGGTATTGACAGCGCCGGACTGCATGTCGTGTGTCTGTGTGTGTGTGTGTGGTTGAAGGCCAACAGCAGTTAGTTTAATATTTATTTAATTTAATATGCTAATTGGATGTGATCTGTATGTGCGTGTGTCTCTGTGTATGTGTGTGTGGCAACAACTTTACGAGCGAGCAATTCATAAATAAATGACACTCGCAAAGTTCTGACATGTCACAGAATTCAGTTTAAGTTTGAACTGGGCCACAGCGACGGCTGCAGCGAATGTCGACAGTCGCTGCACAATTCTTTGGCTTTTATTAATCGTTGGAAAATTTGCCACAAAGACGGAAAATGCTGTCAGCAAAAACTTTGCGCGACAAATTGTTTTTGCGATAAAATTAGACAACTGACACGCGCGCGCGCCCTAATCGTGTGGGCTTCGCCAGCGGGGCGTGTCCGGCCCCAGCTAACGGCAATTTAAAAGGCTGCCAGTCAGCCATCAGCTGCAAAGCAATGTTAATTATATCAGGGCTACCCGAAGTCGGCAGCTGCAAGAGCAGCCTGTCAACCGAACCGTTGACCGTTGCACAAATTGCATTAAAACTGTTGAATACAGTGCACGAAGCGCTACGCGTTCGCTTTGGGCCATAAAAAATGTACCGCTTCGAAAGCAAATTGAATTTGTCGAGCGACATAAATAAATGGTAAATCAAACAGATTGCAAAACTTCTGCAGTCAGCGGGAAATTAAATTGCACGCCAGAAAGTATGCTATGAATTATATGTCCGCAAAAATGTGAAAGTCAAAAACTTGTCTCTCGCATAGCAATAAATCGAAAAAATCCAATATAGATGTGTATATATTTTAATACATTTATACATATAAATACAAACAAGAAATGCACCAGTGGGAAAAGCTAAAAAATATCAATGCACATGGCAGGGTAAGAACTGCAGCGCATGGATCTTACGATTTTTATGGCCATTTTGTTAGTCACTAAAGTTGCTGTGCGAAATGCACAAAGGATGTAAAAGCTACATAATGCTTACTACATAAAGAGTTTTTATTTTTATAGGAATCAGCGCACTAAAACAAATGCTATGAAAATCAGTTAATGATGGCGTTGTCAAACTTAAATATTTCAGATTTTATCGGCATAAAATAAAAGTGTTTTTCTTTATTTAAATATTCAATTAATATTTCAATATAGATATATAATTTTCTTTATATTGAATCATTTGAAAAAATTATAAATTCTGTGAATTTTTTTAATTTTCAGCTTTGTTATTGGTAATTTAAATTTAATAAATCCCAGATATTTTTTCCTCCACAAACTGAGATTTTTTTATTAAAAAAATGTAAAAAAATGTTTCAAAACAAAACTGTTTATTATACACATTTTTTATATTCAGATACTATAAACTATTATTGCATATATTTTTATTTTATTTTATTATATATAATATAGATAAGTATTTTTAAAATTCTTCGTATCTACGTTATCTTGTCATTTCATTTAAATTATTTATTGTAGTTTTTGTCACATTTCAATTATTTTATTTGAAAATTGTATCTAATTTCATTCGGGAATGCAGCGCATTTGCGTTTTCTTATGATTGAAGCAGCAGCATATTTATTGCAAGTGTGCTGCTTGCTTAACATTTGCTGTTCTGATATTTGTGTGCTCGCTCGCACATTTGAAACAGAAATAATATGAATTTAAATTGTAGTCAAGAAATGAAAATGTTCGCTGAACTGGTAAAAGCAGACGGGAAGTAGCTGAAATGACGCACATATGCGGCAAGCTGACAAAAGTCAGGCAGGCAGTCAGCCAGTCAGGCAGTCGGGGCTGGTGTTAAGGAGAGGGAGTTACGGCAGGCACAACAGATTGAACTTGCCAACATGCTGGGAGAGCGGAACCAAGTCGAAACGTCTTTGAATGAATGACTGAGTGAATGAATAAGAGTCAGCGTGTGCGTAAAGTGATTGTCGAATGGTGGCAAAAGTATGCAAAATATATGTCCACAGTGGGTGGGTGCTCGTATTCGCATTCGCATTTCTTCAATTTACTTGTTGAGCTAAGTCATAGCCCATGGTTTATCAATTTGCGCGTTGTTGTTGTCTCTCAGTTTGTGCGATGTAAGAAATTGCAACTGCTGTTCCTCAACTGACATTGACAGGCAACGGCTGCTGGCATTGTGAAATAGTTATTGGGTGGCACGCCGCCTGCGCCTCAACTCAACTCGACTCGACTCGGCTCGGCTCGGCCTGCCACACGCTGAGCATCAATTTGAATGACATTCATAGAAAAGAACGAAAAGAAATTGTGACATTTGTATAGAAATAGTTTTGCAGCTCCAACAAATAGTTTTGCAGATATTTTTTGATTGCCGCATACTTTAAGGGGTCGCCTCGGGGCCAACCAGCAACAATGCAAGCGGCATTGCAAGTGCAGCAGCAAGTGCAACAGCAAGTGCAAAGTTGCCAAAGTTGCTCTCCATGGATACTACAAATATGCTTCATAGCACTGTTTGCTCCTCAAGTTTTCGACGTTGATTTCTTTAGTACTAACATGAGAGAATTGTATTAAACAAGCTGGAATAGATATATGGAGAATTATAATACTCTAGGAATTTATTTATTTTAATACATGAAAATCTAAAGTGAATTTATGAATATGGCGAATTAGGTATACTTATCAAGTTACAAGAGAAATTTCATATTCAAGCATTGACAAGTGCTAAATATTAGTTAACAGTCCTTCATAATCTAACTATATTCCAATATTTATAATGTGAATAATACACAAAAGTTAAATTTAATTTAAGTTTTCTGTTCAATTTAAGTAAAATTCAATTTACGTCTATAAATACTTAAATATATATATATAAACTCCAAAAGGCACATACTCTAATAAATTGTGATACGAGCAACATTTGAAAATGTTGTTGCTTAACTTTCTGAGGCACTGTCAAAGTTGGGCGCTGCTCTGCTGTCTGCAGTCTTTGGCTTTTCCAGTGGCCTTGATAGCTATTTCCACATGGTTGGTTTCGTTTGCTGCGCATTTTCAAAAAGCTTAATTTCGCAGTTATGATATGAAAGGCAACGCATAGCAACCCACATTCCGCGGCAAATCCTTTGGCCCCCACACAACGAAGTCGAGGACAACGTGAAGTCTGACTGGGATGCTGTCAGCGAATTTGAGCAGGTCTCATAATATTTACTTACCAGAGCGACTTCATCAACAAAATGTGCTTTTATAGAAATAATTCAGTTTTTTTTTCCTGTTTTCTAATAATACTCTTACTTTTGACATACCCCAAGCAGTGTAAGAGTGTGCAAAGTGCGGCAAGCTGCAGAGCATAATTTATTTTGCATTAACATGCTGAAAACATTGCCGGGCAGCATTAGAGTGCAGCAGCTGCTCGCCCGTAGCCGAAAAACCACAGCTGCATTTTAGCATATTGCTTGACTTCGTTGGACTAATAGTTCTGTTTTGTTTCTTTTTATTAATTTCTTTAAAACACATTTAAGCTAGGGCTTGCATTCAGGCAGGCTTTACATATCATGACATATAGATATTTATATATATACGCAGTGTTAACTATGCTTGGATTGTATTATTGAATTTAATTCTTCTTCTCGGTTAGATTGTAGATTTGCTTAGCAACGTCCGAGAGCTGCACATCGATGGCCTTGGTGTCGTCGTACAGGGAAGGTGCCTCGCCTAATATGACAAATGTGCCCACCAGCGAGGCAATCATGAAGAGCCAGAGGAACAGCCGATCCATGACCATGGCCACAAAGCCCCAATCCTGATCCTCCTGTTATTGAATAAACCAAAAGCAATTACCACAAATGAGTGCAATGGAAATGTAAATGCAAATTACGCGATGCTCAACACACAGATTATGTACAATTTATAAATGAAATCTTTTTATTTTCATCAGTTCAATGAGGTAAGTGTATGCTTAAATTGCACAAAGGGTCGTATGAGCAATATTGGCCAACTAACTACAGCACGTTTTAAGCCCACACTTTGAGCGATTGCTTTCATTAAGCACTGACGCTTAATCTGCTTACGGCCAGCGCCCAGTTGGTTATCAATCAAAATGAACTTCGAATAGCAAAGCAAAAAAAAAAGAGCTGTGGCAACGGCAAAAGTAAAGCAAATAAAAATGGCTCAAAAAACAAGCGGCGGGAATGGAGAACAAAGCATTGGTTGCTGGATTTGATTGAATCGATGGATGGAGTCGTTGCTAGCCAATTGCCAGTCAATTGAACAAAAGCAATTAAAAGTGGATTTTGTGTGGTCTTAAAGTGCAAATATAGCAAAGCTTAAATAAGTCGAAAGAAATGAAACCAAAACAGAGAGAGAGAGAGAGAGAGAGAGAGAGAGAGAGAGAGAGAGAGAGAGAGAGAGAGAGAGCGCTGGACTTTTCACCGTCGGGCTAGTTAAACAGTTGAGCTGATCAGACATCGATAACCACTACAAATGGCAAGAAGAAACGCTCAAAGCGCTTTCTGCGGTTTTTTTGACCATGGTCAAGCTATATTCACTTGAAGCTTCGGCTCCTACTTCAGCAATTGGCTGTCGCTGTCATCGTTGTCGTGTACGTTACTGTGGCTGTCGTTGCTGTTGCTGTTGTCGGTGTCGTTGTCGTTGTCGTTGTCGTCATCGTCCGGCCAAACGGAATTTTCAATTAAAAATTCAATCAGCTGCAGCAGAACTCACCGCATTGAACTCATCCTGCCGTTGCATGTGGTGCTGTATGAACATGACGTTATGTATTGCCTTCTCCAGCTCAAACGGATACTTTTTGCGTGCCGCCACATCACTCATGGAGTCATCCAGGCCGGAAAGGACCGATGGCAGTCCATTGTAGCCGCTCAGTGTGCTCAGCCCACCGCCCAGAGCACCGACCAAGCCACTGAATCTGCAAGAGAAAGTTAATTCCCGACTATATAACCGAAAACGCACTATGTTGGGACGTTTGTGGAATTGCAAGGGACACAGAGCTGAACTGGAATTCCAGAAGAAGAGTATTAAGTAGCTGACTTTTGTATTTAAGTTCTTTTGCTCCATCAAGTCTTGTTGCTTGCTTATATTTCAAAGGTTTTCATTTTTATCTCTACCCACATATTTTTCCAGTTTTTCCTGTTTTCCTGTCTTTTATGGCATTGTTTTCATTAGCTTTAATTCTCCTTTTTTACGGGTTTCTTTCATATTTCAAGTCACAGCGCGTATAAATTTTCTTTTTATCAACTTGTTTACCGCGGGCAGGCTCTTTGTTTATCATCATTTAATTTTGCATTCCTGTTTCGCGACAAGAATAATTTTTTATTTCCTAGAGAGCTGAAATTTTTACCCTTTATATTTACTTCTTGAACTGAATCACTTATACATGTATTCTACTTTACTTATTATTTATACACATTTACTGGAGAAAAGTGAAAATATCTAAATATATGTATAAATATATATTCTGTGTCTATTTGTCTATATTTTTGTAGAATATAGTCAACTAATAAATTATGCTAGTCCTGATCATATCTCTTGTCTCTCATGTTCCATAATTTTATTGAGCAACTCTCGCATGGGCCACTTACCTATTCGTTGCCGTAGTGACATGCATGCCATTACAGCCTCCGACGCCAACGCGTCCCTGCATGCGACGTATTGAATCGGGACTGGAACCGCCGGAGTTCATTTGCATTTCGTCCATCAGGGCCTGGCCGAACTTTGTTTTGCTAAACTTCAATCCGTAGTTGATCTTATTGGCGGCCAAATCGCGCAGCAAGTCCTTGGGCACACGCATTAGCAGCAGCTTGGGCAGGCGCTTGATGAAGAACGCCCTTATCCAGGGCCGCATTTTGTGTGTGCTGGGCTTTCGATAGTGTATATTGAGTATTATGATGGTGATAACAACGCTCAGCCCGACCAGTAACATGGTGAAGAGAAGATATTTGCCCAGCAGCGGCAGAGCCAGCGAGGTTGACGGTATGATTTCCGATATGAGCAAGAAGAACATAGTCTGTGAGAGCAAAATGCTGATGCAGAGCGCAATCTTCTCGCCGGAGTCAGCGGGCAGATAGAAGACCAGCACGGAGAGGTAGGAGATGCCCACACATGGAATGATTAGGTTGACCGTGTAGAAGAGTGTCTTTCGTCTCAGTGTTATGTTGAAGAAGATGTCTGAACATTCCATCAAAGCAAGCGAGCGCAGCATGAGGGAGAGAGAGAGAGAGAGAGAGAGAGAGAGAGAGAGAGAGAGAGAGAGAGAGAGAGAGAGAGAGAGAGAGAGAGAGAGAGAGAGAGAGAGAGAGAGAGAAAGGGAGAGAGAGAGAGAGCACGAAGAGAAATCCACAAAGTACGGATTTCGGTTTGGATTGAAGATTTTGATAGTGAGTTTGGGTAGAGCTTTCGCGTGCGCATATTGGCGAGCAAAGTGTGACCTTTAAACTCTACGAAACTCACCCGGATACGGCTCGGCACAGCACGGATAGTACTTCTCATGGCGCTCGGCGGGCACGCCTAAAATATCCCATTCGACACTCGGATAATACTCGCGCAAATCAATGCCAATCTCGACTTTATTGTCCTTATCGTTCTTCTGGTTGATGTGCTTTAAATCGATCTGCAAAGAGAACGACGGCGTTGAAAGAGCCATAAAACGCATCAAGCTTAAAGGCACTTAAAGCCAGCGGGCGTGACGCTCGTCGACGCTTGGCCACGTCCAACTCATTCTCTCCATCACATCGTGAGCGCTGTAGTCGCCTGGAGGCGACATCTTCATCTCCGCCTTGAGCTGCCTCGAGCTGAGGCTCAAGTGCAGTCGTTAAAAGAGTAGCAAATTTAAATGCGTTGACAATGACTAAGCCGCACAGTGGAGAGAACGTATCATTAACGCCACTTAAAAACGGGTTATATGGGGCCAGTGGTTGAGTACGCTGTTATAGTTTCTTAATTATAGATCATTAACTGAATCTTTATATACCTATCAAATTCTATGGTGATTTTATTAATTAAATATCATTTAAGTGCTTTGAATGCAGTTGAGATTTGAGAAGTGAATTAGCCACAGTAGAATTTATTAAAAAATAAATATACTATAAAATAACATTAATATAAAATATATTTCTATTGACAATTGTTTTTTTCTGAAATCTGAATCTTTAACTATAAAATTCTGTGTTGTTTTAATTAGTTAAATTTAAATTCCTTGAATTCGGTTGAAAAATTAAATTAAAATTTTTCTGAAAATTTCAAATTAAATAATTATATTTTTTTTTTTCAATTATTAAATATAATTTAAATTCTTTGAATTCAGTTGAGACTAAAATTTTGTATACATAAAAAATGTTGCGGTGCTCCCATTAATTAAATATAGTTTTAATTGTTTGAATTCTGTTGAGATTTTATTACTATATTAGTTTAGTCGCTGGCTAACAATTATGGAATTTATTAATAAATAAATATGCGACAAAATAATATGTAAAAAAAATGTATTCACTTTAACATTTTACATTGTGATTTTTTTTTTTTTTTTTTTTTTTTTTTTTTTTAAATATATTACAAAAAGGTTCACTAATAAGTTATATAATCTCAACCACTGTGCGACGTCCGGTCAGCGGAAACGGAAACGGCAACGGTTTGTGGGGAGTCGCACTTTGCTTTAATTTATGGCCGCGCATTTTTATGACAGAGACACGCCGAGTCGAGTGGGTCGCTATGAGAGTTTCTTTTCTATTTCTATTTCTGGCTTTTGGGTGTAGGGCAGGGGGAGGGGGTGTGTGCGTAACGGTAACGTTAGACAAGTTTCAATTACACTTTTACAATTTCTCAGATTTTAATCTGCAGCGCAGCCGACGCCTTTTCGATGTTCGCCTGGCATCTTAGGCTTGTAAGCGCGCGCTCAGCGCTCATATAAATGGATGCCCATAAATCCATAATGCCACGCCCCATTGTTCATGCACACTTACACTCACACACACACACGTAGATAGATTGAGATAGTATATGAGTGTATGACATACCTGATCGCCGTCGTAGGTCCAGGAGCCAAACTTCATGAAGCACGTCTGCTGATCGAAGGGAAAGTAGCGCACGTCAATCTCGCAGGATGACTTGAAAATTGCCGGCGGGGTCCAAACCACCTTTCCCGTGTAATGGAGAATGGCCTTCGTCATGGTGGTCACCACGTACTCGCCGTCAGCGCTGCGGCAGTTCAATGCAAACTGTAGTTCAGAGATGGGCTTTTTGCTTGGCGGATGTGGGAGGACTCACTTGTTATACAGCACGATGTCGGGCAGCCAGATATGCTCGGATGGCACATAGAGCTCGGTGACGCCGCCATATTCGGATGGATCCCATTTGAATTTATGATCCTGCCATTCATGTTCCAGCCACACATTGGTCGTTAGAATTTGATCTTTGAGGTTCTGTGTGCAAACGAAAATTAAAGCCGCCGCTTTAGATATACCAGCGCACACAGGACGACCATGTATCAAGCAGGATTTGCATTTTTTCTCGACTACTTTCTGGTGCAGCTGCTGCTGCTGTACCTCCTACATCGCTTACACTTGGTTTCTGCCACTGCGAGCACTATGTCCTGTGTCCCAGGGTCTGTCTGTTTGTTTGGCTGACTGTCTGCTTGCGCTCTACCCCTATCTACATCCTCCCCTCCCCTTCCCTTTCATGGGGCAGGGTATACTCTGCCCTGCCGCTAATGTGCTTTTTGCTGTCAGTTTACGGTTTTTGGATTTTTGGCTTGTTTTATTACCTTTTAAGCCTCGTGGTAGCGGCACTTTGTGTCTGTGTCTACCACCTCCCCCTAGTCCCCGCAGCCCCCACTGGCCTAGTAAAGTATTCTGCAGTAATTGCAGTGTGTGCTTTGGCTGCTCCTGCTCCTGCTTCTGCTCTTGCGCCGCACGACATTTGACAAATGCTCAGTCGTGAACTTTAAGCTGGCGTTACGAAAACTATGCCATAGTTTATTTCTGAGCAACTGAAATGAATTTCTGTTGAAATGTTTTATAAATTAAGTGTCAGACTGCTGAGAAATGTGCATAATATCACATTAGCACTAACTAAAAAAAAAAAAAAAAAAAAAAAAAAAAAAAAAAAGAAAGGATGGGTTGTATTGATCTGGTTTTTTTGGAGAATGTAGGAAAGTATAATTAATTATGATATATTTATACTATATTAATATTAAATATTTTTAGTTTTTTTTTTTTAAGTAATATAAAAAAATTGTTATTTATAGTAAATTCATGGGAATTATTATCCGAATAGGATATTTTATTTTGTTTGAAAATAGAAATATATTGAAGGCATAGAGCATAATGAAATTTATTTTTAATCATTGCGAAATATTATTTAAATTATATGAGAAATACTATTCTAAATTTTATGTAAGTTTAAGTTCAATGTAAGTTTAATATTAGTAGCTATGTATATTCAGATTTATTTAGTAATACATTTTCTGTATTAAAATTTTGAATTAGCTGCATGGATATTTTTTAAAACATACTTTTCAGAGCGGAAAACCAACACACAATGAGTATAGACTTTTTATACCCTGAGCCCATTTTTTTGCAGATTTTAATTTTGCTCACCCTTAAAATTCGTCAATTCTATTAAGTTAATTAAGAAAATAGCTAAACAGAACATCTGTAAAAAAGTGTAGCTGCCCCACTGCATAGGCTTATGACCATTCGGACTCTGGACGTCTGGCGGCTTCCCTCAATTGGTGTTTTATTTTTTTATTTTTTCATGTTTACGATTGAAAGCTAGTGGCACTGGCACGCAGTTAGCAGTTTACATTTTTCGCCAGACTCGATAAAATGACGCTAGCAAATGTAGCGCAACGTCGCTTGAGTGCTCCATTGAAGCGCTTAATTAAAAAAAAATCGCCAGCGCCAGCGCCAGTGCCATAGCTGGGCACTCGGCTCGAACACTAATGTGTTTCCGTCCAAGTTTCGCAATTGCATTAATTATTTGGAGAGTGCTTTCGAGCCTGTGCGCTCCAACATTATTGGCTTACCAAATCGATGAGCTGCGAGAGGCGTAGACCCAGCTTGACTAGCACCGTGTCCGTGTTGTTGCTGACGGGTCGTATGAGCCGATTGTAGTTGCTTAGCAGATCGTCGTAGAGTCGCTTGGCATCCGGATTGGCCTGCACCGTTTCGCAGAAGACCAGCAGGAAGGCCAACAGTAGGCAGAGCAGCTTGCAGTGCCGCCAAATGTCCAGCAGGACGGCCAGACGTGGCCGAGCCCAGCGCCACATGACGTCACAGCGCAGTTGAAGCCTTGAAGGCGCTCGGCCGGTGTTTTATTGATACTAAAAACACGCGCACAGGTTTTTGTTTACCTTTCGGTCTTGCCTGGTGTGCGTGACGTAGTTGCGAGAGCAGCCTTCGTGTCGAGTTTCCTTTTAGTACCTGCGATGAGCTAAAAGTGCCAATGCAATAAGTCTACACTCGACGCACAGCTGCGCAGCGCCAGCGCCGACGCAGATGAGGCGCATTCGCTCCAAGTGGTCGGCGGCGACTGCGATGCCAGCCTGGGCAGCGACTGCGGCAGCAGCTGAGCGGCAGAGCAGCTGAGCTGGAACTGAGCTCGTGTGCCTAGCTCTGAGCTGCACCCATGCAGCTGATGTTGTCTACGAGCCGACTGTGCGTGCAAATAAATTAATTTGGCACAGAGAGATTTTCAAAAATTATAATTAATAAACAAACAAATAATTACTCAACAATTATTATTAAATTAATTTATACACAGCCTGGCAAATATATTGAACTGACTAGTTTATTTTGATTTTCACTTGTGGCTTAGCTCTGGCCCGCCGTTCGCTCCGTGCTGTCCTGCATAGATATTCACAGAATTCATACTGACGTGCGTTTTGTTTTTGTAGCCTGCCTTGGCCCTCTCAGCCAAATTGACGCAGCGACTGCGGCGCCAGCATCCATACAGCGCGCTGCTTTGTAGCTTTGTCGCCAGCCGCGCGCAGATGCTGCGCAGCGCCTGCGCAGTGGGCGTCACCCTGTTTTTGAGTGCCGCCGACAGAGGTCCCGGCTGGCAGTGTGTGCCTGTGTTTTCATTTAATCTTAGCCATTTTGTTGCCTAAGCCAAGCCCTACGCCGTCAATCCCTCTCTCTTCCACGCTCTCGGTCTCGCTCTGGCTCTCTCGCGCCCTCTCTGTCTGCTGTTCTCTCTGTTCGTGTCTGTCTCTGTGGCTGGTTTGTTTCTCTCTTTAGTTGTTAATCCAGCGACTCCATTACAACTTCAATCGCTCCGTTTGGATGCTCTCCTGCTTGCGAACGAGCCACAGCCCAAAAAAATGCTCATGCAAGTACTTCAAACAAAACTTTGCCCATACGAAAAAAGCACACACGCACACATGGACATAGATTTGAACGAGCACACACACTCAAACACTTACAGTCATACGCCCTGTTGTAGCATATATTCCACATTCGTTTAACCAACAACCAAATTTTTCGTAATTGTCAACATTCGTTAAAATGCACGTTAACATGCAGCTAGGACATATCTGCAAAGTACACACCCGCACACACTCACACTCACACCCACACTCATCCTCACACTCACACTCACCCACAAACACACACCTTTCAACAGGATTTTGCATGTTTACCGTTGCAATGTTGGCAATGCTCAGTTTTTGAGTTCTGGTTTTGGTTTTGGTTTGCCGTTTGGTTGAACCCCGTTCGCATATGTGTCATATTGCGATTTTGAGTTGTGTCTGCGGCTTTATTGTGCCACAGCAATAGCAACTTCCACCCACTCAAAACTGTTCGCTTCTCAGTAATGTGTTCCGACTGATGACAGCAACAGCAACAACAGCAGCAACAGCCGCAGCGGCATCATCAACTTCAACAACAACGACGAGGGCTACAACCGCAGGACACTCCATGTTGACGCCTGTCCTTTGACAATTGCACGCAGCAGCTTCTGCTCTCCCCACAAGTAGACACTGTGAAGCTTACTACATGTTGTTGTAATATTGCTATAAATTTATTATAAATACAAAATAATCGAAATTTGTTGCTAATCACAATTAACTTTGTGGTCCACATATTTGTTGGATATTGAACTTTGGCTAGAGATTAAAATATTATATATTTATTTTCCAGTATAATAATTATGTATGAAATTTTTGCCAAAGATTAAATTTGTATATATTTTTTTCTTAGTAAAATGGGATAATAAGTATAAATTAATATTTTAATTGCTATGTTTAAGTAAGAATTATTGATAAATCAAAAGCTGGTTAAATACTATTATTTGTTTTTTTTTTTTTTAAATTAACACAACTAGTTAATTTAAAGAGAGTTGAAGTTGCAAATGAATTGTTTTTATGTTATATATTAAAATATTATGACTTAATTTTTATATTTTTGAACCAAAATGTATATATTATTTAGATATTGCATATTTTGCAAATCAATGTATTATTTAAAAATCTTAATAAAAAAAAACATTGTATATTTCATTATATATTTTTAAATTATTGTTAGCTCTATAATCTACTATATTTTAATAAATTATAAATTTTTCAATTATTAATAATCTTTTAAATTTATATTTTTTTTTATATTTTAATAAATAAGAAAATATAATATATTTTATTTATTGTTAATTAATTTATCGACTATATTTTGATATAATATTTATACACATAAAACCCATTATGTTCTTGTTTGAGCTTGCCAACCTCATCGACATTTTAACACTGCAAATAGATGACTATGAGCAAAATAATAGTTAAATGTTCTCACATTTATTTTTCGAATTTTATTATTTATTTAAATGCGAAAATTTTGTTTACCAGCCTTGTGATTTTCACTAAAATATGGTCGCTGTGACCCCTTGCCTGGCATTGGTGAATGTTGTTGCTGTTGATGTTGTTGTTGTTGCTATTATTAGTGTCCAGTGCGTCCCGAAAATGCCTTAATGATACATGAACTTTGTCATTGGGGCTGGCACTGAGCCGCGTGTGTTTTATGGCTTACGGTCAATGGCCGTCGTTTGCTTTTTAGCTGCTTTCGGGGCCTACATCGAAATATTTGGTCACATCAGCAATTTTCTTTAGCTTACCATGAACTGGAAGCAACAACAACAACAACAGCAACAGCATCAGAGGACTACGAATCAATTTAATGAGCCAAGCATGCGCCTGCTGCTGTTTTTGTCACGGTCAGATTAAATCTATGGCGGAGTCTATTAGCTGTTTTTATATTTTTTACATTTTCTTATGCTGCTACCCTTTTAAGGGGCGCCCTTTAAAGCTGATGCTGCTCAGTTTTATAGTGGCTTATTTTTTTAGTTTTTTCATAAGTCATCTAGTATGTGTGTGGTGGTTATGCTCCTCTCTATGATCCATCGCCGCGCATATTTTATTGCTGGCAATATAACAAAGCAATCAATAGTACAAGAACAACAACAACGAGCACTGCGGCACAATAACAAACAACAAATTTGCTTGTTTGCAACTCGAACTTTGATTCTGCGTTTTTTCTATTATTTGTTTTGTTTTTATTTTTCGCTGTGGCTTTGCACAACAACAAGAACAACAAAAGGGAGCAAAAAAAAAAAAAAGAAGAAAAACCGAAACATTTGTTATATGCAGTCGCCACCAATAGGTCAACAAAAACAAAATAGAACTTCTATAACAAAAAGTTGCTCGACTATGAAATACCCATAAAACTATTAAAATATTTTTGCTCATATATTACATCTCTTACAGTCCATTATTCGCACTTAAAATTAGATCACATTAAAGTAAGTTGATTAAAAATATTTATGCAGATAATGGCTTTTCAATTATTACGTGGCTTTTCAATCATTTGTATTAATTTCGTGTCGGTGATAAATTTCCCATCGATGTTGCGCAAAGTTGAGAGCTGAGGGGTATTAGCAAAGTTTACAAAACAATTTCGACAACTCTGCTTTTATCATGCTCAGATGAAGTGAAGTTGAAGCAAACACCTGGGATAACGCGACTGTGTGGCTCAGTGGGTAACATGTACAGCATGGAGGGTCCGATGGCCACCCATTCATAGTTCTCTGACTTTTTGATTTTAACCCGAAAGCCCGGCCACCTCTAACACCGGGGCACATAGAGCAGCAGAAGCAGAAGCAGAAGCAGAAGCAGAAGTGTGCACAGTGGGTGCGGTGGGAGCAGCGGCGACGCAGCGGCAGCGGTAACGGCAACAGCAAGAAAACTCAATTAAAATTTAAATTTTCAAACGTAAATGACAAAACTTTCTCAACTATAAATAATCGGCAGTCGCTCCACTTGGCTCGGTTCGGTTGCCTGCCCTTGCAGCCACTTCAAAATCTGACAAGAACCGCGATGCTGGCTCTCACCTCGCATGTTGCCCGCCAACGTCCCACATTACGCACTCTGTCCCACTCTGTGGCGCCACCCTCTATAAAGAGCGTGCGTAGCTGCGTGATCGAAAGTTTTGTCTATGCTCGTACAATTTATCTAACTTTTATAGCAACCACAGCAGCGGCAGAGCCAACCAAAAAAAATACGAAAAAAAAACCATTCGCTGGTTTGGCCAGAAATTAATTGCAAAACTGTATGGTATGTGGGGAAGGAGAGCAATGGCGGCCAGAGGGCGGTCGAGTGTAGCGGGAGGCCAATCACAATGAGCGTTTGCCACTTGAACAACATAAAACTGATTGCTGTAAATCTGGCCCATTGGGCCTGGCCAACCCGCTCCTTTGCAGCGCCCAATCGAGCATTGTTTGGTTCGTCAATTCATGGGCTGTGCTTGTCGTGGCCATTGTTGACACGTTTAAGTGCCGTTTGCTTTTATCAACAGCGTTCACAACAACCACAACAGCAAAGCGAAGCCCAAATTGAGGCCTCAATAGCTTCAGAGCCACTGCCAGAGCCAGAGCCAGAGCCCGAGCCACAGACCGTGTTCGAGACAGACCCAAGAGCGACGTGCACATAACATTTTTACAACGTTTTTAATTGTTTTTGTCAACTGTGAATTTCGTGGCACTCTTGAATGTGGGACGACCCATCAATTTAATGGCATTTTCGCGTGAGGCACAAAATCAAAGCCGCGCACCAACGGCATCGGCATCGGCAACGGCAACGCCATCTGCCAGTCTGTCAATTAATGTAGATAACATTTTATGATGAGCAGTGACAAGTCGTCTCGAAAATGACAGCGCATTACTCGCCCATTGGCGGCTTGTTTATTGCGTCCTTAAGCCCGATGCGCTGCCTCCATAAAAACATAAAAATGATACATAGTTTTTGGCTGCTCTAAGCGATATCATTAATTGCGCACACTTCACATGTAGCTGGCCAATAGGCACACTGATACAATCGCTGACAATTTGCCCGGCACACGAGGCGTATGCGTAATTACATATAGATAAATGAATAATATGTCATTTCGCTGGGTGAGTGTCATAAAGGTCATTATAATTCTAAGATACTCATTAAATAAAGTCATACTCTTAAATAAAATGAAATCAACTCGAGCTGTTTCTCTATTCTGTTATCTTAAACTATATATTGAAATTTCAGAAACGTTAAACAATTTTATATTGACTTATTCTAATACACTACAGTAATTCAAATAACTATTTAACTTTAAGAGCTATCTCCATCTATTGCCTTGTTGTGAGCGTTATAAATTCATTCGTCCTAAACAGTCTAATCATTCGATTCAGTTTCACGCAATTACTATTACCTTAATTCGATTCGAAAGCGGTTTTCATCCTCGCGCTTTCGCATAAACTAATCTGCTACTAATTTGCTTGCCGCATTATGGCCAAGGCATAATAATATAATATTATATATTTTCTTTTTGCTGCCGCCACGCCCCAGCGCTTTTGCGCAGCGCAACACGCCCACACAGTTGTGCGGAGGCTGCCGTAAAGTCATCAGGCGTCTGACTTAACAACTTTGCAGTGACAAGTTTCAATGTCTTTTTTCGCGAGCGCGCGTGTTACTATGAATACTTTGTCAAGTTTTTGCTTTTAGACAAGCTCGTCATCGTAGGCAGCGCCTCCTGCTCGTCGCTGCTCGTGCCCATCTGTAATCCCATTTCTATTCGCAAAAGTCTCCCCAAACGTTTATGGCGCGTCCTGCCTGGGCATCGCATTCGTCGCTGTCGCTGTCGCTGTCGTCGTCATCATCATCCTTGTCGTCGTTTCGTTTGTGCCTTGGCTGCGTCTTTGTGTTGCTTGGCTGCATTCGAAAGTTCACTCGACTCAAAAGTGTGATTTACCAAAGTCACCCAAAACACCGAAAGTAAATTAACTGTTACAAATGTGCGTTTGTATCTATGTGTGTGTGTGCCTGTGCGGTTGTCTATGTATGGCTGGCTAATCATGCGTTTATTGCGCAGCGTCTACGATGCGTATGCTTAACACAATTTTCGTTGCGTCTAATCAAGTTTCATTGAGGCTGTGGGCAAAGCTACTCAATAGGGATATTTAAAATATCAAAAGAACATAATTAATTCAAGTTCGTCCTCATGTTGAAGTACAGACATACGGACGCCTGCTGTGGGCGTAATAGAATTCATATCAGTCACAAAATTGGCTTTTTGTATAGATGTATAGATATGTACATGTTTATTAGTATTATCTTTATCAGAATTATCTGAAGCACTATTAAAATATTTATTATAATAAATATGTACAATAAATAAATATCTGAATATTTGCCTAATGCAAAAGATAAGTATGAGTCGTTCCTTGAAAGTAATTTTATTTCACTAAAAATTCAGCACATTTAATGAATTCTCTTTGTTTTTATATAGTATATTCTTGATATTTGATGAACCAACTTATTTAGTATTTATACACTTTATAATTTATATATATATATTTGTTTTGCAGTTCTTACAAAATTTTATTTTTTAAAATTTTTTTATCGTGCTGAATCACGACCATTACATTAGTTTTATATTTATATTACATTTTTAAGTTAAGTTCTGGTAACATTAACATTAAATATAAAATAAGATAATTTTTTTCAATTATTTATTTATTTTTAAGCTGAAAAATTATTGTTATTATATATTTTTAATAAATGCATGCAATTGATTAATTTAATTCCTAAAGGTGATCTTGATATACAAATTTGTGATTTGACTTGTATCAAAATTTGATACAAACCTAAATTGGCCAAGATTCCATTTTCATTCCATTGTTATTTATCTGCTTAGATTTAATTGTAAAGCCAGTTAGCACAAATGAATAAATACGATAATTTTCTTAGCATTGTCGATTGCGCCACTTCTCGCTTTCATTTAATATCGTCTATATTCACATGAAAGGTGAGTCCGTCTTATTTGTATCAGGTAGACAACAATGGAGGCAATGAAGCTTAATTGAGGTCAATTGAGGTAAATTGACGATAAATATTTGACTTTAGCGTCCGAATATAATGTTTCTTGTAATTGTTTACAGAGGAATTCGCACTTAAGCGGGCAAGATAGAGAGAGAGAGAGAGAGAGAAAGGAAAATAGATAATGAGAGACAGAGAGAGAGAGAGAGAGAGAGAGAGAGAGAGAGAGAGAGAAGTCAAACATCAATTACGACATCCAGCTGTGATAGCTTTTAGATTAGAATTTGAATTAATAAACGTGGAGAAGTTAAGCGATTGATGGAAATAATACTTAAAATACCTTTTAACTGAATGAGAAACTTATGTATAAATTAATATAATTGGTCCTCATTTATCAATTAAACTCCATTTGATTATACAACAATCCCTTTTGTGAAGTGTTTATATTTTTGCGTTGCTTTTTCCTAATGAACAAACGAATATATATTATAATTATCTTGAACTAGCTTAGAGAGAGAGTTTATATTTTGCAAATATTTTGCCAACTTCATGAATGGCACGCCATCGTAATTTCTTTTTTCTTTTGCTTTCTTGGCTGCAGCGAGCTAACAAATTGTCCAACAATTGAAAGGACTTTAGCTATGGCGACTGCGTGAGCCTTGGCACTGCTGCTCGGCATTTCCGGTTTCCGCTCTGTTGTTAGCAACGCCACGTTGTATTCCTTATGACTGGAAACGTGTCCCTCGACTGGTCTTTGAGATACCCTGTCTGAAAAGTATATGCACTGAAAAGTATATGCAATAAAAACTTATGATTTATTTGACCCGGATTAGGGAATATTATTTGAAATGCTTACATCTGAGGACAAGTGCTGAGCTTAGGGCAAAATGACTTCTGTGCGTAAAAGTCCTTGCGGACAGCTGAAGCAAGAGGTTCTTATAGTCGGACAGGCTTTATTTAATTCACTTTCTCCTGCCTTTGTCGCATGCCTCTTGCCGTTTGTTCTTGAAATATTTGTCCTTCATTATCATAAGGCTTGTACAAATTGACAGAATGCCGGGCACGAGCGATATGACAACGAAAAGAAGCTTTAACTTAAACTTTTAATTGCATGTCTTGAAATTTGTGCTGCTTACTTAAGTCCCCGTCACATGGTTGCCAATCAATGCGTTCGGTTAGTCATATTTATTCTTATTTTCGTGAAGCTGTTTCCCATGCTGAATAAAGCCATGAAATGCGCAGACATGACCTGATTGAGTGTCATTTGTTTGGCAAATGTGCTTCGACATCGATTTACTTACGACATTGTCTGAAAATGTCGCCTGACATTGATTTCGGCTGTGCCAGTTATGGCGTCCATTTGTCACGAGCGTATCGAGTTGACATATGATAACCAGATGAGATTGCAGTTGTCTTCCTTTCTATTAAATGGTCAACTAACGACACATCAAGAAGGCATAGAAAAGAGTCATTCTGGACCGCAAAATATGTTTCAAATTGCATTCAAGTGTTGACACCCATTAGGCACTGCAAAAAACAACAAATCGAAATGAGAATATGGGAGCTGTCTATGGCAGGCTTCAAGCTATATTTGGCATCAATTTTTTGTATTTTAAGCCGCAGAATGCCTAACACTCGAGTTGCTAGAGCCACACAACAGCCACAGCCATAGCCACAGCGACACTCACACATACACACACACACACACACTCACACTCAGAATGGCATCGAGAACAATGCAATTGAAAGTCAGAATGCAAAACCAAAAGCCCAAAACCCAAAATGTAAAGCACAAAGTCAATCCAAGAATTTGCCAAATGCAAAATGAAACCAACAGCCAACAAGCAGTTAGCTGCTAAAGCCCAGAGATACATTTGCCGACACAGATGCAGATATGCGTACTGAGCTCTGGCTGCGTTATTTCTGTTGGCTCTCCAGAAGTAACCGAATGAAAATCAGTGCGAAACCTTTGAAAATTTTAGCAGCCAGTTCTCATGTTCGCAATTGCCAAGCACTTGGCATTTGTATAGTCGCCTGCTGATACCGAATTTCCAACACTTTCTTGCCATGCCCTATCTATCAAGAGGTATGTATGCACATTAAAGCCTCTTACTTGTGGCTTAAATCTTTTCTATTATTGGAATTTTGTTTGGCTGCATTCGAGTGAAGCAATTGACTTGGCTTTGATTGAAATGTTGCTATTAGAAAATTTGAATGCGAAATATATTATTATTTCGCACTACACATAAATGTGGATTTTAATATGGGTTTAATTTAAGTTAGTAGTTACTAGGAACTACATTTGGAGCACTATAAATAAGAGACTTTTCAGCTAATGCAGACAAATAGGATATATTATATTATATATCAAATAGGATATAAAAAAAATCAGTTTAATTTAAGACTTCAGCTTACATATTAGAGATATTTCAAATAATATAATAATAATAATAACCAAAATAATAAAATTAAAATATGAAAAACGTTTATGACTCTATTAACGGAGATAAAATGATTGATATAAAATTAATTCTAATAATAATAATAATAATAATAATAATAATAATAATAATAATAATAATAATAATAATAATAATAATAATAATAATAATAATAATAATAGCAATAATTTTGTAATTATTTTAGTGTCTTAAAGACTTTTATTTATTTAATAATTTGATAATAATAATATTATTAGAATTTAATTTATTACATTAAAATATCGAATTCATTTTTGGTACTCTCTTGATTAGAGTAAATAATGCTAAAAAATTTATAGGAACAACAATTATTATAGTACCTTACTGAGGGGGTGTAAATAATAAACAGAGTAAATAATGCTAATATAATTAGTCTTGTATATTACAATTATTATAGTGTATTGCTGAAAGTGCCTTTGTGCTTCAGTCTTAAAGTAAGATAGTTAACAGTTAAATATAATAATAATTATTTCAGTTTCCTACTGAAAGGGTATATTGGCTTCCGTATTTAAGCAAGACAGTTAACTGGCTGCTATTTCAGCTCGCGCTGTTTGTTGTCTACTGTAAGCTGGGTTGCTCGATTCTGGATGCGTGCTCTTGGCGTTTATGTCAAATGCAGAATTTCCGTTTAATACTTTCTGCACTTGCTGTTTATTGTTGGCCCTCGCTCGCAGCCTGGCAGCCAGGCAGTCAGGCAGCTTGACTGCTGTGTATCTGTGTGAGTGTTTGTGTGTGTCTGTGTCTTTTATTTTAAAACTTGTTGGCTTTGCTTGCATATAGCTTTAGGTAGTTAGTTGGCTGTATGTTCGTTCGCTGGCTTCTTTATCTGCCTCTTGCTTCGAATTGCGAATTTCTTGCTTGCGGTTATATTTCGCTTGTAAATTGTTTGGCTTCGCTGGCTGCGCTGCAAATTGCTTCAATTTCGTTCAAGTTTTGTGAGCTTTCTGACTAAAACTGTCGCTCATAAAGTTAACATAAACATTTAGTCGAGCAGGTGCTGGCTGACAATTTGAAGAGTTTTTCACGCAGCCGGGACGGCAGGGCGTATGAGTGATAACCAGAAGCTTCAACTGAAGTGCTGCTGCTAGAGTTGTAAGAGTTGTTTTCCTGGACCAAGTTTCGTCAGCTTTTTTCATATCTCACAAACTGCTAAATCATTAAATTTTAATTGGTTTTTATTTGTTTTATTATTTGTATTGTTGTGTGGCGGAAAAGGGCTGTAGAAACTTTAGAAAGCGCCAATTCATTATAGGGTATTGATTGTTGTTGTTGTTATGGTTGGTTTTTGCTATTGTGGCAAATGTTTGGTGGTTGCTGCGGCTTTGGTGTCCTTTGCTTTGAGTGGCCCAGCAAAATTTATGGTTGATTAACTCTTGAGCTGCTGCTCTCTGCCCTCTGTCCTCTGGCCTTGCTTACCAGCAGCAACTGTGTGTGAATTTAGCATGCATAATAAATGGAAATTTATTAAGCGGAAATAGTTGGGACAATAACATTGTTATTTTTTTTATGAACTTCAATTATGACAGCTCTGCACCAGATATTAAGGCTTTAAACCTTCACATTGCAATATGTTTGTCCGCTCCAACAACTCGTCTTACAATCCAGCTGCCATAAGAAATCCACTTAAATTCAGCTTCTTTTAATACCTCTGTGTTGCTGGTGATATAATTTCCAGGACTGTGTTGTAGTAGTAGTTTTCAAAGCCTTAGATCGGGTGCTCATCTCATCTTGGCATAGAAGGAGCTTGCTCTTGCCGCACTCTGCCAATTAAGTAACTGTAGCAACCTAAGATTCGCTCTTCAGCTTGGGCTTACTTAGAGTGCTCAGGCATTACTGTAGCATGATTGAAATTATTTCTGTGTTCTACACAAACAACTTACACACACACACACACTCATACACTCTTCGAATATATTTTTTTCTTCTTGTATCACAAGCATAGACGGAAAACGCCGTCAGGAACAGCCGCAGCAACAGCAACACAAAATGCATTCTGCAGTGGAAAAACAATTTTACACGGGATTATGACAAGGGGCGGATAGGGGGCACGTGGGAAAGTTGAGGGCCGCACTGAAAAGGTGGCTCGAGTTGGGCAGCTAATAAAGCGCAAACATGGAGCTGCATACACTTTTGCTAACTCGTTGCTTACTTGTTGCATAATATTTTGGTTTTATTAGCGTGCAGCCAACGAAAGCCCCTTGGACATAGTGGACCAGAAGTGAGTGCTGCAGCATTCTCTTGAATCTTGGACTGCTCTTTCAATGTGATTGCTTTAGTTGGGCCAATAACATGTTTTTAGGCTAATACAATTTAATGTTGGCCTGAGCCACAGACCCGCTGAGCCTCCTTGCTGCTGCAGCTGCAAGGACACAAGGCAGCGTAAATGTAATTGCAAGCCGAGGTGCAGTTGCTGTTGCCAGCTGGCAGCGTGGCAGTGGCAGAAACCTGTAATACGACTTTACTAACTCTCTGCACACGTGAGCGATTCGTTGAGGCCAAATATGTATATGTATATAGTTGTATATATATGTGCATGTTTGTGCTTAAATGAATGTTATTTCAGCCAGTTAAAGTGAAATGGAAATTGAAAAAGAGTAGAGTCCGAGAGCTTACATATTTAGAGCACAATTTATAAACATTTCTATTTGAATTTCATTACAAATTCTGGGAATTATCCCCATAACTTTACTAAATACATTCACACATCCATTAAATATTTTCTCATTTGACTTTGCTTCCAATTATCAATTGCAAACGATTGCATAGATTTTGATAAGCGGACTGTTGATTATCAAAATTGTCAGTTTGGGAGCGGGATTGATTGCGCGGTGCTTCAAACTGATAAACTGTTTGAAATTACAATTAATACAATAATTCGTTTACAAAAAATGTATAATAATTTTTAGTAATTATACATATATAATTTAAAATGATTTATAGTATTTTTGATCGCTGCAATTCGCACGATTTCCATTTAGAATTTGTGGAGCTTATAGTATTACGGTGAATTCAAATGATATTCAAATTTATTTTAACTCTGAAGCTTAACTCAAATAAAATAATTTTTATACTAGTCCGATTGTAGGAATTTTAAATTAAATATTTTAAGCGTAAGCAAGGAGGTAAAAAATGCTTTTAATTAAGTATTTATTTATTTTTAAAGTTTTTGTTCCACTATTTCAATTATATGAGGAAATTCAGAATTATTTAAGCACATTATCTGAATTATAAGATTTTTGTAATGTCAGTTAAATGAATTTAAATTATTTTAAAAGTTACCTTTATTCAGCAATCTCACACCATTTATGTGAATTGTGTTTATCGATAGCCTTAAAATCAGCAGCCAATTTTCCGCAACTTGGATCCATCCATAAAAATCTCTCATAAAAGAACCCTCGAACTTTGACATATTGTATTTTATAAATACTGCCATAAGAGAAATGGAAGACAAACAGGAAGCCAAACGCAGACCGCAACCGAAAGGGAATTCCGAACCGCGGAAATACGCAAGATGACAACATCAACGACAAGGACAACTACAAAATAAGGCAAACGGTGCAAGCGGAGAATAAGAAAATAATTCGAGCAACGGGCAGACGGGCAGAGTTGATGACAAGCAGATTACGTTTCCGCTGCCGTTGACAACCGAAACCGGAAGTAAATGAGTAGCATATTAATGTATTTATAATACAAACGGCAGATGAAAACAAGAACTAAAGCTTTAGTTGGGAGTGTCCGACTGGGAGATACCCTGAAGATTGCACGATCAGCGAGTGATTGCCTTGTATCTATGCAGATACAATTAGTATTTTCGAATTAGCATTTTTATCCTTTTCAGTCAGTGAATGACCGTGATAAATCCGAAATTTAGGTAAAGTTCAAATTTCAGAAGTCAAACTCAATTGTGATCCCTATATAGGAAGTAATATATTTAATGATTCTGTATAGAAGCATTTATACATACAGACAGTTAAATTGGCGGTCTCAATAGGTCCCAATAGGTCATCTAAACCTCCCTCGGCCTCTCACATATACTTTAAAAAAAATCAGTAGACCCCCAACTCTCATTTAAAATAACGTTAGAGTATGAAAATATACAGACTCTTTATTCTGCACTGTCTCTTTTCTTAGCAAAACAAAAAAGAGCCAAAGCAGCACTCAATAAAAGCTTAAAACAAATAGAAACTTCTTTTCCGCTTGTCAATTCTGATGCGACTTAGATGTGGACTGTTTACTTGACATTTAGGTAGACAGACAAATATAGCAGCTCCAAAGAATATATTGCGTATTAAAATAAAAGAGATTTTCTCCTATGGTGTATTTGTAAAGTGAACGGAAATAGACCCAGCTCACTCAGTGACACCAAAGCGCACACATCTCACATAGGAAACTGGTTGGAGTGCTCTGCCCGAGGTTGCCGGACTTCGAGATACGCTGAGCTTTCTGCTGAGCTGTTATCAAATATTTTTCTCACTTTAACAGAAAATATCCATAGACAAGACAAACAAGTCAGAATCTAAACGCCATATTTGATGAATATAATTCTTGATATGATTAGGCAGACTTACAGAAGTACAGAATGACAGGGCTATAGTTGGACCAGATCGAGCGTATATACATACATATCTACTTTGTTGAGTCGACTACACCTTTTTCTGCATTTTACATATATTAAAGCTACCCTGAATTTAAATTTTCAATGGGTTCAGCATATACAAATGCTCACTGAAAGACTCTGAATTGGTTTTTCTATAGCTGCAGAAAATGCTCTATTAATATTAATCAAAGTGTGGGTGGCAGTTGTCGCAAATTAACTGACTGACAGAACCTCTCGAGCGCGACGACCCTTTGACATACACTAACAAAGTTTTCGAGCCATTTAAATTGTTTAATTCGTTTGTGCTATGTTAAAATCTTTAACTAGATGCTGTGAATAATTTAAAACTAAAAATTAAATATATGCAAGTAGCTTAAAATAAATTTATTGACAAAATAAATAATTCAATAATGCTGAGTTATTAGAAAAAAGGGTATTTGCTTGTATTAAGATCTATTAATTTTGGTTTTTGTTTGATTGGAAATTTCTTTGAGCGGAGATCCCCGGCGTAGTCGTTGCAGGTGAGGTAAAAGGTGAACTATCACTTCATTCGAGCTAAGTTGAAGCTATAAAGAAGCTATAAAGAACCAAACAAACACGCATGTATGTGTGTGTGTATGTGTATATATATATATATATTATAAATTTAAGCCAGCTTATTTGTATGCATATAAAAGTGGATGAGTGTAGGAAATAAATTCGAAAGTGGTTGAAAGTGGCTGCTATTTGCCGCAATGCTTGGCTTGTAAGTCAGCGAGGGGTCTAAGTTAGATTAAATGGCTTAAGAAGTCAAGCACACACAGACACATCAATACACACACACACAGACGCACAGAGTTCAGCTTGAGCGTAAACGTGACGTATGAGCAATGTCGCCTTGGCTGCGCGCTCGACACCGTCTTCATGTGTGCATTGGCAGAAAAATTAGTGACCCTGAATTAAATCGTCATTATTTTGAACTCACTCAAAAACAGTCAAGCTTACACACATATAAATAGATATATATGTATACGTGTATATATATATATATATCAACATATGTATATGTGCGAGTGAGTGTGTTGAGTGTTTGCTGAAAAGCGAATTTAATATGAAAATTCCGCATTACGAACTGTTTGTCGTTTCACTTTATGCAACACACTCAGTCATAGTCACTCCCACATATACACACACGCACCAGCAATCCTTTGTGCCTGTGTGAGTTTTGCGATTGAAATTCAATTACTTGTGTCCTTTTTGCTCACAAAAAAAGAGAGAAAAGCGAAGCATAAAAAAACGGCCAGCAAAAGTTTTTGCCAAAGCGCCGCCGTCTCTTTGAGCGGTATTTTGGCGCGTCTGTGTCTGTGTCTGTATGTGTGCGTGTGGGTGGTTGGGAGTATGTGTATGCGTTGAGCTTTATATCTGGTAAATGTCATCTCGCAGCAGAGCTGAGCAGCAACAACCAAACAATCGACTACGCTGCAAACAATGGGTCCCACATTACCCGAGCGCAACTTTGAACAACTATGCGAGGCGCGGGCGGAGATAAGGCCTACGCTGTGGAGGGGGTGTAAGTGTGGTGGTGGGGGCGTAGGCGTATAGTGTGGGCTAAGTGTGGCAGAGGTTATTTAACTGTCCACCATTTACAGCTACCCAGCTTTGGTATTTGCTCTTTGAATTTTTATCGCACGCTTTTGTGTAATTTAGGTAAAGGCAACAAGGGCCAAAAGCCAACAAAACGTTAACAACAGATACGGCAGAGAAATTGCGCCGGAATTGGCATTACGTGCACTAGTCCACTATAGCGAATGCACAAAAACTAAAGAAATTAAAGAGCTGAATGCTCACATTACAGATAAAATGAACAATAACTAATTAATGTGTTCTATTTGTGTTATTTATTATTGATTCAAATAAGGTATGCTAACATTCATACTATACTGTGCATATTTTATTTAACTAATATGGAAGATTAATTTATATAAAACACAAAAATTGATATCATATGCTGCATACTGGGTATCTTTGAGTCGTATACTCTCCACTTGATCATTCGTTTGTTATTTATTTGTACATTTTATGAATTGTCAGCCAGCGGCTCTAATTGGAGTGACACACATTTCATGGCTTGCGCCGAGTAAATATTCAATCAACTGTTTGTCTTTGTGGTTTACATGGCTGTTTACAGATACGTGCATGTGTATGTGTGTGTGTATATGTGGTTGCAACAGCCCCAACTCATATAATTTGATTTTCGAGCAAGCCTCGCGCCCTTCGCATATAATATTTATATAATATTTGTATAGCACATTTATTATTACATAAATACATCTATATGTATATGGAGCAAATAATAATCATATCAATTTTTCTATATATTGCCTAGAGCAAAGCTTCAGCGCTTCGAAAAAATTACGAATATTTCATCTAATCTGAGCTATGGTTAAGAAGTTATTTTGGCCTCTGTAATAAAGGCTAAAAAAAGCTGTTGGAACCATGCTATTTAAATGTATTTTAAATGATGATATTTATATATGTTTATTCACATATAGATATACATATATATTATTTTTAGACTTGGGAGCTTTTAGCTACAAAAAGTAGACCCATTTGGTTTATAGTCTACACCTGCAGTTAGGTTATAAAATCTAACAGACTTTGAGCTTTGATTATGAGCGCGAAATGGTCCTTCACTTTGTTGTGTTTTTTTTTCCCTGCTGCATAATCTTCTTTGGTTTATTGCTATGCAAGGCACCGCAGGTGCGTCGAATAAATAAATGTAAGAAAAAAATCTTTTGATTTGTGCGACCCTAATGAGCGGAACCCTTAGCTGGGCTGGAAGAATCTTGCAGCGAATCATGTAAATGCTGTGCAAATAGACAGACGCAGAAAAGTCCCGCTAGTCAGTGGAATGGTTCAGGTTCAGGATACTAACAAGGATACTGGGTGTAGGCCCGTGCAGTTAGTCAAGTATTAGGCAATGTTGCCCACTTGTCAGCTGTTTAGCCGCCGGCCGCACGCAGCCCTCAATTGGGTTTATCCGTGGAGCAAGGACCAATTTAGTTTTCGGTGCGTGCCCATCATCATCAGCATTAGCCGGAGCTGGACCGTGCATGGGTGTTTGGCTGTAGCAATAACCATTGTTTCTGTTATAAGATAAATATACGAGTGGCGGGTGAGTAACTGTGTTCGCATAATGACGCTAATTTGGCGTGGTCCGGTTCCACGGAAGCGGAATAAAGGCAGCATTC
Source organism: Drosophila meridionalis (assembly GCA_035045145.1). NCBI lineage: Eukaryota > Metazoa > Arthropoda > Insecta > Diptera > Drosophilidae > Drosophila > Drosophila meridionalis. The sequence goes on from JAWNPG010000037.1 coordinate 1,438,142, forward strand.
CCTCCGCAAATAACTTATGATATCTATTTTTCAAGTCTGCGCAGTCTTGCCTAATGACTGGTGATTTAACAATGGCATTTATTAATTAAAACATATGTCGTTCGCACAAACACACAATAACACACCAGACCATCCGCCCACCCACACACACACCCTCACACTCAAACATTTACCCTCGCAGAGGACAATCTATTGATTTGCCATTACGCATACGCCAGGTGGGCCGATGAGGTGTTCCTATAAAATGCCAATCTCTGAAATGAATTGTGTGGTTCTTGCGGCTACTGAGTCGCGTATGTTCTCAAGCACATAAATACGTGTAGGTGATAATTGATAATCGATTGTTTAATTTCTTATTGAATTCTAGTGTTTCAAATGAACAACAAAATATTCTCTCTATATATTTATAGGAATAGTTGTTTTATATATTCGAGCTACTCCTTATCTAAGCCATGCTAATAAGGTTTATTTATATTTCGATTACGAGGCCCTAATGTAATTGGCCAATAGTTATTCACGTTCCGTGTTTTAGGCGCTGCAAGTGGCAACTCTGGCTACATCATTATCGCTGCTGGCAACACTGGCTGCCACAATATTTGAAATATAGAGAAGTATGAGTGGGGGCTAAAGGGGAAAAGGCAACAACAATGGCTCAACAGCAAATGAAGTCACGTACGTGCGATTTTTCTTCTGCTTTGGGGGCACATATTAAAATACGTGCGTCTTGCTTTTACTATAACTTTTACACACACACACACACACACGCGCACACACAGATGCACATTAATGGTGGCATGATGAGGCAGCTAAGTTTGTTGTTGTTGTTGGGGCTATCTCACAAAAGGGCTACAAATGGCTTTAGGCTTGTTGGTTTTTTATGTGGATGCGTGTGTGTGCGTACGTGTGTGTCGCTGCATGCGTGTGTGGTGCGTGCATGTGTGTATATATATTTGTTTCAATTTCAATGACTGCAAATAACATTTGCACTTAGTAAATAAAATATAACAAACGCATCTTAAATTTACTCGGCGCGCCTCTTGCGTTTATATTACGAATTTTATTTTTTTGTTGGTTTCGTTTAAAGTTAATATTTTTCTCTTTTTCTATCGGCCTCAGTTTCTCCGCCTCTCGCTCTCTTGCTGGCCAGCAGACAGTTTGCGCTCATTTATATTCCGCATTGTAGTTGTTGTTGTTGTTGTTATCCAAGCAAATTAAAAAAAAAGAAGAAGAAATGTTTGCAAATGCACACAATAGCCAGCAATGCGCCAGGACACAGGACACTCCGCTTGGCCCATTTTCCTTCTTTCACATGTTGTATGTAGAGTAGAAAACAAAGCGCAGCAGACCAGGGCAGCGTCCAAAAGGCCATTGCACGATCAGCAACCCAACTTGCTTTAAACTAACACGGCGAACAACGAGAGCAACAACAGCCAGTTGAGCAACAACAGCAACAACGGCAGCAACAGCAAAAACAACAACAACAAAAACAACAAAGTCAGCCTTGTTTTTTGTAATGTTTGCCGGCAAAAGTGTTTGCCCGACTGCAGTTCAGTTGCTCCCTTGGAATGGAGCCCGGCCTGACATGTGCCCGGGCCGTGCTTTGTCACAATTCCCTTGGCTCGACCGGGATGTGACTGTGGCTCCGGCTTGCAGTCGTCGTCGCTGGCAATGCTCGTCGTCTTTATTTGTATGCGCCTTGGCTCCTTGCAACGGCCACTTTTGTTTTGGATTGCGCCAAGCTCATGGCATTCCCCCTCGTTTGGGCTCCGTGAAAGGGACTTTATTGAATTTGCTGTGAATATGCAAAATGGCCAAGATATCTTGAGATTTCCTTCTGGCTGCATTTAGATTGGTATTATGTGTGTGCTTATGTCAGCTCAGCTATATGCGCTGCAATTTGTAGGAAACATAACAATACGAAACAAGCTCTTCATGTTTGGCCTGTCCGAAATGTTAATTGCATTTGTACTAAATACCGACTAATTCATATTTGATTAAATATTACATTACAATATACATTGTGACACTGATAATGCATTGCATTGTAGTATATCTGGCCAATAAGCTGACTGTGAATGTGAGCAATTAAGAGGTGTTTGTTCAAAGCCTCTTTGAAGGCAAAGCTGATTTGGCTTATTACCTGGTGAATTTCACAATAATTTATATCTGCTGGTAAAGATGATAATTATATAAAATATTTATTATTACTTGTGAATGATTTGTAATGAGTTTGAATGTAATAATTGCCATCCTTTTCCCTACATATAAAATCTGCAATATTTTCTCAAGTGCTCGAAGGAAATCTTACATAGTCAATTTGCAATGTTCGCTGACTTCAAGCTAAAGCTGCTTTAATCAGATTAAATATTAATAATCTTGAAGAAACACTGTTTCAAGTGATGCCGCTTTAAAGTAATTCGAGGGCAAATTATTGTATGAAGTTTCCACTTTCATATAAATTTGAAATTTATTCAGCAGTTGCAAATTCATAAAATATTCAGTTTAGCTCATGTTAAATTGCCTAGTTTACAATTTAATCCGATAGATGAAACTAATTAAGGTACATCAGTGGCGACTTAACATTAATCTTTTTATAATGAGATTCAACTAGCGTTTGCTTAATGACTTTTAAAACCATGTCCATTAATTAAAGAACTTGTTATGCTTATCGTTGTCAGTGTCTGAATTATTTACCTGTTGCCCCTAAAGGTAGGAAGAGTATCGCAGCTGTTGTATACCGTGTTTGGTTTAACCTGCATAAACTAAGCTGCCGTCTGTCCTACTCTTGTTTCCCGGCTCTAAATAATGTTTGACCATTTGATTTTTGCACCTTTTTCTGAGGAGGAGGCTCTCGCCTTTTGCCGGTTCATTTTTTAACCTGTGGTGCGGTTTTCAATTTCATACTTCATTCGTTTCGAGCACCACATTCTGTGCTCCGCTTTGGCCTGTCCTTTGGCTGTTGCGTTGATTTCACTCTGCCGTATCCCGACGCGCTTGTATTAATGGCATTTATTATTTTCTCGTTACACGTTGACTTTTGTGCCGCAATTTCTCAAGAGAAACGCTTTGTCTTCGGTTCTGTTCTGCTCTGCTCTGTTCTGTTCTGTTCTCCGTCTCTCTGGCTCTCGTGTCCTGTGTCTTGTCGTCGTCATCGTAGAACGAAAAATGGCGCAACAGCACAAACGATAACAAGTGACAAGGATAAAGTGTAAATGTTGTCAACAGCGGCAAGCTAAATAGTTGAGGCCCTGCCATGCACTTGGCCCACCCGGCCCATCTGTCCCACCTGTCCCATCTGTCCCACCTGGCTGAAAGTGGCCTCAATGTCTGCGCTTGGCAGTTTTTCTTAATTTCTGGCCGGAGCCAAGCTGCGAGTCGCCCGATAAAACGCTCGACTTCGTCTCCAATTCCAAATGCGACTCACCGACGTGCTTCTTGGCGGATTTGTTTACCTTTTAAATTTGAATTTATTACAACCAAAAAGTAGATGAGAATGAGCAGCGCTTTCTTAATTGGAGGTGCCATTCCATGACCCAGAACTTGCCGGCCGAACCCTCGTCACTTCGGACAGCCAAGTTTCGGAGCTACCAATTAAGCCAGAGTGTTAGCAAAAGCATTGAAAAGAAAACTTTTACAAGCCGTATGACATTAGTTCATTATACTTCTTCACGAAATGTAAGAAGCCATATTGGTTGTGTCTAATTGTCATGCGTCGGTTACAATATAAATTGAATATATATATCATGTATTCTGATTGAGTTAAAATCAAAAAATTATATAAATTAAATATATTGAAAAAATAAAAAAATGTTTATTTTATTTATTAAATAAATAAAAATATCAAATAAATGAATAAATAAAATATGTTATTTATTTAATATATTAAATTTTTTAAATTTATTATTTTTATTTTGAGTTAATTAAATTCAATAGAATTGATATAAATTAAAAATATTTTATAAATGAAAAAGCTGTTTATTTTAATAATTAAATAATTAAAAATATTAAATAAATTAAATGTATTAAATAAAAATAATATGTTGTTTATTTTATATTTTAAATACATTAAATTTATTTTATTTATTTTGAGTCAAATGTATTATACATATTAATACATTTTTTTCTATCAGAAAATTATATTTAAAAGAATTTAAGTTTTATTCCTAGATCGTGATTCATCTTCTACAGTTCCAAATGAAGTCTGGTTCGACACTGCTGCTCTCGGTAGTACAGGGATTTTGAACTCTCTTTTGACATCTCTACTATGCATACTTGATTTATTTATAATATATTCGTATTTATATATTCTTCTGTTCACCTTGAAACATATTTTTAGCACGTTTTGTGTGCTAAGCTCACCTTGAAAATTGAAAATGTTTTTGGAATATGCTGTGCTCATAGTTGAGTACTTAATAAAAATGACTTTTAATTCCCTCGATGGGGGCCTTTGTGTATTTCGGTTCTTGAGTAAGGAATGCAGCTTCTACTGAAGCTTAATAATCATCTTATGTAAAAATCTACCTTTGTGTGCGTGCGTGTGTGTGTAGGTGTGTGTGCGTGCCTTACGGTCAGGTGACGATTGTCACGCAATGACGGCGCCTAAATGCAGGAAACGCTGTTTATTTTTATTGACAAACCCGAGGAGAATGTGTGCGAAATGTGCGTGCACGACTTGGACTGGTTATCCTTTATCCTGTGAGTGTTTTAAAAACAAACTGTGTGTGTGATGTGTGTGGTGTATGTGTGTTTGTGTATGTGTATGCTGGGCGTGGCTGGGCAAGCTGACTGATGTTGTTGCTGCTGCATTTATAACTACAACAGCTTCGCCCATTTGACATGGCTTGCGGTTTGTTAGCTGCCTGCAAGCTCCACTCTGCGACAATATCGTACGGGAAATTTTGTTATTCAAAACACGACGGATTACCGTTCATTCCGTTTACACACAAACACATATACACAGACACGCAGGGAAGGCAACCGCAGGCAGCACCTTTAGCCCGCCCATGTACCTCCGATTTCCTTCCCACCAATGCTGTCTCTGCCTCCGTCGCTGTTGTCGTTGTCGTTGTCACACGGCGCACATTTGTTAGACACTAAGCCCGTGCATACTTCTGCCAGACTAGCTGCTAGCCTAGAGAGCATACATGGACAAGGATAAGAATGTTTATCGCACACACTCACACACATACACACTCATATACAGTCACAGACCCGTAATGTACTAGAAGCCAAGCCTCAAAGCAACCGCACGTGCAAAACTTGAACGAGCGACGGCAATGACAACAAAATGAGCTGCGCAACCGACTTTAAGTTGCGGCCATTGTCTTGAAAGCTGGAATAGCGCTGCTTGACGGGAAGAGTCCCGTCACGCGATTATGGCCAGCTGCCCACGCCACTCCCACATTTAAAGCGTCCTCAGACGGGGTCGTCTGTCGTTTCAATTTGTTGCGCTTTTCATTTGATTTCATCAAATGCTTCAGGTAGCTACTTAAACACGTTTTCGATTAGCTCAACTGCTGACATCGCTCAAGTGCGACTCGCAGCAGGATTCGCCGCAGCAGGACACTCAACACCTGCAGTCGGCGCATTTGCCGAGGCGCAGTTTTGAATTTAATATATATTTTAATCAAGCCAAAATGCGCACAAAATTGTTAATATAGCTCGAATGTTTATTGGGTGTGCTGATAAGCCTTTAAAGCAGCTCACAAATGATGGAGGAGAAAAGGCAAAGGCAAAAAGTTAAACTTTTGAGTTTTTTGAACATTTGTGTTGGCTTTTCTTTTAAGAGAGTTACAAAGACAATCTTTAAAAAGCTAATAATTTTTCTGAAAGGTAAGAAATGTAAGTTAATTTTTTAAAATTAATACTTAATAAAATATTTGGAATTTATTCCAAAAAAATAGTATTTAAAAATAAGCAAATATCAATTACCTAAAACACTGTGTATTAATATTAAAGAAAGTTTAGTAATTAAACTATACTCTAATGTTTATAGTTTTAATTCACAACTATTTGTAAAACTAAGAGGAGTGAAACCAATATAATAAAAAAAAAATAAAAAAATAAAAAAAAAATAATAATAGAACTTAATTTTTTGCATGATCTACATACAATTTCTGTTTAGATAATTTATATTGGATATTAAACTACAAAAATCGTGGCTCTTACAAAATTAAGTTCTTTATTATATTTTTATTTGTAAAATATTCTCCATAATATGTAAGAATTATTAATGCACATGGCGTATACGTAATATTTGCATCTAAAAGGGGAACAAATCGTTTCTAAATAAATTTTCAATATGGCACACAGCATAAGTTGACTAAACGAGGTCTTTAAGTTGATGTGCTGACTGCGATGGCTGCACCATCCAATCGACCCACCCAGAGAGACATTAACCAAACGCTTCGTTCAAAGCAGCCACAAGCTGTCATAATTTTATATTTTAAGCTGCCGAACGGCGAACAGAGCGAACATCAACGAAACGAACCCAGCAGAGAGATAAGGAGAAGTGTAAGAAGATGGGCGCCAAGTGAAGTGAGAAATCTTTTAAAATAAATCTCAAAGTACTCTAATGCTGTAGCCCGTTGTCGCTGGCAACGTGCAGCTGGCGCTATTAGCGTCAGCCTGACCCGAGCTGCTCCTCATTGTGGGAGAGTCTCGAAATACGAACAGCCACAACGGCACATCCATCCATCCATAATACAGCCTGAAGTTACGTCGGCGCTGGCAGGACCTGATGCGGCGTGTTGACAGGATATTTACTGGATTTCTATCAATATAGCAGCATTAACACGTACGCGTAAAATGAAGGAAGAACGTGAACGTGAACGTGAACGTAACTAATGTCTATCCCCGAGTGATATACAAAGCAAAAAAAAAACAATGCTGAATGAAGGCGGCAGAGAGAAACAACGCCTTCGAAATTGGAAAAATTGCCCGGGGCGTGCTGACTTCCTGTCTAATCATATTTTAATAATGTTCATGTTGTCCATGGCAGCAAAATGCCAAATAAATATCAAATAGATACTACAGATCTTTAGCGCCGCTGACAAAAAGACACAGGCAAAGGCAAAGGCAAAGCCAAAACTGTTGCCACAATTTATTTATAAACTCATTCATTTTCAACAGTTGCCAACTGAGAAATGAGATCCCATTCTCGGGCAGGTGCCGCCGAAAGGACATAAACCCAAAAAGGGTATCAGGTGTTTTGACAATGCGGAATGTGTTAGCTAAAAATAGAAATTCATAAATTTACAATTTATTTTGCCTTATTAATATTTCGAAACAGTGCCTTCAAATATTTTATTCACTGCTGTCAGCCATTTAATAAAAGTCATATGTTTTCTATTAGGGCTAGAAAATGATTCGAGAGTATTTAAATGAAGCGTTCGATATCGAGTTATAAATTTTTATATCCAACATTTATTCAGATTTATTTATAAAATCTCTCAGAGTTAAAAGAAATCTATATATTTAAAGACAATTTCAATAAATTTGAAATAAATCTAAAATACTATTACTATATTTTTTTTACAAATTGACTGGATATTTAGTAAAGCTTTAAAAAAACACGGCTAACATATTAAAAAATAAATAAAATAAAAATACCATTAATATGTATATTTAGGTAATATTATGGAATATCTTATTTTAAATATAGTATATATTCTGGACTCTTACAAGTGTTTAAGCCATCCGCAGGCTGGTATTTTCTTTAAAAATAATAATAGAAGGCAGTGAAAGGGTATTTTGAAGCACGCAGCATTTATGGAGCAAGTTCTTTGAAGTATTTTGTAGGCATTTTAAGCGGGCTTAGGAGGAGGCCAAGTCGATTGTTGGAGGCCAAACAAAACTGGCACACAACAACAGTAAAAGCTAGCACAGCAGCAACAGCAACAGCAGCAGCAGCAGCAGCAATAGCAACAACAACAAACATAATAACAATAACAAAATGAGTATTTGTGCTATTTAAAATTTGCTTTCACAGAACGTCAAGTGGCCGAGAACAGCAGCCGACAAAGTGCCACTCGGTCGAACTTAACCCCAGCGCGTGTTTTCACAATTTTGCTGGCCGTCGGCTGGCAGTGCGGGGCTTCGCTTTGGCTGGAACTTTGGACGGACTGACCGGGGACCCGAAGTATAAGTAGGGTTTATAGAGTAGTGCAGTGCAATTGTTGGTGTGGCCGCCTTTGTCGGGGGCCTGATGACCATAAATAATTAATGATTACTAGGCCAAAATTACAGTTAGCTCACTTATTTGCTCATTTGCAAATGAAGGCCAATTGATGCCGTTGGCAAGGGTGAATTTTGGGCAACAGTTTCATTTATTTTATCCACAAAGTGTGCACAAGTATATTATATATATTTAGAATATATATGTATAGCTACTACTGGCTGGGCAGCTAATTGTGGCTGCTGCTATTGCTCGAGCAGTTTTTGTTTAAATATTAATTTTGATTGTTAAAATTGCGTATCGCATCAATCTCTGCCATCTCACTCGCCGCTCGCGTCGCCTCATTTCAAATTCATGAGAGCTTGGGCCGAAAACTTTTGTTATTTATATTTTATACAATTTCATGCCGGCTGCACATAAACAAAATTATCATAGCATATCAAATTATGAAAACCACCAACAGCCAGAACGACCAATCGACGAATCAATCCTCATTTTTTTCCTTATTTTTTTTTTTACATACATACATAATTCAGAGCAGCCAGCCAGCGTCTGAGGAGGCGAAAATATATGTATACATATATATGTATCTTCTTTTTTTTACAAATTACACTTCCGCTCAAATGGCGGCCAAGCATGCGCTTCATTGGTTTTGATTTTGTTTGCTTGTTTTCTATTTGCTCCAGCCAAAAGCTCAATCAGAGCTCAATGAATGCAGCTCAATTTTTGAATACATTTGCTGATTGTCTCGCCCGCCGAATTCAATGAGTGAATAATGACTCCTCAATACCATCTAGAATTGAGCAACAAAATTAGCTGTTTACCTTGTTCATAAATTCAGTTCGAGATCATCAAATAGAAGCTAACTTAATTCCATCCAGCGGAGAGGAGTTCTTAGAAATTTGAATTTCCTGCTTGTGGTAGAGTAGTGTTCAGTCAACCGATAACTATTTTGTTTTTATAGTGAATTGAATTTATACTGTTATATATATAGAGTGGCTTTAAGACAGACAACCTGTTTAAGTCAGATTCTCATGTATTAATATAGTTCATCGGGGTTTTCAATTTCTTTGATTTTTCCCCCAAATAATTAAGTCATATTATATACCATGTCATATTTCTAAGTAAATATCTAAGCAGAAAAGGTCTAGTTCCTAGTCTAAACTCTTTAATTATTGTAAGATACCATTCACAAAAAAAAAACTGTAATTATAGCAAAGAGTGAAATAAATTGAAATTGAAATTGAATATAGTTCATACCCAACGAAGTGGAAGCGTTTAACAGTGAATAATTACTTTTTATTTATTAATAAAATCGATCGAAGTTGGTTAACGCATCTCATTGAGTTGGCATTGAGTCATGATCATAGTTTTACAGTAATATATTTAATTGCCCTACTGAAGTCATATAGACTCAGCAGCTGGCATCGAGTTGAATACGAGTTTAATTAAAAACTTAACAAATTGCCGTTGTCCCAGTGGCGGGGCCTCGTCAATGTGGGGCTCGAAAACTTCCAGTCACTTCGCATTGAGAGTGTTGACGACAAACTATTGAAGAACTATTGAAAAGTATTCAAGCGCAAGTTTGGGTCCTGTACAGGCAGATAGCATGCGAAGTAATAGGTGTGGGCGGGGCAGGGCAGGGCAGGGCAGGGCAGGGCAGGGCAGGGCAGGGCTTTGGTATCTGCCAGCGATGCCTAACTCAATGCTGGGCACAAAAACTGAAACGTAAGAAGCGACAGGCGCACAAGTAGAGAAAACGAAATTCTTTCTAAAGCACTCAAAGCCCCAAAAGCGTGCAGCAGCTCACACACACATACACTTTACACTCGCATACAGAGAGACATACCCTCTTTCAGTTTGTTGCGCTGAAAAGAGGATAAACTGCATTTTTATCTTTAAACACACTTCAAGTGCTGAGCGGGCGGCAAGCAGTAGGCGGGAGGCGGGAGACGTGGGGCGCAGTTTTCAGAACGTCACGAAAAACAAACACAAGTGAAGAAGAGTGTGCGTGTGTGTGTGGATGTGTGTCTGTGTCCGTGTGTGTTGGCAGGTGTGCTTTTGTTCTCTGCCATGTCCTTGTTATTATTATGATTATTATTCCAGTCATCAACGGCGACGTCGGCGACGTCCATAAAGCAACCAGCAGCAGGAGGAGCCATAGTTGCGTTTGCTTTTACCGTTGTTTTTGTTGCAGTTGTTGTTGTATTTGTTGGGCTCGACGCGCAGCACTTAAGCGCAATAAGAAGCGCAGCGAACGATTATGAAGTATGCAGCGTCGTTAAGTATGCAGCGAATGCGCGACGCCACCTGATGGCTGCCTATTAAATTTATCTGCACGAATTGCAGGCCAAACAAACGTTAATCACCCGGCCGCTTAATGGGAGCGGCCTTCGCGAAAGAGTTGTCTGTGTTTTGCCAATAAACCGATGCGAGGCAACTGGCAACTGGCAAGTGGAAACTATTGATGACATTGCCGGCGTCGTCTTATGGTATTATGCATTATGCGGCCGACGATGATGTTGCTGCGGCTTAAGTGTATTGCGATAAGCACTTGCCAGCCATTTGCACGCCCACAGCCATGCAGCAAATTCATGAACACATTATATTGCTGGCAAGACTGTGGCAGAGTCTATGATAAGTTCAGGCGCTGTTGGAGATTCAAGGTAACGACGACATTGCTGACTTTTTCGACAATTTATTGCCAGCCTTCAAGGTTTATGGCGGAAGGAATGGGCGAAACTATGGCAATCTCAGCTGAGACTGTTACCTTTTAAGTGGGCGAGCGGGCTCTAGCCCTGCCGTAATGTGCCTTTTGCATGGCTGCAAAAATTAATTTTTTAACACGCACACGAAACTGAGAGATCGAGAGAGGGAGCGAGAGAGCGAGCGAATTGAAGATGTGGGCCAGAGAGTGTGGCGTAACACAAATGGGGGCCACGGCGGCCGCTGCGCGTTGACACTGATTTTGACGCATTGCTCCCAGAGGATGTGACCCAAAAACTCAGTGCGGCAAATGAGCAAATGTAGGAGGTAGCAACCCAAAACCCGTTAAGTGTTCATCCTGGCGTCGAAATCCGAGCGTTATTCCTGCCAGCCGCCTTCTGCAAAATATGAGACATGTCAGACCGCACGGCGGGCAACCCACTAACCCAGCAACCCACCAACCCACCGACCCAGCAACCTAGCAACCCACCAACTGAAGTCCTATCGAGACGTAGGAGATGCCGTAAACTTGCGAATGTGACTATGTTTTTCTAGTCGTTTTGTTTTTAATTTGCAGTGGTTATGGTTAGTGGAAGCACTTCTCAGCTTGTGCCTGCGGGGCGAGACGTTGACAAAGTAAAACGTAGACAACCTGACAGCCATGTGGCAGCGGCAATCACACATAACGAATCCGGAGTCGAGGCATTTTAATATGCAAATTGCGAAAAAGAAGTGATAACTTTTCCTCTGGCTGCACACCGTATGCAAAGGTCGTTCCACACAGATAAACCGTAAAAGGTGCGGATGCGAGTAATACTGGCTCCATGAGGGTAGCGATTCACTTAATCATTAATGATTATCCCAATTCTGAGAGAAAGTCATAAATCTAGGCTATTTTTTAGATTCTACCCTAGCACAGAGCACATTTCAAGCTGTTTGTAACTTATGTATGTGCCCATCATTCTATAATCCCAATCGTAATCTGAGAATAGATTTTCTATTTAATTTTCAAAAGTTATATCCTTGCAAAGGCAGTTTCGTAAAATTTCATAATATATTCAGTACAAAAATATAAGTCAATAAAAATATAATATATTTTAAATTTTACTTACTAAAAAAAACTTTATATTTAAAATAAATTAAATTGGGTAAAGTATTAATTACCTTATCTATTTTAAAGTAAAGTAAATTTTAAAAAAATTATTTTAAACTATTTTTAAATTTTTACAAGTTTTAAACTAAATTTATAGATAGTTATTTACAATATTGATTAATTTTTATTTTGATATATTAAATATATATATTAAATATTCTTAATTTGCTAGTAACAGCAGATTTATACTATTAAGAGCATTTCCTAGTCGGTTATGCAAGAGTATTCTTTTTACTATCTTTCAATTTACGTTGGTACTTCTCTTCTTCTTTACATTTGTTAAATGATCGTTGTCTTTATGGTCGTTATCTTAATTAATAATATTTAAATTTAAAATATATTATATTTACATTAAATAAACATTAAAAGTATCACTCCACATTACACACATACATACATACATACATTACACATATACATTAAAAGCATAACATTTACATTTTCGCTTAACATACTTTTAACTATTTCAATACTTACCAACAAACAGAATAAGAGTAGAAGCACCACGCAGCACTGGACGACGGACCACCAGAAGATGAGGAATGCGACTGAAGCTGCGCTGCAGCAGGCTTGCCTTTATATAGGGCAGCGACAGCTCCACTGAAGCCCAAGTCAAGCTCAACTCTTGAGTCAGTCTTCACACTCGATCATTAGGCGACCAATCAGAGCACTTTCTGCTGCTGCTGCTTCAAGAAGCTCTTCTGATCTTCAGCTGCCTTTATATAGGGCAGCGAGACTTCCACTCAAAGTCGAGCTCAACTGCCTCTCTCTATCAGTTAGCGACCAATCAGAGTATGCCTCTGCTGCATACATATGCAACCGAGACTTCCACTCAAGGTCGAGCTCGACTGTTAAGTCTCTCTCTCTCAGTTGGCGACCAATCAGAGTATTTTCTGCTGCCTCTGCTGCATTCATCTCTTCATCAGATCTATAACTCTTTTTCAGCTCTTCTTCTTTCTGCTCTATTGATGAAATTTAAAACCTCTAGCTCAAACGATGTACAAACCACGCCCTAAGAACGAATTATAATTATCGTTAAATGTTGACTCTACGTTGCGTATTTTAGAATATATCAGAGTTCACACGGACAGGGCTATATCGACTCGTCTTGTCGCGCTGATCAAGAATATATATACTTTATGGCGTGTGGCACGCCTCCTTCTGCCAGTTACATACATTTTCACAAGACCATTATACCCTGATTACCCATTTTTAATGGGCTCAGGGTATAAAAAAGAAATTATATTACCACAAAGTGCGGATATCCATTAAAGAACTAAATTAATAATGTTAAATCGGATAACATTCTATAGACCTCCAAAATCATTCATACATATGCAATAAATATTTATTTATTTTCTATTTAAAATCAAAATATAATTCACCAATGGTCTGTCAAATCATCTTCCGACTTCATGTAGACTTTTTGTTTAATGAAGTAAATAATTTTTGGAATTAGGCAATTTTTCAGAGCCGGCATTAAAAGAACCTAACCAACTGCAAATCCAATCCTTTCGCCGGCAATGTAAAGTAATCCAGCCCCAAAAGAGCTGCGAGCGTCACGCGAGTGGTTCGTTGAGCACCAAAAGCAAAAAGCAAAATGCAGAAAGCAGAGCTCAGAAAGCAAAAGCAATAGCAAACTACAAGGAAAACTGAAAAGCATGTCAGTTTCATGCTCGCGGCCACACTTAACATTATTTCTGATGCAGCTACAGCAGCAGCAGCAGCAGTAGTAGTAGTAGTAGCAGCCGTAGAAACAGCAAGAACAACATACTTCTTTTGTGCAATATCGTAAACAACAACAACATCAAGTACAACGGCCACGAGCGGGTCTCTCAGCAAAAAAAAAAAAAGGAAAAAAATACAAAAAATACTTTCGTAATGCACCTCGCTGCCGAACCCCACTGTAAGCAGTACGCATACGCAGCGTGGTCCAAGGCAGCAGCATCTGCAGCAGCAACAGCAACGGCAGCAGGTCAAACTTAAATATTTAATGAAGCGCTTAATGCGCAATAGCTGCGGCCCGCCTCCGCGCCGGCTTAATTGCCGCGCCCAGGCTGCTTGGTCAAGGAGATGGCCTGCAAATATTTTCAACAAATTTTTGCTTAATGCAAAAAATATTTCATTGCTTCGAGCTTCGAGGTTGGAGGCTCGGGCTGGGAAGTCAGCAGCCATAGCAGCCAGTAGCCTGCTTACTGGCCATAAATTTCCAGAGCGGGGCGTGCACATAAGCAGCCCCGAAAATGTTTGCGGCGGGCCTCTAAGCCCAGGCATGCGGTCACCCAGGCATGTGCAGCATTTCAAGCACCGCACCACACAACAACAACAACAATAGCTACAACAAAAGCACACAAAAGAATTGAAAGCCATTGCCATACAATTCGGATGGCCAACGGTGGGCTGCAGGTGGTAGCCAAAAGTGATGTCAACTAATAAATTCGAAGCTTTTGGCTAAATTCAAATATGAATTTGAATATGTATATATATATATATATATATATATATATATATATATATATATATATATATATATATATATATATATATATATATATATATATATATATATATATATATATATATATATATATATATATATATATATATATTTATATCAATCAAGCCAACAAATGCTAAAATAAATGGTCTTATTTGTTTTTCCATTTAAAGCTAAACTAAGTATTTTAGTTCAAATAAAATGAACTGGAAATAAAATGAGTTCATATGTCTATGTAATAAAATATTATTTTTAGAGACTTGGCACATATAAGTTTTATTTTGAATTTTAATTATAATAAAATGAAAGGTCAAATCATTCAAAAATAGTCAACATTATTCAATTTAATTAAAAAAAAAAAACAAAATTTTAAAATATATATAATATACATAGATATTTTAAATTGGATATATTATTGATTTTAATCTTTGATTAATTACTTAATGGAAAATCTGTTCAAACAATTCTTTTGCTTTAAGCTATTTTATTTTAAGCTCAATATATTTTGGATACATTTGAGAACATATACATATATTATGTATATTATGCAAATATTTTTAATATACACATAATATTATAATTTTTATATATAATATATATATATATAACTTTGTTAAATACCTTTTTAAGTCCTTATTTAGCTTTAGGTGTTTCATAAAAGCTTTTAGCGTGAAAATTGCTGCCAGCTCTGACATGTTGTTGTCGCTGCACGAAGCCGCTAGCAAGCATTCTTTGCAGCAACAACAATAGCAGCAGCAACAACAACAACAACAACAAAAACACGAACAACAACAACTAACAACAATGGTCGAGGCTGCTTAACATTTAAAGTGAACAATGAAATATGCTCGGCTGTGCCAGCGCCGTGATGTTGCTCATACGCCCTCGTTGCCGCCGCTTGGCGACCGCCGAGGCATTCGCTTTACTTATTTACACCAATCAAAGGTGTTGTAGTTTTTGTTTGTGTCTGCATGTGTGTGTCGCTTGCGTTTGGTGTGTTTATTTGTTGTGTTCCCCGTTGATGCGTCGTCGCAGTAAGGAACGACGCGAGCCGCTTACAAATTACCGACCCACCCACACACACACACAGTCACAGCCACACACCCGACACCCACAGAGGAGCAGATGCAAAGGGACTGCCAGCGTAGAAGGCAAAACCTTGCGGCGCCTGCACTACTGCGGCCCATTGCGCGCGATAAACTTGCAGCGAGTGTAGCGAAATTCGGTCAACATGTTGGCCATGAGGACGGCCAGTGGCCGGTGGCCAGTGGCCAGTGGCCAATGGGCAATGGCAAAGGCAGCTGCCATTTGCTGCCCACATGTGGCCATAATTTTTAAGCGCCAAATGAGAAGCAATTCATTGACCATGATGTCTGCTAGTTGCCGTTGCCGTTGCCGTTGCTGTTGCTGTTGCCATTGTTGTTGCTGTGGCTATATTCCCAGTCACAGCATTTACATCTATACATTGTTATGCTCGTAGCTGTTTGTACAGTTGCAGCTCTGGGACCGAGGCCAAAATCCTATTTCGGAGACGTTAGTTTAAGTTTCAGCCAGAATGTTGCGTTTTCTAATTGCTATTTGTGGGCGTTTCGGGGGCGTGCGAACTTTCATTTGTGTGTTGGCACTTTCCATCGGTCCGGTCGGGCTCATGACTCTGAAGTACGACACTGCCAGCATGAAATCGTAAAGGTAAATTAGAACGAACGATAGCGCGGAGCAGAAAAATACAACAACAAATACAACAAAAAAGAAAACAAGAAAGAATAAGTTAAGCAAACAAATCTTTAAGTTCTGGTTCTGTAACAAATTAAATAGTTTGAAACAGGTGTTCGAGATCAGCTTCAAGTCTCAGTGAAATAATGTACGATTATTAATTATTAATTGAAGTTCTATTTATCTTTTCCTTTTTTTTTAGATATTATTTATATACGTTTTCGTGTTTTTTTTATAACGTTTAATAAAATTACTACTGATCTAAAACCTTTCATATATACAAAGCGACATCATTGAGTGAATTTTAATCATTGCCAGCGTTGATGTATGTTGCCTTCAACCGGAAACCACAAACTACCATATGAACACAATATATATATGTACATATTACATAAATTTCATGTGCAGTCTTATTGCAAATATTTTATTCAATTAAAAAAAAAAAAAAAAACAATAGTATATGATAATCCACAGATCCACACACATTTAAATTATAATCAAATGTATTTTTAGTAAGTAATTTTTATTAGGAAATTGCTTAAGTAAATATAAAATACTGCTTCGACATAAGTTACTTATTTATTTTCCTAAAAACAATAAAACATTTCCAGCAATAAGTCATGCAAAAATTCACTTATTTAAATGTTCATCAATTTAGCTTAATACACGTACAGCTTTGCATAGAATTTTAGATTTTAGTCAAGTGAAATGCACTGTTGTCAGGGCAACTGAGTAACATTGATTTAGGGGATTTAGGGGGCTCTTCTTTGTATTTTGATTCATTTGCTTTCAGTGCACGCCAATCCTTTTTCGTCGCATAATCACAGCACAGATGTAACAACCCTTTTCGACTTTTAAGAAATTAATTTGTTCTTTTGCTGGAAAACCTCTTGGTTGGAAAACAGAATTTATTTTTGCCACCAATATATCCCTGTAGTATATAAGTCCCGTATCAGTCCAGCATTGCACAAATAAAATAAAGTTAGCTTAGGACAATTTCTCAATTGTAAATATTGTCACGAACTGTCACACCCACACACGCACACACAGCCGCATATAAATGTTGTTTATGTATAAATGTCAGCAAAATTTACCTAAAGATACGCAGCTTGAATTTCGAAGAAAAAATAATACATCGTAGTATGCAACTCGAGCAGGCTGTAAAGTATGCTACGCTTTTTGTCAAAGCCCCTTTAATACTCACCAGCACACGCACGCACACACACACACATACACACACACACACACACACACACAAACACAATACACACGCCGAAATAAAAGCAAAACAAAAACACCGAAAACAAAAACACCAACGACATCAGCACAAAACCACAATCGAGATCATTATCAATTACACGCACAGTAGGACACGACTCCCGGACACGGCGACAGAAAATAAAAAGAGTGTAAAAAAAAAAAAACAGCAGTGAAGAGAAAACAAAAAAGAGCGAACGTGACGGCGATAGAGTGAGAGCGGGACGCATAAACATAAAGGGGCAGACAACGAAAGCGCAAAGAAAATACGCATGAAATTGCAATTTACATCAAATTCATTTGCACCCATATGCACACACACACACACACACACACACATACACACACTCACTCACACACACACACTCAGACTCAATTTCGTAGGCACATATAGCTGAGTTACAAATAAAATTCATTCATACGCATAATGAAACAAGGCTCGCTTGGCCCCAAGTAACATGCGGCCAGAAAGGATAACAAAGGCATGGCCGAAAATAAGGACAACAATGTTTAGAAATAAACAAACAATTGTAGCCAGTAGCTCTGACTCCCCCTCAGCCCCTGCCACTCCCTGCTGCTCCGCACAGGGGACTCCAAGGGGAGGGGCTGCCACATGAGGGAGAATAACAACAACAGCAACAAGAGCACGAGAGCAAGGGAGATTCAAAAATTCTTGTTTTGGGTTCGGGGTCGAGCTGCGGCTCACGCATTCATTGTCGCTGGCTGGCCCTTTTATCTCTGTTGGGAATTCACATGAACACACATACGGAGAGAGATAGCTAAAGAGAAATAATGCAAGAGGGAGAGGGCATTAAGAGAGAGACGGCGACATAGGGAGAGAGAGAGAGGATTTGCGCCGGAGGTAGCGAAAATCCACGCCCTGTATGTAAATTATTAGCTAGGCACTTTTTGTGCGGGCGCCTGGAGTTGTCGTCAAAGCCAGAACAATTTTCGGGCAGCAGCAGCGGCATGGGCGGCAGCAGCTGAAAAATGGTCATATGCACACACACACACACACACACATATACACTGCTAAAAAGATGTAAGAGAGCAGCGAACACACAGAGAGAGACAGAGAGAGATGAATGTAAAACGCCCTTTTGTCGCTTGGTTTGAGAAGTTTGTGGAGAGTTGTTGAGCGCAGCTAAGAGCGTAGATGCCGACCTCAGATAAGAACCCAAGGAAAGCTACGCTTTAAGGCGGAGAGTAAGACCAGCCGAATTGAGGAGCGATTCTAGGCGCTGTTCAGACCCAACACGGTGCGAAAACAAGAAGAGAGCGCACGCCGCGCCGCTCTTTGTCGCTTTGTGGCGCGCAACATGCGCACAGCATCCATGAGCGCCGGCAGAGGCGGCAGCGGCGTCACGAACAACAGCAGCAGCAGCAGCGGCAGCGGCAATGCGACTCAACAGCGGCAGCATCAGCGCTAGCTGCGAAAACTCTGCCATGCAGAAGCGGCCAACAGTAGTTGCCTCAGAGCCCGCGGGTTGAAGAAAACGTACGCATCGAGCGAGCCGAGCCGCGTCGCGTGTTACCAAACAAAGAAAAGCCAGAGAATAGCAAGAGAAAAAAAAAAAAAAAAAAAAAACAAAATAAAAAAATTCGAAAAAATAAAATACGAAAAAAAAAAACAATAAAATACGAAATATAAAATTAAATTGAGCAAACTATTCAGAAGTACGAATTGATTGATAATCTGACACTGGCCAAACCGAAGCTAACCGTTGTGTTCATAAGCGGCAACGAAAATGTCTCCTTAATGTCACGCAAATGAGCAAACAAACATTTGATTGTCACACGTTGCCGCTGCTGCGACTGCTGCTGCGGAACAGCGAGTCTGCGACCTATACCGATACCGACACCGAGTCTGGGTCTGAGACCGAGTCATCGCCATCATCGCCTCTGCTGCAAACGGCCACTGCATCCCACTCAGAGATTCGAGCACTGGCCCGTGCCACATCTCACGTCTCAGCAGGGCGTGTGCTGCTTCAATATAAACATTGGCGACACCAGCAACCGCAGCAGCGCTACAAACACCAACACCAACACCAACAGCAGCAACAGCAACATCGGCGTTATTTGTGCCCGTTTCGAAACAGATATTCGCCTTCACATTCGCATTCGCTTCCGCATACACATCCGCATTTAGTAACATGTGCGCGCTCGCGTGTGAGTGTGTGTTTAATTGAAAAGCCATCGCCTTGCCACAGCACAAATCGCTGTCAAATGCAACTCAATGCGGCCGCCTCTGAAATCTCAGTAAACTAAAACGTCGAGTGTTGTTCAATTCTCGTTCTCGTAATAGCCGTAGCCGTTGCCGTCGCCGTCGCCGCCGCCGCCGTCGCCATTGCCGTTGCCGTCGCCGTCACGTCTGCCTCAGCCTTTGAGTCTCTGTCGCCTTTTCGGTTTCTCTCTCTATCTCTGTCTCTCCGTCGCTCTCTTCCTCTTTCTCTGTCTCACTCTCTCACCCACGCCGTGTGTTTTCTTTGCCGTGTTGGCTGGCTGCCTGTCAGCAGGTCTCGAATTTCATTTCGTTTCCGGTCTCGTAGGTCGGTCGCTGGTTATCTGGTCCGTGGTCCCTGGTCCGGACCAGCAGTGGCTGCTGCTCTCGGTCGCCCAGTCTGGCTGTCTGGGCAGCTGTTACACTTATTTCAACCTATGCGGCGCGTTGACTTTTGTGCGCAAATTGATGTCAGCAATGTAAGTGTGGCAACAACAACACAATCTGCTCATAAGCACACACACATATGCAAACACATACACACACACTTATGCAATTTGCCTCTGCTTGAGTCTTACACGATTTCGCTTAACTGTTGCGTCAACTGTTTGTGTTTAATATGGCCGACACTGATATGAAAGTGTCTCACACTTCACAGCGAAAGGCACAGAAAAGTACATTAATAATAGACCTTATATATAAAGGCTATAATAATTATTTGAATTAAAGTAAGTCATAGGATTATTAAAGGCTTAAAATTTCGAAACTGAATTAAGCGGGTTTATTTTAAAATTTTACACAGGATTATTTTTATACCCTGAGCCCATTGAAAATGGGAAATCAGGGTATAATGGTTTTGTGAAAATGTATGTAACAGGCAGAAGGAGGCGTGCCACACCCCATAAAGTATATATATTCTTGATCAGCGCGACAAGACGAGTCGATATAGCCCTGTCCGTCTGTCCGTCTGTCCGTCTGTCCGTCTGTCCGTCCGTCCGTCCGTCCGTCCGTGTGAACGCTGAGATATTTTTAAGTACGCAACGTAGAGACTTGAAATTTTACATGAATACTCGATAATACCATACGCTGCACAAGTTTATAAAATTTTTCCGATAACTCATTCCATTTCGATTTTATGAGCATTTATCGATAATTTTAATGTGTTTTTAAGGCTTGGTTTGTACATCTTTTGAGCTAAAGACTTCAAATTTGCTGTGTAGTTGCGTGTAATGAATACGGAGATAACGTTATCTTTAGATTTTGGATGCCACGCCCCATTCGCCCCCAATAGCCCTCTATTTGTAAAAAGCGCAAATCAAATACTAGAGACTTGTGCTTTGGCACATACACACATATGAATGTCATAAACAAGTTGTGAAAGTTTGATGCACTTAGTCCATCGCTAAGAAAAGTTATTAAACAATTAAATTCCCATAGTAATGCCCACATTGCAGTCGAAGCGCAGTCGCTGCGTCAACTGCGCAGTTGGCAGAGCGCGCGCTTATGCGTGCGTGTATATGTATGTGTGTATGTGTTGTTTGTATGTATGCATACAAAATCGTGGAATGATTTGATATTTGGCTCTTCACAGGGCTCAGGGTATACCCTAGTCGAGCAGTCTCGACTAGAGCACTCTTACTTGTTAATTCTATTATTTGTATTGAATTTTTCAGCTTTTTTTCCTCTTGTCATTATTTATTTTCTTTTAAATAATATTATGATAAAAATAAATTGTAATAAATATTAAATATTTCTTCATATCAAGTCTAAAAAAATATATATTTATAATCTAATTAATAATATTTATAATTATAATTAATATTTAGTTTTAATATTTTCTATTGGAATATTGACAACATTCCAAAGTAACATTAGCTGTGCTCTTCTATATATCTTATCATAAAATACACGATTGTGCTTTGCTTTTTGTGCTGATTTCTATATTTTATTATTGCCTCAGAGCTTGTTCTCGTTTGCGCTAATTAATACGATTTACTTTGCTGCGGAACGCCTAGAGGGGCTATGCTTTGTGTCCTGCTCGCCGTGCCCGTTTTTTTTTTTTGTTTTGTTCTCATTTACCATTGCGACTGGCAGCATCCCCACGCATTACTCATACGCCACGTCTGACCTGTCTGTCAATCAGTCATTCAGTTAGTCAGTCAGTCAGTCAATCATTTACCCAGTCAGTTTTCCCTATTTCCATCCCGTGCCTATTGTCTTCCTTTTCCTCTTCAGCTCTGTTTTTGTTTTTGTTTTGCTTTTGCTTTTGCCTTTGTTGTTGTTGATTTTAACGTAAATTCCCACTTGTTTAGTTACCAGGCTGTCTTGTTTTTGTGTATAGGCTTCCTTTGTCTTTGGCTTTGTCCTGACAGAAGCACCCATAAACATGCACACAGACACGCACTTACACGCACTCTGCCCCATGTTGATGTCTGTGTATGTGTCTGTATCTGTGTCTGTGTGAACTTTAGGTGACGCCAGCTTGAACGACGTTGACGATTCTTGCTATTGCTCGACAAATATTTTCGTTTTTGAAGTTGATTTTTGGTCTTCGTCTGAACGTCTTTTGTTATTAGTTCAAGCTCGCCGCACCTCACTGCCATTCACCAATATGCATTGAATCGTTGCTAAATTGAATGTCAAGTGTTTATTTACATTGGCCAGCTATTGCCACGCCCTCAGCCTCTGACTATAAGTGATTATATGACATTGATGTATATTATTCCTCGCTGAGCGTTGCATTTTTTCAATGTTCCATCTGATCTATCACCGCACTTAAGTGAGTCGTTTGTGCAGCGCAAACAAAATTAAACAAGTTGAAACTTTGTGTCCACAAAAGTTGCACTCACTGTAGCCGTCATAGTTGCTACGACTTTTTGTTGTTGCTGCTGCTGCTGAGTGGAGCAAACAACTATAAACAAACAAATTGTACTAATAACACACTTACGTTTATTAAGTTTAAAGTTTAGTGTTGATTAACTATAATTATT
Source organism: Drosophila meridionalis (assembly GCA_035045145.1). Taxonomy (NCBI): domain Eukaryota; kingdom Metazoa; phylum Arthropoda; class Insecta; order Diptera; family Drosophilidae; genus Drosophila; species Drosophila meridionalis. The sequence goes on from JAWNPG010000037.1 coordinate 1,460,855, forward strand.
ATATTAAAATTGCATTTTTAGTTGAGTATTGACAGAATTAGATAAGACAGGATTATTACGTTAAAATTCTGGCAAATTCCAGCTATAAATATAATTTTAATAAACTAATTATGCTCTAGTTTCTATATTCTCTAGTTTCTAGCAATCTTCAACCAAAAATATAATTTTAATATAATAATTATAGTTAATCAAGACAAATTTTTGTGTCGATAATTACAGTGTACATTGCAAATATATTTAATATAATATAAAAAAATATACCTGAAAGAAATATTTAAAAAATATTATGTAGCTTCAGATTCTCAATCAAACTTGGAAATCTAATAGCAAGATATTTTTTAATGAAAATTAATTTTTTTTTTTTTCAATTTAATTATTATTTAAATATCTAATTTAGTATTAAATTATTTGAGTTTTAAATATATTGCATATTGCAGTTAGCGTCGACGTATAAATTATTTTTCATTCTAATATTTTTACAAATATTATTTATATATTTTTGTACAAATAAACTCTTCTAATAGTAGTATCATGCTGTTATAAGAAATCATAAAGTTATATATGTTAGTATAATACCAAAAATATGAGTGTATTGCTGTAAAGTCAAGCAACTATCATAAAATACGCTTCGATTGTGGTCTCAGTACACCAACTGCTGTTGCTATCAAATAGTTTCAACTTACAGCTCATAAAAATGTATAGCATACTTTTGTGCGCGGCAGGAGCATATTCGTCCAGCTGAGTTCAGCTACAACTGAAATGGATAGAGAAAGGAAATATCATTGATTGGTTTTTATTTTTCAAGATTTATTTTTCATAATATTTATGCCAAGTTATTAAGCACAGATTGCCCGACTGGCTGCGGCACGCCATGTGCTGCCTTAAGTTTGCGCTTTAAGAGTAATCTGAATGCACTCTGAACGAAGCTTTACGTCTTCCAGTGCATTATGCGCCATTTGTTTAAGTCTCGAAGAGCTCGGGCCGTCGCATTGTTGCTGCCGTTGCACTTAGCTGACCCGCAGTCGAGACGATGTTGCCTAAAAAGCAGTCAGTCCCACAATAGCAGCACCAGTTCGCAACTGTCCAACAATTGCGAGGCGAAGCCACGCCACTGCCACAGCTCGTCTGGCTGCCTGTTCGACTGTGTCTCTCTCAGTTTGCTGCTGTCCTTTTATGCTGCTTGCATACAGACATGCATGCATACATACATATATAAATGGCATTTGCTGTAGTTGCTGATGGACATTTGCTGGCAGCTCTTCTGCCTTCAGTTCGGTGGGGCTGCTGCTGCTGCTGCCTTTTTATGCGCCACAAATGAAAATGCAGACAGACAACGGGCGCCAGCCGACAACGGCGAGTATGAGGACGTCGACCAGGACCAGGACAACGACGTCTGACGATGACGTCGCATTACTGAAGACAATGGAACCAACTAAACTAAAGCCGGCACAGATCTCGCCGGGTTCGTTGGCAACTGCTCTGCAGTATCCACTTCCTACATGCATTTGAATTATGAGTTATGGTTGGGCCCAAAAAAAAAAATTAAAAAAAAAAAATAATATATATATATTATAAAGCAGAAAACTAGTGGAAGAGTGAAAAAAATATAGCTAAACAACTTGGGTTTTAATTCATAATTATTTTTATGTCAGTGCACTCATTAGAGTTGCTGTTGTTGTTGATATTTAAAAACATTTCCTAGCAGCTCCCGTTTTTATTCTGCATTTTCATTTTCATTTCCCATTCTCGGGCTTTGTCATTTGCATTTCGCATTTGGTTTGCTTTTTAACATTTCAAATTCGCAGCTGCACATTTTCGTGTTTCATATTCAACTGGTCCAGCCCCAACCCGCCATTCATTCTACTTCGTTGTGCATTTTGCGGCTCTATATAATTGTAGGCCTAAACACATACATATTTAGAGCATACTATGATATTGCATTTGCGGTATATATAGGTTTTTGGCAGGTGTTGAATAATTGCCAGTTTTATTTCCTTTTTTTAGTTTTCTATTTATTTCTTTTTTTATTTCTTATGATTTTTTGACTGATAGAGAAGGATATTATAGTGTGAAAAGTATTATTTTCGCAAGTTCAGATTGACACTATTTGACAACAATTATAATGGAACTAAATCAATGTTTATACTGAAATAATTCTTCGAAAAAAAGGAGAGCTCAGATATTCAGACTTTACCAGAAAAAAGATATTTTTTTCATAGAAAATGCAACTGAGAGTAAAATGAGCATAACTATTTTCGTATTTTAGATTTCGTATATTCTTTAATTTGAACTACTTAAAAATAATTTAGTTAAGTAAATTGTTAATAGGAGAAACATTAAATGAGCTAAATCTTTGCCTCAACACTCTACAATTTTTAATATATACAAAATTTTCCAAATAATTTTCAGTTTTTTAAATACATTCTATGATTTCTACCATTAACTCAATTTTAATATACTTATTTGTTGTTTATGCAAATATATTCTGTATCTATTAGTTTATATAAACTATATATCAAATTATATAGAGCAATATATATATGCCTGCGTATTTCTCACGCTGCATAGCCATTGCAACGCCATTTGGTTACACGATTCTCTGAATTAAGCTCGAATTTAAAATACAGTTTAAGTTTTTGCTGTTTTTTTTTACTTTTTGGCAATTTGTCAATTGGGCGTGGCGCAGACCCGGCCCGGCCAGGTCAATGCAGACATACACACACACACAAACATGAATTATCATTGTCAGCCAAAAACTTGAATGCGATAAATTGCCAGCAGCAGATGCATTGGGGAAAAAATCTATAATTTACAGAAAATTTGCTTCCGAATGCGAGCGGATTGCAATATAAATTGTTCCACTGTCAATGCGCTCAAATGGGCGAGTTGCACAAGTGCAAATATGCCCATGCGAAAATATATGTATATAAATGTAACAATATGCATGTGTGTCTGTGTGTGAGTGTGTGTGTGGGCATGAATGTGTATGCAAGTAATACACATCCATATTAATGCCGCCAGATATGACAGTCAAACACAGCGCTGCCTTAGCCAGGCACTGGCAGCCAAATAGTTGGCCAGATAGGAGAGCTGCCAAAAAACGGTTTGCAAAAACGTGGCGAAAAAAGATTTTCAGTTAATTTGCTTTGTGTTGGGGCATTGGGCAAAAAGTAAAGCTCGCTTTTTGGCACGCTGCTGTTAGCGAAGTGATTGTGTAATTTTTTTATATGTATATTTATTTTCCGGATATTATTAATTCACATAATTATTTTGAACGTGTTTTGCAGCCATGCCAACGCCCAAGACTGCAAACAGGAATTGTTTAAACCTTCGACAACAAAGTGCTGCCAGCAACAAGAAAAATAAACAAACAAAAATAATAATAAAACAACAACAACAGATAACTCCACTACACAACTAGAAGTTAGCTCCGAGCGAGAGGAATTTAGCGAAACATGATCATGGAATTGTCATTAATCAGGCACTAGATACGTCAGCAGCAGACAGCAGCAGATTGCAACAGATAGCAAGAATAACGCCAGCAAAAACAAGAACCAAGATATGTGGCACTAATTGAGGCGAGAGAGCATACGCAACACTTGGGGTCGTAGTAGAGGCCACAGTTACGACAACTAGTAGACCTACCTAACCCGTGCGAAGGCTGCGTGCTGCTTTAAAGCGGCACCATTGCTGCCATTAAAATAGACGCCGCAGCGCAACAGCAACGCTGCCGTCGTCACAATCAACGCCAGCGCCAGCATCATCCGCACCATCGTCATCGCAGACGACGACGGCGCATCCTAAGATCGGGACTCGGTGCGGGCGAGCGCCTCGGTCCGAGCGTTGGCGTTGCCCTTGGCTCATGCAGCCCGTTGCTGCCAACTCCACCCAGAGACGACAGCAGCGACGACGACGGCATAGCGATACCATCAACACCCACAGGGGCAGCTGTCTTCACCCAGCTGCAGCCCGTCGACCAGCAGCGACGAAGGCGCCACTACAACGGCCTGTCACTTGTAGGCAATGCAACGCTCTGTGCAGCAACGGTAAGTGCATCAAATTATGTTTAATGTCACTCTCAAACGAAGACTTAAGCGGTAATTCTGAACAGTGAATTTCGCTGCAGCGGAGGATTGTATTTAAAATATGAATGATCAGTGCAAAGGCAAAAAAGTATCTTAAGCAAATTTATATGTGCATGATCGATGTGTATTTTTACAGAAATAAGTATTTTTACTGATGAATTAATACTTACATTATTTGTCTCGAGTATTCAGTTCAACCATAACAAAGTAATAATCAGCGTATGTTTTTCTGAAAATAAATTAAACTATATCAGATCCAATAATATGGAATAAGCATCTTAAATAATTTAATATATCAATGATCAATGTGTATTGCAAAGGTAATTGAGTATATTATATGGTTCCTCTCAACTTAAACTAAATCTTAAATGATTCCACTCGAAGTAATAATTAGAGTATATTTTTCTACAAATAAAAAAATAGCCATATCAGATCGAATGACGGTGACAAAACTGGGATATTTTTTTCGGGTTAATTGAAGTTCGAAAAACATCTAGATAAATCAGATCTCGGAATTGAATAAAAACTGTTCACATAATTTTTTTTTTAAACCCTATACTATTTGTAGTACTCTTTACATATAACCGATTTATTTGTTTTGTACTTGAAATAACCTTCATAATTAATCGATATACATATTTGTATTGAATTTGAAATTAAATTCTCTACCAATTCATAGTTTCGGATTGGCGTATAGAACGTGAAATTTAGCTTTATTCAATCATTTTATATATAGTTGGGGCCTTTAATACTGGTATTATGTGTATTTTGTAAAGAAAAACTTAATTTTCTAATTCAATTTACAAAAGATGAAGTTGATTACCTCAAATTCTTCAGGTTTAAAAAATCAAAAGTTCATTAAATATAATAATAATAAATATTATACTCTACCTATTTTTAATTTGTATATAAATTGTTTAACTTTACAAAAATGTTCTTAATGCTCTACATATTATAGAAAGATGGTATACGATAATATTTATTATTGTTATAACTATTCATTTTTCTCCCTTTTTTAATCTTAAGAATTCAAACTAATCAATTTGATTCTCACATCATCTGCTAAGAGCTAATCTTATGGTCTGACGCTGCAGCTTCAATTCTACCAAATTTCTTAAATCTGACTAGTCCAAGTGACAGTCTCAAAATCAGATTGTCAGGTTAATGCACTCAAAATGTTAATGAAGCACATACACATCACATTTGAATATATGATAAGCATACGCATGGGGCATAGACTATTCGCAGGCCTCCTTCGATGCGGGCATGTCAGGCACTTTAAAGCTGCCACCGACTCCGGCCGTGCGACTCTAGTGTGGGGAAAACTTTCAGCAGGAGCGCATTTGAGCTGTGCTAATGAATTCCCCAGCAGACACACATAAACACAGCACAGTGAGACACTTTTTCTGTATGTGTGTGGGTGTGGGTGTGTGCTTGTGCCACTGACAGTCATATAATTTCTAATGTGCTGCTTTTATGATCGTCATATACAAGAGACACTCACACAATCACACACATGATGCGGTCGCGAAATACACCCACGGGTGCAGCCACAGTCGCAGGCAGCAGCGCACGTGCCTGAGCCTATGTGACTGTGTGGGTGTGTGTGAGTGTGTGGGTGTGTGTATCTTACTGTAAGTGTGTGCAAATTAAAATGCATAAAAGGATAACAGCGACGTTGCTGTTGTTGCTAACAAACCGCAGCAGCATCGAGGCGCGGCGCGACGAGGCGAGGTGAGCGCTGTGCCTATGCCTGTCAGCAAGATTGTCATTGTGGCAAATTTCGCGAAACTGCAGCAGAAACTACAGCAACAACAACAGCTATGGCAATATGAGCTGAGTCGAACAGAGCCCTGGCAAATTGTACTGCAGGGAAAATTGTGATTTTCGCGCTCATCAACAACAGCAGCAACAACAACAGTAACAACAGCAGCAGCAACAACAGCAGCAACGGCGAGCTGCACGTGTTGCTGCGGTGCTCGGTGCTTAGACGAAAGCCTCGTCTGGTTTAATTTTAGCACTGGGGATGCGGCCCAGAGCAGTGCCTACTCATTCAGCGCCTTGACACTACTATGCCAATGTGTGTGTGTGTGTGTATGGGTGTGTATGTATGCGTGTACTTTATACATATTGCATACTGTTAGGCGCTCATAAAAAACCTTTACGTTACGACATAAAAATAGATGCCTGCTTGAATTTTGTTTGTGGCTGTTGTTGTTGTTGCTCTTGTTGTTGTTGTTGTTGTTGTTCCTCTTGTTGTTGCTGTTGTTGTTATCGCTGTTGTTGTTGTGTTGCTGTGATGTGGAAAAAGTAGTTAGAGCCGCGCATATTGTACAGCCGCAACGTCATAATCATCAAGAACATTTCAGTTATAAAGTTTTATATGATTTAAGTTCTTCAGACCCATAATTATCTGGAGCATAGTAAAATGTGGAAGTTTTTATGGCAGCCACTGTTTGAGTCATGTTTACATATGAATAAGTATCATGACGTTTCATTTACACACATAACGACGTATGATTCGCTTTACTCCGTCTGTCCTTTATTTCATTCTGCATTGACATGACTCGGGGCAGAGCAATTGCCTAGGACGGCACAACTGAGCGAATATTATTGGCAATCAAATGGAGTGCCATAAACCCGTGAGCAACTTTCAGTTTCCTGCTGATTGCAGGAAGCACTTCATCAGAATAAATCAAAACACTGCACAAGTCTCCGGGCAAACTTAATAAAATGCAGGCGAGTAATAAAACGTAGTAAAACGTTGGTAAATATATTGGATATATGTATATATATATGGAATATCAATTGTTTAACTATATGTATGTTGGCAATCAAGGCAAAGATAAAAGTAGAGAAGAGCATGCTGATAAAGAAGATGGAAGACTTATAAATTCATTATTTATAAACGTTATCATCATGCTCTTCTCTCCCCTACTCTTTGTCTCTGTCTATAAGTAAAAAAATATGTATTGACTCAACTGATATATAATATGTAATATCACTAACATTCTTTCAAAATATATATTTCATATAATTTCATTTTATTCACTCTACTTATTAGTCACAGGATTTTATTCCACTTCTCCTCTCTATAATCTTAATTCAGTCTACATTCCATACTTTTTTAGCATCTTATATATCCACAAAAATTGTGATGCCCATCATATTCGAGTAATTCCTAAGTCACTCAAGCGTTCAAGTCCAATTTGAAGATAGACCGCATTTTTGGCGAATTTCTCTCGCAGCTATCTGAGAAAATGTAATGTGCTTTCGATAACATTTTGCTCAAGTGACAAATTTTTGTCGCCCACACAAACGGGCAAAGCAGAAAAAGTTCCAAAAAAAAAAAAAGAGTGGAATGGGTCTGGCAGGCGAATAGAGCAAGTGTTAAATGTTGACATGTCATGACATTGCAGAGAGCAGCAGCAGGCCAAGCAGCTGTGCCTGGGCGGGTGAAGCGAACAGCAGCAGCAGCAGCAAAAGTAGAATATTGGTCAACAAGGAGTAGGGAGCAAAGCCCAAAGCGTTCCAGGAAGCGGCTTACGTCCTGACAGCTGACAGGCGAATCAATGAACTACGTTATGATGGGCCAGCCAGGCTCTTGGCCCAAACTCAGCTCTCGCCCCGTTCGCTCATACATGAAATAACATTTGCTCTTTGCTCCAAAGATGTGTGTGTCTATATATATATATATGTGTGTGTCTGATATATATATATATATATATATATATATATATATATATATATATATATGTGTATGTGTGTGCTAATACACAGCGTAACATCAACAAATATTGTCAACGCAACATTCAACTTGTTATCCCTTCCGCTTGCTTGCTTTGCTTCCGTCGCTGTCTTTGGCAGCGTCTCTGCTTAATTTCGATTTGAACTCCATGATGGCCGCCATTTTGTCTTTTGCTCGTTCCGTCACTCTCGTTCACACTTGCTTTGGCAATGCCTCATGCCATCTCGCTCACTTATTTGCAGAAATTTATTGAAATTGTTTGTCAAATTCCGTTTACTTGTTTTGCGCATTTTGGCCAAATTTTCTTTTGCTGACGACGTCGACGAACCGACGAGGACGAAGACGAGGACAGGCTTCCACTTCCGTTGATGTCCTTTACGCCATTTTGTCGTTTTTTCTCATTTCGGCAAGGCAGTTAATCTAAAAACTCGCTGTATACTCACTATATGACCGCTTCGTGCCATATCAAGCACAAGTTTCGAGGCCGCTGTCGCATTTTTTTTATAAGTTTCAGCAATATAATTTTTTTTGCCTCCGGTTTTTTTCCACTCCTCTATAAATGTATAAGTATAAGTGTCTTCTGCTAGCTGCTATATGCCAATGTTTATTATTCATTTTGCATTCATGCAATTTTCTGTCCTCGTTGTTGTTGTTGGACAAGTAGCTATCGGAGTTGGTTTACATTTCGGGTTTGGTTTGTTAGAAGCCACTGCTACTGTTCTTTCTCGTCCTTAAATGGAATACAACGAAATATCAAAATATTGGCGGGCGACCGACAGAGAGGGAAAGGGAGAGAGAGTACGACTTGGCCTAAAGCAAAGACTTTGAAGTTTTTATTGATGTTGTTTGAATTTGAATGACGTTGTAAAATTATACGCAAAAATATGCAGCCAGCAAAAATACGAGTGCTTCAATGGCAGACGACAGCAAAAAAGAGCACAGCAAAAAAAAAAACACACATCCCAAAAACACAAAAATGTTGCAAAGAACTTTCTTGCTCCGCATTCACTACCATCTTTTAGCCATTTTGCCCATTGTGTGTGAGTGTGTGTGTGTGGGTTTTTTTGTTTGCTGGTAAACGGCATATGAAAAGTTTCATGTGCATATTTTTCTTAGTTCTATGTAAAGCTCGGTTCACTGCCTTATATGCCAAGCCATGTATGCGCTATATATATTTGTGTATCTACACATATTTTGGCATAAATTGTTTTTATATGTAGGAGGAAGAGGTTCAGGAAGCTTGAGAGCGTTTTATATGAACAGTGTGAAAATAGTTTTAGATGTATTTTTGTTGTTTCTTTTTTTCTATTTAAGCTAACAAAATTTCTCTTTTGAAGCGAAAATCATAACTAAGTTGCTGAAGTGACAAGGTCTTAAGTGAATCAAGTATAATGTTTATCTCTGTGTGAAAGCTTAGATATACACGAAAAAAATAATAAATATATAAAATAAATAAAGACTGTGTCGGTTTGTTTTGCAATTAAATTTCTACAAACTTCATCTTAGCACCTACCAAAAATATTTAGCTGGTTTTGTACTGCTAACGGGTATCATATAGTCGGCGGAGCTCGACTGCAACATTCTAACATAATTTATTATTTTAATATAACATATATACAACTGAATGTCAAGAAAATATTTTTCCTCTCTTCTATGAAATACTATGAAATACTGTGAAAAAGGATTTTTTTTAATTTTGTGAATTTATATAAGTTTTAATAGAATTTGTTGGAAGTTATAAATTTGTAATTTATGCATCATGGTACTTGGTGTTAAGGCGGGTTTTAAATTTATTCAGAGGAAGGTACTACATACAGTTCATAAGATTTCTTCTGATGTATTTATTATGTTTAAGAAAGAACAAGTCTATCTATCAGCCTCCGTCTGCCTGTTGACTAATTGAAACTGATGGGAGTGCATACATTAGAAAGAATTTTCATGTGAGTATTCATATTAGCCTTCATTTGGATTGATACACTTTCAATTACTTAAATTCTCTTCTATAAATTTGCTTTTATTAGAAGAAGAACTGCTTTTTCATCACTTAAAAGATTTGCCTTCTTGCGCAAATTAGCCAACGTCAAGTAAATCAGAGTCTCGTATATAATGTGTGTGTGTGTGTGTGTCAGGATCTCTCAATCTCCATGAACATCAACGAAGTAAGGACGCTTTTTTTTGTCATGCTAAACAAATCAAAGGCGTGGCAAGTACTTAAGCGGCAGGCAAGCAGAAGTATAGGGGGAAAGAAAGAGAGAGATAGAGAGAGCGTGTGTGAGAAATTGAAGTGAAAGAGTGAAAAGAAAATTGCACAATAACGCTAGAACGCACTTGTCCTGGCTTATTTATACCAGGACGAATACACACTCACACACACACACACGCGCGCGCGCATACACATAAGACTATAATAGGCTCAAGACGCTTTCATTCAACACTTTTTAGGTAGCCAAAATGGCGCCAGCATAAAAAGCACGACATCAACGACAAGGACCAAAAGCAACAACAACAACAACAGCAGCAGCAGCAACAGCACAAAATAAAGAGAATGAAACAGGGATTGGAATGAATGGCGTAAAGAGCAGCGTAATAGACATACGCACGAAAGACAAAACTAACGGAAAAGAAAATGCCCCAGAAAAAAGCCAGAAAAAAAAAACAAAAACGAAAACGAAAAAGAAGCCAGTAAAAAAGAGTGAGCAATGCGACTGATTCTCACTTTTAGCATAGCTTTCAAATTCCCAGTTGCCTGGCCCGCACTGATTTGAGCCGCAAAAAAGGCAAACAGGCAGGCAGGAGGGCAGGAGACGGACGGGCAGCGAAAATGTAGTGGCCGGATACACCTTCGGAACTGGACAAAAGGGGACCGTACAGCATTCACCTATACATTCGCATGCTGCTTTATGAGTGTTTTGCTTCTGCTTCTTCTTCTTGTGTTATTATTTGCCTTTTTTCTTTAGCAGCAGGGCGCGGCCTTGCAGCAGTCGTTGGCATACCAAAAGTATTGTGCAAAAACCAAAAAATGTGAAAAAAATGATAAAAAAAGGAGAGAAAAAAACGAAAAAGTAAAAAGTAAAAATGTCAATTTGCCAAATGCCGGCAAACGGATGCTGGAAGCTGACAGCAGCAGCAATAGCAACAGCAGCAGCGACACCATCGGCAGCGGCAGCAGCGGCAGCAACGGCAGCGGCAACAGCGGCAGCACACCTTGTAAAGGTGAAAATTGTTAAGCTGCTTGATGCTTACTGCTTGCTGCTTGCTGCCTGCCTGTAGATTGCGTGTCAACTGTGGCTGAAACTGAAACTTCAAAGCCAGTGCTCCAATACGAGTATTTGGAGCGGGTTTCCAGGCATGACGGTGTCAAAGTTGCCGAAGCAACCACCGACAGTAGCGCAAAGTAATTTCCGAGATATTGCACACACACACATACATACATGTATATAGATATATATATACACACACACTTGCAACGAGTTATTCAGACATTCATACAAAGCCAAAGCAATCTTTAGTCGCCGCCCCCGCCTGAATCAGCCTAAGCCAAAACCACTTTAATTTCCTCAGGCTCCGGCTTCAGCTACGGCTACGGCCACGGCTACGGCTCGGGCAACCCTCGTTACACGAGTATAAAATATATCTCCTGCCTCCTTTTTCAGTCATTCACAATGTGGGGCCTTCACATTTGGCTTAGGCACTCGCCCTTGCCCAACGACTTGTGCATGATATCCGACAACGCACCTCGGCCGAGCAGCTCGTCGCAGCAATAAGAGTTTTACGTTTACATTTTGTCGTCCATTGGCAATTGCTATGATTTCAGTTGACTTCTGTGTGGCCATACAGTTTAAAGTGTGTTTAATTTAAATGACTCAAGGGGTTGTTAGCGCGCCGGGGGTGGCTGACTGTGTGTGGTTGCCCGCTGAGGGTTGCTCCCGAAACTTTCGCCAGCAACTTTTCAAGCCTGAACTGAAAACCGGCAAGTTCCGTGCGAAGCCAAACTGTCAAAATGTATGTGCTTAACAATTTTCCACTGTGGCCAAAACCCTTCTTAACCAGTTTGAGCACGCTTTAGGTAAAGCGTTTTCAAACTGTTTCTTAATTAAATAAACGAGCGATAGTTACCCAAAAAAAAAAAGAAAGTGAATTGCTGTCTTGGCTAACATCTCTCAACATATCAACTTACTATACTATATGCCTTTCAAGAAATTTTCATTTGAGATCCTAGGAAAAGATAATTTCACTTTGAAATTACGTTTTCCAAGTATTCATTAGACTATACTTTGCATCTACTATACATTTCAAAAAGCATTGAAACTCGACGCATAGTGAAAACTATATTCTGTTTTTGTATACCCTGAACACATTGAACATGGAAAATCAGAGTCGAGTCGATTTAGCCCTGTCCGTTCATCCCTATGGTTGAATTTTTTTTGTAAGTCCATGTAATGCTCGCTCAGGTCTAGTTTATTATGTAAATTCGATAATAATTTTTAATGTAATTTTACCGATTTTAAATCTTAAATTCTTTAAAAATTAAATTAAATCTACTACATCTCTATAGCTAGAGCTACCAAATTTTATATATAGATTCATGGGAATTTTATTCAATTTTTATTTTTATACCCTGAGCCCATTGAAAATGGATAATCAGAGACTTGAAATTTTACATGAATACTGGTTAACACCATACGCTGCACAAGTTTATTAAATTTTTTCAATTCCATTTCGATTTTATGAGCATTTATCAATAATATCAATGCACATTTAAGGCGTAGTTTGTACATCGATGGAGCAAGGGGTTTCGAAGAGCTGTAAAAGAGTTATAGATCTAATGAGGAGATGTTAGTTTGCATATGTATGCAGCAGAGGCAGCCGAAAATACTCTGATTGGTCGCCAACAGAGAGAGAGAGAGAGGCCTAACAGTTAAGCTCGACCTTGAGTGGAAGTCTCGCTGCCCTATATAAAGGCAGCTTAAGATCAGAAGAGCTACTTCTTGCAGCAGCAGAAAGTGCTCTGATTGGTCTTCTAATGAGCGAGTGTGAATACTGACTCAGAAAGAGGCTCAAGAGTTGAGCTTGACCTGGGCTTGAGTGGAGCTGTCTCTGCCCTATATAAAGGCAAGCGTGCTGCAGCGCAGCTTCAGTCACATTCCTAATCTTTTGGTGGTCCGTCGTCCAGTGCAGCGCGGTGCTTTTCCTCTTCTTCTGTATGTTGGTAAGTATTAAAATTGTTAAGTATGTTAAGCGAAAATGTAAAAGTTATACTTTTAATGTTTATTTAATGTAAATATAATATATTTTAAATTTAAATATTATTAAGTAAGATGACGATCATAAAGACAACGATCATTTAGCAATTGTAAAGTAATTTTTCAGATGTACAAATATAAAGGATTTTTGCAGTTCGTATCAAATACACACACATGAATGCCATTAATAAGTTGTGAAAGTTTGATTAAAAAGTCCAGCGCCAAGAAAACTTATTCAACAATTAAGGCCCATAGTAATGCCCACATTGCAGCCCAAGCGCTTATGCGTGCATGCATATGTGTGTGTGTATGTTGTTTGTATATATGCACAAAAAAAGCGTAGTATGTTTTTTAATTTGGCTTTTCACAGTGCTCAGGGTATCTCCTAGTCGAGCAGTCTTGACTCGGGAGCACTCTTACTTGTTATTTACATGGATAAATGAAATTTAATTTTCTTTGCAATCGATTTTTCGATAATCGTTGACTTCACGGCTCTGGTTCTGGTTTCTGGCTCTGGTTTCTGGCTGTGGGTGTGGGCAGCTGACAAAAGCCGAGCGCCCTTTTTTAACACCAGCATCCGCTATGACTTACATGCGCGTATACACACACACACACACACACATACACACACACACACACACACAGAGAGAAAGACAGACACACTGTATTGAATTCCAAGCGAATTGTGCGACTCACAATATTCGATTCTTATTGTAATCGTATGAATATATTCCTCGCATAATAATGCTCAGCGCTGAGCTTCAGTGGCTTTTTCCTTGCGCAGTCGTTGACTTTTTGCATTTTTAATGTGTGTAAATGCGACTCTCCCTGACTTTCCCGGCTCTCCACACAGCAGAGCCTGTCCCTGTCCTTTTCTCTGCCTCTTCATGTGAGTGCGTTCAATAATTTCCGCCACGCCATTTTGAGTTGGGTAACGTGCGTGGTGCCTCGTTGCCGCTGCCAAATAGAGTGTAACGTTTGTATACACACATGTGTGTGTGCGAATGAGTGTGTGTGTGTGCGGCGCCATCAACTTGAAAAAGCGTCAGTGGGCAAAACCTTAAATCTCTGTTGCCACTTTTTGTGTGTTTTTGTGTATGAGTGTGCGTGTGCGAGTGTGTGTGGATAATACACACCTCTTCCGCCTTCCGCATTCCGCACTCCACTGTCATCCATCCGCCATCCTACATCCTCCACCCGCCTTTCGCCGCCAGCAAATCGCATTTGTATCACTGCACTCGGCTGCTTTCACTTGGCGCAGCTTTACAGGCCTGGCTGAGGTTGAGGCTGGGGCTGGGCTCGAGCTCGGCTCGGCTCGGCTTGACTGGGTATTTCTGCAACGTTTCGCCGCCTAACAAACCGGAAGGAAGTAAGTTTTTAAACGCAGTCAGTGCCAGATTCAGTTCAGGTATTGGAATTCTTCACTGCAGCCACAAATCGCCTTTGGACGTGGACGTGACTCGTCGAGCTCGGACGTGGGGGCAGGGACAGTTTATTACGCTGCACGCGCGAATTGCAATGCTTCCGCTTAACGAAGCGAAGTCGCCATTCGCCAAAGTAAATGCAACGAAATTGCCCAGCCAAAAAAAAGCTGGCTTTAGGACGTAACTCAGTCGAGTCGCCTTTAAAAAGATCCAGTTACCTATGGAATATGCATTAAAACGAAAAATCGGCTCTGGGATATTTGCTGCCTGGCAACGGAAATCTCAATATATATAAATAAATATTATTAATATTATCAGATTTAAGCTGATATGACGGGAGTCAAAAGGCGTACTCTAGATTATACACTATAAATAATTGTTATTAAGAATGGCGAGGGCTAAATTCGGAAATCTCTAAGTATTTTTTATTTCAACTTCCTTTATTTAAATATATTCAATAAATTCTCTGCAATAGAATTTCATTATATTAATATATTTATTTAAATATATTCAATTTACCTTGGTGTTTCCTTAAAGTGGCTTCCAGATTAAATGCTATTTATTTTCATTGTATATAAGGAAGATCTTTTAGAGAGTTATCCAATAATAACAAATGGCTTTGTTTGCTTCTGCATTACGTATACGCCACGTGTTGTCTGCTTGAAGTAAAATCGATTTTCAGCCATTTTGATTTCGTTTATTTTGTCGGCAACGGCATTGGCCATAACAAAATATTTATGCGGCGTCATTGGGGCATCATTTAAGTCGTTTGCTGGCATCCACAAATCTTTGCCCATCTGTTTGGGCTTAGGGCCAGTCTTAATTTGAATTTAATTGAAGCGCTGGACCCGCTAGTCCCACTCAATGTTCGACTGCACGACTACAGTCACATACCCCATGCCCCATGCCCCATGCCCCATGCCGCCCCATTCCCACTCTGCCGCTTTCCGTTTCAATGTAACTGGCACATCCGCATCCAATTAATGGTGCCGAAACTAGCGTGGAATGTATGTCGAGTGCCAGGGTACGTAGTACGAGCTGTTAAATAAAATATGGAGCCAGTATGCGAACCACCCGCTGCCGACGCTGACGCTGACGCTGATGCTGACGCTGATGCTGACGAGGATTGCTGAGAGCCGAGTGCTTGGCCCTTTTTTTCCGGCATGCTTGTTTACTGTTTTGCTGCTCTTTCACGTCGTAGGGGATGAAGCAAGAAGGGAAGGCAGAGAGGTATCTGGAAATGGTTGGGGGGAGAAAAATGCGTGTGTGCTTGCGAGTGTATGTGTGTGCGTGCGTGCTTCTGTGTGTGCCACTTAATTTTACATTTTCATTTGCCAGCTCCGATGACTTTTGGCCATTTACAATCATTTTTTGTTTCTTTTCACGCTTGTGGCAAACTTGCAATGGAAATTGCGTATTAAATTAATTTTCAGCTTGTTTGAAGTTTGACCTGCAGCAGCAACGGCAGCAGCAACAACAATAGAAACAGCATCAGCAGCAGCAACAACATTGCCAAACAGCAAATAAAACCATGTAGTTTATGTTGACATGCCGCAGTGTGGTGCAATTTGGGTGCGTCGTGAGTTTATGACCCACACAAGAGCCCTGCATGTAACAGCAATACGACAAAGCCAAATTGTAGCTGTTGCCAGTTACCAGTTGCCAGTTGCCTGCTGCCAGTTGCCCGCTGCCAGTTGGTTGCCTTCCATTTGGAAGTTGGGCTGCTGCTATTAGCTTTGCTTTTTTACTGCACGCCCATCCAAAAATGAAAAGCCAGCGAGGCAAACGCAGGAAATAGTAAAATGTCAGCGTAAAACTGTAATTTATGTGCATGTGCGAGCAGTCGCTTGAGACGCCCAGACAGACAAACAGACAGGGAAGAGAGAGAGAGAGAGCGATAGAGATGAAGAAGAAGTAGCTCTGATCTGAACGTGGGATAGCTGCTTGCTTTTTATGTGCATTTTATTTGGCTGTTGCCTTTTGATGCCGCAGAAGACATCTTCCGCCCCTCGCTCAACATTTTCTAGCTGCTTATTGTTGTTGTTGTTGCTGCTGCTGCTGCTGTTGTTGGCCATAAACGTAACCAAGCACACATCAATCAATTCATCGACTGCGCTTAAAGCCTCAGCAGCCGAAAGCAACACGAAAACCTACAGCCAAAACTGAAAACAACCAGGATGTCTTTCTTATGGCCTTGCCAACAACTACAGCATGCGAGAGCTGCCCTTTGGTCATAAAACTTTCGAAAAGGTTTGTCAGCTATCCCTAGCCCTAATTATTGTATATGTAAGAGTGTGTGCATGCGAGTGGCTGTGTGTGTTAAGAACACACCTTTTGCATCGATCGATATGTGTTTGATTTTATGGGTCCGATAAAATAGTGTGATATATTGTGGCTTTGACTACAAACAACTATTTCATTTTTAGGTAACACTTTAATTTAGATTACGTGCAAAACGGTAAACCATAAAATATTAGATACCATTTTTTGAAAATTTAAGAATATATATATTTATATAAAAATTTATTTTATATTAAAAATTGGTTTGTCAATTTAGCTAATTTATTTCACTTTTAATTTGTACTTTAGTAATAACAAGTAAGAGTGCTCTAGTCGAGACTGCTCGACTAGGGGATACCCTGAGCCCTGTGAAGAGCCAAATATCAAATCGTTCTACGCATCTTTTATGCATGCATATAACCAACACATACACACACCCACACACACACATATGCACGCAAGCATAAGCGCGCGCTCTGCCAACTACGCAGTTGACGCAGCGACTGCGTTTGGGCTGCAATGTGGACATTACTATGGGAATTTAATTGTTTAATAACTTTTCTTAGCGATGGACTAAGTGCATCAAACTTTCACAACTTATTAACGGCATTCATATGTATGTATTTGCCAAAGCACAAGTCTTTAGTATTTGATTTGCGCTTTTTACAAATAGGGGGCTATTGGGGGCGAATGGGGCGTGGCATCCAAAATCTGAAGATTACATAATCTCCGTATTCATTGCACGCAACTACACAGCAAATTTGAAGTCTTTAGCTCAAACGATGTACCAACCACGCCTTAAAAACACATTAAAATTATCGATAAATGCTCATAAAATCGAAATGGAATGAGTTATCGGAAAAATTTTATAAACTTGTGCAGCGTATGGTATTATCGAGTATTCATGTAAAATTTCAAGTCTCTACGTTGCGTACTTAAAAATATCTCGGCGTTCACACGGACGGACGGACGGACGGACGGACGGACGGACAGACGGACGGACGGACGGACGGACAGACGGACGGACGGACGGACGGACGGACGGACGGACAGACGGACAGGGCTATATCGACTCGACTTGTCGCGCTGATCAAGAATATATATACTTTATGGGGTGTGGCACGCCTCCTTCTGCCTGTTACATACATTTTCACAAAACCATTATACCCTGATTTCCCATTTTCAATGGGCTCAGGGTATAAAAATAGTAAAATAAAATTGTTTAATATTACAAAATAAATAAATTAAAATTAATATAAATATTTTATAATCATATCAATCAAAAGAAATACATTTTGGATTATAAAAATAAATTAAATTTTCATTCAGTGGAAAAGCCCTTCTTATGGTCCAGCTGATTGCTGATTTGTTCATTTGAAGTAAATTCTAAGAAATCTTTCGCCTTCAGTTGGCCTTCGCCTGCACGTGTTTATCCTAAAAAAGTTAGTCCATATTTCCTTCTTTTTTTTTGTTGCCAAGCAACCAACCTTCACTATTAATATTTCGCTTTTTTTTATAAAGGGCATTTTATTTTTGTATGAGAATTTATTCGCTTGTAGCCATTTCACCTTTTCTACTGTCTACGTTCTGCTTATTTAGTAAGCTGTGTGCCATCATAAATATTATGTCTCGCTCGCAAAAAAAGACACAACTTCTGAAATTTATGTGACCACAGCTTACACACGGCAACACACACACATATAAATATATATATACTTACCTAGAGATATTGGACCCGAAAGGCAGCGCTTCTGTCCTTTTGGCATTGAACTTTGCGGCAATCGTTTGGTATCAGTTTAAGCCGCTGCTGCTGTTGTTGTTGTTGTTGTTGCTGTTGCCATTGGTCAAATGTGACATAACTTTGATTGAGCTGCTGGCAACGAGCTGTATCGTGCGCTGCGAAAAATCCAATAGGAAAACGAACAGCTTAAGAGCCAGCAAAATGGGATGTTGCACAGGCATGGAGAACACTCAACAGATGCGAACGAGCAAGTGCCGCGCAGACACACTCCACTTGAAATGACAAGTTAATCATTAATTTCGGCTGGCATGTCACAATTTCAAGTATTCAATTTCATTTACTTCAAAGTCACAAGCTGCGGCCGGGGTAACGTGTAACGTTCACGCGTGTGCGCTTACTAGATTATAATATGAATATGAATGCGTTCCCAGAATCATTTTCAACTGAAAATCTTGCTATAGTTTCTAGTAAATAAATATGTGTATGACAATAATATTTAACAGTAGAAGTATCTTATTGAAATTAGTTGGCGAATTGCTGGCGATATCGTCAAGAGGAAATCCACAAAGGGCGCGGTAGAGACAAAAACCCAAAGAGCAGCTGCAAAATTATTTATAATAAACACAATAAGCATGAAGCAGCTGCAGCCAATGGCTGACAAAAGGGCGTGGCAGTGGCGGTGGCAGTGGCAGTGGCTGTGGCTGTGGCTGTGGCAGATGGCGGTTGGGTGACGGTTTCCTGATGACAGGCGTAAAAGGCATGCAAAATGTTTAATTCTCGAGACGTTTTCCAGTTTAATTACGTGTTTACCGCGCACTTAGCACTGGCTGATGTGTGCGTGTGTATCAGGTGTTTACTATCTAATGTCAATCTAGCAGCTCTCACTCGGGCGCCCTGCCAAGTCCTGCCGCAGCGGGGGCTCTGTGTTAGCCCGAAAAAGTATGCTACAAATTTTATATTTTCTAACATATTTGCCACAAATAGCTCGCATTTCTCTCGGTTTTCTCTGGGAAAAATGTAAAATATTTTATGGCCTGGCCTTGATAAAGCAGGCACATGAAAGGAGAGCAGAGCAAAAAAAAAAAAAAGAAACAACAAAAAATGAAAATACCAATCAGCTTGCCTGTCAGTTTGCAGCCCAACTCGTGCTTATCGGCAAGTTTTTGATTTGCTTTAAACTTTTCTCCGAGCAACATAAAATACGGCAACAAAGCTGACGAGCGCCTGAACGCCGCTTCCTTTGAGGCGAGCTCATCGACTCGTCCTTTTTCGTGCTTTGGCATCTCTTTCAGTTGTTGCTCTTGTTGTTATTGTTGTTGTTGTCAGCCGCCTGCTGTGCGCGCAGCTCAATTATATAAATTTTTATAGCTGAGGTAAATTTATGCGCGCGTTCGTTTCTTGTGTTTACCCAGCTAAAGTAAAAGATGTGATGGCAGCCACTGCCTTGGGGTGAGTCCACCTGCCAGGCCCTACAACTTTTTCGTTGGCAGCTTCTTTGCTTGTCTCTCTTTTTCTGGGAAGACAGGTCAAATTATTTGTAAAAATATTTTCCATACTCACCATTTGTAATGAGAGTGTTTTGATTAATCAAATCACAAAGTTATGGATTGTGTGCGTAGATCTTTGATAAGGGTTAAGACTGCTCGCTGCGATTCTCATAAATATTTCACTTCTTTCAAATTCACCTTTCTCGAGCTGCCTATCTCAGATCACAATTTTGAACAGCTGTTTGCATACCAGAATTAATTCCCATGAACTCCAACTATGAGTTCCCATAAGGCAGTCAAGTGGGTAAACACATCTGCTCCATGTCCAAAATCCACTTGTAATGGCTGCCTCACATGCAAATAAAAGACAAAAGGCATAAACCTTTTCGTAATTCATTAATTAATGCTGTGGCCATTATCTGGCCAAGAGCAACGGCGCTTTGGGCAGACTTTCACGTGCTTTATTTGTCTGTGTGTGCACTAAATCCTCGTTTATTCACCTGGCCAGGCCGAAACTTTCTTAATTTCTTCTGCTTTATTGTTGACGTTACTATTATTATTATTATGGTTGCTTATGCTAGTTGTGTTTGTCGACGACATGCATCAATTTCAGGCACAACACCAAATCACGTCGCAAATGAAGGACGTTCCTGGGCGAGTGAATTGAATACAGAATATAGACCATGTTGCACAGTGTTCCCTATAATTACAATGACTACAATATAAAAACCCTATTTGCACAATTTATGACAATGTGTAAATCACGAATATTTCTTTAATATCTTCTACACCTACCTAATAAAAATTTAAAAATATTTTATTAATTGCAGATTCAAATGTTTGGCTTTTGTTTTGCATAAAAACTTAATTAATTTGAATAGACATTTTTCGGCGAATACATTTTCCCGTGAGATTATCGCGCAAAAAAGAGAAGAATCTAATTTGAAAAGAAATGAGAATCCAAACATAAATCAAAGCATTGTTACTTGACTTTTGTTCCCCAAATTCAACTCTGACTTATTTCAGCATTCGGGAAATTGATTATGCAGGTTAGTTACGGTTGCGACTGATATATGGCCAGCACGTAGCTGGTTTTAATTGAAAACCGAAATGGCGCTGGCCAGCACACAAAATGAGTGGAGAAGAAGTCAAAGTCGGAGCGGGGCGGATATCCGCTGTTGATTTTATGCTAATCTATGCAGTTAAGCCGGAGCATCAAAGACGCCGCTCAGACTAGCTCCGTGTTGGAGCGGGACCTACCTGAACGCCGTCAAGTCCTTTGATATTCTGCATAAAATTAAATGACAGCAGCCGCTACTGCTTCACAGAATATGTCTAAGTAAAGTAAACAGTTTTTTTTTATAATTATGCGCAGGTATGCGCTGCCGGCTAAGCTTGTCATATCCATTATACTTCAGACTTCAACTGCATAGTGAACGCCTAAGATCCTTGGACGGTCCTTGCATTTTATCAGCAGACGCAGCTGCCGGACTGCATTGTTAACAATTCAATTAATATTCCTTCTCTCGCACAACCTTATTATTTTTATGATAATTAGTTAGAGCCCGACTTTTTCCCGTTTACGTAATGCGCCCGACCGAACTGGGCAAGTGCAAGTGCAAGTGGAAAGCGGTAGCTGAAAAATTCAGGACGGCACTTTGGCCAAGTGCAACCCAAATGCCACAACAATGCCAGAACTTTGGCCATGCGGTTGAGCTGTGCAGTCTAAGCTGACTTCGGAGTAACCGTCAGGCAGCTGGCCTTCGACTTGACGCTTAATTGGCTTTAGACCAAAATCAATTATTACGCACAAACAAAGAGCAGCTCCGGCCAGCTATCCATTAGCTCGCCTTAACAGCTGTTTAGACGAGACTTTCGACTGGCAGCCATCTTTCCTCTCAATTGATTTTTCGGGCTACGTATACGCAATGGGGACCAGCTGGCCGACGCCTTAAAGCGTAGCCATATTTATGTGCATCAATCAACTTGAGTTCGTTTGGGAATGAATGAAATTTTAATCTTAAAACTTTAATTTTCCTATTCACAGAAACATAAATGTGGTTTTGCGCGCTTCACTCTGGGCATTCATTATTATCATTTGCGATTTGCACTTTGCAGCCTTTTAATCAGTGCGCTCAAAGTTTTCTTTCTTGGCATAATTCTCGCAATTTATACATTGTTCTCGACCGTGGAAACTATTTAACTTTGCTTAATTAAAATTTTAAATTGCATTAATGTAATAAATCAGAAATTATTTATCACCCGGTCACTGTCGCTATGCTCATTGACTTTGTGTGCATAGGCGATGCTGGACGAGCCGGAACTTTGGCGAGAGTCGAATGCAAAACTTTGTGCCTTCTGTATATTGTATGCAAGTCTCTTTTGATTTTTTCTTTAATTTTTTAGCCTACTTTCTATTTGGAACGAAATTATTTTGCGCTCTAACTTTGCGCAACCGAACGAAATATTTTGATTTGCTGCTGCCTGTGGCAAAAGTTCGTTAAAATATTCATAATTACTTGGCGTGTGATGCGGCGGCACTTGAAGGCCCCCCTCCCTTCCCCTTTGACCCGTATGCCCAGCGTCCCCGCTGCCGTCACCTCTTGCTCTTGCCCCATAGCCAGTGGAACATTGGAGAGCGAAACAGAAATTTTGCCACTTAATGAGCGAGGGCGAAACTTTGGCCAAACTTTTGGAGCTGCGCATAAAATGTATAAGAAAGGCGACTAGAAGGGGCCGTGTGGGAGTGGCAGCCGGGGCACGTTTAAAATAATTACGAATTTATTTAAGCTCCTTTGCGGCGAAAAAATAATTTACAATAGATGCTTGATGTTAAAGTGGGCGGTGCACTTAACAGACGGGCGGACCGGCGGACGAGAGAACGCAACTTTCTTGGCCAGCGATTGTGGCTGACAGCTTCCCTTTAAGCCCCGAATGTCAAAGGGGACAACGAACTAAAGAATTTATGCTTATGTCATGGATTTTGCAAATTTACACAACGCTTAGTCGTAAAAAATAAGAAAAAAACCTAGTTGCCTACTCTCCATTTTTAATGGCTGCCATTGCCAGAGCCATTTCATGGCCACAAGACAAGACACTGGCAGTGCCACAAAAAGGCTGACAGTCTGTCGCCCCGACATGTGACACTCGCACACTCGCACGCACACACACAAAGGCGCAATTATCCTGTGCGCCCCCGAACAAGAAAAGAAATTGCCAAAACTATGCTTTCAGTGTCCAGAGCCCAACTCTGTTAACAACAACCGCCCCATCACGGCCCCAGCATCCACTCGCCCAACTCTCTCGACTCAGCAACTCATCCAACTCACATGTGCAAGCGCACACAAAGGACATGTTTCGGGCCGAGTTGTTGAGTCCATTTGCAAATTTTTTGGTCATGCTGCGACTGCTGAAAGCGGGTTAAAGCCACCTCAGACCAGTGAAAGTATTTTCTGTATATAATATGTATAGTACTTACATTCAACTGCCTTTGCCTCTGCCATTGCCTTTGCCTTTGCCTCTGCCATTGCCTTTGCCTTTTATGTGCGCCAGTTGTTCGGGCCGAGCCACAGCAACCAGCCGTTGGGCCGTCAATCCCTCGTATCTCTGTGTAGTTGTGCGTAAAAGCCTTATAAATAAGTTATACACGTGGTAGATAGGCATTGGCTTCGTCGTCAGCCAGACGCCAGCGAGAGCACGCAAAGGCCACTGCTGCTATAGATCTGCACCTTATATATATTTTTAAGCAACAGATATATAATAAATTGGCAAAGCTTATAGATAAGGATATGAGAAATATGCAAAGGAAGTTAGTTTTAATTTATAGAATATTTTACCCAATTTATAATATATATTTTATCATAATATATACTTACATTATATATTTTATTATCTTTATTATATTATTGTTATTATTATATATTATAATACTTGTAAAACCAATTTGCCTTCACACATTAAACTTGTGACTATTTATAAATAATACTTCGTACAAATAACTGTAGAAAATGCACTTATACTTATAGTAGTCCTTTTTTCACTCTGAGCCCATTAAAAATGGGAAATCAGGGTGTAATGGTTTTGTGAAAATGTATGTAACAGACAGAAGGAGGCGTGTGTTTGAGCTAGAGGTTTCAAATTTAATCAATATAGCAGAAAGAAGAAGAGCTGAAAAAGTGTTATTGATCTGATGAGGAGATGTTAGTTTGCATATGTATGTAACAGAGGCAGCAGAAAATGCTGCGATTGGTCGCCAAATGATAAAGAGAGGCCAAACAGTTGAGCTCGACTTTGAGTGGAAGTCTCGCTGCTCTATATAAAGGCAGCTTAAGATCGGAAGAGCTGCTTTTTGCAGCAGCAGAAAGTGCTCTGATTGGTCTTCTAATGAGCGAGTGTGGATACTGACTCAGAAAGAGGCTCAAGAGTTGAGCTTGACTTGGGCTTGAGTGGAGCTGTCGCTGCCCCATATAAAGGCAAGTCTGCTGCAGCACAGCTTCAGTCGCATTCCTAATCTTCTGGTGGTCAGTCGTCCTGTGCAGCGCGGTGCTTTTCCTCTTCTTCTGTCTGTTGGTAAGTATTAAAATAGTTAAGTATGTAAAAGTTATACTTTTAATGTTTATTTTATGTAAATATAATGTGTTTTAAATTTAAATATTATTAATTACGATAACGGTAATACAGACAACGATCATTTGGCAAATGTAAAGTAATTCTTCATATGTACAAATATCAGTCCTTATCTGCGTTAAGGGTATTTTTTAGTCAAGCAAGCCCGACTCTAACTCTAAGTTGTTAAAATATAGCTGTGTTTTTTGTAATTTATAGTTATGTTTGTAGAAATTAACTAGAAAACATATTAAAAGACTATTTACGTAGCGAAGTTGCGTGAAATGATACGGAGAATACGTAATCTTTAGACTCTGGATGCCACGCCCCCAATCGCATTCTATTGTCAAAATTCGTAAATCAAATACTGGAGACTTGTGCTTTGGAAAATTATTTTAATTTGTCTCTTCACAGGGGTCAGGGTGTCTCCTAGTCGAGCAGTCTCGAAGTAAGAGAGCCGAAAAATAAAATAATTTAAAAATGTATATACGAATTCCATATAAATTATTGAAGCCTTAAAGTATGAAATTAGAATTTAATATTCAGCTGAGGAGAAGTGTTAATTTAAGTGAAATTAATAGATTTATTACTAAGGTTGTTTTAAATGGATATAATACTCCAATACCAAAAGTCTGTATAGATAAAAAATCTGTATAGATCAGAGCAGAGCGTTAGAGTCTAGTATCTAATATTTGATCAGTATTAAACATATATATCTTCTATATTCTTATCTTACATTTCACTCTGATTTCATTTGACTTTTAAGAGATATTGATTACTCAAAATTAAATATTACTTCATATTTATAAAAACTTTTCGTATTTGTATATCTGTAGACTGAACTTGAAATCAATTTCCTGAATAAACATTTTACTCCTCTAGACTGCTCTCCTTTCGTGATATATTTATATATGGATATATATATGTATATATATGATATATGTACATACCTGCTTCTGCATCGGCATCGCCATCTTTTGCATTTATATAAGGATTTGTTTTTGTTTCTACTTTAGCGGAGAATGAATTGATATGAATATAATTTAAGTGCTTTTACAAACGGGCGTAATTGACGCAATTTACACAGACTCAATTGAAGGTGCTCGGATCGCTCTAGCAGCGAGTGAAATTCGAGTGCACAATTAGCAACCCTTGCCAAAAGCCATCATATCGATTTGCAATTAAGCGTAGCTCTGCTGAAAACTTGTAAAAAGACGAATATATAAGAATATTTTGTGGCTGTGTGTGTGTGTGTGTGTGTGTGTGTGTGTGTGTGTGTGTGTGTGGGTAGAGTAAGGCGTGGCTGGGGCCCTTTATGCAATTGGATTTAATGATGCGCGAACTATTAAGCGCATTAAAAGCATTAAAAGCATTTTTTGTCCGCACCTTTCAGTAGCAATCTTTAAAGGGCTCAGCAGCGAGGCAGCCAGGCAAAAACCAGGACATGCAACCAACATTTATTGGCTTTGACAGAAGCCATTAAAATTTTAACTACGAGTAAAGCTGACTGCAGTTGACACACGTGTGTTAAAAAAGAAGAGCGGAAAAATTAACGCTAAATGAAATGAAATTAAATTTTCTCAACTACTTGAATGCAAAGCTTTTAGCTAGGCTTTTACGTGAATGCTCGTTTTTTTTTTTACGCCTAACGCCAACGACCGCTTAATTTAATGGAATGCACGGCGAACGAATTAGTGAGAAATAGGTATACTAGAAATAGACTTGGCAGACCAGAGCGCGAAAAAAAGATGAAATTAAATTTAAAACACATCAGACTCGCATTAAACGCAAGCCAGAGCCAAGCTGCGCATAAGGATGTGGCCAAGGATGAGAGGAAAGGGGACGAACGGGACGCGAAGCAGCTGCCAGCCACGAAATTAACTTGCGAGCCATGGCAAAGACAAACAGCAGTTGGAAATGAAATAAAACAAAAAATGCGACATGTACACACACACACACACACACATAAACACAATCCCACAAACATACATATATGTACATACATGGAAGCACACACACAGAACTTGACATATGACATTTAATTTACTGTCTTTGGTATGTTGCTTGCGCTTGGCGCACTGCCAAAAGCATTTGCTCACATTCATTAATTTTCATTTTCGTAAAACATAAAAAAAAGTAAACTAGAGGAACAAACCGCAACGGAAAGGGTATGCTTTGCAACTGACACACCCTGCGGCAGCACCTTAGCGCCTCATTCAAAAAAGTTGGTCAATAAAGAAAATAATTTTAATATATGTATTAATATGTTTTCTAATTATTTATTATAAAATTCTATTGAATGGTAATAAAATACAAAATAAATTATACCAACTATTTAAGGAAATATAAATTATGAACAATATATAAAATTAAATATATTTTATTGTTGCCATTTATATTTTATATTTTATATTCGATATTTTAGTAATTTAGAAAAATTATATACTATATAAAAATATATTTGTATACTATAAATGAGAAAGGGTATTCATTAAAACGGTCAAGGCTTTCTAAAAATAATCCGAATATATATTTTTGAAATCTAACATTCTTAAGATTGACAAAATGTGCGCAAGACTCATAATTCCCTTTGGCCAGAGCTGAGCGCCCGAACGAGTGTCCTGCAAACACTTATATGGATGAGTTGAGCGGCAGTTTTTGCTTTCGGGCGCTGCTGGCGCCGTCATCGTCATTACGAACATTATGTTTTGGGGCAGCGCCACTAATGCTCAGCGTCACCCTCGCACACACACAACACATTTTGAGTGGAGTGCAGGCGAAGGCAGGCAGCTAATAAAATATTTTATGCGGGGCTTATCTGACATATCAAAGTATGGACCTTTGCAGCTGTGACAGTGAGCAACAAAAAGCAGCGCACAGGACGCATTATTAACAGTCGCCCCCTAAAAATATAAGCAGCATCAACAAACAGCCAATGTCAAATATAAAAAGTAAAAACAACTCACACACACACAAATTCTAATGTTAGAGTTTATGACCAAAAGCAACAGTCCAAGAGAGGAGGCGGAAACATGTACTGGGGCAGCAGGAGGCGGCTGGATACATGGGGTGGCAATGGCAACACAGCGTTGCTGAGCTCATTTCTTCTTCAGTCCTCCTCTCACTTGATACTCCTCCCTCCTCTTCTTCTGCTCCTTCCGCCGCCTGTCTGCAGCTGGTTTCAACTGCTTTCCGGTTTTCTATGTCGTCGTGGTCGCAGCTAATTCGGGCTCAGTTTTTGGTCAAGTGCAGTTTTCTAGCCTGCAAGCACACATTTTTGTGTCCTGATAATAGCACAACATGCGGTTCACCTTTTATGTACACATACACACATGCAGAGCTGAATAATCACACTACTATAAACTTTTCGTAACTTTTTTGTGACACGCAGTTTTTAGCCAGATGTTTTTTTTTTATTCGTGTTTTTTGTTTAATTTCCGTTTACGTCTTTGTAGAGTAAACACTAAATTTCATAATTAAAACGAGAAATGGGTGTTACTAAAAGGCTTTTATTTCGATGTCAGTGGATGCTGAAGACTGAAGAATAAAAGTCTTTGATGCGGACTTAACTATACTTATGGATTCGCATAGGGTATACACCGATTCTTGAATTTTAATATAATATATATTTAATATAAATTCAGATAAATATTAAGTTCTTTGAAGAAAGCTATATAATTCCCTATGCCTTTAAATTTATATATTCTCAAAAATATATATTTAATTTATTTAAAACATGAACTTGAGATATTATATGCATACATTTTTACTAATTTATTATTCTTTCTTTTCAGGTAAGTTAAATATGCTTAACTGTAAATAGCCAACAGCATTACCTGTGTATGAGGAAAGCCGTAAAGAGGTTGGTTTTACTTTTATTAATATTCTTATTTAAACATATGAGTGTATACTTACTGAAAAATAAACAAACAAATAACCGAACTGACGGGTTAATAATGAACTCTCACAACAAGGTAAACGGACTTGAAATGTAAACTGTACACATGAAACAATACAGTAACAATTGAGTAAAATAATAATTATATTTTAAATTTTCTTTATTTGCAAAAAATGTATTAATGAAAACCAAGCAGAAAAATACGAAAAAGCTATTCTAAATTAAAGACGTAATCAGAGCGATAGAACGACCTTAACAGTTATTTTGTATATATTGTATACATAGGCTTTCACTATGTTTTATAAAAATCAAATTTTATTTTTGTAATCCTCAACTCGGTTTGTATATATCATTTGCCCATAAAATGAAACAAATCCTTTCGTTGGGCAATCAACAAATAGTTATTCAACTGCTTAAGCACCCACACAGCGAAAAATTTATCATCTTGATCACCAATCAATCTATTATACAATCAGTTATCAGTGAACTTATTATATAAATATACATATATTTATTGTTATAATTGAACATACATATGTATAAAATGAATACGCTTAATATGGTTTACTCTCTTACCAGCTGCTGGTAAGCTGCGCAGCTTACAAATGTGTGGACTTTTTACAAAGAGTTGGCTTTAAAAAACATCTCTAGGTACAGGGGAAAAAAAAATATCCCATACATAGTTAGTGTGTTATAGTTTCAAATTTCCTCAGATATTAGAAGCTCAGCTCAATTATAATTGCCTATTTATATAACATTCTGTTAGATTGTTGTCTCTTTCTATATACATATGTATTTCTAGATACTCATTGTGTCATACAGCTGAAACTACCTTAAGTTGCCAGAAAAAAATTAATAAATAAAAATAATAGTAAATTTAAACCATATTGCAGTAATGCCTACTAGAGCAGGCTCAAAGCTATGAGCACATGATATTTCATTAAGGAACAGAAACGAGTAAATAATGCCTCTTCGAGCAGTCGAGCAGTCGAACAGTCGAGCAGCCAGCAGGCGTCGACGGAAATGCTGCAATGCATAAATTTCCAGAGGCACAGCCAACAAATGCCTCTGCACCTCGTCCTGCTCGAATGGCTTCGAGCTGTGTGGTGGCCGCCCCTGCTTGCCAATACGCTGGTATTTATTTATATTGCTACAAAAATATTTATACTCTTGCATTGTGACAGCCGACACACCTGCTGAAGCTCGATTCTGCAGCGGAAGGTGAGCTGAGAAGGGAAGGGAAGCGCCTGAAAAACAATCTCGACAGCAACTGCCGTAGCTGCAGCCGTGTCGTGCCTTATAGCCCGAGTGCTATTTTATCCATCAATTTTATGCGCTACTCAATCTTTTTGTGCTGCTACAATGGCAATTGCATTTGCCTTACCCAGCGTCAGGCACATTGTAGCTGCAATGTAGAAATATTAAGTAATTGAATTCACTTGTGATGTGCGCATCAGGGATACTTTAAGTGCAGTTTGGGATGCGATGCACACAGCGACAGGGCCAGAGGGCATCATACGAGATGCTTTCTCTGGCTGGCGCAATGCTATTAATGCAAGCAAACTACTCTCTTGTGCGTCTTCATTATTGTCATTGACGTTGACAATTGTTGTCGGCGGCGTTCCCCAAACTCATTTCTCCCTAATTTCGTACATTGAAAGCAACAGCATAGGCAAATGCATATTAATTTATGCAAATTTTGATGATTTTAGAGTTGTCAATGTTGTCATAATAAATATGTTTTATTCGGATTAATTATTATATTATATATGTACATATCGATAACAAAACACATTATCGAGGTTTTAGTATTTTGTCCTTATTTTTCACTAACTAAAAATCAAGTTAAAAACAATTACAATTTTAAAAAATTCATTTTCTAATTTATTTTGCCTTTAAATTTGAATAAATATTAAATAGATTTTGGGAACAGCCAACACTATAATTTCTCTTCCTTTACTCAAGCTGAACATGCCATTATGTACAAATCTGTATATCTGAATGTGTGTACAATATGTATATACATTTATATTGTATATAGATATACACAAATGAATCTCTGTATATGTCTGGCTCTAACATTGTCTATTTGCTCAAGTGCTTTGACGCTCCGCCGACGACGAGTCTTGTGTCAATAGTTGGCACACATTGCAGGCATTCCATTTACCCCCGCCCCCATTTCGGTCCGTGCCCTCCAATTCACACGCCCCCAATCGCTGTCTCAGTCTGTCGCATCCTGTGCTATTCATAGCAAGCGAGTAGCGCCGCCTCGTTGGCTGCTTTGCATACATAGAATGGAAATTTTAAATTGAAAATTGCGTTGCCAACTGCGACTGCGACTGCGACTGCAACTGCGACCGGGACTGAGCTGATTGACAATGCATGGGATTTGCATTTAATAATCGAACTATGTGCCGCTGCCTCTGTTTCGCTGCTTAGCTATTAAATCAGGCAAATAATATTTAAAAATCTTTTTACGAATTACGACAAGTGCTCAAACCGGGCTGAGTATCAATTTGCAAAACTCTAACGAATCCATTTATTAAAGTTATACAATAATTTATTTTCTATGCTCATGGCTGAGTATTTTTCCATCATAGTTTGGTTGCGTTTCAGTTTTGCGGATATTTGCGTTATCGATTTTTATTGTTGTTGTTACTGTTGCTGCTGTTGTCGTTATTGAACTGTGGTTGCCCATGCAGCTCTCTACTTCGTGGAAGTGAGATGCATGCAAATCTGTGTGTTTGCCGAGGGTGCGTGTGTGTGTGAGTGTGTGCGAGTGTGTGTTTTGTATAGTTTTCTGTTTGTTTACAATTTGGCCTATGCACAGTGGGCTGCACAAGTTGACTCGAGCAGTAAGAGGGAGATTTTCGGATTTGCAAACAAATAGACGCATAAGGTAATCAGTTAACAGAGCAGTTTTTATTGTTTGAATAATTTTAATTCCTTTTTGAGCAAACGTGTATTACAAATATGTGTATGTAAATATCAAATCGACGTGCAAATAACTTTTATCTTGTCGAAACCAAACGCCAATGCCAATTGCAGTGGCAGCTCCTGCCCATCCAGCCCATCCCGCCCATCCAGCGCACGTATGTAGCAGAGTCAGCAATTGCATTTAAGCAAGCTTAATCCAATTCGTATTCAAGTGACTGCAGTTTATAGTATTTGAGTTTTTGGCTATGGCTGCATGAGTTTTTCGAGCTCCGGGCGATGCACATGCAGATAGCAGCCCTGAGTATGGATACGAATATTTGAATAATTCATGCATGTCAATGCATAAGTCACTGGCCATGAGGTTATATCCAGTTGCAGCCATTGGCTGACATCTGATGCACATGCACAACCTGCTGAGGCAAGCAAAATGGTATGTGGTATGTGATTACAGTGGAATTGAAAGTCCCAATCAGCAGGACACGATTGCAATAAATAACCAGCAAACACAAATGGGATTAACGGAAGAGTCAGTCATGCTTCACGCCCGATTGAAAAGGACAACAATGCACTTTAATCAAAGTCCCAACAAATGCAAACAAATGTTAACTCATTAAGCAAATTACTGTACTAACAGCAAATCGATTACCGTCCTTTAAATACAGTTTAATCAATTAAACGTTTATCATGCGCAACTTCTGGCAACACATTTGCATATATCAATTGTTATAAATTGATAAAACATAATAATTGGAAATACACTAAAATTCACACAAACTATAACAGAAATCGCTTTAAGCCAAATGAGTCCACATACCTCTCTTAAATTGTCATTAA
This sequence comes from Drosophila meridionalis, assembly GCA_035045145.1. NCBI lineage: Eukaryota > Metazoa > Arthropoda > Insecta > Diptera > Drosophilidae > Drosophila > Drosophila meridionalis. Next base: position 1,493,137 of record JAWNPG010000037.1, read on the forward strand.
CTTAAATTAAATTGCTTTGACCAAATTAGATTTTAAATCGAAATGAATGCTATGTAGCAGAAACTAACTTATTCAAAAACTATAATGTTTAAATATAAACTTTCCACACTCAAGGTGAACAATAGGTCAACAATAATCCACCCAATAAATTTTACTTTGTGGAAAATCCCTTAATTGTTGTGCGAGGAGGAAGAGTTGTTGTGGAACGAGTTTCCCTTCTATGCAATGGATTTTTCACTTAAATACTAATGCATTTTTAATGTATTTTACTCGTTTGCCCTTTCAAATAGAATTTCATTTAAAATGCCGCAAGGTTTCAGCATATGCTGTTTGCTGGGATAATCAAATGCACAAACACTTTCGCCCGCACATCTACTGCACGTGCTTGTAGTAGCGGATTAATTAGCTGTCATTTATTCATTTATCGATTGGAGCAATCTATGTATGTGCACACACACAACATTTACACGCATCACACAAAGGAAATGCTTCTGCAAACATCAACGCATAACATTAATCAAACAAAATGCACGTCAATTGATTTGCCAGGTGTGCTAATTAAATTCGAATGAAGTGGGATCCCCAGCAACTGCTACACACACACACATACACCCGAGGGCCATTTTTTTTTCTGTAATAATAATGGCACATGCAAGGCCGATGGCGGTATTTATTAACTGCCCAGTCCGTCAATCAATTAATCAATCATTATGATCGCTCCGCACATAATTAGTTAGCCTCGGCCAACTGGCCATAAATCAGCATTCAGAAATTTGCAAAAATTTATGGTCGAGCAGTTTAAAGAACCGTCTGCCAGCTGGGCCAACCTCTTGAGCAGCTGCTGCCCGCTCCGTTTTCTAATAGATAATTTTGCAATCGCCTCTCTGCCTGTCAAGGAGTTGATTTAAATTTATGACCTCCTCTGCCGTGTCCAAGACACATGGTGCAAAAACTTTTCTGGACATGTCTGATAAGAACTCGTTGAATTGTCTGCCTCTACTGTGTGTATATGTATATATGAATGAGCTGTGTGTCTACCAAAAATGTATATTTATTTAAATGTGATAATATGTAAAATATATGACAGAAGTTTACGAAATATTCCATATATCATATTAAATAGTGTAAAGCTCTAGTAAGCTCAATCATTATGAAAAGTGAATAAGTTCTTTTGAAATTAATTCTTGAATTATTATTCATTTTTGTTTTGTGGTATCTACTATCTACCTTCTACCTTCTATCTACTATCTATATGTCTACTATCTATCTACTATCTATCTGTCTAATATCTATCTACTATCTATCAGTCTACTATCTATCTATCTACTATCGATCTCCTATGTATCTACTACCTATCTATCTATCTATCTGTCTGGCTATTTATCTACTATCTATTTACTATCTATTTATCTACTAAGTATCAATCTACTACCAAGTCGAGCTACAGTTGAAGCCATATATATATATTTAGAGAGATAATTTACTCCACAGGGCTTCCCTGAACACATATTATATAATTTAACTGGAAACTTTTCAGACTTCTTCAGTTGAAGTGCATTCGAAATTAAGCTGAACACAAAAATTCATACACTCGCGATTGATTAAAAGTTTAATTTAGCACATGACCTTGACGAGTGGTTGATTTCACATTCAATTGAACTATTTAATAGCGTTTTTCCATGTAACTGTGAATTAATCTCTTTTTGTTGTTAAATGCATTTGACAATGCATATCGAATCGCCATTAATTGATTTTATAATTGAAATGAACATCAGAGGTAAATATCTACTTACACTCAAATAAAATATTCGCATTATTGATTTCCATATACCATTGCACAGAGTGGAGTCGACTTTTTGTCGAATTGCACTGGCAGCTGACGCTGGCGCTGGCAATGCTGCATAGCATTTTCCAAGTCACTGAGCAAGTGCCCAGTGCAAGTGTGTCAACTTCCGTTGGCATCGTTCGCCGAAAGGGTGTTAAGTGCTCTAGCTGAGCTAGCGGCTGTGATAATCAATAAAGTGCCGGCAAGCCGCGTGCACTTTTTACCACAGTTTATGTTAAACTATTAACAGGATGCTCGGCTTCCGTAATGAAGCAGCTGCCGCCGTCGGTAACGGGTGTCGCTGTCGTTGTCCTTGTTCGCCTCCTCCTCCGATAACGTCCTCCGACGACGAGGAGTCTGAACGGCACAAAAAGCGGGTCGCAGCCGGTAAGAAAACAGTTGCATTGTTCACACACACTCACGCACGAAGGCTAGAGATCTGTGTGTGTGTGGGCTTCAATAGCCACACAAACAGGACACGAAGTACGGCGTGGTGCAATGTCCTGCCCCGTGGCGCAGAAAAATGTGAAGTGAGAATCGACACTCAATATTAGCACCGTTTATGAGCTATGAACGAGTTACGACAGCAGTTGCACTCTGTTAGCCCGTAGACCGTAGTCCGTAGCCCGTAGCCGTTGGAAACCGCAGTCAACACAAATACTCATACACACACATACAGCCACACTCGGTACCGTTCGCAAGTACCTCATATGCATCAATTTGACCCGATTTAATAAAAGCCAAATTGGCACAGAATGTTGCATAAATGCAAGATTGATGAAGCGTTACTAAAACAGTATTCAATTTTAAAGAAGACGAGCTTAAACAATTGCTACAATTTCGTATCCGTTTCCGGTAAAGAAAGTACACACTCATACACACACACTCGTACTGAAACATTAATCATAATCAACAATGGGACCGTTGCCAAGTGGACCATGGGATATGAGCTGAAAGAGCGGGTTGACGTTCTGCGAAGCTCTTTCAGCAGCGTTGGCTAGCTGGCGGAGTACATTAATTAACTCATAAATCTTTTGTGCATATCAAAAGACACAAATTGCTGCTGGCCAAAGTGGAAGTCAGACCAAATTGACAGCATCGACAGGAGCTGGCAAATGTGTGGCACGTGGCAGCCGACGTGGGTCAGCGTATTCACATATATGCTAGAGTTTGGCCAATTATTTGTGTTGAAGCTGAATTTCTTTTCTTGTTTCTTTTTTCTTCTTCTTTTTTTTTGGGTTTACTATTTTGATTAATGTAGACGCACACCTCTCAAATATGTATCGACGTGCCTTGCCAGCCACCAGCTGTCAGCTGCTAGCTGCTAGTGTCTAGGGCATTGTTTTGGTATTAGTTTGTCTATCTATCAAAGCCAGCAAAAAAGTCATTTCAACAGCCTGCTCTGGCTTGTTTCATGAAACGGAACCTCCTAGCGGGACCATCAATTTGATTTTTGACAGTGCTGCGATTATGCAGCAGCCAAAAAATCGGAACACTTTCAGATGAAAGGCAGCAGAAAGTTAGGCAAATGATATATATTGTAGATGGCCTACAATTGTAGATAAACAGTCCACATATAAAGTAGTAAGCTGAACAAAGTACAAAACCTATATGCTTTAGACTCCCTCTTTAAATAATGAAATGACCTATGAAGACTTTAATAATGCAGTCAATTTATTATTTTATATAATTTATTATACTTTTTTTTTGTAACTTTCAGTTAAATGAGACACAATCTTCCAATCTCCCTAGTTTGAATTGGAGTTTACAAAATTAAAAACTAAACTTTAACAAATTTTTCTAACCATGATCATCGACTGCAGCTCGACCATAAAACATTTTATTTTTATTTTTTGTGCTTTATTTCCCTTTAAATATTTTAACAATCATAATATGCTTTTGATATAAATTTATTTTATTTAGAGGTTAGCTATGGGTTTTCAACTAAGAAACTAATCATTTTTGTTAGTTACGGTTTCTCTGCGTGATTTAAAAAGATTTTTTTTACAAGGATAGTGTAGGCATACGAAATAATTTATATTTGTATATCATTTCTAATATTTACTATACAAATATTTAAATTAAGGACACACATACATACGAGCATACATAAATATAGAAATAGTTATTACCATAATCATATATATTTAATCTTTATTAAAGTCATCAGCGCACTTAATACTTCGATATCACGCATAGCTTTAATAATAATTAAAATCAAGGACTTCACAATGGAATTCAATTTGTATTTCACATTTATTTCAATGCGCTCATTTGCAAGCAATAAAAGCGAGTGACAATCGCTGTAGCCCACGTTATGGCGCTGCTGCTCGTATCTGGAGCTCCGATCTGCCTTAACGATTCGGGGGGCGCCTCTTGCAACCTTTTGCTGCTCGTTAAGCAAAGTGCAGGCGACGTTGCAATAACTTTTAAGTTTATGCGCATTTGTTGGCTGCGTTTCTCTAGCGAATTAGATTTAAGTACAGTGTGAGACGAGCGGGAGAGACACCTTCTGCGATGCAGTCTGACGTGTGCAAATATGACTTGGCTGATGTTGCGAATTTGTCAGACAACAGTTGTTGGTGTTGGTGTTGTTGTTGCTGTTGTCCCAGTCACAGTCTGCGTCCCAGCCTCATGCACCTCCTCAAGGTGGCCATAAAGTGACGTGTGTTGATTTTATGACATGCCACGGGCTGCTGCGAGTATTCCTGTCTCTGGGCATTCAGTAGACGCTTAGCACTTTGCAGTTAGTGCATCATTTGTATGCATTAACAAGAAATGACACCGACACGCAGCTACTCTACCTTAATTTTTGAACTGATGTCTTTCTAAATTGGATTGTACTATATTTATGTTGTTGTTCTTGTTGTTTTTGCTGTTTCTGTTGTGGTTTTAAAAGTGACATCAAAGCACGTTACACACTTGTGCGGTTTTTCCAGTGTCAACCCCCAATCCCCATCCACATCGTCCCCTGAACTGACAGCTATATAGTATGTCAGGTCATAGCCACTCTTAGAGCACTGTGCGTGCATATATCTGTGTGTGTGTGCGTTTAGTGTGCGTGTGTGTGTGTGTGTGTGTGTGCATATCATCATGATTATAATCAGCGAGCGCAGGGGCACTTAGCGCTTGTAATGTTGTTGCTTCTGGCACTTTTGTCGGCTTGCTGCACATCAAAGGCGCCGCGTAATGAGCAGCACACGCCAGCGAACTCCTCGGGCTGCTCCTTTCTACAGTCGCTGGCGCTGCGCTCGCCCAACATCGTCTACTAGCGCAAATTGACTTTGTCTGTGTCTTTTTGACACCTGCGGCAATTCGCTTTCATGCCCACGCCCACGCTCACGCCCACGCGTTCGCTCCACTTATCCGCCACAGCCCCGGCCCCTGCCACTGCCACTGCCACAGCCCCTGGCTCACCTACCACCTACCCAGCTGCTGCTATTTGCATCAAAGATACTTTAAAGCGAGCTAAAAACTAGTTCATGGATAGCGCCAGCAACAGCAGCAGCACCACCAGCAACAGCAGTGGGTGTGAAGGCAGCTGCGGGGTGGCCTGGCTATGGCCGGGCAACCTACATATTTTCAGTCATGTTTTTTGGGGCGTGGCTCGTGTTTTGCTTTTTGGCATGGCGATTCGTAGCCACAAGTCTCAAAATTCTTCAGTTGCGACGTTGCACAGCCAGCAAATTTTTAGGCTAGCAAAATGCTCGCTGAACAACCAGATTCAGCTCTACCGCAGCCCCAAAAAGTATGCCACGTATTTTGACTGTTCCATGAGGCATTTTTTCACAATTTCTTGCCATACGCAGAGCACTCAGCTGTATGAGAAACGCAAGTCATCATACGAATAACCAATCTCCCACCATAAGTTATAGTTTTTTATATATAATATTTATTGATCTAAATATAAATATGATTGTATAAAAAGCGAAAGAGAATATTAAGGGAGAAGAAGGAGAATAGATGACAGATTGATTAAAATAAGAGTGATAAAGCAAATAGGAGAGAAAATGTAAATAGATGAATAAAGAGAAGAAAGTAGACAAAAAAGAATAAAAAATAGCAGGAGAATGGCATATACGAGGAAGCAAGAGGTAGAAATAATGAAAAGAAATTAGCAGAACAACTTAGAGTAGTAAAACTTGATATGAACATTCAAAATTTACAATTAAATTTCTAATTTAATAAAACGGAAACTTTCAAATTTTTAAATATGTTTTATAGACTTTTTAATTTATAGTTTAGCTTCCTCCCCATTTAGATTATAGTCTACTATAGTATAACTATTTAATATATAAACAAGTACACCAAAACTTGTTTCATGCTCATCGCGCACTTTTATCTAGAGTATTCTCGCATCCTGTAAGTTTTAACGAATTATTGCATAGGTTTTAATGCTCGCTGTTGCCATTATAAAAATTCATGCTTTTGTAATTCCGTTATTTAATTTACACCTAGGGCTATTTAATTCATATAAACTCGAGTTTCTCTTTTGAGCTCGGGCCGTATAACTTTGATGTCCGTGTGACCTGTGGGTGGAGCCCAGCCACCTGTGAAGTGTCTCAGCTCCGCAGTGTCTGCTCTTTTGGCGTTTGTTATGTAAATGTCGTTGCATGAATATAATTAACTTGGCACGGCTTGCGGCCATATGAAACTTTTTTACGGCCGCATAAAAGCGCTTACGCACTTTGCCAGTGGCCAATTGAGGTCTGAGTCGAAGCTTCCCGAAAGTTTTCCCATAAAGCCGCCGGCTCAGAAAATGCCTCCCGCACCCGAAACGGTAGCCAACTGACACAACTGCCTCATAGTTAGTTTCGTATTCACCTGTCACTCCTGCCGAGCAGCTCTCTGTTGTTGTCCTGTTTATTGAGACGCAACAGTTTAGCCTTTGTGTGCTCATCGATAAGTCAGGAACATTATACAAGTGCCAACTGCTTTCAATTTCGCCAAATGCAGCTCAAGTGCATCGTTTTCAATTGTGCGACGGGCCATAAGTGAGATGCATCTGCAGGCCACAAAACTCAACCCCAATCGCTTAGCCCACACATCGGCATCCACACCCAGTCCATTCAGCCACATCCATATCAATTGTGCTCTGGCTCCCCCGCGGCGCCGACTCTGCGAGATGTATATGCTGTCTTGGCTACAGTTACAATGTCAGCGTTTAAAGCTCAATTGGTTTAAGTGCCAGTGCATTTGCGCTCTCGCAGAGGGTAGCTCGCCGAGCAGTCAGTATTTCGTATCGGTTTACGCGGCTGCCTGCAGCATGCAGCATGTTGCAAGCAAATTAACTACTAAAATGTGCACTAAAGCGGAACAGCCGCAACGAACGAATCGTTTGGCGATCTCTGAGCAAATGATGCGAATGGACGGAAGTGGATCCCCTAAATACATAGACTCAATTTAAATCATAGCTGATATTTGTATTAAATGGCTTAGATTTAATTGACGGATGTCGAGGTTTTGTGTGGATATAATCTATATATGTATATTCAAAATGAAAAGAAATATTCAGTTCTCGGGCTTGTGTGGATATATCTATCTATATATATTCAAAATGATAAGAATTATTCAATGGCTTACCTTTAATTGAGTGAGTGTTTACTTTATATATTCAGCATGGTAAGAATAATTAAATGGATTTTTGTTGTACTAAGATATGTATTTATAAATACACACATATATATATGGAAGATTTCATTACAGGTTTCACAATTGTATAAGCAATATATTGCTGGTAATACTAAAACGTAACATGAGCTACTTTTCAGCTATCCTTAACAATCCCTTCGCACAGCACTTAGTGCTAGTTTGTCGCCTTTTGCTCTGCTCAGCGCCCACTGCGCGCTGCCGGCTGTTGGCCCATGCCTTAAATAGTCTGCTGAGTGTAGCAGGCAATAAATGCTAATATTTTATTTAAAGTGCTTTTAGAAAAAGTTACCGTTGAAAGTACACACACCTGCAGCATCGCGCTGAGCTAGCTGCCTGCACGAGCACAACAGAAGCTTTGCATATGGCAAAGTGTATACTACACACACACTCACACACACACATTACATGGTAAATGGTTTTATGCAAAAAATTAGCCTTGTGTGTGCGAGTGTGCGTGTGTGTGTGCGGCTGCTGAAAGATTCAGGCGCTTGATATTAAATATTGCGCATACGCGACGTAGCGCGCCCCTCTGCCTGTGCCCCGTGTAATGCAATGCAGCTCACGCATTTTTGCACATCATTTGCCTGAACTACTTAAGCGCCCTGAGTTGGGCTTGGGCGGTAAGCGGATTTTCTATACCAATGCCCAACTTTCGGGCTGTGCATTCGACACACGTGCTGTGCCAATATTTTGAAGGTTCGACTCGATTGCAAACCCTTTGGGCCCATGCGCACTCCCACACACACATATGAGTGGGGCAAAGTTTGACGTTTGCTTTTATTTATGCAAAAATAATTTCAAATGTTTCGCATACTTTTGACGTTTGCTTTTTAAACGCGCAATTCCACAACCTCAGTCAGGCCACAGGCTCGCATGCCACGCCCCCTCGCCAACTCAGTTACAGTCTCAGTCTCCCTTCCAACTAAGAATCTAATAAAACTTTTGCCAGTTACCTGCCAGCAGCAGCAGCAGCAGCAACAGCAGCAACAACAACGCTGTATGAACAGCACGGCTGCTTATTTGCTTATCATATGCAAATTTGCATGTTTCAAGCTGAAGTTTTCTTTTACAAAGCGACCGAGTAGCGAAAAAAAAGTATGTAAAAAAACGAGCCCAAAGAATGTTTAACAAGCAACCTAAGGGGGCTGCCGAGCACAAAGTTCAAATAACAAAATTTCTGCTTTTACTCTTAATACCCTGAATCCATTGAAAATGAACGAAAGGGAGTATAATGTGTTTACAGAAGTGTGTGTAACAGACGGAACAACGCACATCTGAACTCGTAAAATGATTTTATTATAAATTTCTTACATTAATATACGATGTAATGAAAGACAGAAAAATATATGCTTTAACAGATTAAATAAGAAATGAAGAGATAATTGGTTTGGAATTTATATCATACCTTTCTCTATAATCAAGTATTCCTATTCATAAGATTATATAGGGTATTTAATAGTCGCTCACTCGAGACTTTTGCGCACTTGCTTGTTTTATGTATCTAAGGCATTTCACCTAACCACATAACTAGCCTCTGGTCCTTGCGTCTAAAAAATACATACATACACATGTAAATATTCACAAGGATACATTATGTATGTTTACGTGTGTGAGTATGACTGTGTATGTGTGTCTATCTGCTGCTTTGATTACACAACTCGCAGCCTCAGGCCGCCAACTCAAAATAAACTCGTTCAAAATGTATCAAGTATTTACACATAAATAATTTGTTATATACAATATATAATTATATATACATATATACATATAAATTTATATATAGTATGTGAACGATTACAGCTGCCAGACGTGAGCCATAATATAATAATATTCTATATAATGGCACATATTTGAGTTGGCTAAAATAATTCCAGACTCACAAGACATTTGCATAATTTGAATGCCAGCAAATGGTGGGCCAATTATGCGAATCGTCAAATTGAAAAGGGTAAATTGCAATTTTGATGGCCCATTTAGAGAACTAAAAGAAGAGTGTAAACAAATTTAAACATAAATTTAAAAATCTACAATCGGATAAGGCAAAACTAAATATGTGCATAAATATATATATACATTTCCACTACTTCTACTTACATCATATTTAAATTATTAATAAATAGTATATATAGTAAATTTAATTATCAACATGCTGAGCCATAAAATACACTGAATACTATGAAGGCCAGCAATGACATTCTTTGTTACCCATGTACTCGGAAAGACACCACCGGGGATTAGTTGTAGTGTATGTATCAAAAGAACTGCAAAAGGAAACTGAAAACAAAAGGAAACTGCTGAAAACTTAATTTCAATCGTCGAGCCGATTCCTATTGGACTCTGCGCGTAGCTCTCCACGGACAGACAGACAGGCAGAAAGACACACTGACACATGTGCCACGAATGCAATTCAAACGACTTAACAGCTGTAGTTGGGAGAAGGGACCCTTTTCAGCATGTGACGCCAACTGAAATTCAATTACAACTGCATACTGAAAATTGCGGCAGCAACAGCCATTACAACAATGGGTGCGAGAGACGCAGGCTGCCTTCGCGGCCATGTTAATATATCAGCCGAAAAGTATGCAACAGGGCAAAAAAAAGGGAACGAGTGTGCGCATGCAAAACAAATAAGAAGGAAATGAAAAACGAGCTCAACTGGAAAATTGCATGTATCAACGAAAAAATATATGTATATATGCATATACAATTGCGCCCACATTCGCATGCAAACACAGACCGGATGTCGACTCGCCAACGACGTCATTTCCGGCACCGTAATGCTAGGACTACATCTACTGTTATTGTTCTGCATCTTGTTGTATTTGTCAAGATGCCTATTTAAAAATTTACAACACTTTAAATTGGAAAGAAACCGAAGCAAATGCAACAGCAACTGCGACTGTAACTTCACTAGTTGTCATTAAATAAACATGAAATATTTATCTCGATGAAAGACATTTCAGCTGGCAACAGCCACAAATAACAAACGTTTGTTCTGGCAAAGGCAAAATTTGAGAGTTAGTTAAGAAAAGTAAAGCAAATTCGTACAGGTAATTGTGCTATGAGAACATTCCTGCTACGAGCAATATTATAGTCTTAATAAATTCAGATTCTCTACAGTATTTATATACTAATTTTCACATAGTTGTTAATCGTGTCGGGTCTTGGACGAAAATATGTTTAGAAAATATTTTTTTAAAAATCTCCATGAAACATTTTATATGATTATTAAATACTATATATAAACAAAAATAAAAAAAATAAACATTCTAAGCAGAGCTAAAAATTCTAGTAGCAATCATATATTTTTCACACACTTTTGAGGTATTTGTACAGAACACATGGCATAGAAGTGAAATGAAATTCCAAATAGCTTCCCTCTACCACTATTTGAAGTATCGCTGTACGAGTATTTTTAATTCCACTTTTTGGTCGAAAAGTGATTGAAATAGTAGACATAGCAAACGTGGAGTGCATTCTAGATACACAACAATAAACATAGCTGTGCAGTGCAGATATACACATATACAGACATATACAGTCATATAAACATACAGATAGTTAGTTATATTTGAGTTGAGTTAAAAAAACTCAAATACTGCGCAGCCTTTGCTTGTGCAGTGAGCTGAATATTATATTTAGTGCAGAGGAAATCAACTCTAAAGTGGAAGCTCAGCAAAATAATAAATTAACTAACGAAGGATGATAGTAGTGGAAGTAGTTACCCTATGGTAAATATATAAAATGTGTTTGAGTTTTAAATTAAATTTATTACATATAATAAATTATTTAATATTTGTAAATGACTGAGCCAATGGATATTTATACATTTGTAAAATTTTCAAATTGAATTTGATTGCCAGTAGATAGAAAATAAACTATCTGCCATTCAATCTTGGCCACAGTTTTTATTTTTATTAATTTTAGTTGCATTTTATCCACAGAATATATATAAATTAAATAAATTATATATAGCTAATTTCATCAGAATTCTATTTAAATTTAGAGCAACTTTAAATTCAGAATTCATGGCTTCTAAATTAAACAATGAAAGAGCCATGCATATTTATGCAGACATAAATGAAGTTCACGATTTACGTTTTTAAATTCTTCTCCTCTCTTTTTCGTTATTTCAATAAATAGCACACAAATTTATAAACAGTCAGCAAATTATTTTGCGTACACCCGGCGTTGGCAAATACAAAATGAAAACTGTTCACGATATATGTGAATGCCGAATGCCAAATAAATAATAAATAAATATAAATATAAATATAAATATAAATGGCTATGTGGGAATGAAAATGAAATAATCTGCCAACTAAAAGGCGCATAAATAGCTGTCGAATGACATTCATTTTCTTTTGTTCATCTTTATAGCCGCCATTTTGTTGTCGCTCATCACACGAATGTGCGCGCGTATGTGCGTGTGCAAATGTGCCTGTGTGCGATATGTTGACGCCATCGCTCGTACGTTTTTTGTTGTTATTGCGGTCACTGACACGTGTACGTGTCACTTCAGACATAAGCGCTGAATTATGCAGAGAAGATGGTCGTCCAATTTTGATTTGATTTATCGCCGGGTGTGGATTTTTACAAGCGGCCAATGCTGAGGCAGCGACAATGTCAAATCAATGCCATCAAATTACAGATCATTAGCATATGATTAGCATAATTAATTTTGCACCTCAAAATGGCGGGCTTCTTGATTAATTTGATTAGTCGCATCGCTCTCAACAATTGGAATGTAAATGGCAACGGACTCAATTGCAATTTCCTTAACTCACACACACACACACTCAAATGCATTGATACATTGATACATTCATAGAGAGCAGAGATAGGAAGGAAGATAGGAAGGAACACAAACAGTTCGAGTTTTCTATGTACTTGGCCAAAGTTAGATTATCAATGTGCGCTGCTCAAATTTATTATTTTATATAGCAACAGCTCTTGAGCAAAACTTCACATATTTTGGAAAGAAGGAAACAAGTTCTTCGTGAAGAGCTAAATATTGAAAGCTGTTTGCTTCATCCATTTTACAATTTGTTGTTAAATGCGATTACAGACCTCAAGTGTGGTAAGCAATAGCTGAATGCAGATAAGAGTTTTGCAAGATGAATGATGCATTAAGTGTTATTTATTGACTTAAGAAAACTTGCTAAAAAATAGGTACAATAATATAACTGAATAGTTACTGTAGCAACAGGCAGATTCCTTCTACTGATATAGTGATAGTGATTCCCAATTATCAGAACACTGGACATTAAAAAAACGCAGCGTAAGCAATGTACGAGGAATTAGGCAGAGCTACCAAAGGCTAATCGAGCCAAGGTAGAGTAAGCATAGGCAAAGAGAGCTCAGGCAGACCGGCATTCCGCCACTCACACCTTCAACTTTAAATACTGCTCTCAAAAACCAAACTTATAACTATTCATCATTATATATATATATTAGTATATATAAATATTAATTAAAATAGGTATGCAGAACAATATTAATGCTTTAATAAATACACTTTATAACAATTCATAATCTTATTATGCCAATAAAACAAATAACATAATATCTATGGCAGATAATAGCTTACAGTGGTGCTTAACATTCTTATGAGAATAAAAATCCAAGCAAAATACATATATATATATATGCATTTATATTCCTCCCACAGTTTGACAGTTATCCATATCTTTGAAAGCAGACAACGAAGCGAATTTGTTTACTTTCACAGAGCATAGTTATATCTGCTATTTGCTGTGCAATTTTGAAATGGATTTTTCCACTCACATACAGATTGTATCCATGTGCAGCACAGCACAACACACACACACACACACACATGCATACCCTTGTGCCAGCCAATTATCAGAATCAATAACAACCAACATGTCCACACATGAGTGCAGAGTGCCACATATTTGTTATTTTATTACTATTATTATTATAGTCGAAAAATGAAATTTCTGCATAAAAATTGTCATACGCCCTGAATTTTAAAGAAGACAAAAAAGCTCAAAAAAAATTACAACGTTGCGCACTTTTCATAATTGGCTGCACAATACAGCTAGGATATGAGCACAAACAAACAGTAAAAAGAAATGGAAAACCAGAAACATTGTGTACTTGCAACGCATAAAAGAAATGAGCATAATTGCTTGTTTGTGCTTAATGTACCCTAACATTGCAGCACTTGGGCTTGTCAGTTGGTATAAAGTAAAGTTTTTCGGAATATGCACAGCCTGAAGACGTGGTGAAGCATGCAAAAAGCGTATTTAAAGTAAGACAAGCACAGTGGGCAAATTTCACGACAAACTCTAACATAAGTTGGTCAAACAGTAGGTGATAGGAATATACAAAATATTGATATACAGCCCAGCAACCAACGTTATGTCTAAATTTGGTCCAATAGATAAGCTGTAAAAGATATTTAAAATTGTTAAGAGGTTTTACTTATTCTAGCCATTCATTCTCCATTCTTCAAGTGTCTGTTCCAGCTCACGATAAATCTCTTATCAACTAGTTCATGTTAAGCATGCGTGCGTAATTCAAGAGTTGTAAATAAAATTCCATCATTCCATTAGAGCAGCTGCTTGTGCATGGAGAACTGTACAAATTTATCGAGATCGACTATATTACATACATTTAGTAGTGAAGAGCCCCACAGAAAAATCTCGGTTACTCAATATAGAACTATTTCAAAATCTATTTATTTAAAAATTATACTAATCATATTTTTCATCAATTATATTATAAAAAGTCATAGATAATTATTTACAATATTAAAGAATAAAATATTTAATAAATATAGTACAGAAATTCATAAACTGATTTCAGATTAGTTGATATATAACTAAGGGGACAGTTGGAAAGTTTTTCATTGCTGTTGATATATAACTAAGGGGACAGTTGGAAAGTTTTTCATTGCTGATTAGGAATATAAATAAATGAATACATCATTACATATTTTATACATGATATATTGAGTGCAGAGCTCATAATTTTGATTTACAAATATACCCAGAATACCCAAAGATATCTCTCTTTCGTATTTAATTTACATTTTATTATAGAATAAAAGAATGTACATATATGTGGATTTATCATAAAAATAGCCAAGTTTGCCCACAGTGCCCATTTGTGTGGGTGCAAAGGACAATTGCAGACTCTAGATTATGTCCCTGAAGAGCAGCCGAACAATAACAAAAATTTTAAGCGACACAAAGTGCATGTGGCTGTGTGGCTCTGTGGCAGACAAACATGCAAGAGGACACCAGATATGCAACTAACACATGCACACACTTAAATATATATATATATATATTATATATATATATATCTATACATATATATTTATATGCTGTGTGTATGTTGCGTGCCTATCTTGGACGTCTTGAGTGTTTGAGCCAAAGATTAAATGGTGTTTATGGCTGCAACGGTGCAGCTCCATGCGCTTTTGGCGCTGTCTCTCTAATACTTTTGACACTTCTATAAAATTTATGAGAGCAAACACTTACTCACACACGCACACACTTATCCACACTCCCCCACACTCCCCCACTCACTTGAATGGCTAGAAATATGGCAGAGCAAAACGAGAACTCAACATAAATAAATAAACAAAAAGTAATTGTAATGCAAATGAAAAGTAAAATATAGTTTAGAAGCACTGCGTTCATAACTTATTTCTGATTCTGTTTCAAATTTCTGTTGGCGCATTCTGTTACAGGGTTGGACCTGGCCTAAGATGGGTAGCGTGCTCTTCGCAGCTGTCTTCATAGCACTACACTTTGCCACCGGCGGCCTGGCCAACCCAGATGCTAAGCGACTGTACGACGACTTGCTGAGCAACTACAATCGACTCATTCGACCCGTGGGCAACAACTCCGATCGTCTGACGGTCAAAATGGGTCTAAGGCTGTCCCAATTAATCGATGTGGTAAGTGGACAAATGCAAACACTATATATATAAATAAATTAAATGACATTGCCCAGACTTAAATAATCTCATATTAATTTTCTTGCTTAGACAATATAACAGAATAAAATAATAATAATATCGGATTCTCTAGTAATCAATAAATAAGCTATATCATGTTTAAATCTATCCAAGAGAAGACTACAACTGTGTGATCGACAAAGGTTGTGATCCTAGCTCTAAAGCTGTATTATAAATAGATTTTCTCTATTGCCCAAGTCTTTCACAATATATTTAATTTTAGTTTAAATTTATAATAATATTTATTTATAATATTTATTTTATATTATTTATAAATTTTGTCATTTTCACTTTAATCATAAAAAAAAACCTCAATCATTTATGATTTACTTTAGATTGATTAAAGTTGATTAATCAACAACAACAGTTTTTCAGTTTTACAAGTTTGACTGTTTTTTGCGTAATTCTATACATATAAATGATCTATCTATTATTTATATTTAGAGCAATTTATATTTATAAAATTACCTTCAACAGAGAAAAATGGATTTTCCTTTGTGGAAAGCCCGCAGAAATTTCATTAATTTGTTGTTAACGATAATGACATCCAGTTTAGCTGTCATTTCTTTGACAACTGAGCTGCTCGACTGCTTATCAAATGACAATCAAAGCAGATTAATTTGCAAAGCCAACAGCGCCGGTAAGTGGCATAAGCCGAGGCAGAACAGCAGCCGCGTAATTAATAACTGTTTACCAAACGCTTAAAAGGCAGTCGAACTAAGCCACCATTGTTTACCCAGTTCTCATCCCATTCCCAGTTCCACTCCCAGTCCCAGTCCCAGTCGACGTCTGTTAACTCTTCGAGTTGGTAGTCAACATTGTTTGCATAATAAATCAATGGGCTTTTGCGATTTATAGTACATCGACTGATGATTGTTTTGTTGATTAAGTTTGCAATTGCAGTTGGTGCCCTCCACACGGCTCAATCAAGGCAGCAAAAATTGCGCAATATATCAGGGTGGGGACGCCGAGCGCTGGGGCGAAATTGTGTTTAGGAAAAAGAAACAAATATTGAGAAAACTCCAATTGGCAGCAGAGTCAAGTGCAGCTGCAGCTGCAGCGGGCCCAGCAAATGGCCCACAATCTTCTATACGGCTTGAATGCACATGACAACCGGAAATGGGAAACCGGCTAAAGGCTACGTGTGCTTTTGGCCACACAGAAGCCGAGCTTTACAGCTCTCTCTCTCTCTCTCTCTCTCTCTCTCTCTCATTCTCTCTCCCGTGCCGCTTACTTCCAGCTGGCTTCCACTCCCTTTCTGCTGTTATAAATCACGCGCTAAGCACCAAGACCACTAAAAGGCTTGCCAAACAGTCAGCAGCAGTCATACCAGCGCACATTGGGCAAGGGTCTCTGTATTCGTGGACAAATTATACAATTCTTTGGGGTATAGAAAATAATATATATAAACCCAATTTGCCAGGGATTTCAGTTAACTTACTATTTTGCTTTATAAGTATAACTATTAGTATATTTCTTCATTTTTGTAATCAGTAAACCGAAGTTAGTAAAATACAAATGTCTTCCACTTAAAATCAATATTTTATGAAACTATTTGAAACTCCCCCATAGAATTTTCCATTTTCATTTCTTGTTAAAAATAACGAGCTCTTAGCAATTATCCAACATTGCAAAGGAATTTTACAAAGCCCCTATTTATATTACATTTACTACACATTCAGAGAAAACTTCATTTCCCAACATTTGCTCTTAGGAGGGTTCCTTGATTTATATGCACACACTTTATTACATGCATTTAAAGCAGTTTCTGCAGTGCCACAAGTCGAGCAGAAACTGAGGTAATTGCAAGAGTACTATTTGGCCTTGCTATATGGGAGCACATGTTCCATTTTCTGATTCATACAACTTACAAATGGATAGAATTTAATATTCTTCCATATAATTTAATTTTGAAATTAATCTGATGTTTGAGGCAGTGCTCGATATCCGAGCTACAGTATAAACGAAATTGCTTTTGTGTGAGTGAGTGTGTGTGTGCCTGTGTGTGTGAGTTCACACACACATATTAATACGCTCTGTGTGCTCGACAGGCAACTGGCTCGAAATATTCGCAGAATTCCATTTATTGCACTAGTCCACTGGTCACTTTCTGTTGTTGTGCATAGCTCATTGTTGCAGTTGCTGTTGTTGTTGTTGTTGTTGTTGTTGTTGTTGTTGTTGTTGTTGTTGTTGTTGTGTATTGGGGATGCACGTGTTGGCTGCTCTTCGTATTGCACAATTCCTTCTAAATCCTATCGACCAAAATCTGTGCATTTTGTTTAGTTGATTTTTGCCTCTATTGAAAATTGCAATCATTGGCAACAGAACGCAATATACAAATATATTTCTACATATCGTACATACAATATATAAGGAACAGAGCAGATCAGCAGCCGGTGCGGCTTAGACAGAATTTTTAATTTAATTTCAAATGTTTCCATTTGCCTGCCTTCGACCTGTGAATGGCTTCGGCTGCTTATTACTTGCATAATGGCTGCTCACTCAGGTGAATTATGACCAGAAATGCATTAACAGTGGCGAAGGTGGTGGAGAGGAAGTGTGAGACACATATTGCTTGTAGCCAGTCTTAATTGCTGGTTGCTAAGCTACTCGGACCAAAACGCAATCAAATGAAAATGTCAGGTCATGAATTTGAAATGTGAAAGGAAAGACACAAATGTAGCCAAACACAAAGGGAGAGCAAATAGTGCGCAGCCAGATGAAGCTTAAGTTTGATTTCGAATTGATAAGAGACGACTTTATGTATTACAATATTCATGCTTCAAGTGCGTGCAGCCATCATGAAATATTGTTAAATTATAACAAGTTCCACAAAAACACATTTATTTATGTCATTCCTCTATGTTCGCTGTACTATTGAGGCTGCCGCATTTAATACTTATTCAGTGGGGGAGCTGGGTACATTTTTATGATGATGCTCGGCGTCGTTATTGCAAAGTTTATTTACGGCAAACAGGAAATTCGATTTAAATTGTAAACAAGCCCGGGACGGGAACCAGAGAACGAGAGAACGTGGCTGGCTCCAGTGGCCAGTGGCACTGCAATGCAAATTCAGTTGCATTTAGAATGCTTTAAGCTTCGGCTTAAGCAATTTAAACACTGTATATCCTGCATCCTGTTCGGGGTAATGCAACCGACAGCCGTAACTCTAAGTGTGAATAAGCAAGCAGCCGCAACGGCAATAACGCCAACAACAAGAACACCAACAACAACAACACCAACAACAACTACACCAATTACATAGCAACAAACCCAGTTAGGCAGCTGTAGGTGTGAACCGGCATAGACATGGACATGGACGTAGACATGGCCAGCAGGCGGCAGACAGGCAAGAAAACTGTCTTCGTGCAGCTGTTGTTGGTGTTGCTGGTGTTGCTGGCTGCAGCTACTATAGCGGATGCCGCACATAAAGCATAAAGGATACGCGCAACGCCTGGCCTCGTCCCCATCGCCGCTGCTGCAATATTATCTCTTCCTTATGCCGCTGTCTTTGTGCCAGGTCTTGGCTTTGTCGTTTTATTGCCGGTTTTCCGCGCCGCCCGCACCTAATGACCTTTCAGACGTTGCTCTCAGCCGCTCAGCCAGCGGCTGCCAACTGGCAGCTGGCAACTGGGAACTGTTAGCTGGCAGCCCACAAAAGCACACCAAGTGGGTGATTAGTAGTAGGTCGCCTTGGCAGCACGGGCAGCACTACCAGTACCATCCCCATAAACACATACTCGCCTGCGTGTGGTAACCGCTAGCAGAATCTATTAACACTGCGTATCTTAACATATTGCTTTAGCTCCAGGTCCTCGTGCTCTTCACAGCCAGCTAGCGCTGACATTATCTGACTGTCTCGGCGGAAAACGCTTTACGGCGCATCATTATCATTTTGTCGTTAATTACATTTTTCAACGCTTAAGTGATTTATTCCGCAATTTTATCGTTTTCTAATTTTTTCTATTGAGTTCTGTGCCGCCCGCTACCAAGCCGTATTTACGCCTAATGAGTTGCTTTGCCGCCTGCCACCTAAATAAATATGAAAGGGAAGCGGCAACAGCACCAGCCATAAATATAATGAGAGCAACTGCCAAGGAGCCCTCCACTTGCGAGGGTCCACACTCGACAGCCCAAACAGAACGGAGCAGCCAACTGTGCGGCTGTCGTGCGTGCATCTGTTAAGACTCAAATTAGAGCACTCTGCTCGCATGTTGTTGATGCGGTTGAATTATTTGCGGTGAATGCTAAAAAAGCAACAGCACGAATTACTGTTTCCTTAATTTAGATTTAATGTGGACACTCAGCGAATGATATAAGAATCTTATTTGTATAGCAAATGTTGCTACCAGGCGACAAAAGAAATGAATTTGTCTTTATTTCAAGTACAATTTACACTTATGTGAATAAAGTGTTATATAATAATATCTTAAAGAAATTTATCTCATGAGAATTTTAACTTAAAAAGAAGTATATGTGTGAAATAATATTCACATAAATTTTTGTCATGGATCCATAGCTTGATTCAAAGCAAAGACTCGTTTTATATCTTGAGAACCTTTATAAAATCATTAAATTCATGATAAAAACTTATTAATTAAATTAGAAAAATATTAAATATCAAATGAGGCAAAAAAAATTTTGATTAGTATACATAATTATGCTTATAGATTGAGTCACCAGAGCTATTTCTCCACTGCTTCTTTTTTAGCGAATAATATTTACCGTCCCACAAAACCCTAATTTAAACAAATCTCGCTAACATTTCGTACATAGATATATATGACGTAGACATATATGTTAATTAGCTTAATAACGGTGGCTAAACGTCTTTCAACATATGCTTATAGTTAAAATAAATGGATTCTCTCTTCCTCTTTCTCCCCCTCCCCCTCTCTCTCCCCCTCCCTGTCCCACTCTCTTTACTTATAATTTTCTTTTAAAAAATGCCACCTAACCGATATCTGGGAAAACATTCCTAATCAGCTCACTATACCCCATCCAGTCTTTCAATCCCAGAAATATGTATGTACTGCATATCCCATATACCATGTCAATCTTGTCTTTCTACTTCATCTATTACTCGAAATGGCGTCGGGAGCTTTTATAGTTAAGCCAACTTTTAATCCAGTTCGCAGCTAACCACTGGGGTACTTAAACTTTATGCTTGTTTAGCTGCTCTTAACTTTAATTGCATCAGCTACCCCAATTCCAGTTTCGCCTCAACTCCTGTTATTTTCGCTCTAATCTCGCCTCTCTTCCGCTGACTGTGTCACCAGTTTTCGAGACATAAATTGATTAAAACTCAATGATGCTTTAAGGATACGGTCGCCAGCAACGACTGTGACTGTTTCTTATTGCTGCAACTCACTTCAAACTAACCGGCTGCAGCACCATTTAACCCAGGACATGCCATGGGCAACCACTTGACAACCATCGACAGCCCCAAGGCACCGCCAAACAAACAGGACAGCCACCCACCACCGACCACCCACCACTTCACATCACTCCACTCCACTCCACTTCACTAAAAACTCCACTCCATTCCACTCTACTCAGCTTGGTAAATTTCAAACGCATTTGTTAACCGACACCAGAAGCAGTTGAGTTTCTTCAGTTCACTAAAAAAACATTCGCTCGTCGCAACGATTTTCAATTTGATGGTCCCCACTCAATGCTCAAGTTCTCAGAAATGTTAAGTCCCTGCAGCAGCCTCCAATCGCAGACCCCGCTGACAGCAGAGAAAGCATTTGAGCTGTTGTTTATACCCTACTTGTGAGAGGTTAAAAAAGCATTCGCATAACGTTTGTGTAGTGGAACTGAAAGTGCGATGTTGGCATCAAAAATCAAATGAATTGTATAAATACATATATCTATAATTAATGATAATGTTCACTTCCAGATATAATAATATAACTCTGCTTTCTTCATTCAATTTCTATTAATAGTGTAGTAGCTTAAAAGCACATTCAATTTTTGAGCAAATACCATATCGCAAACATTTATAATATGAATTCTAACACTGAAGCGTATCTAATAGTCGTACATGCCAACTTGTCCTAACTTGCATTTAAATTTGCAACACAAATTGAATTGAATTCATGTTTAAATTTAAATCTAACAAATTTCTTTCTATTTTATTTCTATTTGCAGAATTTAAAAAATCAAATTATGACTACCAACGTGTGGGTGGAGCAGGTAAGTCAAACTATTCCATTTTTTATTCATATAGCGATTTATTTTTCATTTCTATATTTTTTTTTTTTCTATTTTTTTTTTGGTTATTTTGGAAGCTATTTCCCGGGGGACTGCGAAATTTGTGATTTGGCAGCTGGCAGAGTTCCTAACGTATCCGGGTAACATGAATACACCATTTGCACGCTTCGGTGCAGCCAAATGCAAAATAATTTTGCTTGCCAATCCTCGCGTTCGCATAATGTCAATTTGTGAGCAGCACTTGGCTTTGCAATTGAAAGCGTTCGCTCGCTCTTGGCCAAGTGGCCATGCTGGCCACGATGTCCACGATGGCCACTTTGCAGCGGCTGCTGCTATATGTGCATTGGCTTTGCACTAATGCGATAGCCAGTTGGACCTACAACAACTAAAAATTCCTAAAAAAAAAAGATCTAACTCTATATATAGACGTATATACGTACGTATCTATTGTCCGGCTGGCGAGTTTTTGTGGAACTGCTTTTAAGCACTTGAATGGAGGAGCTTTAAAGTTTTGCATAAAATATGCACACAAAGCCCCTGCACAAATTGCAGTCAATAGCTCTCAAAAGCTTATGCCAAGTTTCTGGTTACCCAAATTGACAAAACAAAAGCAAACCCAAAATTAGATATAAATTATGCATCGCATCTGTTTTCCTCTCTCTGTCTCTGTCTCTGTGTGTGCCTGTGTTAGTGAGTGTGTGTGATTCAATTCCAAAACTTTGCATGACCAATTCAGCTATTATCATTGTTGGCTCATTATAAATGTAATTCGCCCATGTTCTAGCAAGTGATTTCATACATAATTCGCCAACTAAAAATGGTCTGATAGGTGTAAAAAATGTAAAACAATTATTTAGAAATTTGTGGAATTATTATAATTCCTTTAGATATGCAGCAGGTATTATAATTATTAAATTTTAATTTAACATCTGAAGAGAGCGATATCAGTTACTCAAAGTAGTTCTGTCTACTCTGTGAATATCTATCTAAAAATGTGAATATATAAAAATGTGAATATATGCTTATTCTTCTCTGAAGTATCAAAGTTTATCTTATAGATAAAACTATTCAGAACTGGCGTAAAGCTAACTGGGAATGAAATGGATTCATAAAGGTTTTATTATTTGTAATTTATTGTTGCTGTTGACATTACTGCAGTCTATGTTTGGCTTCAGTTGTGCTGCGCCTCCATAAATATGCAAATACATTATGTCAATACGGCCTCATCTACGTGCACCCGCATACACACATAATGACGTTTACGTGTCTCTCTCTTACTATCACTAACTCTCTCTCTCTCTCTCTGATGAAAAGCCAAATTGGGCTCATACAACATGTGACTGCAATTAAATGTGCCATTTATAGAATAGACAAACAAAATCACTTTACATAGTTGATAATGCAGATGCAACGGAATTAAAGAATAATATTTTTCTTATTTCCGCATTGAAAGCAGACAAACACTTGCAGTTATATAGTAATATACATAGATATGCCAATTAGTAATTGTGTGAACGATCATTTGTCAACAAATTTAATGGAATACAAATCACTCATAATTAATTTCATCATTTATTACGATTAACATCTGCAACAGTTTTTTTTTTTTTTAATTTTTTTTGTTTAAATTGTGGAACAATTTCTGCTTGGCCAAGCTTCAAGCGCTCCGATAATCCCATTGTGAATTGCAAACAAGGCCCACATACCGCATACATATTGCAACAATAGTGTGTGGCAGTCAACATAATTACAGTTTTATAATGCACGCTCTCTGACAAGCCCAACTGCAAGTTACCCTGTAATTTATTATAATTGCATTAAACAGTGAAGACATGCATATACCCTACAGAAGCGACTGCAAACTCCATTCAGCGCATATTTGCATGGCGAAAATTAAATTTAACGCCAACAGCTTAGCGACCAATAAATTAATGCATAATTAATGAAACGCAATTGCAACATTAAATGCAACAACAACAACAACAACGAAGGCGAACAGCCAGCTATTGTATGCCACAAATTGTATTCAATACTCATCTAAATGCAAATGATGTGGCCGAGAGGTTCAGTCTAAGTCCTTTCTCGCTTCTATATATTTTGTATTTTATATTAGAATTATTTTCATTGATAGAACTTTCTGTGTGTTGCAGGAGTGGAACGACTACAAATTGAAATGGAATCCCGACGATTACGGCGGCGTGGATACCCTGCATGTGCCCTCTGAACACATATGGCTTCCGGATATTGTACTATATAACAAGTAAGTTCCATCTAATTCCCTAGCCTAGCCCCTTGTCCGACTCACTCTAGTTGTGGCTGGGGCTTTGCCATGGAAGTTTTGGCGCCTGGCACCATTTGCATAATTGCCCAATGGGCGCGACGGGCGCATAAATCAAAGCGCACAGCCACGCTTGCAATTTATCAGCCAATGATTAACGTATTTTTATTTCAATGTAACATGAGCACCGACTGGCCAACGATTCGGCTTTGCAGCTGGCTGAGCAAAGGGGAACAGGCCTCGCTTTATGCTCAGCATAAAACTGCTGCCAACTCGTCTGCTTTCTCAAATTGGACGTTTTATTTTGCTATGCTCGCTGTAATTATTATAATTTGCCTTGTGTCGTATTTCACTTGGAGTGAAGCCAGCCCCAAGTAAACAGCACAGTGGTGCAACTCACGTGAATAGAAGAGAACATTATTGAATCAAAGTATTCTAATAGAAAATGTTTTCTTGAATGGAATATAATATTGCTAAATTTATAATAATATATAGCATATACAACATATTTTATATTTTCTAGTAATTCTCCGCTTTAACTATAAAGTTTTATCACTAAATTTTGTACTTTGACCACTGTGCCGCTGGCTTTGCTGGCCAACACTTGACTCTGTCGATGTGGCTGGCACTTCAGTGCCTACAACACCAGGGAGGACATCGCTCTTTTGGCAGATCGGCTTACGCGCTTTATGTGCCGTATTGGCCGTCTACTCTTCTTCTTTTTTTTTCTTTGTGCTGTTGTTGTTGGGACGCCTTTGGTGCCTCGGCCATGCGAACTATTCGCATAGCATACTTTTTGGGGTGTGCGCGCTTTGCCAGAGTCATAAAAACTCGTAATTTATTGCTTGGAAAAAGCTTAAATTTCATTTGGCAACAACGACAAAAGCATTGTCATGTTGTTGTGCGTAACTATAGTAACTCTCTGGTACTTACACACACACGCTCACATACACACGTACATTGCTGCTGTATGCCTTCTTCATTGTCGTTCGCTGCTGCCGTGAACGATTTTTAAAGTGAAAAAAATAAGTTGTACTCGCAATAATGAAGCAATGCTTTGGTTAGAAAGCCTTTTCCCTTTAGTGCCACTTGGACGTGAAGTGCCATTCGGCTTTGACACATACATTTCAAGTTTAGTCCGAAGTGGCCTTTGTCCGTTTCTCGTAGTTAATTGTGTTTGCTAAAAATAAATGGCGTCTCTAAAGTTAATTTAGCCAACTTCTCCCTTGAGTCGACGTGTCATATAAATGTTGCTGTTATCCGTTCGAAAAGACATCTTTCTGACAATTCACAATATTTCAAGAATATTTATTTTAAAATAATTAAATTTATTTTTAAGCAAAACTTAGCTGAGGAAACACATAGATCCCGTATAATAAAATTAAAATAAATCCATTATTCGTATTCGATATTCCACGCAACAATAAGAACAATTTTTAATGAATTTTATAGGCAACAACATATTATATAAATCCTTGTGCATTAGCTTTAATATGCGTATTAAAAATTTGTAAATATAATTCTAGCATGTTTTATTTAATTTATTTTTATCAAACACTCCAAACGTATTTTCACATATTTTTTGTACCAATTTCCCTACCGCAAAAATAAAAATATTCACATAGAAAATATATTTAAAATATCCCTATCTAAATACGAAAATACAAAACAGCTATTTTTCAGAAATTGTACACGCCAAAGCACTTCTGGCACACTTTACAAATCATTTAACATTTTGTTCAAGATGCTTTTATTTTGCCAAGTGAAAAATTATGGCTAAATTGAACATCGCTGAAAATAGACTGCAATTCTAGGCTTTGTTATATATACACAACTAGCATTGTTGTAATCTTGAATGCAAATACGTACATTCTGCCATTGGGTTGGCCCAAAAGTTTGTAACGCTGAAAATGCGTTTAAATTCACAATTGCAACGCAACTGGCAATATTTCACGCGTAAACTTTTTGCACGCAAAGACAAGCGAAAAGCGTCATGGCAAACACACACACACATACACACACACACACATGGAGAATGATTGCGCATCCGCCCAAATTTACGCCGAAATTTGTATGCAATGAAAAATGTTTAATTGCCTGCTAAATGTGGAATAGCCAGCAAATAGTTGAACGAGCCTTTCAAAGCGCGTAACCAAACAACAACATGGACCGGGCACAAATACCTGCCAGCCACTTAACCACACACACACACACACGCACACAGGGCTGCCATGTTGGCCTATTAAATATTGTTGGCCACGTTGCAATGCGGCGGCCTTTGAAACAAGCGTCAAAAGTTGTTATTTATTGGAGGAGGTTGGCGCTTTTCGGCTCTAATTGTTTGCGGCTCGCCTGCACGGCGTTCCATTCGTATGCGGCACGTTTGTCAATTTTAAATTGCAATTTCGATCCAAATCTGAAAATGCTCAGCAATGAAGTGGCCAAAACATACAGATAGATACAGAGCAGCGTGTGCCATGGCCAAGTTTGCTGACCAGGCATAATTAGT
The DNA here is from genome assembly GCA_035045145.1 of Drosophila meridionalis. NCBI lineage: Eukaryota > Metazoa > Arthropoda > Insecta > Diptera > Drosophilidae > Drosophila > Drosophila meridionalis. The sequence continues at coordinate 1,519,613 of JAWNPG010000037.1, forward strand.
CGTATGTGCTACAGCGGGCACATTAAATACGCATCGAAACCGAGAAACCGTCAACAGCAGCCACTTTGCGTGTATGTGTATGAGTGTGTGTGTATGGGTGGACCATTAGCCAAAGCAAGCAGCAAAACTTTTAGACCCCCATTTGGGCGACGACAGCAACGGCGACGGCGACGGCGGCGACTCTGTTTATATTTGTGAAAGCCGCTTAATTCCAGCAATTAATTTTCATGTTGATCCAAGAAATTAAAATCGCACTCGAGCTGCGAGTCAAGCGAGAGGCTGCCTGCCCCCCTGCCTCTCTTTCTCCCTTTCCCTCTCTCTGCTTCTGTCTCCATCTTTCTTTTATATTTGCTTTTTGTTTTTAGCTGGAGTCTACAATTGATTGCAATTGTGGCCGAGGCTCCGAGCCGGCTCCATTTAATGGCCGCTTGGACTTATTTGATAATACGTATTTGAGAGCTTCTCTTAGCATACATAAACAGTGTATGGACTAGCGCTTGGGCAACGTGTATAATTATGTTTTGATTATGATCATGATATTTTAATACGCTAAAGCGAGTAGAAAGTATAAAGCTCTAAAACTATTTAAAATTCATAATAATTTTCTTTTCATTATACGTTTTTGCTTTAAGTATTGTGCATTAGGCTAATCTATGTTTTATATTTCATGCTTATTCCAGTCGCTGAGCTCCTTTTAAACCCACAAACTAATAAATGAAGCACAGTTCGTTTTACTGTCAGCTGCTTCCTTATGACTGTGGCTGCTGTGCTATTCGTTTTAGTAGCTTCTAAGCAATATCATACTTTGGCAACATTGGCAGAAGCAAGCTAGTGTATATGAGTATCTGTGTGTGTGTGTGTGTGTGTGTGTTTGTGGTCGTTATAAGCATGTATAAAAATTGCGCAACAGTAACGAAATGGCTTTTGCTGGATCAACTCAAATTGTGGAACTAATTAAAAATACATTTCAGCTTCTAATTACAAATTTATTTTAAATGCGAAAATTGCTTCGAATGTTGTTTTTAGCAGTAGACGCCCATGGCCATTGGGTCACCCACTCCTCCCCCACTATCAACGCCGGCGTTGTCCATTAGCAGCGACGGCCTCAGGCAGTAGTCGAGGCGAGGCATATAGACTAAGCCATTGCCATAGCCACTGGCAGACATACTTGCACGCTAACTACAAATCCAAAAGCACAGCGTTTTAAAATGTTATTACAACAGCAGCAACAGCAGGAGCAGAGGTAGCAGCAGCAGCAGCAGCAGCAGAGGCAGAGCAGGAGTAGCAGCGGCAGCAGCAAGCAAGCCATTAATGGCTAAAAACCATTTAAAATGGCCGATGGCGCTGCAAAAAGTACAGCGCAAAGACTAAAAAAAAATAAAGCAAAAAAAAAAAATAATAAAAAAAAAGACGAGAGAGAACAAAAGTTTATAACCAAACCAAAAACCGAAACCACGCCTGGGGGTCACCACAATTGCAGCCATTATCTGCACGGCGATTCGGTGGTGCGCGGCGACACACTCTCTCAGTCTCTCACTCACACACACACACATACATGCGGGACAACGCGGCGTATGAGTGTCAGCTTCATGGCGGTCGTCCGTATCGTCCCCCGTGCCGGGAACCGTGGCTATCAGCGCGTTAATCTGAGAGCCACACTGTGCGCCATCTTTGTATCTGCTAGGCCACAGTCGAATCTGGAGCCGAGGCGAAGTACTGACAGCAAAGTGGGATGAGGACCGAGCCAATCCGCAGGCGTTCAAAAGTTTTCTCTTTGACTTTGTATCCAGCGTTCTGTGTGCGCCATTTCTATTTTTATAAATCTAATGAAAGATAATGAAATTTTATTTCGCTTCTTTTGATTTCTACGCAGTTGATGCTGAAAACTAAAACAGTTGAAAAAGAGCCATAGATTAGTGTGTGTGTGTGTGTGTGTGTGTGTGTGTGTGTGTGTGTGTGTGTGTGTGTGTGTGTGTGTGTGTGTGTGTGTGTGTGTGTGTGTGTTTGTGTCATGCATTTATGTAGAAGCGGACCGCCTTCGTAATACACAATAATAGAATTAAAGTGGCTGTGGCAGTTGAGAGCGCTGTGGCTGGGCGTGGCCAGGCGTCGGCTGGGTGCCTTGGGTTCACAAAAGTTCAGCTGATAATAAAGTTGTCAACAGCATTCATTTAATTAAAGAAAACAAAGCCAAAGCTATAGCACTTTGGGAATAGGAATACTCCAACGTATGTACCACGATGACAGCCGAGCAGTGGCACAGCGAAGCAGTGAGAGCTGGAAAGATTAAAAGGAGAAGAGGGTATCCATGACTGTGTGTGTGTGTGTGAGGGGCAACCAAACTGAGCCTGTGTCTACCGCAAAATAATACCAGTGCTGAGATTTATGGCGTTAAGTTAATATGGCCGCCGGAAATGGTATTGTGGTTTGGTCTGACTGTCTAAGCAGTGTTTCAGTGTATCAGTATGTGTCTCCTGTCTATGTGTGTGTGTGTGTGTGTGTGTGAGTTGGTGGTTTTTAAGCTGCTTGTCAGAGTGTTTTAATTTGAAAAAGGTATGCTGTGAGACAGGTTGGAAATCCGTGCTAATAGAGACTTTTGCGGCGCACCTGTCTTAAGTGATGGCTAAATGCTTCGAGCAAATCGAAACTGGAATGTCATATGCAGAACAAAGAGAGAAATAAATAGTGTATTAATTAAGTCTTCAGCTAAAAGAAGTATATGAAAGCTGTTATGAGTGGTATGAGCTGGGCTGCGTATGATAGATAACTAATAGCAAGAGTAACTCAATAGATTTGAAACAATATTTAAATATTTAATATTTATTAATTTAAATTTTAAATAATTAATGAAGAGGTTCTCTGTGCGTTATATACACTTTCATTGCAACAATTTAACAAGCTTGTGTCCGTTTAATGCAAATAAACATATCTATATACATATGTATATAGGCGCAATATTTGTTGTCTGATCCACGCGTTTAACTTTCAGACTTATGGAATATACATTGTCCAGCCATTTCCAAAGCATTGAACACATATTTGCATATAGATTTAATTAGCATAAAGAGTTTGCAACTGGAATAATGAGCAAAAATAAATTGCTGAAAAATCTTATATTTAATACGCAGTGTGAGTCATTGATAATCGCACACATGCAAAATTTTCGTTACCGACAAAAAAAAAACAATCTTATAAAAAAAAACCAGCATAGATTCTTCCAACTATTGTCTTATTATTCAAGTAAAAAGACAGAGATAAACTCTAGGATATGTTAAATATATTTTTTATTCACAGATCAAAAAGTCAATAACTTTATTTTAAAAATATTTTCAATTCCGAAATAAAATTAGACAATATATTTAAACCTTACCTATTCAACTTGAATGTATTTGTATTACTTACAGCGCCGATGGCAACTATGAAGTGACAATAATGACAAAAGCAATTCTTCATCATACGGGCAAAGTGGTCTGGAAGCCGCCCGCCATTTATAAATCCTTTTGCGAAATTGATGTCGAATACTTTCCGTTCGACGAGCAGACATGTTTCATGAAGTTCGGCTCGTGGACATACGACGGTTACATGGTAAGTGAGAGTACTTAAGTGCTTATATATGCATGTTTATCACTTGGCTCGGTCTCCGGAGAGCGGGCTGTCAATCAATGGTACTGCCACAGCTCTGCTCTAAGCCATCCATCAATGCGGTGAAGAGTTCAGTGGGTTTTGGCTCCGTTGTCGTTTCTGATTGACTGACGGCTAATCAAATGTTAATCAAATGTTTAACTCGATTATAAAAGCATTAAGTCGCGAAATTCAATGGCAGACAAATGGGCGTGGCTCTCGGAAGCAGTTACACACACAGCACGCATACATATATCTCTCTGAGAGTGCGTGTATTGGAAAACGTAAAAAGTAAAATACAACAACATAAAATGACTTTTTAAACATGTTATACAGCGCCGAGCTGGCTACGACGACCTTGAAATGAATGGCAAAACAAAGGGACTCACTCACTGGCAATTGATTGTTCGGTTCGCTCTTTTATCGCTGCTCGGGGTAAGCAGCCAGTAATAAAGGCTCCTCGAAGGGGCGTGGCTCGCTGGGGGCTGCCCTCGTGAATGGCTGTTATATATTTATTTATTTCAATACTGTTGCTAATGTTTATTGTGTTTTTGTACACTTGACACGTTCCGTTCGTTCGCTCGTTTTTTCATTCCTGGGCATGTGATAAATCACAAGACTCTCACCCACACACACGCACGCACACGCCGCACCTACATGTGTGTGCGAGGAGGAGATAACAGCCAGCAGCTGCGTTTAATGAACCAGCCAAGACTTTGCAAACTTTTTCGGGTCTCGTTTGTCAAAGGAACAGCAGCTACAACCAAATCGAAATTGACATATAGCAACAAGCTGCAAACTTCAAGTTTTACACAACGAATTAATAACACACTTGCTGATTTATGTGTTATTCTTTCCTGCATAAAATTTATGTATCGTTCGACTGCCAAATTTAAATTCAAATTACATCTGCTCATTAATTTCATTCAATATTAATTACACACAATGTTCTTTGTTTGCGCGCATAAATAATCAAAAATTATCTGTGAGTCCAGTATTCCTTTGACTGCATATAAGAGTAAGTAAACATTTTAATCGTGTTAAAGGAGAGAGTATATCGGCTTGCGCTTATCCTGAAAAAGCTGAAGTTCCGAAGATTAAAGAAAACAGTGGTCCTTTTATTTTTGATTGAAAATAAATCCCTTTTAGTTTTATTTGTCTCAGTGCCAAAGTGAATAACTTGTTTTAGTTTTAATTGATTATTTATCGTTTAGTACTGCATGAGGGTGAACAAGTATTACGCAGTCGGCTACAGCACTTTGCAATTTTCGGACTTGTTTTTTTCTTCTGCAAAATATGGCGAATTTACGCATCGGGAGCTTCAACATGCTTCATTGAATTTAACTTCATAAAAACATATATATATATATATATATATATATATATATATATATATATATATATATATATATATATATATATATATATCCATGCTACGTATGTGAAATTATGGGTGGAGTAAACATGTCTGCCAACGTATAAAAATTGTTGCCAGTTGATTTCGTCGCTTATTCTGAATTCTGTTTGTGCCCAATTGGCACAACAGGGCGTTAATGTATTGCAACGTTTCTATAATGGCAGGAAAGTAATCGAAAATTGTGTATGTGTGGCTGAGTTTTTGAGAAAAACAAATAGATTTTATTCAATTAGTGACATTAAAGATGTGAAAATAGAGTAAAAGCTGTACCTATTGAATTGAAATAGACTGTCATCTTCAAATAGATGAACCAAATCCAATGAAGATGATTTCCATTAGTCATTCGCAACGCTGGATAACTGCAGATTGTCAATAATATATCACAAAAAGTGAAGAGGAGCTCTTCAATGGCAGCGAAGCTGACAAATAAATGAAGTTCGCCATGAACAACAAATAGCTAACAAGAGCAATAAACTGAACTGAAATAAATGGTAAAACGTAAATGTCTTTCACATTCAGAGGTGAACGTGAGCCAAAGTTAACATCGCAGCTGGCATCTCTATGGGCGATGTGCGGGGAGGGAGGCAATCGAAATTCGTTGGGCAATTGACGATTGTCAAAAATTTGTCAAAAGTACGAGTACGTTTTCGCATCAACATCTGCAGCAACATCTGATTGGGAATCAGCAGCACCTTCGAGTTACCTGGGCAAATTCCTTGCGCCAGCTGCTAGACACTTCAGCCAAGTGTTTTTCTTGTCGACGTTGATTTGCCATCGCCTGCTGGAAACTGAGACAACAAATCAATGTTAATGGCAATACAATTGCACAGGTGTTGCATTGTCGAGCAATTCGAAGCATAAATCAAATATGCTGAAGAGCTCAAAGGGCTTTCAATACAATTGCCAAAATGAAATAGCAAAATAAATAAAAATATTCTATAATTTATGTAAATTATAGAATATTTTTACACATTATATTTATATTTTAAGATTTATTTAAGAATTTTATGCTAGCCTGAACAAATACTTAAATCAAAATTAAATACAAATAAAATCAAAAATTAGTTTTTAATTTTAAACCACATTGTCTTTAGCTAGAAATTATTATATCTCTATATATTAAATATTATTATATTATTTTTGAATATAATATAATAATATTATTTTTTTCCTTTTAGGTTGACTTGCGACACTTGAAGCAAACCGCCGACTCGGATAACATTGAGGTGGGCATCGATCTGCAGGACTATTATATCTCAGTCGAGTGGGATATCATGCGTGTGCCGGCGGTGCGCAACGAGAAGTTCTACAGTTGCTGCGAGGAGCCGTATCTGGACATCGTGTTCAATCTAACGCTGAGGCGGAAGACGCTCTTCTACACAGTCAACCTGATCATACCATGCGTCGGCATATCATTCCTGTCCGTGCTGGTATTCTATCTGCCCAGCGACTCGGGCGAGAAGATTTCGCTCTGTATCAGCATTCTGCTGTCGTTGACTGTGTTCTTCTTACTGCTGGCCGAGATTATTCCGCCGACGTCGTTGACGGTGCCGCTGTTGGGCAAATATCTGCTCTTCACTATGATGCTGGTCACGCTCTCTGTTGTGGTAACCATTGCGGTACTGAATGTCAACTTTAGGTGCGTTGAAATGATGAGAGGGATTTCTTTGAGTCTTTAACTGAAGCATGTATTTGCAGATCGCCAGTGACGCACCGGATGGCGCCTTGGGTGCAGCGCGTCTTCATACAAATCCTGCCCAGGCTGCTCTGCATTGAGCGGCCCAAAAAGGAGGACCCCGAAGAGGATCAGCCGCCCGAGGTGCTCACAGATGTCTTTCATTTGCCGCCAGACGTGGACAAGTTTGTTAACTATGACACCAAGCGCTTTAGCGGAGACTACGGCATACCAGGTAAGTTTCCAGCTCTAAGCCCCTCTGCCGCTGAACAGCACCATTGTAAGCGCCTTTGTCAAAGTCAACAGAAATCTTCAGAAGCCCGGCAAGGCTTCCACTTTTATTTCAGCTTGGGGCAAACTTTTTGTTGTTCACAACTTTCTCATTGTTGCAGTTGCAGCTAGTAGATGCTGGACTCGATGTAGGTTCTAGATGCCGCCTTTGTTGTCGCCTTAAAATTTATGCGTGTTTCCAACTGGCTTTGGCTGCCGCATTAAGTTACCAGCACAGAGCTTTATATACTTGGGTAACCAGGCAACCAAGCAAGCAGCCAAGTTTATATTTCGTTTAAACATGCCCAACTACATTGAAATTATATGAATTTGAATGCCCAGCGCCGTTGCTCGAGGCTCTGGGCGCAAATAATTTATGACAATTAACGGGCAATTGCACCGCCAAGTGGCAGTGACGATGCCAAATAGAACAGAGAACAGAGAACAGGGAACAGGGAACAGACAACAGAAACCGAACACAGCAAACGAGACAAACTAACAGCCGGAGAAGTAGACAAGCAGACAAGTTGCATAAGTTGCCGCTGAAAAGCAGAGAAAACTTGCCCAAGAATTACTCGCTTGCTGAATTACTTATGTATCGTTTTGTCACTGCCGTCGACGCCGCTCACGATGCTCATTACAGAATTGTGGCCAAAGTAAAAGCGGAGACGGCCAAAAGACAAACTAGTTTTAATAGGTGCGCTAGGAATGGACTCAATAGGTATTCAAAATAAAAATGAAAGCTGTTAGCTCAAATAAGTCTCAGCAATATACTCATAAAGAAGTAAATGTCCATATATACAAAAATAATCACTTTCAATTAGATAGATTCTAAAATTTAATATAGTTTAGTCAAATGAAAATTTTAATTATCATAAAAGTTCTTTCAAAGTATGACTGGAACTTATATAATATATAAGTTAGCCACACAATTAACTTTAACTATAAGCAAAGAGATTCTTATATCATATATCAATTAAAAATATCCGATAAAATATTCCCTTTAATACAACCCGATTCACAGCTATTAAATACCAATTACATCATTTTTCTGTGGTTCCAGGAAATAATAAAAATAGAAATGAAAACTTGCATCAATGAGACGCATCAATTAGTTATTTTCACCACTACAGTTTCCACTTTATATTAAGTATACGACACGTAAAACCACTCAAAAAGCAGACGCCGTGGGATTGCAGTTACCCACGAAGCGCCAAAAAGAAACCCACAAAAAGTGGAGCTTAAGCCACTTTGTGACTACTTTTTGCTATCCGAAAGTCCAGCCGGCTTTCAATTAACGGTTTTCCTTTTCCACTTTTAGTCTCGCTCTCTCTCTTTCTCTCTTTTTTTTTATGGGTGGCAAAGTAGGAGATATTGAAACTTTAAAACACCCTGTCAAATAAATACAAAATAAGTAGAATGCAGCTAACTATTTACTGAGTTTCTTTATTGTTTCTGCTGCTACTTCTACTGCCGTTGCTGCTGCTGCTACTTTTCAGCCTTTGTCCTGCACCTCCTTAGGGACATTGCGAAGAAATAAAAAGGGCACCAATACAAAGCAGAGCAGAGAAAAAGTTACAAATTGCATTTGCGCATAAAAAATGGAAAATAAAATGGGGCCACATCAAAATAAAAGAGCTGCGAAATAGCTAGCAATTTGATTTACCAAATGCTGTTATTGCGTACTGCAATAAAAAATACAAGAACAAAAATAAAAACAGAAAACCAGAAAAAAAGCATAACTGAACGATGAAAGAGAGTAGTAAAATGTGCACAATTAAAGATGTTTAAGAACATAAGCTAAATGGCAAATGGAATAAGCAGACGCAAGGCACAGACAGTGATAAATGCAAAAATCTAAGAGAGTAGTATACTTTTAGGGTACACTGTAACAAGCATGTGATTACTCTTTGTTCAATATATGAAAAGTAGGGAGTACATTTATGGAGATGTATTATGGAAGATTAAGTATGAAATGATTTAATACAATTAAAATTAAATAAAGTTATGGAGAAATAAGTTAAGTTAAGGTTTGCTTAGTCTAAATGTGTCATACAGTATGTATGTAACCTAATTATGTCATGTGTGTAAGCTCAAGATAACCATTCTCTAAAAATTAACAGTTGGTTAATTTCAAGTTATTTTGTCCTGTTGAATAGCACTACATACTATAAAAAAAATCCTAAAAAATTTAAGTAAAGAAATTCTGGCAAGAGTGGTGTAAATCAAATATTCACGAGAGGGGAAATTTTTTTTTTATTTAAAAATTATATACGATGACAAGAATAGGAATTCAAGGTGTATTAACGATGATTCCGAAAAAAAAAATCTTCTGGAAGTATAGTCTTATTCAAGAAATCATCTTTGTAATACTCAGCGAGAACTTATTAATATTATTCTATAAATATCACGCATAATAGAGTAATCCAAAATACACGTCTCTTCAATTAAAGTCCTATTATTATCCATATATATTATTATAGTATGTCATCTTCACTACTTCATCTCTTTTCAGTGTTACCCGCCTCACATCGCTTCGATTTGGCGGCAGCCGGTGGCATTGCCGCCCATTGCTTTAGCGAGCCGCCTCTGCCCTCCTCACTGCCACTGCCAGGCGCCGATGACGATCTGTTCAGTCCATCGGGTCTCAATGGCGACATCAGTCCGGGCTGTTGTCCAGCTGCCGCAGCGGCAGCCGCAGCCGCTGCAGCCGATCTCAGTCCCACATTCGAGAGGCCCTACGCACGGGAGATGGAAAAGACTATCGAAGGCTCACGCTTTATAGCGCAGCACGTGAAAAACAAAGACAAGTTTGAAAGCGTAAGTATGCAGTACCGTTAATATACTCAATGCAAATTGAAGACATATCTATTGGAGCATCTGTTAGTCGATTGTCCCCAACTTCAGCCAATTAGCAATAAAAAACTGTTGCACAAAAGAGAAGACACCAGAGAATATGCTGGCACTTCATTAGAGACTATCTTTTACTGCAACTTATGCAAGACATTCTCAATACAACAATAATTGCAATTGTTGAGGCGTAACTTTAATTAATGAGTAATACAATCAGTATTTTGCTATCGATTAATTATGACGATTTGATGTCAATTCGTTAAGAACTTTTACGTAATTCACTTTGCACTCAGAAGCGTAAAATAGGAAAAGGAAATCGAGATTACGTCACAGAATGCTGGCGTGCAAAATTATTCAATTTTCGCCACGCCCATCGCAAACATTGGCCAGACCAGTATCAGACCACGGAGCAGTCAGCCGGCATGTGGGAGTGGCGGGGTCGCGACGTGTTTAAGCCGACTTCTGATAACCCGCATTAGTCAGCGAGCCATGCAGCCGCTCGAATCACGTTGCTTGCATTTCTCTAATCAAAAATTGTAAATAGAGGATGAGCTGACCCGGGAGGGGAGCGAATGCGAGGGGAGAAAACTGGCGGGGACACAGGGCAGATCGGGCGCATCGTCACGTTGAGCTGAATTCGGGCTGAGTGATTGAGTTGTTTGTGCCCAAATGGTTGGCAGCGTGCAATCGGAAAGCACCATTCTGGATTCAGAGTGCAAGTTTGCCAATCATTGTGGCCACAGCCAGGCGCAATGTCCTGCCCTGAATCAACTCTGTTTGGGTTCAACTTATACAGCGCAAATTCCGAATCAATAACGAAATTGAAATAGATTTGGTAATGCATTTCTGAAAAGCTTTTACAAAGTGTTGTGGCAACATTGCGGACTTTGGCTTTGCAAACTGAAATTAATTTAATTAATTCTTTATTAAAAAAAAAGTATACACAGAACTACATAGAATTGAAATGACCTCTACTATATGATTGTTTATATAGGTTACTTAAGGATTAGTAATATTAAATCTCTGCTTATTAGTTTAACTTTTATTTATATTTAATTTTGGTGTCCAAGAATAATGTATACTCATACCTAAATAATTTTAATGTAAAATTGTCTAGGAAAATTGAAAATTTTATTTAGCTCAGCTTTTATTAATTCAGAGATTAATGCCTTCGTGCATATGAACAGACTGGCAGACAAATGAACAGACCTGATATGACTCAGATTTTTGCCCTGATCATGAATATGTATCGCTAATTATTTCCCTTTTACCCCTTTTCAGTGATGCTTAGTGAACTTATTATCTCATATATTATATATATATTTTTGACTTAACTCAATCAATATAAATAATTACAATAATATTTATTTTCTTGAACAGGTCGAGGAGGACTGGAAATACGTAGCCATGGTATTGGATCGTATGTTTCTATGGATATTCGCAATCGCTTGTGTTGTCGGCACAGCGCTAATCATATTGCAAGCGCCCAGTTTGTACGATCAATCGCAGCCGATTGATATACTGTATTCGAAGATTGCCAAGAAGAAGTTCGAGCTGCTCAAAATGGGCAGTGAAAACTCCTTATAGCGACCACTTGGGTTCGCAGCGGGCTGGTGGAATTTAATCGTCAGCTCGTTGCGAACCCTGTTCGCCGCTCGCGACGATGATCGTGGATAATATACAATGAGCCAAACCATGAGCGTCTCATCGGTGTTGTTCAACACTAACAGCAGCAACCACAGCAGTATCAGCAGCAGTAGTGTTCTTACCGTTGTCAATAACGATACCGACAACGATAACGCAACGATAACCAGCTCATGGAGCCCATTGTAAGCAGCGGAGCGAAGCGAACATTGGAAATTGAATACAAAAAAAGGAAGAAAATAAATTAAACAAAAAACAATCGAACGATTGCGATTGCGAGTTTACGAGCAGTTGATCAAAACATGTATGTAAAGTAAAGGAATACAAGTATTGTAGTGTTGCGTAACGTTAATCACGGCAATAACTGTGTTGCAAGATCAACTCTGACATACATATGTATATGACACTGACACGACAGCCCTCCATGGCTGGGCTTAGCTAGTAAGTTTTTGATGGATGTGTGTGTGAGGGATCGTACATTATGTATGGATGGTTGTGCAGTGTTGCGTCATGTGGCAGCCAGTGTTGTAAAAAAAAAGAAAACAAAAACAAAAATAAAGTAAATGTTTTGTAATTTGTATTGTATTTTTGAGCGCCAAAAAGTTCCTTGTTGATTTTTAGTTCTAAAGTTTCACAAAATAGAACAACAACAACAAAACAACACATAACAAAATGTTTTAAAACGGCATTTTAAATTCAAGCGTAAAAATATAAAAAATTAATAAGAAAACCAAAAAAAAAAACAAAAACAAAATTGACTGCATGTGTTCAGTGTGTTTGTATGCGTGTGTTTGAAAGTGTTATCGTAATCAATTTTAATTATTTATCTATTTGTGCATATTTTTCGCGTAATTTTTACCAAGATATGAATAAAACTTAGCTAATGCGAGTTGGCAACATGCATCAAGTTTAAAACTGGTTTTAGCGTAAGTAATACCTAACTCGTAAGTGACTAAATTATGTAACGATGTAAACATAATTAGCAACTAAGTCTTAATTAGTCTTAGCTAAGCTACGTAAGTTTTAAGCCAACCAAAAGTAATGTTAGCAAAACCAAACCAAAAAGTTCAGCCACCCGGCGACTTGGTCAAATGAAGCGCGAAATTCTGAAATAAATTTAGTTACATATGTTGAATAAGACAACATCCAATTTTTAAACTTACACATTTTTACTACAAAAGATACACACATACACACACACACACACACACACTATTACCATATGTATGAGTATTGTAAGTATATATAACAAGCATATGTATGGGACACATATAAACATACATATATACGGAAACATAGTTTAAATTCACAACAAATTTACGACAATTCAAATTCAATAACTAACCTTAAATGCAAAGGGAAAAACAACCTAATTAAAAAACTAATGAATAAACGAAACCCCAAATCAAATCTGCAAGAAAATACACTTAACAAAATATATGACACTTTGCTCAAGTAATTTACGCTATTCGTTTGTGTGATTTTTAAAAATATTGAGAGAGACAAGCATCCAGTTCAAGTATCGAAATGCTATTATGCAATGATTTAGTTAGTGTAAAACCAAAATTCTAGTTTAAACAACTTTTTGAAACAATTGTTCGTGGCATCCTCTGACAGGTTGCACAAGCCTTTGTATTCAATTTCACAGATGCTTTGCATTTTAAATATTAGGAGATTCAATTTAAAAACTTTTTAATTGCCTGCAGCTGAAGTGCTGGAGGGATGGCAGAGCCTTGGCAGAGTGCAATACACAAAGAAACACCTTCAATTGAAATGCCAGAGCAAACGATACTTGCCGCAAGGTTTCTTTTATTTGCATTTTTAATTGATTTTGCAAAAGTTTTTCCCACTACATCAACAGCAGCAGCAGCAGCAACAGCAAAGGCAACAACAGGCAAAATATTAACAACGCAAATGCCATTGGGCGTTGGCGAGCTCCGCAGGGTATGCAACAAATTAAGTGAGGAATGCAATTTGCATGAGTGTGGGTGTGTGAGTGTGTGAGTGCGAGTACGTGCGTGTGTGAAAGTTAATAAAAAAAATCGAAAAGTACACCAAAAAGTTGCATAACTTGCATGCAAACGAATGAGGCAAAAACCATAAATGAAAACTGCTGAAACTATTAGCAAGGAATGCCGCGACAACTCAACTGCAGCACAGGGTTGTCAAGCTCTTTTGCTGTTTATAATTGTTATATTTGTTGCTGTTGTTGTTGTTATTGCTATTGTTGCCGTTGCTGTTGCTGTTGCTGTTCCTGCTGACGTTGACTTAACTTTGGTTTGGGATTGTGCGTGCAAAGGGGGCAAAAGTTTAATTAAAATTCCACTTCGAAAATATTCAACATTTGTGAATGTGTATTAATTAAAATAGTTTTCCAAGCCAACAAATGTGTCAGTACGACAACAAAGCCCGCACAAATGAACACAAATTTGCACTTATACACATATATATACATCTAAATTGTATGTATATATATACTTGTTATAGTATGCAATGATTTTGCACAATTATTTGCCAATGCAGCCATAATTGGCTATGTGTTGAAAGACTATTAAGAAGCTGTTAGCATTGAAGTGTTTGCAGACATTTTCAGAATTTGCCGTACATTTTCCAAGGTAAAACAATAAATTATGAATATTAAACTGAGGCGAATGGTCTAGAGAATGAACTAAAGTGTCTGGCGAGCTAGTCTATAGAAATTTAGCTAAGATACAGATTCAGATACAGATACATAAACGAATAGCGTAGCACCCAGTAAGCATAGAAAACAACAACAATGGAAGAGATCAAGAAACACAGTTAACGAACACACATACACATGTAAAACGTAATTTAAATGAATTAAAACTTAAATAGCTGCACCATTTTGGTGCATTAAAATGTAAAGTGCATAAAAATCAACAGTTAACATTTTTTAAATATTTAGCTATTAACTAAACGTAAATAAATGTTATTTAAAGAAAATATCGTAAATAAATTTATTATTAATATAAAAAATTGCATAAGCATTTAAACAAACACACATACACACACACACACACACACACACATATGTATACACAGAGAGACATTCAACCACAGACAGGCCATAATAAAATATGATAATTGTACATTGAATAATTACATCAAATATTAAACGTATTCAACTGAGCTTATAAAGTTAAAATCCCAAAAGCACTCGAAAAAAAAAAAAAACAAAAAATCAAATAAATAAATTAACAAATTAACAAAAAATTAAAATGCCAAACAGAATGAGCGATAAATAAAAAAAAAAAACAACTATTTGACAACTGTCTCGACTTCCGTTTTGAAAAGCATATAATTAAAAAGTCTGAAAAAAAATATTTATACACCCACATAACGAATATATATAGTAAATATATATCTGTATACATACGCATACACATCTAAATATATAATTATATATGCAAGATCTAAACACAGCGTATGTATTGTACTTAGAGCAAAAATAACTAAACCGTAAAATCAGAAATCTCAAAACAAATATATATAGATCAATGATCAAAACAAAACAAAACCCGAAAGAAAAAAGCTGCGTTCAACTTATTCACAGAGAAAAATATATTGGCTAATATCAAAAATAAATAATTATAATAATAATATATAATTGTAAGCAAATATGATTTATTTTATTGTTTGTTCTAAAAGTGAACAAAAACTAATTCGAATGTAAATAGTAAACGATTCATGGAGTTAATTGAAGCATTTGTACTAGTTTTAAAAGAACTCTTACGTATCTATGTTTTTGTAAAGTCCATTTCCAGTACACCTAAGAGCCGCTTGCTTTGTTCCCTGTATGCATTCCACAGTTCAGCAAACATTTATTTTGCAAGGTTTTGCCTGTGTTGCTGAAATTGAAAGCAAAATTCCTTTCACTAAGGAAATAAAATAATTTCTTTATTCAAGCACTTTCCGCTTCACTTAGTTTACAAATTTAAATAGGGCAAGGCAGAGCAGAGTTAAGCTAAACAAATTTTTGTTATAGTTTTAGACAATCAACAAAATAAATATATTAATTATAAATAAATCGAAAAAAAAAGATAGAAAAAAACTAATGACAAGTAAATGGCGTAACTTTTCTGTGAATAAATTATACTAAATAACGTAAATGGCATATTTGAATTAAAATCGCATCCGAATCGTGTATATTAATCGGCTTTGCAACATTCGTTGTTCGAATCAAAGCCAACGCAAGGAATGCGCAAACGATTGAAAACAAAAGAGGAAAAACGAAAAAAAGTCAAGCAAAATTGAAAATTGAATTTCAAACGAACATTTTTGTAAATTGTTTCACTTGGGAAAATCGACACGCTAAAGCAAAAACAAAAAACATAGAGAACTAAAAACATAAATATTTAAATAAATAAATAAATAATAATACAACTATAACGAAAACAAAAACGAAAACGTACCAACTATGCAAATCGAAGGCGATTCGATAAAGTCAAATACATAGACGTGTATATGCTCTCATTGGTTGTGTTTTTAGGTTATAATCAAACTGGCCTGTGTGTGTGCGTGTGTGTGTGTGCACAACCACACGCATGCAGACGGGCAATCAATCGGTCATTCAATCAATCAGTCAGTCAGTCAGTCAGTTAGTCGGTTAGTACACCTCAAATTCATAATTGTACAGTTCATTTGCACATTAAATCATTATTATGTATGTACTAAATTAATAATATTTAAAATTAAATTACAAATAAACAAATCACAAAATTAATTAAAAATGTAAGCCGAAAATTATGCTAATAATGTGAAACATTTTGAATTCGCCTTTTTAAAACGCGTTTAGTTTTAGTTTAACGTTTCATGTTCTAGCTAAATGTTTAGTGTGCTTCATGTGAAAAAGAAAACGACAAAATTCCAAAATATACACATTAGTTATTATGAAAGCGAAAATGTAAAATAATTACGCAGAATAGTTTTGAGCACTGCAAGCAAAGCGATTAAAAGAAAACCAAGAAAAACATGTAATTAAAATACTGCCACAAATAAGACAAAATAAAATGCAAGAAAAATAATGATTAAATAATAATATTCATATATGATACATGCATATATATAAATATATACATATATAATATATGAATCTTCGGAAGGTGTGTATCTCGGCTTCACACACTCAAAATGAAACGACTAGCCAAGTAAGATACTCGTACGATAATTCAGACATTGCAAAACGGGGCTCGAAGTTAACATTGCGGTTTAAGTCTTACAACTTAATGCAACCACTAGCTATAGCATATACTATATGGCAACCACATATTCATAAACTGTATATATCAACGATAGTCAATACTGATACTTACACATTCATATACACACACACACACTCGTACACCCACACACACACACAATTATTGAAAACTAGTTAAGTGAATATAAACAAAATAGGCTCAGATTCCAAACTTAGATCAAATTTTTCCACATAATAACTATACTATTGTCACCAGACCAACATCGCACGATAAGAAGATATATGACAGCAACAAGAATTTATTTCAGGTACACTTGATTTGAGTACAGTAAACACAGCAGACAACGAATTCATGTACACAGATTGCTAGACAACACAAACCATTTAGAGAATTGCACAGTTTTGATGCAGATGAAGTGCCCTTTCCAGTCGGGAACCTGGTTCCTAATAGTTGAGTAATGGAATGGATAAGAATGGAATGAACAGCTTTGAAACGGTTAGGGCACTCACAACCACAAAGTGTTTCATTTTATGCAATTTTTGGAGCCACACTTAGCAATTACAATAAACATAATTAGTTAAACGAAAGAAATAGCTATTAACAAAATATATTAAACAAGTTAAATATTAAATAAAATAAAAAATCAAGAAAAATAAGTATTTGATATATATATGCGGCTTGACCCTGAGATTCAAAAACATAAAATCGGATGTCTTCCAATCAAAGGTCGTCTATTGTAGCAAACACAACAAGAAACAAAGTCTGCGTATTTGCTAAATCAAACAATTGGAAGCGCACTGGCAAGAGGAGCTGATACATGCGAAAACCAAAATATTAATTCTACTTAAACCAAACTACGCATAGAAACACATAAGCACACACACACAGACACACCGAGACACACACATCCACACTGAGGCACTGCACGGCAACTCACTCGACTCGCCTAAATTTTCATTGCATACTTTTGAGCGCATTCCATCCCACTCTCTCTTTAAGCAGTATCCATTGTTTTTCACAACTTATTAAGTACCTGACAATAGAAGCCACACGACTCTAGACTCTTTTAGCTGCATCCGCCGACTTTCAACAGCAACGTCTTGTACATAAGATCAACCCACTCACAGCTTTGCGTTGAGTTGCCAATGACATAATTAAAACAACAAATAAATAAAATCTATGACAATTTTTTAAAAAAGTGCAATGAATAAAAGGTTTCAATGACAGCAAAAAAAAAAAAAAAAAAAAAAAAAAAAAAAACACAAACAAAAACATTTCCAAAACAAAGCACATGAATAAAGCAACCAACATCTCAACGCGTTCCACGCAAATCCTTAATCTGTCCTTATCGACTTAGCACTTTGTATTCATTTTGCAACTGTTGTAATATGTTTTAACAATTAGTGTGAAGACATGAAGAGAGTGCGCGAAAATAATTTCAAAGTAAAATAAATTAAATTTAAAAAATTGATTGATTAAAAATTGATTTTCTTCATTTTCCTAGACTTGCATTATTTGATTAAGTTATAATTATTTAATTGATATGAATTTAACATTCGCTTTTATGGAAATGCTCATGAAGTAACTGCAAAATAAATAAAATGCAAGCAAAATATTTACTCACCGACAAACACTCATGCAGACACACACAAACACACACACACGCACACACACTATTATATATACTTAAATTGTATAAAGTGCATACGAGAACGTTTTGATTGCATCGTTTTTATGATATAACATATACATATATATATGTATGTATATATATTAATTTGTATGTGTGCGTATAACTATATATGTGTATGTATGTTTGTGACTGAGGAAACGGAAATCAAATGTGTAAGCTACTTAGTTAATGAATCTAGTTGTACTTTTTAAAATACACAAGTGCGTGAGTACTTACCATACGCAAATTTCGAAAAACATATATAAATTACTATATATATATATACATATACAAATATAGATTAACGTATATGTGTATGCATATGTATGTGTGTATATTTTGTGTATTAACTGCTAGGTGCCGTTAGAGTTAAGCGCTTCCGTTGCATTCTGTGTACATTTTACAAACGATTTTTCAATTCCAATATGAATTCATTAATAAAACAAAACAAAACAAAAAAAAAAAAAGAAAAAACAATTCGAGATTATGATTAATTATAAATTTTAGCAACAAGATTTTTAACTTAGAAAAACCAACAAGAAAAAAAGTCAAAAAAATGCAAACTACGATAAAGAGAAAATCTTGCAATTCACTGGAGAAAACAACACCACAAATTAAAGTTAAATATTAAATGCCAATGCGCATGCTACACTAAAAAATATTTGATCAGTAACTATAAATAAACAAAATACGAGAAAATTTAAAAAAAAAAACGAAAGGAAAATGAAAATGAAAAAGAAAAATATCTAAAATAACAGTAACTGACGCCAAACGAAATATCGAAACTAAACCAAATTTTAGTTCGGCGTCTGTCGCGCCAACTAAAAAGAAAACAAAAATAAATTTTCCCAAAAATTATACACAAATCAATTTGAACTAAATTGGGTATTTAGTTAAATCAAATACAAGATGTAAGTTAATTAAGCTATGGGTATAGGAAAACTTATGTAAAATATTTGCAATTAAAAATTAAAAAAAAAAAAGAATGTTTGGCTTAAGCGTAGGCTAAACAAATATAATTACACTGCAAATTAACAAAAAATAAAAAGAAAACAAAAAAAAAAACAAAAAGCAAAAAAAAAACAATGAACGTGTGAACAAATGTTTGCTCATTAATATTCAAAGTAAATGTCAAACAAAAATTAAATTTTAAAAATTGCATTTACATTTCACAAACAAAACATACATTAATATATATGTACGCATATACATATATATACATATATACATACATACATGTAATACATTCAAAATCCCTTTTGAATAACAACAAAATATACATAAATATATATGAACTAACAAATACAAATACAAATCACACTAACTAAATGAAATTACACGCGCAGTCACAAGCACACGAAATGTCACTTGAGCAACAAAGTAACTTAACAAACAACCACAACAAACTATATAAAATAGCAAATTAAAAAACAAAACAAAAAAACAGAAACACAACCGAAATAATAACAATTCAATGCTAGCAAACGAAATGTATAACGTAAGATTTGCATTTGCAAGAAAATTTAAAACAAAACAAAAAAACGAAAATAAAAATTGAAGCTCAGATTCTCAGAAAATGGCAAGCATAAATTCGATGAAAATAATAACAGCAGCAAATGCAAAATAAAAAAAATTATTAACAAGAAAACAACAAAGTTAAAAACAAAATAAACAAATGCATAAAAACAATTACTATATAAATAAATGTTACGCGTTATTAAATAAAGAAGAATGAAAATAATTTGTTTTAAAAAAAAAGCACGTCGTATGTTTTTTTTGGGTGCAAAAATTGGGATTTGTAGCGAGAAGTAAGTAATACCATTTGGAGGTACTAATAAGTGAGGGTGTTGTTTTTTCCAGAGAGTATAAACAAGTGAAATAAGGAGTCATACCCGACATCTATATATGGATAATCTCGATGATCTGTTAACTTCAACTATATATGAATTTTATATTTTCCATTTTCCATTTTTATTTCTTTTTATTCACAATTATTTCCACATGCTCACATAAAATTATACTTGGTAAACTGCGCCGGAGCTGCCACATATTTACCCAGAGCCAGAGCCAGCAGCGAAAAGTGACAGCCCGGATAGAGTTCGTTGCAGTCTCGCGCCTGTCGCCTGGAACGCCTATAGATGCGGTCGTAATGATGATGAGCCTGCGGTTCATAATCCGCCACAGGAGAGGTGGGCATGCTAAGGACGGCGCGTACGAGCTCCTCCAGCATATTGCCACGCTGGCCGGGCGAATGCAGGTACTTGGCACTCTCGCAGAGAGCACGAGCCACACAAGCGCGTCCATTGAAGCCCATGCTGGCCAAAGGAAGTCAGTTTGTGGTTAGACTGGGCAGACTTAGATTGGAGCCTACTTACTGATCGAATGCGGACTGTATTTCGTCGTAGAAGCTGCGCCTCGAGCGTCGCTGCAGCAAAGGCTTAGTGAGGTTGGCAAAGCCATGTGCATTCTGTATAACCCAATTATGATTGGGCAGGTTGTAGGCAACGCCCCAGTTGACGGCCCAGCTGAGATAGTCCACATCGGGATTGCCAATCATGCCAATGGTTAGGCAAATTGCCGCCTATGCATCGAGATAATTAGTTGAAGCCGCATCAGCTGGCTGCCTAGCCGAACTCACACCGAAACCGAAGAGCCCTCCGGAAATGCCAGATATCGCTTTTGCCGACTGAGTAACCTCGTCACCGCTCTTGTGGCATTGCAACCTGCCCCGACCGCATGTTGTGCCTCAGCCATGGCCGCTTGACTCACTGACAGCCAAAATATTGCATTCAGCACCAAGTGCAGCACACGAGTCATTTTTACAGCGTGGGGTTTGAATGGAGACTAACTCAGCTCATCGATACTCAGGTGCAAACTCACCTGCTCTGCTTTAGATTTACCTCTTTGGTGGCCAGCAGCTTAAGTGCTGTTGGCGCTGCTGATTAGCGACTGCCCGCAAATACTCGTACAATGGCTCACAGTTAACTGGCTACAGTAACACCTAAAAGTAAACAGATGCCACATGGACCATTGCTTCATGCAAATTTGTGTCAACATTCAAATTCTCGGCCCTCAGAAAAACTATGCTGTATTTACAGCAAATGGAAGCGGAAAACAAACACAAATTAAACGAAAAAAAGAGCAAGAAAAATGCAAAAGTTGGCTAAAAAAAATTATGCATAAATATATACATATATAAATGTATGTATATATAAAAATGAATAAATATATACATTTATATATATTGAATGTGCGCTTTTGGATATTTACTTAAATTCAATTGCACTTTTTATTCCGACACATAATAAAAAAACAACATTTTTTGCGTGTTGCCAATTTATTGCCAAGCATTTTTATTATTTTTCAACCAAATTAAAAAAAAATACATTTCCGACTGTTGTGGGAAAAAACTGTGAGCTAAAAGCCAAAAGCGTTGTATTTAATTAGTGTAAAATAAATGTTGACCTTTAAATTACAAAATATAATATTTAAAATTAAATTTTAAGTCTATTTCTATTTATATAATAATTAAAAATAATATTATTAATAATACTTATGAACTATTAATCATTGCAAATATAATATTTTTAATTTTATATATAAAACTTTTTAAAATTAAGTGAGATAAATCCACAATTATTTTTCTAGTGTATTTCTCATTGTAACATGAATTGAACTCTTCCACTGCATCTCTCTATCATTCCGATAATCAGTTTTTCTCAGTCCTTTTCAATCTATGTCTGCTAGATATTGTCCTCTATTTATATATATTTAATATATTTTTTATTATACATATATATATATATATATATATATATATATATATATATATATATATATATATTTTTTTTTTTTTTTTTTATATATATATATATTTTTTCTGTTTGTACTGCCGATCTCTCTCTCTCTCTCTCCCTCTCTCACACTCTCTCCCTCTCTATTTCTCTCACACTCTCTCCCTCTCTCTTTGTCTCTCTCTCTCTCTCTTTGTCTCTTTCTCTCATTTTCACTCTCTCTCTTTTTGCTTATACTCTCTCCCTCACTTTTTCTCATTTTTTTTCTTTACTTTATTTATTAATCTCGCTTGACCACCTTTTCTATATTATTTAAAAGACAAGAAATAAAATATAAAAATAACTATATATTATTTATAATTATATTTAAATAGTTATTTTTATAATTATTTATATTTCAACTCATATATTAAGATTAAAAATTAAATTTCCCCCTTACAAAGTTAAAATATATTAGTATTTTTTTTTTTATTTTAGGAATAATCTGACTAAGCCAATCTACAGTCAACAACTAAATACATCGTGCCGTAACATATTAACTAAAACCCGGATGCATTCACTCGATGGATGAATAAAATGTATATTGTATTTTTTTCAGTTTTATTTATTAAACGCATTTGCAAATTTGCCCTGAAATTGTTCGCTGAAATGCAGCAAAAAGCTCTGAGGACAGTAGGCGCCGTACCACTGTGCGCACTCATGCAGCGAATGGCCAGCGGTAAAGGCCTTGCGATATGTCGGCTTATGGGCAATCTCCGGATGCACGTAGCGCAGCAGAATGCGAAAGATATCGTGGAACAGCGACTGGCCAGGTGGCACCAGCAGATGACGGGACTCGCACAGCGTTCGCATGATGCAGTAGCGCGACTTATACTGGTGGCTACCAAGAGAGAGAGAGAGAGAGAGAGAGAGAGAGTGAGACTCAGTAAGAGATAAATTTTGTAAGTGATAAGCGTGTGCACTTCTTGGCGTATTTACTGTACTTACATCTCGGACAGCATTATCAACAAATCAAACAGCATTCCATGCGGACTCTGCCCCTCGTTCACGAGGTTGGCACCACTCTGTTTAAGCTCACGCCCCAGACGCCGGATCTGTGCAGTGGGCCTGCAGTAATAGTTGCCATACGCATCCTTCACCAGCTTGGATGCAGGACAGCCGCTGGATGGCTGCTGCACATAGGATTTGCGGTGTCCCAGAACTGGTGATACTTGCGGATATGCGTAGTAAAAAGAGTGTATGGGATCGGCTGGGCTTAAGGGTATAATCAGTGGTTGCTGGGGATACAGCAAAGGTGCGGCTGGTGCAGGCAGAACAGGAACTGCAGCTGGCACAACTGGAGTAGCTGGTGCTGGTGGAGGTGGAGGTGGTGGTGGTGGTGGAGGTGGTGGAGGTGGTGGCGGTGGTGGCGTTATGGGTTTTGGCTTCCGTCTGCGTCTTGGAAACAGGTCCTCAATTGCTCCTGGCATTGGATAAATCGAAGTTGCCTCACCGAGCAGCAGCAAGCCTCTCGGCTGAGTATCAAGTATAGCCTTCGCACAATTGCAGGTAAGCTGTAGGTTAGAGATTTTATTAAAAGTTAATCTCTTAAAAATATATGATTTTTAAATTTCAAATTTCATATATATGGGATATTCATTTAATTGAATTAATTTAGCCCTTGCCGAGATTACTTACAGAGACGCAGGTGCCCGGCTCAAAGATAAGCCAGCGCTTCTGCCGCTGCAGCAGGTGCGGCAGGTGCTTGGGCTTCTCGCGGACATAGCTGACAGCGCGGCTACTGGAGCTGTTGTTCCCAGCACTGACCAGAGTCAGCGACAAGAGCACTAGGAGTAAACAGCGCATTCGAACGCCCATAACTGCAAGCGTAGATCGACTGAAGAGCGGAAAAGACGCTTGCCGAGCTGCAGAGTGGAGTTGGACCAACAATCATAGGCACGGCGTGGCTAGTCAATTTGGATCTGGAGTGCTGGCCATGATTGACCGCAATGCTAGTTTGTTTGGCCAAGCAATTAGTTCGAGCTGGCCACGGGTGAACCTCAAGAATTGGGTCAGACTTAAAACCAGTTTGCAATCTAATTTAATTAACAACTTGGCATTTGCCGCACATCAATGGGAAATGGCAAGGGCCGGCAGACGATGCCACAAATGCTGCTGCCTGGAATCAAAGCCCAATCTTTGATTCAGTTGTCGAAAAATACGCAGCCAGAATATGTCAACCACTTGGCTGGTTCCTGGACTGGAATTGTTGCTGGCGCTGCTGCTACTGCCGTTGGGCCAATGCCAGGGCGGACAATCTGTGAATGCTTGGGCCAAGAGCGATGCGCTGGATGTGTTCGCCACAGCAGCACAGCTGGCAACAGCCATTGATGCGCATACGAATCATGAAAGCCGCATCAACAATATCACGCTGACAGACGCTGAGGAAATGGACCCATTGGAGCCGCATGCGGCTTCATTGAGGCCATTGTCACAGCGTAAACTCTCGAGGGGGAAGCGTTTTGTGGCATTCCCTCTGGGTTCATCGGCATCGGTAAGTGAACAAACAAAGCATACGGCACAAAACACATACGGACAATGGCATCAGAGCTTCTGCATAGTTTAAGCCAAATTCTTTGCAAACTTAGGCCGCACTCTGTCTGACCACGGGCGTCATCGGCAATCCCCACTTCTTGTACTTAAGCTTTGGTCTGAATTGGGGCATTGCCTACGATTTGCCCAACATCACATGGGTGTTGCACAATGCCCATGGCTGGAGCAGAAAGAAACCCAACTCGGCACTTGCCAAAATCAAACGCAGGCATCGACGTGATCTCTATGGCAACCTGGAGACAATGATAGACAGGTGAGTCTGAGTACAAGCTAAAACACAAACTCTGTGAGCAAACTAAAACACAATACTCAAGTGTATTAGAAGTTTTAATATTGATGATTAGATGAATAAAAAGTTAGTAAGCTATTAGATCCATTTCCATTCATTAAACATATTTTTGTGATTCAGTTAATAAAGGTATTCTACTTTAAAATTCGCTTAGAGAATACCCTTATTATTATTTATCTTCAACATTCATATAGGTTAAAAAAAACTACTTACAATTCATATTAGTTATTTTTTTTATAATTAAAAGTTTTGCTAAAAATAAATTATTTTATTTAAAAACAAAAACTTTTTTAGCTGCAATAATAAAATAATTCTAACCATTAAACTAAAATTCTCAACAAGTTCTTGAAGATCGCATGCTCATAATAAGTTATTATAGCCCAGTTTAATATTTTTTTCGGGTTTTTTTATAGTTCATTTATATCTTCACATTTACAAAAAGTTTTTATTTGACGTAAGCAATTTATCAGATCTCATTAAAGAGAAGTCTATAACGTTATAAGTTTTCGCTAAATTTATGTAATAATAATTCTATATATATATATATATATATATATATATATATATATATATATATATATATATATATATATATATATATATATATATATATATATATTTCATTTACTTAAACCTAATTTTCCAATTATTTAAGAGAGCATCATCAATTCGTTTAGGCAACAAATGTTTGATTTGCTATACATTCAATAAATATCTCATATATAGCTACTTTACATGCCCAAAGTGTTCGTGAGCTGTATGCGTATACGTATATGACTGACTGTTCCTTCTTGCACTCAAGCTGCTACTGTGTATAGAATTATACCCACTTATATATAAACATATATATTAACATGTATGTCTGTGCGTGTGTGTGTGTTAGTGTGGGGTAGTGCTATAGTCAGCCCAAGCACTTGGCTTATCACGCACAGTGCGGCCAAGCCCAAGACAACTTTCGCAGCCCAAGTGGTCTTCCCTCCCTTCGACATTCTCAGCCTGCCACGCCCCTCGCCAGACACGCCCTTCGCCAGCCACAACTATATTCTGTGCGGCTGTTCGGCTGTTTCACTGTTTGTCTGTGGGAGCGTGAGTGTGAATGCGTGCGGCTGGCATAATAATAAAATGTTGGTATTTTATATTAGCATTTAAATTGGCTTTTTGTATGCTTCGGAAATAGTTTAATATCCGAAAAGTCTTTTGCGCACAACTTTAATATTGACCCAAGGAGAAATGCATTACACCAAAGACTATAATTGGGACCAAGAATTATGTGCAGCGTCTTTACAGCGCACACATCTGCATATATCATTCGAATTCGCAGTTACCAAATGCCATTATCTGGCTGGTTCAATCTGTAAAATGCCCAGGCCTTATCAAAGCGACACAGATATACGAGCACACACACACACAGAGAGAGAGAGGGAGACATTGTCATGGTAATCACAGAGCTTTGGTCTATTTGTGCGTCATTTGCAGCGACTGCTAAGCTTCAAGTGGTCATCAGAAGTTTTGGCCCGAACATTTGACTTTAACTTGGGTGTCCCATTGACCTTAGCCAGGCTTTTATACACGTGCTCATCTTGGCATTGGGGGCCTATTTTATGATTGTTTTCATTCGATTCGATGTGATTCGTTTCGTTTCGTTTCGTTTGGTTTTCTCTTCGATTGTCTCTTTTACTTAGCGCCCACAATTGATGCCTGCCAATTTTTGGCCATTGACTTTGGCCTTGCTTTACGAGCCTTTTTGTTCTAATGGGTCAACTAAGCGCTTTGCTTTGCCAACAAACATTCCTGGTGACACACACACAAGTGCACACACACTCACACGCACACTTTTCTGTGATATTTAGTGTGTTTGTGCCAAGTTAGACGGGAGATATGTATGTCTGTCTGTCTGTCTGTCTCTGTGTGTTGTTTGCCATGCGAGGCTAATGAAGTTGTTTGTTTGTTTGTTTACTTGTTTCCACAATTCCAGCCATTGGCATGGCCAGCACAGCACAGCAAAGCTTTACAAGACTTAGGCCGATTCGCAAGTTTTGCCAACTTACTTTAATGAATTCTATATTTTGTATAGTTTAGGAGATATTTGCTTAACGAAATCCAACTATGGAATTATATTAAATATTATTATATTTCATTAAAGTAGATTTTCATATGAGAGCATGTGATAGTGAAAATCATATTTATATATTGAAGAAATATAAAATATTAAATAGTAAAATAAAATGAACAATAAAATATAAGCATACAAAATTCGATACATTTTAATTATTTCGCGACTTCTGGCTTAACAATTTGTTGTGAATATTAATTTATGAATTATGAAATTAGGAAAATAGGTTAATTACTGTATCTTTTCTAATTATATAAACAAAGTTTACTTCATTTTCTTTTATTTACTTTCCTTATATTATTTATTTATTTTACTTATATATACAAAGTTTATATCATTTCAAAAAATTTATTTTATGTATTATATATATTTTATATTTCTTTGTAAATATATACTATTATATAAAGATTTTTCTTTCAGTCATGAAAATAAGATTCTTGAGAGGACAAATAACTATGCTAAGTAATGTTAAGTGAGAGAAAAAAATAAACTTTAATAATGAAAAATCTCATATATTGCTGTGAATCTCAATTATTCAATAAAACATTCCTTAATCATTCAATAAATTAAGCTTAAATTCTATCGAATAAACTTCTTAATATTACATACACTTACATTTAGCTTTACTTCAGGCGTAATAGCTGCTCAGCTGTTCCTGGTGAACCATGCAATTCTTGAAGGTTAAAGAACATAGAGCAGCTAGCCCTGCACTCCATCAATTGATTGGCAATCAAACCATCGATCTTCATCGTCGGCGTTGGCGGCATCTTTGACTGCGCCACGAGCGCACCACTAGTCACCTACCACTACAGCCAGCAGGTGGATTTCTTGGCCCCGAAAACCGTTATAGGCAATTCAATTAAACCGCAGCACCTGCCACAGTCCTTAAAGGAATGTGTGTGTGTGTGTGTGTGTTTGCCTTGGTGTGTGGCCTGTCTGTGCCGTGTTTATTGTAAACGTGACTGCGACGGTGAATGCGACTGCGACTGCGACTGTGTCTGCTGCTGTTGTTGTTGCTGCTGCTGCTGCTACTGTTGTTGCTGCTGTTGCTGGCAATTGTTGGCACTGCACAGAGACGTTGCAGTTGCATTCCGACACTAACTGTCGATTGGCACATTTGCACTTTGGCAATTTGTTTGGCAACGATTGTTCACCTTTTGTCGTTGGCGTGGCAAACGTCTTGTGGCAGTTGCATTCAGCACTTCAAGCTGTGCGGCACGTAGCTGGCCATGATTTACGCGCGCCTCGTATTGTTTAATTATCGTTTAATTGTTGCAAACTTTTTGATTTACGATTTAATTGCGACGACAAGTGCCGCCAATGCAGCCACTCCGCTGCGAGCCGCTTTCATGACTCATAAAACAGACACACCACTTGCCAGCGTCAACGCTTCCAATGATTTATTGCCGTCGCCGTCGCCGTCGCCGTCACCGCTGCTGCTGCCAGCATTGATGACTATGATGGAACGTGCAAAGACAACGTCTGCGTCATCTGCGCCCTCGGACCAGCCGCTGCCAGCCAAATCCGTGCGCATACTGAGCCGACCCAAGCGCTATCTCAGCTTTCCCGAAGGCTCCTCCTTCACCGTATGTGTCACTGTCACATTGGATATCGACTCACACCCCCACTCCCTGGGTCACTCCCCTGGTCCAGCTCGGTGCTGTTCAGCCAGTTGAATAACATCTCTGATTTCTTGCACTTTTCAATGTTCAGGTTTCCGTATGCTTCACTGTCGGCATCATTGGCAATCCCTACTATGCCCACAATAGTTTCGGTCTTAATTGGGGCGTGGCCTACGATCTACCCAACAATACGTGGGTGCTCGAGAGCCTGCACGGCCTAACACGGCGTCCCTCACTCTCGCCAATATTACGGCGTCGCACCAGAAGCGCCATCTATCAGGATATTGAAGCTATCGTTGATAAGTAATGCACTGCACATAGAGCTACATGTGATTTAGTATACTCGAAGGAAAATTTATTTATAATATATTTAATTTAGCAAAAAAAGGGAGAAGTCTAGCAGAATGATACCCAAAAATTAAAATAATATAGCGCAGTTATATATTGTATAATAAACGAAAATTAGATTAATTTAGTTTATAAAAATTATAATTTAATTATTTGTCGAATATAACCAATTTAAAAAAAAAAATATTTAAGATCCTAATTTAATTTAAATCAATGTACAAATTTCGGATAAACAATTCAAACCATTTTACTCTTCACTGTAGATCTTTATAAGTATATATAAAAAATAAAATAAAATATAAAATATAATTTATAAAATATAAATATTAAAATATAAATTATATGTAACCATAAAGAATTTATATACATACATAGATATTTTTATATATTAATTATTTATATTTTATATTTTATTTATAAATCAAATGCCAACTCATAAGACTAAGAAATATAAACAAAATATCAGTTAATATATATATATAATTATTTCAAATTTTCTCCAACACTTCAGCATGGGCTACAATGGACGTGATTGCATTCTGCGTACTCTGTGCGAGAGTCGTCAGTACTTCCAGCGCAATAAGATGAACATGATTGGCGAGATGCTGCGAGTAATATTCAGGTAAGCCTATGGCTAATAATAACTAGCTTAAATATACATATATGTATGTGCGTGCTACTCACTCTATTTCCCTCTTACAGTTTGCCCAAGCAGCGCATTTTCACACGAGAGCTGCAGGAGAACTCGGACATTGTGCACTACGACAATGCCTATCGGCACGCCCATAATTTTGATTGCGCCGAGCAATACGCCTGCCAGTTCTCGCTGCTCGAGCTGGCTTTCGGTAAATACTCGACGCCGCCGAAAAATTATTATGCCCAATAAATTGCAATACAAAAATTGTCTTATGAAATCGTTTTAATGGATCCCCACGTCGCGGTGCGCCAGCCACCGCAATCCCAATCACTTGTTGCCATCGGGTTATAAATGACAATTCATTTTTCTCGACTACCCTCATTGCCTCCCATTGTGTCCAATCGAAGCCATGTCGAGATATGTTGTCTGGCTGCGAGAGTGGAACTGAGACCAAACTCGACGGCCATCGACCCACGGGTGTGGGTTGCTATGAGTGTGTATGTGTGTGTGGGTGGGTATGTGGCAGCATTTGTTGCCGTCTGGCGCCGCGACCTATACAAAAGCCCGAACATTATTTAATTGAAAAGAAATATATAAAAAGACATCAGCAACAGCAGCATAAGGAGCAGCAAACTTTTTGGAAATTTAATTTAATCAACAAGCACAGAAAATTGCTCGACATGACAGCTGAGTGAAAATTGAGTGGAACATTTAAGCGCTGACAAACTTTCACAGTCCGCATAGACAGCTCTTGATATATGCCAGAGAAACCAGGGCTGTCAATGTAGGCTAAATTTATATATAAAGTTCATTTATAAATAATATTAAATAATAATTAAATATAAATAAAAGAAGTAACAACATTAAATCTAGATAAATTATTATTCATTTACTTATATATATTGTGAGTATGGCATGTCTTCATTGTTGGGATCCCTGGGATATACGATATGCTGTTATAAGAACTAAGATAAATCGTCTAATAAACTCTGCAGCTGAGTCATGGCATTTTAATGATGTGTGGCCTAATGTAGCACAAATAAAAAATAAATAAATTAAATCATTCACTTCAACTAGAATATTTTAAAGGTTTTAAGCGAGCTTTGGCAGGCAACTGCGGGTAATAATTTAACATTTTAATTTATTTATGTACATATTTTGTAATACATATGAATAATTTATTAAAATATTGCATATAAAATATATAATATATTAAATCACTTCAATTCTTAGCAAGATTATATAAAAATGAGATAAATGGGGCAAGGATTGGCTTAATAGATCCAAATGCAGTCATTTTCAGACAGACCTGCAATCGTCGGATCTAAGTAATCCCTATTGATGACACTCACGTTAATTTGTCTTGCTGATCATCTACAGATCACATGCTTGTCATATTCATTCAACTGAATACAACTACTTAGTTCAAATGTTAATCCAATATACTATTTATAAATTAATATTAATATTAATTAATATTTTAATTCAATTAGAATAATTAGTGCGTGTAAATAATGGAATGCAAAGTTTCACCCAGATACGAGCTCGATTGAAACGCTTCGCACCTCTTTCATTAAGGCGCCCACAGTTGGCTTGGTAAATTCTTCATGTCAACACGAATCAGCACGAAGATTAGCGTCATGAAAGATAGAGAGAAAAAGTGTTAACAAGTGGATGTCATGTCCGGCTCTCTTCTGAAGACAGTCAGCAAATGGCCAGCGGGAGAGAAGTAGAAACGAAAAAGCAAATGTAAAAATAAAAATAGTCCAACTAGAAGCAGAGACATGCGATGTCAGAGCAGCACACAAAGCGATAAATAAGTAAATAAGCAACGCCAACAACAACAACAACAAACAAGAAACAACAACAAAAGGCAGGGGACAACGACTTTTCAGTTGTTGTTGGCTGTTTGTTTGTCTGCTGCTGGAGTTGAAGCTGAAGCTGAGACTGGAGCTGAGGCTGAGGTGGTCTATACCGGTATTTATGTCAAACAGATTAAGTATACCGGGGCATATCAGTCAGCAGGAAAAACTGGACGGAAGCGCGTCGCACATACGAGCAGACAATGTACACAAAGAGAACAAAAAGAAAAAACTAATGTTAAATTGAAAGCGACCTCAAATAATTATACTTAAATAATTATTCTTTATAAATAATGGCATCGTCTGGTAGAGTATCAATTAGTGCCACAATTAGCAAGCGCAAATGCCGCAGCAGCTGCTCCTTGATCCGCCTGTCACCACGCCCATCAGCAGCTGCAGTGATGCCGATGCTGATGCTGCTTCTGTTTTGGATGTGCTCGACTGTCGTGCAAAGTGCCGACAATTTCGATGCATTGTCCGCCCTACAGAGACATCACAACAGCAGCAGCGACAGCTTTGACATGCATTATGACAATTTCAACTCCAACGAGCTGACAGCCAACAATGACACACGGATCCTGCGACGCGGCAAACGCTACCTCGAGTTCACAAAGGGCTCGCGTATGTCGGTGAGTAGAACATCTTAATGCATCTATAATCGTCTATACTGGACTCCGCTCTATATGCCAATACCCCTGCAGTGGCGTACCAATGGCAAGAACAATCTTATCCCAATCAATACACTCTTCGCCTATGGCTATGGCTTCCGCGCCAACTATCCGTTCCCCGAGCCCAAGGAGCAGCGTCAGAAAAACCGAATTATTTTCAAACGCGACCTGTTCTCAAAGCTCGAATCTGCCTTGAATGGGTAAGTATTCACAGCACTTATACTTTTTTCATCTATTTCAATCGAGCATCGTTTTTGCTCAGCCACGGATTTGACGGACGCGCCTGCTTGCTGAAATCCTTCTGCACGGCAATTTTGGATGTTGATAAACCCCATCAAAAGAGCGGAATGTTGTTCAAGCTACTCAAGCTGATATTTAGGTGAGTTAAGAGGGGGCAAGAATATTACTAATATCTTGTGCTCAATTCGCATCAATGAACTAAAAAAAGAATCATTCAAGCTGCCTATTTCTTTTAAAAATTGTTTTCCAAGAGCTCAAATTAGTTTTCTAAGAAATTCAGATAAAGAACTCTGAAGCTGTCTATTGACTTACTATATCCATTTCGCATGGTAACGACAAACATTTAGCAATTCAGTGGCACAGAAATTGGCTCAGTTAGAGCACTTAGCAGCACAGTAATAATCATTGTCATAGTCAAAACCAGTTTGCATTTTCGACAAGAGCCTGCTGTGTTTGTCAGATTTGTAATTTTCCGGGTAGTTCAGTTCTAACTACTGCAACCGCAACAATGAACATTCTCCAGGTTTCTCTGTTGCTAACAGCTGCTTTGGTCAGCTTGACAATGGCTGCGAAGCAGAATGCAACTACTCTGCCGCACAGTCGAGCCAAACGCTTTCTGGACATCATAGAGACATCTCGTATATTCGTGGGTAACAGCTGCAAAACCGCAGCAGCAGCTTAACTTCCCATTCGACTCTGCTTAATAGAGCCTTTTTTGATTTAAAGTTTCGCATAAATGTCAAGAACAATGTGATAACAAGACCAGCTATTTGGGCCCATGGCTATGGATTTCGAGCAAATACTCCGATATTAGTGAAGCATGAGAATCGACCCTTCAGAAGGGATACATACGAGCTGGTCCACGAGCTCATGAATCGCAGTGGCTTTGATGGCCAAGCCTGTGCCCTGAAAGCATACTGTGCGACATTAGCTGGCCATAATAGTCAGGGTTTCCTTTACAAACTATTCAAATATATGTTTACGTAAGTTGACTGTATATTAATTTATCTGCATTTAATTTTCTATTTTTTATTAGCATTGAGGATCACGAGAAACATCACATTCCGTATCTGCGCGAGGAGAACTGCCAACAGATTTTACATAGCCATTGCCCGCTGAGCTTTGATAGCATATCACCGTACACAGATGATGTCTAACTTTATTTTGTTTCAGCCAACTACTGAAAATTGTAGAACTAATAAATAAATAAATAAAGCTATTATATGGGTAATAAATAGTATGTTTTTTGTTGAACGAAGCCCTATAGATTTAATCTTGCTGTCCACAGTTGCAAAACTTTGTATATATATCGAGCATTCAAGCCCAATATACTTGTTGTTTTAATGGCAATTTTTAATTGACAATACATTATATAAGACATACTCTAATAGTCGTATACCAAAAAAAAAGATTCAATTAATTTTCCTTGTCGTTTGTGCTTATCTTCTCTATCTAAAAGTTGTTAAATTATAAATATATATATACTGTATAAGAAAATACATTTGAAATGATAAATAAAAATAAAAAATAAAGTATACAAATAAAATAAAATAAATAAAACAATCATGAAAAATAAATAAAAAAAATACAAAATTAATAAAATATATACACTGCATAACAAAATACTTTTTATATGATTTTCTAATTTCTGCAAATGTTTTTAAATAATTGAATTTTAACAAGATTTGTTCACAAAAATTTTAAAAATTTTACAATATAATTAGCTTATTTTCAATATTTTTTCTTTTGAATGAATTATTAAGCAATTGAATTCGAATTATCGAGTTTAATTAAAATAGCTTAATTTTATATATTATTTTTTCTTTGCAAAATTATTAAAATTTAACTACTTTTATTTATTTATTTATTTCATATGCAACAGCATTGAAGGTCGAGTGAGAAATTGCTTTCTGACATACGTATGTGCATAAGTATAGCTCATATCGGCCGACTTGAAATAAATGAAACACAATTTAACATAAGTACTTTTTTATATGCATATTAAGAGCGGGGGTTATTCATTAATTCTTAATTAATTATTGATAGTTGTTTTTGTGTCTGTGTTGTGTTATTTATAATTAAGCTGTGCCATTTCCAGGTGACCTTTTTTATTGCAGCGAGCAACATGCATTTAATTGGCATTTATATTAACCAGAAGAGGCGACGCGAGGCGAGGCGAGCGGAGCAGAGCAAAGCAGAGCAGCAAGCAGAATAAAAAAGTGTAGCATACTTTTTTGCGGGCGCTCATTGTTGACCTCGTTGCATGACAAAAGTTGCAGTTGCTGCTGTTGCCGCTGCTGTAGCTGCTGATGCTGATGCTGATGCTGATGCTGTTTAATGTCACCAGCATGAAATGCCAAGTGTTGTTAAAATGTTTGCGAGCGCCTTTGAGCCAGTTGACACGCCCATGCCCGCAGACCTGGCGACCACGCCCGGCATTAAAAATTAACTTTAATTAAGTTGAAAACATAAATTACACGCACGCATACGAGGGCATTAAAATGCACACACCCTCACACCATCACACATACACACACGCACACATGCATGCGTGCACATGCAGGCATTTTGTTGTAATTGCACAATTGCTTTTGTGGCTGTTGTAGTTGTTGTTGCCTGCGCTCTTCAAGTTTGTTTCGCACACAAAGAACTTCCGTTTTTGGCTGAAGAGCCCGAGCACAGCCGCAAATGAGTTAAAATGATCTAATCGACCGACTAGCATATACCCTGTACTCCGGTCGCAATAAGCAATTCCAAGCTCTTGTAAAATTGTTTAGCTAAATAAATGCATAAATTCAGTTTAAGTTAATTTTATAATTTTGATGGAGAGAGAGAGAGAATATTCGAATATGAAGAGCGTCTTCTAGCAGTCCTAGCAGTTTTCTTGCGTATACAGTGGCACAAGCAATTTTGCAACCTTAATGAAGTAACAATGATGTCTAAAAAATCACAGCTGCAGTGGGAGACGGCCTGCAAAAGTGGTTCAATTCCTATGCCAAATTTTACAATTTAATTGTAATTTATATGAAAATTTTTAAAATAAATATAAGAAGTTTAAATACCTTCCCTTGTTGAGAACATGCTGCGCATCAGCAAATGAGTTTTCATTTGCTGTAGGCATACAATATCCTCCCCAGCAATTATATATGCACATTATCCAATTTTTAGTTCGACAATCGACACATGTGATTAGATTGCTTTCACACTTAACTGTAATTAAAATTAATTTCAAATCACTTTAATTGCCGTAAAATTGCCCTTGTCAACTGATATTTTTATGGCACGCAAAAATATTACCTTTTGACAGCTCGTGACAAATTCTAATATTTAAAAGGGCAGGCAACGATAATTGAGCCTGAACAGAAATTATGTTGTTAATTGCAGTGTCATGATAGCAGTTTTCTATGTGGCCAAAATTATGTAGACTAATTCGCCACAGTTCTAATAACACATATTCCACTCGCTGACAGCAGCATTCAGTTTGCAAATGAAATGTTATTACATTTCATATGCAGAATATCAAGAGATATATATTGTAGTATGTGCAAGCTCTCATTGAGTGGCAGGATAATATGTTTGCAATGAGAATAAAATATTAATTAGTTATTAATGCCAAAGCTTGGTCTTATTGTATAGAAGTAGAAAGAGAAGGAGACAGAAAAAGGGAAAGAGAAAGAGAATGAGAGTAAAAAAAGAAAGAAAAAGAGAAAGAGAAAGAGACCGCAAGGGAGAGCATTCTCTTTCTCCCTTGCGGTCTCTAAAAAAGGAAAAGACAATGAGAATAATAATAAGAAAGAATAAGAGAAAGAGAAAAAGACAGAGAGGGAGAGAGAATGAGAAAGAAAAATACAGAGAAAAAGAGATAGAAAAAGAGAAAGCGAAACAGAAAAAATAGAGAAAAAATATATTTAAAAATATAAATTCAAATAATTTTTATAAACTCATCCCTTTTTATAATCATAAATTGACATTTAATTAAAATACTATATCAACAAATAACAAATATAGTGTTAAATTCCACAATTCCATTGATGCTAATCATAAGAGTTATGGAATTTGGCAACGTGGGTGTGAATGCCTATGTGGTGCGCCCCGTGGGTCAGCTTGCAGGGAGCCAAGCAGTTAATGTACAAGCTTAACGCGCACACCGGCGCACACCTGGCATAATTTATTGGCATTCGAGGGCGCCCAACGATGTTAAATGCACAACCAAGAGCAGCGGCTGGAGCTCATTATGCATGCAGGCAAAAGGCCGGGCGAGTGGCGAGTGGCGAACGGAGCTCGATCTGGCTGCATTCATACATTAATCGCCACCTGGGTGGCAAATTGATTTGATGCGATGTCAATTAAAATGTGCAATTAATTTAATTTCCTTTGCCCCACATTATCGGGCTGCCACTGGCGCCCGAGCGACAGCCAGAGAGGCTACAGGGGCTGCAGCCAGAGGCGGGATCTGCTAATGAGCTCAGTTAGCCAATTGAGTTTGCGGCCATGAATGCCAGGATTTGCGTTTGTGTGTAGCTAAATTAAGCTGCCTATAATATCACACTGTGTATATTTGCAATTAGTCAAATGTTGATTTCCACACGCACAATGCTGGCCACTTAAATAGCGTCAGCCGAATGGGGGACTTTAATTGAAGCATTTTCTTTAACAATTCTGTTTCATTTTTGCTACTCCTAAGATCTTTTAAGTATTTAAATAGTTAGCCTTATTTGTTGCCCAGTATTGCCTGACTTTAATTATAAAATGCTCGACTGAAATGCAGCACTGGTTCGTTCTCTAAATTAGTTCAAGGATTAGTGTAATAAAACTAACATGCTGAGGATTCACTCAGCCCTTTTGTAGACGTTGTGTGGGCGGGCTGGGCGCTGCAGGCATTTGACTGGGGGGCATGTCGCAATTTCCCAATTAGCTACTCATTGAGATAAATTTCTTATGCAAATGATGACAAGGCCAAGCAGCAGAAACTGTGGCAATTTTTAAGGCAGGCACTGAAGTAGCATCGACGACCTAGTCAGCACATCCCTCGCTTGGGACCTGGCCGGGGACCTTAGCAACCTGTGAACAGCGACTGAGACAATGCCCAGGCAGAGTGACATTGAGTGACTCGCGCCACGCCACGCCATGCCACGCCTCTGGCTCACTCTCTCTAATTAGCTGCTGACGTTTGCCCGCTGCCAACAGCACAAGAAAAACAACAGCACAGAAAAGCATCAGAATTTGACATAATTAAAATACTGACAACTGACAGAGACAGCAAAATGAAATGCGAGTCGACTCTGCAGTTCCAATCTCTATCCCAGTCTCCATGCTCAGTGACTAAACTCGCTCTCTATAATCATACAAATAATATAAAACGAAAACATTTCATTTCTCTGGAATGTTCAACACAGAAAGCTAATCTGTTCCGTCAACTGTGCCACATTTCGTTTTTCTCGAAATTATGCTGAAATACCGTTACGATACTTTAAACTGGTCCAACTCAGTTCATTGAACGCCCAGTCCCAGTCCGAGTGCTGGCGCTAGTTCGCGCCTAGGTGTTAATCTGCTCTGCTTTCAGGTTTAATCAGGTTCGTTGGACTTGAAAATGGAGCTGCCAATTGACGACGCATGCTATTCAAATAGTTCCGCCATGATTCAAGCCAGATTTGTTTTCAGAGCTGTTGCTT
The DNA here is from genome assembly GCA_035045145.1 of Drosophila meridionalis. Lineage (NCBI taxonomy): Eukaryota > Metazoa > Arthropoda > Insecta > Diptera > Drosophilidae > Drosophila > Drosophila meridionalis. The sequence continues at coordinate 1,557,824 of JAWNPG010000037.1, forward strand.
TACTTTGTAAATAATCTCTGCCATGTCAGCTCGAGATTGTTCTGTGCAAAATCTGATAAAAAAAAATATAAAAAAATATCTTATTTCAAAGGAAAAACCTATTTAAATTAAAATTAAAATTAAAAGAAGTTTATTTTCCCTTGATCTTCTGATTTATATACATAAACAAAAAAAATTTGAATATGGCATATTGTTTATATACGCATCTTAATCAAATAATATTTTATTTCTTAAAGTTTTAAAATAATATTATTTATTATTTATCTAACTTATTTTATTATTTATTATTATTATTAATTTATTATTAATGCTATTTCATAAGCCTAGAAGTTCTATGTAAATTTTTTATTTTTATTACTAATATATATTATATTTATATATTATTTGGTATACCCTATACATTTTATACCTTATATGAATATTTTACAACAGAAATTTAAGTTTAACTGAGCTCACTCAATAATGTTCGTATTTATTTACTTCACTCACTTTAAGCAGTTTACTGCATCAAAACGCACACAGTTTGAATTAATTAATTTAACTATGGTTTTGCACAGCAATACAGATTAGAAAGTTTGTTGCCGAAAATTTGAAATTTCTTATCAGCACGTGAATTGCGCTTGAGAGAGCACAGAGAACTTTGTTGGTACAACACAAATGGCCGCACACACACACACACAAACACACACAGAGACCGAGACGCAGCTGACACTCGACATGTAAATTGCTCATACGCAACGTGGGCAGCACCCGGTTCAACAAGCAGCAGCAGCAGCAGCAACAGCAGCAACAACAATAACAACAATTGAAATGGCGCTTATTAAAGTTTGACTTGTACTTTGGGGTGGCTGTCTAGCTCTAGGTGTGGCACGTGGCATGTGGCACACAGAAGTTGCTGCAACAAAAATTAAACATTGCTTTTGTACGGTGCATGCGATAATTGGGAACAATAGAAGAAACAAGTTGGAAATTGGAAATGAGTGGGATGCGTTTGCCTGCAGCACTGCGGTTATATATATATTTGTTGGAGTGTGTGTGAGTGTATCTGTATGTGTGTGTGTGTGTAGAGTCCCCCTCTTAATGGCTACCCCTGGCAATGGGCTTACACAGCCCACACTCTCTCCACACATGTAGACGTTTGTTTGCCGGCGACATTCACGTCTCGCTGCGCTTTTTGCATGCAGCCGCTGCCTGCGGGCATTAAGTGTGATTTTATGCGATTTGCACCGCGCAAAGCCTCTGTCCGCGCCCCAATGCCAAGCGAAAGAACCGCAGCATTCACCCCAACCCCATCTCGTTGCTAACACCAGTCCCATTGCTAATTTACATTTGACAAATGTTTTGCATGCTACGAAAATTTTTGCGACTGCTGCAACGACTGTGTTGGCAAGTGCAACTGCTGTTCGTTAGGTACCGAGCAGCGAGCAACTAATACAATCATTTGCTCTCACCCTCACCCAACCCTCTCCGTTCACACACACATACATACAGACACACAGACAACGACTGCCACCCGCAGCAGCGCAATGTGTTTTGTTTGGTGCATTTGTTTTCATTTGGTTACAATGCTGACATTGTTTACAGTTCAACTTGGTAAAAATTAGCAAAAATCTCACATGAGCAACCAAAAAGAGGAGCAAACTAAAAAACAAACAGAAGCCAGCTGGAAATTTGCTTTAATTTAAATTTATGTTAGTCTCTCTGTTCAGCGTGTTTGTTATACAAGCTGGGAGTGGGAAACCTGCAAGTGCGATAATTGCTGAAGGGTTGCAACATAAACGGAGGTGTTGATTGTACGTAAGTGAGTGTGAGTGTGTGTGTGTGTGGTAGGGTACGTATAAGACCCAATGAGGGACTGGAAATTATAGCTTGCAGAGGTCTTTAATTTACTTGAACCAACTACAGGTATTAGGTTCAAGAAACCAGCACAACAATAGCAACTACAAATGTTTTAATTCTTTTGTTTCATGCACTTAAATTTTAGACCGAAATTTTCATAAGTAATGCAAGATAACGAAAGTTTTAACATAGTTGAATCACAATAGTTGCGTGAATAAATGATTTTATTAAGATATAAAAAAAGAATATAGTAAAATAAATTTCAAAACTAGGAAATGAATTGTTATAAATAAAAATTTTTACAAGTTGTTAATTAAAGTGTGAATTATGAAACTGATAACTATTTAAATAAAAATAATTTTCTAATTTTAATTATTTATTAAAGTTATTTGTGTGGGTAAAAAAGTTATATAAATAATTCAAATATCTATAAATTCATTATTTTTTTGTAATCAAAAAATCTGCGTTGTCTCTAACATATATTGTTATTTATTTATTGTTATTAAGACCATACATTGCATGCTTGCTTTTGAGCAAGTTTACATAAACAGATTAAAAGTAATTTGAAAATCAATTATTCAACAAGATAATTTATTGCAAATTGCTGCAATGTTTACACAATGACTTTGTTCTATATGTAAATTATATTTTTTTTACCATATAAAAAGACAGAGTTTACAGTTAATCTGACATGTAGACTAACAGAGGACCTTGGATTAGTATATACCGCATCAAATGATTGTTGAAAAATGTATTAAAACATTTCTGAATGCTTATATATATATATATATAAATTTGGTTTAAAATATATTTAACAAAATTGAAAAGACTCTATCGATTTTGCACAATGTGCGTCTTACTGTCCATAAATGTGTCTGCAAAGCATTGAAACTTAGACTTCCTCTAACACTGTAAATATGCTATGAATGTAATATATGTATATTCTTTGTGTCATGAAAGCCATACGTTAATATACACTATACTTATAAACAAATATCATTGAAGCCCTGGTAAATCTATTTCCAATATTTAAGGTGGGCTTTGAGTTACTGTGGATCTATAAATGGACTTCTGTTTATATATTCCGCCCACTGCAGATAACTAAATCCAAAAATATCAACAGTTAAATGAATTTAACTGAATGAGTATCCTAGAAGCAATTACAACCTTATTAATTGTTTCATGTTTCATTCAAGGCTGAGCTCTTCTGTATAGAAAATGGAATGAACAAATCGAATCAATTGTTATTTGTTTCAATTTTATGGGTATTGTATTAATTTGTATTTGACATAAAAAAAAATATAAGAAAACTATTGAAACGAATTATATGCCATATTGAGCTGCAGATTTTCAAGTTTAAAATTGTATTTAATAATTGAAATTCATATTTAAGATGCCTCAAAGCAATTTAGTAACCACCATGTACAAATGCGAGGTCTGTTCAAAAAGTATCGCACATATATCAATGCTGTATATACTATGACTATTTGGAGCGTATGCCCAGGGGCTATGGAACAATTATCGAATAGCCGGAGGCCAACAGTTCGCACCTTTGAAGGCCTCTGTAAACGGCAATAAAACGAGTTAACGACACTCAATTGGGTGCTAATTGTACAATTAAACGATGCTGACCATCTGACCATCGAAACCGCCAGTCGAAGAGCCAACCGACTAACGACTGCCAACCACCGACTGCCGGACGCCGTGTCCATCGTATCAGTTCAGCTCTGACAGCTAATGGCATCAATATTGAAAAGGAAAAATAGGTGAATGGAAATTTCGTTCCCTGCGCAGCTGTTCGCCGCGCTCTAATCGTAATTATCTGCATCTGCATCATAAATTTGTGCGCAAATTGCCCTTGAGGCATTCAAATTGGACGCGTTTTAATTGTGGACACGAAGCCGGCCACGAAGTTCTGCAGCATTTTTAGCTGCTGAAAACTGCATTAATTTAACGCATGATTGGCATTGCTACCAAATGGAACTGTCGCATCGCAGCCAAAGTAAAATTATGCAAATTTTAAGTGAGTGTGTGTGAGTGTGAGTGAAAGTGTGTGTAAGCGTATGTGTGTGTTTGTTAATTCCATGGAAAGCCCGAACAATTGACAGCTTAATTGTGCATAAGTCCGAACTGCAACTATTCAACTGCTCAATTACACAAAGCAAAACAAAAAAAGCTCAAATGAAATTAAAACAATTTTAAGAATTACATTTCTGACGTTGATGATAATTTTACATACTAAATATGAAAATATGTTAAATGTAAATATTGATTTAATAAAACAATTGAATTAAAATTTAGGTTTTTTTTCTGAAAATATATTTGAAATTCAAATTAAAAAAATTAATAATAATAATAAAAAAATTCGCCGTTAAAATTGTAAGAACATTATTATTATTAATATTATGTTATATATGTTACTCAAAAAATAATAATTTTTTTTTTAAATATTTTTATTTTTTATTTTTATTAAATTTTAATTACTAAATATATAAAATCAAATTATCATTTAGCCAATATCAAGTGTGAAAAATTATATAAAATTATAAGTAGTCCATTATATATTTTTTTAATTTATATATCTCGTTCTAGTTTTTAATGTCTACATTTTAATACATCAAATCAAATTATCATTTAGACATCAGGCTTGAATGAAATATTATGTAAAATTATAACTATTCCTCACATATTTTTTTAAATTTATCTACATCATTCTAGAAACTGCCCGCAGATTCTAACTAAAGCGAACGCCAGCTCAACTGTACTTCACATTATTCAAAAATCCTCCAGAGAATGTCTAAAAGCATCATAATTGTAATTGGCTGCGCAGTGTGTGTTGCCTTGGTGCTGCTGCTGAGCCAGAGTAAAAAGCTTTTGTGTAACCGAGTTAGCGTTAATGAATCAAATGAATTAGCGATATCGACCACCAATTACACACATGCAGCTGATGGCGAGGGCCGCTTCTTTGACGGTCCCATGGCTTCGTCTCGTCAGCAGCTTTTGTTGCTGCATCGCCAGAAGCGGTATCTGCTGTTTCCCGAGGGCAGCTCTTTCCAGCTAGTCTTTGATTTAATCATACCCATTGTGGACTACACCAATTTCGCCATTCTCGGCATAACATGCGCCGTTGCCTGGGAGCTGCCCAGCAAGCCGCCCAGCGAGCTGCTGGAGAACCTGCGCACCCGCCTCAACGATGGCACGCTGGGCACTGTGCGACGCAACGGCAGCGTCCAGCAGGAGACGGTCGCCATGGCGGAGACCAACAATATTCCAGCCGCCATTAATTGGCAGGCCATGCACGCGCCACCAACATCGGTGTCAGCAGCCGGCGCTGCATCGGCTGCGGCCTCCACATATGCATCCAATGTCCACAACTATCCGTACTATACGAATGTCCACGGCGGCGCGGGCACTTCCGCTTATGCAAATTCGCCTAATGGACAACAGCAGCCAGGGAGGCCCACTAATTGGCATGCGCGACAGTCAATACCAAAGTGGCGACAGTGGGCAGCTGCCCCAACCACCCACCCGCTACGTGGCAGCGCTGACCGCTGGCAGACAGACAATTGGTGGCAGCGCAACAAAGACCGGGTGCAGCAAAATTGGCGCAAAAAGCAGCAACAGTGGAGCTCCTATGAGCAGACAACGCAGAGGTAGTTATGTATTAAGGCTATATTCATACTTTAATATAATGAATATAATATAATTCTAATATAATATAAAACTCTTTTCAATTTCATTTACAACCATCCATCTATTTCCCCTCATTAATCTCATCTCATTACATATTTATCATTTAACAGCCAATCCAATCGCAACATCTATGCACAGCGCCCACGTCCGGTGCTGCAGCAGCCACCTGCGCATCACATTTATCCCGTATTTGGCAGACGAAGGCGACGACGAGGTCGAGATGTTGATGATCCGCCTGCCAACGATGACATCCTTGAGCGCTTGCACTTGCAGCAGCATCTGAGCTCGCGTGGACTGCTTTTTGGCAAGATCGAACGACTGTACAAAACGTGAGTGTGCGTGTGTGTGTGTGTCTGGTACACACAGCTGGGAGCCACTGTACTAATCCCCATCCCACAGACGACAGCTTAATGGGACAGCTTGCATTCAGCGAGCACTTTGTGAGTCGGCCCAACGCCTGGCACAGACAATGACAGCTTCAGCTGAGCCTCAGAGCTTTATTATGGAGCTTCTCTCTGCCATCTTTCAATTGCCACGCGACAATGAAGCCGCCGAACTGCTGCAGCACATTCCGCCGCATTATGTGGAAGCACATCAGCAGCAAGGAGACTGCAGACAAATTTATACCGACTGCACTCACACATTTTGGTTGCAATAAAGAGACACATTCTGAAATATATATCAAATATGTGCATATATGTTCACATTTATCTAGTTTTATTAGCTAAGCAAATGAGAAATGGTCAAAGACACGAAGTTTTAGACATTAAAATGGGTAATATGAATTTCAATAGCTGGAGAGTTACTTAAAAAATGTAATAATAATAAAAATACTAAATAATAATAATAATATATAATATATAAAAAATATATAATAATAATATAAAATAATATATAAAAATTTATTTCAATTTATCAAAAATACTTTCTATTTAAGACCACTTTCCCTTTTATGTTTGTCTTTTCTAATTTGACCAAGTTCGAACTCGATTAAGTTAGTCACAATCCAAATATTATTAATGGCTGCCTAGCTTTTTGGCTTTAGCTTAAGAACCTGTCAGTTCTGTGCAGAAAAGTTGGTCGCGTGATAAAGTAATTTGAGCCTTTAAATGGACCAATACGCAGCATACGAAGCAAACATCGCTCGAAAGACAAACTGTTTCTTAGAACAAGAAAAGAATCTATTGAAAATGATGAAACCGGGTATGAACGACTAATGAGTTACCCTGTAACTACTTTACTATTTAGATGAAATTAGAAATAGCTTAGAGATTATAAATTGGAAATTATAAATAATAATAAAATTGAAATAATAAATAATAATATTGAGAGGCATCAAAGAGAAATCTAAAGTCTTAAGACTATAAGACTAATGAATTTACTAATGTTTCACGATTATTGATAGTAAATATATGCAAATATTTAATGTTGAAACTAAATATATCTAAGTATATTCAAACCCAACCGATATGATTCATGTTTTCTGTTCTAGTACGAAACTTGATATACCCCACAATACGTAGTTAGGGTCTGTGGCTAAAGCCAAAGACGAAAAGTGTGAAAACTAATAAGAACAAAAAGAAAAAGTAGCACTCCAACGTTACACCAACGTTGCCCAGACAAACTTGAAAGTTCTCAACGGAAAGCAGACAGAGATACAGAGATACAGAGAGATGAGGCACTGGAGGGGCAACTGGCCGCAATTAACAGCCCAGTCATGAACTGGGCACAGCACAGCAGCACAGCGCTGCGTCAGTGCCTGTGGAGCAGGTTTTGGAACTTTGACTGCCAGTTAGCGTATGAACAACGCGTTGGCCACAAGTGCAGGAAATGTGTATCAACAACAGAGTAGGGCTTAAGCCTGCAGCTACATCTTTGCTGCTGCCAATTGTGCTGCTCTTGGCCAGCTTAGGTGTTTTCCAGAGCGATGCCATAAAAGTCGGCGAGGGCGTTAGCTTGCCAGAGGTTGCACCACTGCTGAATGCTGTGAATGCAGACAGCTCGGATTTCGAGCAGCTCATCGAGGCGAAACTCAACGAACAGTCGAACAGCAGCCGAACAATGCAGACACAAGAGCTACTCTCGAGGAAGCGACGCTATTTGGTATTTCCGGAGGGCAGTTCCTTTCAAATGGGTAAGTCTGAGCCGTGCTCAGTGCCTCCAAGCGATGCAATATACATGCTTCACTTCACAGTATTCGATGAAATCATCTGCGTGGTGGACTATACGAACTATCTGGTGCTGGGCATTACAGTTGCGTTGGCCTGGGAATTACCGAGCAAGCCGCCCAGCGAAGCCATCGAGGACATATTGAACAAGCTCGAAGATGGCACAATAGATGTTAGCCGCAATGACACCGTGTCCAACATAACCTACGTGGACGATGCCCAACAGGCAACAAAGCCAAACAACGACAACAACAAAGGCTACAAGCCCAACTACATCAACTTGTCCAGCGGAGCAGCTGGCGGCAGCGGTCATAATTCCTACTACAGCAGCTCACCTGTGTTTCGCCCACCCATGCATCCTACCTACCAATACCCGGACAGCTATTACCGGCGGCCCACGGCTCCGGCCAGACGCAAGGATAATCACTACTACTACAGCCGTCAGCCAGTGAGCAGCCTGCGCAATCCTTTTCAGAGCTACTCCCAGTCCTACAGCCAGGCACCGACGACACGCTATCCGTATTGGGCTTTGACATCGCAGTAAGTTAATGCCAACAAATTCTGCATTTCCAATTAATCCCTTGTTAAAAGTCTAAAGGACACGTTGCGCCATCGGAATAGCTTCTATAGTTCAGCTAATGGCCAGCGCCAGCGGAACAGCTACTATCAACCGGCTAAAGCCTCGCATACACCGAAGCCGGAGCTACGACGTCATCATAAAATCTATCCAGTGTATGGCAAGCGCAGCTTGCCAGATTCAGCTAATCCACACCATCGTCACAGGCGCAGCGGAGTGGCCAGTGTGCCCGACGCCGATCTAACGCGACTGGAAAACATTCAGATCAAATATCATCGCAACAGTCGCCAGACTTTGTATGGGAGGATTGAGAAGTATCTGGATAAGTAAGCAAGACTCATGCAAAAATAATATTAAAAATATTAAAAATAATCCAAAATGATTTCTTTCTATAAATATTTGTTCCCTAATCCTCAGACGCGGCCACAACGGACATCAGTGCGTGCTGCGCACTCTGTGCGAGACTGGTCAGAAGTCCAATGAACAGGAGCCCGGCAGCTTTGTTAGCGAGCTGCTGCGTGCTGTATTCACCATACCCGAGGCACTAGATCACGAGCCTGTGGGCTATCGGGACACGCGCTATGACAAGGCCCATGCTGACGACGGAGACTGCGCCGCTCGCTATCCCGAGTGCAAGCTGTCCATCTGGCAAGCACCCTTCGTACAATAAAGAGCACACAAATTCGTTTCAATTTCGTTTTATTCACTGACCCCATTTTCCGTCGAGCAGCCAGGCCAAGAGATTCAATTTACATCGACTCCTGAAGTGCTGGGCGCAATCCTCCGGATTCATGCGCATAACGCGACTATAGTCATCCTCCACGCCCGATATTGTGGGCAGTCTAAATGGGAGTAGAGCTATTAATGATATAGTTACTATATATATATATATATATACTTACGTAAAGATCAAGCGAACTATGTCCTGCAGCATGGAGTAGCCCGGAGGCAGAAGCAATCGCTTGCTATCGCATATGGCGCGCAGTACACAGGCCTTAGTTTCGATACCAAGACTGCAAGTTTATAGATATTAGAAAATTTTCTCTGTCTCTCCTTCCTCTCTCTCTCTCCCTCCCCCACTTACAGCTTGCCAAAAGCTCCAAAGTTCTCAAACAACTGTCGACGATCGCGATGTCCATGATAATGTTGCCAATCTCTGGAGTGCTCCAGATCGGGATAACTAGCGGCGGCATAGGGCGCCATATCTGGATCGTATGGGTCCTCCTCAGCAACATCCTGCTCCTCTTCAGCCGATCTATACCAACGTTTGCCATATTTGCTCCAAGCCGGCGACTGTGTTGTCCACTTAATCCATTTACCTGGCTGGCCATATTTCTCATATGGCTTAGCTGGCGTCCAGTTTTTATATTGTTCTCCGTACGTGGACCACTGCTTCCACTTGGCTGGATCGGCATAGCTCGGTACTGGGGGCCTGTAATCGATGCGTTGATGAAGTCGTATGGGGTTCGGTTTCTTGACGGGTGTTGCCTTAAATCTCCAGTCCGTTCCAGCGATCCAGACATATGTCGGCTCTGTGGTTGTCTTTGGCGCCAGAGTTGTTGTTGTTCGGGGTCGAAAACGCTTCGGGTAGACATCCGCACGACTCGTTGGCACAGGAAAGTAGCAGGCCTGCTCAAGGTTCATTCCCACGCCCTTCGGAAAGCGCGAGAGCAGACCTTTGCTTATGGAGCCCGTAAATTTCAAGTTCGAGCCCTTGGGAAACAATACGAAACGTTTTTGACGAGAAAAAACTCGATCGACAACATGATTCAATTCCGTTCTATTCGGCTCGCCCACCACCAGCAGCACAAGTGCCAGCTGCCCGAGCAATTGAATCCAGAGACCGTATCGCATGACTGAACTGCGCTGATTGAGATGTAAACGAGAGAGAGCTTAGGCATAATGTTGGATTCAATCAATGTATCTAGAAATTACTATAATCAGCTCTGATTGAGTGTAAATTGTTGAGCAAATAAAAGTGACAATAGATCAACCAAAAAAAAAGAGAAGACATTTCAGCGTTGACAAAACACACTAAATTGGTAAACAGAATAAAATCAAGTTATCAATGATATTGAACAAGTAGTTTTAGAACTAGGCATAGTAAGATTTATAATTATATAATTATAAATTATAAAAATTTATTCCAATATCAATATTATTATTTTACTTTATCATTTTTTAAAAAATATTTTTAAAAAAATATTTGATTTTTAATTTTAAAACTCAAACATGCAATCGTAGCTAATTAATAATCACAAAATAGATGTACTATGAATAAAGCTATGACAATGGAGTAAATTGATTTATTTATGATTGGGAATTCGTTCTGGATGCTGGCTTGAAGCCGTTCACAGGCAAATATTTTGGTCAACAAGCCTTGGCATCGTCTCAGAAAACGGAAGCTAATGAAGACTGACTACAACCTTCCAAATTTAATTACGAAAACAAAAGAATTCAGCAGGAGTTTATACAGTCGACTAGTCTTCCTTGGCCAAACTCAGAACACAGATTAAAGCCATTATCAGAGAGTAGTCCAAAATACCAAAAAAGTTATATTTAGACAACTTGTGATTTGACGCAAAAGAAAGTTATATTTTCATCGGTTGATTATTATTTTTACATATACCATACTCGTAAGTATATATGTATATAGAAATCATTTATCAACTAGAATTATGACCTTTTAGAAAAACTGACACTTAGATAGCGGATGCGAATCTAACAAATATAAATTCTAATTAAAAGTGAATAAAATAGTTATAATTTAATTTATTCAAGAATTTTTAAAATTTTTTCCATTTCTAAAAAATATAACTATAATACTTTTTAGTTAAACACAGCATTTATTTTATCCGCTCTACCACTTAACAGCCATATCAAGAAGCTCATATTGCACTTAGTTTTCAACTCCCGTGCACAGGCATCGGCATCCTGTTTCATGATACGTGTGTAATCATCGTCAAGTCCATCCAGCCGTGGCATACTACAGGCAAATCAATCAATCAATAAAATAAACTAATGATGGGAGCTTTCGTTACACTCACGTGAACACCAGACGCAGCATATCCTGCATCATGGAGTAGCCCGGTGGCAACAAGAGGCGTTTGGCGTCACAAATGGTGCGCAATATGCAGGACTTGATATCGATTCCAAAGCTGAAAAATGTGCTTTAGTATATGGACTAAGCTCTTAATACCTAATTAGTATACGCACCGTGCACTGAGTCCACTGAAGTGCTCGAAGAGCTGTCGTCGATCGCGATGGCCATGGAAATGACGAGATTCAGCATAAGCTGGCGGAGTGGGTCTGCGCCAATGGCTCGTCCAGGCTGCTGTCCACTTGGGCGCAGGAGTGGTCCACTTGGCCCACTTGACCTTGTTGCTTTGCCACTTTTGAGCCTGGCCAGATCCATACTTTGCCCACTGCTGCCATTTGTGGGGATTGGTGTATCCGCCCAGGTCGATGCGCTGCGTCTTTGGCGACTGTGGCTTTGGTCTCTGCCTTAGCATTGGCTTTGGCAATGCCTGAGCCTTGAATCGCCAATCCGTGCCAGGTATATAAACATAGGTCTCCGTAGTGCTTGTCAGCGGCTGCGCTGTTGTAGTCTTCTTTGGCAAGAAACGCTTTGGGTAGAGATCGTCCCTGGTGCCAGGAATGGGAAAATAGACAGCCTCCTCCAGAGTGAAGCTGATGCCTCGCGGATAGGCCGAAAGCAGATTTTTGCCAAAATTGCAAGTGAACTTAAAAAACGAACCTGGCGGAAATATTACTGCGCGTTTCCTGCGACCGAATGCCCTCTCATAGGTCGATCGCAGTTGTGTTTGGGTCTGTGGAGCCCTGGGCTCCCCATGACTCCAATTGATCAGCACCAGAAGCGCAATGAGCTGAGTGAATAGCATTTAAAGCCCAACGAACGCACAGCACGAAATGACTGCAGAGAATCACTTTCATACGGCATAAGTACTGAGGCTGTGAACAGATTAACCCAATATTTGCCCAGCGTTGATTGATGACTCTATTTGTTGATCGTATCCATAAGTGGATGGCAGTAGCCCAGAGACCCAATTTTAGGACAATCATGTTGACAGATTCATTCAGTTGAGGTAATCAACTCAAGCCGAGCAGTTCGTCGAAAAATGCAATATAATCGGTTGATATACCAAGTTCTCGGCCTGCTCATGTGCTGCACAGCGACGAACAGTTTGCTGTACCCAGCATCATCTTCATTGGGTGTAAGCAGATGGGACTGGAAATTCCAAAAAAGACTTCAATTTCCACAATTCTCATCATTCTAGCTCACTTCTTCTGTTTCTGTCCCTGTTGCCGAGTTCTATCCGGAGAGGCGTATCCTTGTTGATTGGTGCTTTGCCATTTCCTACGACTTGCCCTTCAACCTGAGCTCCTTCTACAGCATACCCATTTGGCCGGGCTTCGCCAACTATCAGACCAAGCGCGAGCTTCCACGGACTGAACACAATAATCTGCAGCTCTACGAGAAATATGGCTACAATGCCTTGAAGCAAACACATCCCAAGGACTTCTCAGCTGGTGAGCTGTATGGCAGCATTGAGGATGCCCTAACTTCCTATGGCTTCCACGAGACCTGCCTCTTGCGCAGCGTCTGCGAGTTAGCCAGGCATCCCTTTGACGACGATTATCAGCATATATTAAGCGACATCTTGACATTTGTCTTGAGGTAGGCCTCATTATACCACTTATATGATCATAAAATCATCTATTATATTTCTCCACAGTCCATCACAACATCAGGGATTCCTGGAGAGTGAACATGTCTATAGACGGGTCTACGAACAGGCTGAACTTGATGGCTTTCTGGGCAAAGACTGCGCCCACATTTATGGGCACTGCAAACACGATATCTTAAGACTCATTAGCAATGTCATTTTTCACAACAATTGAATAAGAAAACACGTGATGTGAACTGAAAAGTCTGTGCGTTTCATTAGCAACTTCTCCAGATGTCAGCTACTCTCAGCCTCTCTCCATCTCTCTATCTCTGTCGCTTCACAACGAAATGGATCTTTCTACAGTGAACTTCATATTCGCACTGTTAGCAGCTTTGCACGAGTGTCAAGCCAAAATGCCTCTATTCTTTCCGGGCGCTTCAGTGTATCAGATAACGGCTGCTCTATCGGTGCCGATCGAGCTACCGCCACGCAAGTTATTCTGGGACTGGGGCTTGCAGGTCAACTATGCAATGCCCAGCGATCCGTCTAAGTTTTATGCAGCTGACATCTGGGAGGATCAATTTGCGCGTCGAGACAAGCGTCACCTACACAACGAGACCCGAAAGTACATGCTAGCAGAGCTGAAGAATATGCACCCCAACGATCTAACCGCCGGCGAGCTCTACGAAAGCATCGAAAATATGCTTATCCGCTATGGCTTCGATGAGACGTGCTTGCTGCGAAGCGTGTGCGAACTGGCTCGACATCCCTTCCAAGATGAAGAGCAGAATATGTTGACGGCTCTACTAACCTTCACGCTCACGTATGTTATCATTCTGTAACTGTACTATATTTTATGCCTAAAAAATAGATCTTAAATATTCCTCTAGCCCTTCCCTTCATGCGGCCTTTGCACCGAGCGAAACAACTTATCGAGAGATCTATGAGCATGCCGAACAGCAGGGATTCCTGGGTGCTGATTGTGCACAAATCTATGACCAGTGTCCAGTTGATATTCTAAGTGCCGTCAGCAAACTTATTCACTGAAACTTATTCAAACACTTTTCATATATGGCCATAATAATAAAATATAACAGGTTCTTAAGGGCTTTTTTACACAAAGTTATTAAATGAGCTTTTAGCCTCTAAAAAGAGGAATAATTGAATTTGTGAAAATATGATGCCGTCGATTTAAGTGTATTCTGATATATTGGGGCTGAGCAGCTGAATTGTATTATTAAGCTTTAGTAGCATTTTGATGCCCCAAACATATTGAAAATGGAATATAGGTATATAGTTTGTATATAGGGTAGGTATATAGGTTGTTCTAAGATATATATATATATATATATATATATAGCAGATTTAGCAGGAAGATATGACTTACCCTATGAAATATATTGTAAATATATTTATATAGGTATATTGATGATTAAGAAGAACAACCACTCGTGCTTAGCCCTGCATGTCTTTCTGTGTGAATGAAGCCAACGACCTGAAAACCTATAAGACTTTCAAATATAAATTTATACTACGATTCTCCTATTACTGTCAATACTAATTCAGATATATCTCAATTTCTGAAAACCTTTTCACAAGCTATTGATCCCAATTTTGGCATAACAAAAACATAGATAAATTGCAAGACACATAAACCCCATATATTCTACATTAAATACAAGTCTAGAATAAATACCGAAAGTGTTTCGAAATAAAAAGAAATAAAATTAATATAACTCTAAATTTTAATTTAATTATAATTTCTAAACAAATAGTAACTTGCATTAAGAGTTTCTATGATCAACAAGCAGGCAGGCAATAGCTGCCTGAGAACCAATACTATTATTTTTTACAACATTATTATTATTTAAATAATATTTTAAATATGCTTGAACCCGACTTCGATAATCTGATGTATATAATTATATATTAATTGAAATATGTTTTCTAATCTATTTCACAATCCTCTCATCTCCAAGCGAGCGCAAAAACTCCCACTTTCAAATCGATTTGCATTCATTAAATTTTAGACTTACATAAATTTATAGATTTTAGGTTTAATTTTATTTCATCTAACTAGCTTGGTAATTATGTTCAGCACATCCAATTCACATTTGGGATACGCTCGTTGGCAATCGCCGCCCATGAAGCCCAATTTCTCAGCGCGTTCATATTTATATTGATATAGCTTTTCGTTGGGCGCAAAGCCATCATGTTGCGAGGGCCTATGGGATGAAGACAAATATAAAATATAAATATATATAATAAAGGAGATTACACTTACGTGAGCAAAAAATTGATGATCTGAACAAACAGACTCTGGCTGTAGAAGTGATCATCCGCCAAGGGATGCAGGGCCAACTCGCACACGCTGCGCAGCAGGCAGGATCCGTGGAAGCCGTAGTCCGGCAAGATGCGCTCTATGCCCGCATATAGCTCGCCGGCAGTGAAATCCCTAGGATGGATGCCACTCTCAGCAATGAGTACTTCGTTGGCCGCACTCGTAAAGTTATGCAAATCACGCTTACGACGCTCGTACGCATTGGACCAAATGGTCGGATTGTAGAATGCGGCAAGATTGAAGGGCAGAGCGTAGTTCATTTGAAAGCCCAAATCCATGAAAACCCTTCGCTTGGGCAAATCAATTGGCACCGACATCGACGTTGTCAGCTGCAGCACCGACGACCCGGGAAACAGGAACAGACCACATGTCCCAGTGATCAAACACAGGCCGATGCTGATCGAAACGAGGATCGAGTTCCAGTTGTGTTGCCTTGGCCGACGCATTTCGATGTGATTAATATGCTCGCCACTGCCCAGAGCGCATGATATATGTGAACTGGCTTTTGGGTCAATCTGTTTATTTGGGTCTTCAATTAACCAATCTGTTAATGAGTAAAACATTTGCCATGCGTGCGTGCCAATGAGAACGGTAAAACCTGCATAAACTGGGACGTATTTCTATGCTTCCAGTATGCCAAAGAACTCTCAAACGAAAAAACAATACAAAGCGTGCACAGTAAATCTGAACTAAGGGTACACCGAGCAGTTAATACCCTTTTGCGGAAAATAAATTACTAAGTATGTTGCATCTCTAACGAAATGATTTGTTGTAGAAATTATATTTATACAATCATTAGAAATTTAAAATAAAAAATTAGTGAAAATGATACCCGGAAAACCGAAGTATAATGACAAAAATTTTATAAGAATAATAATTTTGTATAACATATTTTTTATCTTTATAATTTTTATTTATATATATATTTTTTTTATTATACCATATATTTTACCATATTCACAATATTTTAATCATCATTGATCAGTTTTGTGTTTTATATGAGTTCATTCCTCAATAATAATTCATTTTAAATAAAAAATAAAATAAAAATTATACAATTGAAGTATATAAATATCAATGAGAATAAAAACATTTAATTTTATTTTTCCTATGATTGAGATCCATAAATAAAATCACTTTAAAGGGATGCTTACAGAGCCTTTACTAAAACCATTATACTCTAAACTTCCACTTTCCACTGACTTCAGGGTATTAAACAAAGCCCCATATATTTTCTTAATTTTATGTATTGCTGTCAATTTCTTAAATAAATAAACTTGGCCTGCCTTTTGGTTCTCTACACAATTGCTTCGCATGGCACATCATTAGTGAACCAAACGTCTCAATGGAAACAAGATGAGTCCAAACCAAGATCAGAGAATTCTCAGCCTGCTGCTACTGCTGCTTGCCATTTGCGGACACGCAGCTGCTCTTACGAGGAGCTTCGAGCCGAGCTTTGGGTCAGGTGTCAGTGCTGCAAATCAGAGTCAAACAATTCCAAGCACTAAACTGAGTCGAGCGAAGCGAGTTGCCATCTTCAATGGTCAGGGCGTAGTCAAGGTATTTAATTAATTAAATTGCAATTAAATCCATTCAAATATTGATTGCGAATTTGGGAATTTTGCAGTTCGTCGCCAGTATTGCGCATCCTGTCAAGCTGGTGGAGAAGGAGCAATCTTTCTGGTTCTTTTATAACTTGCAAAACCAGTACATTCCCACAACTATACCCATCTATTGGTGGAGCTTTTGGAATACGACAACATTTGTCTCCACGGCCCGACAGCTGCGCAAGGGAATGCAGGCCACACTGCATCGGGACGATACGCGCAGCTGGGTCTACGATGCCATTGAGGCTGGCATGGCAGTGTAAGTATAGCTTCAATTGAAATCCCCCAATAATTACAGCTGATTTCCGTTTGCAGACTGGATGGCAGTGAACGTGGCGCCAATTGCTTGCTGCGCAGCATCTGCGAGATCTCCCAATTGCCTTTCGAGAATAGCAATATCTTTAGCGAGATAGCCAATGCAGTGCTGATGTGAGTAAATAATAATTACAGTTACTAGCAAAATCTTTATCAATGGTAATATTATCTGACTTTGCAGCCCTACAGCAGAAAATGTTGCCGAAAAGTATATTAACGCCAGAGATGCGGGTCGCGCAGGCGCCGATTGCCACAGAACCTACAATGATTGCAGTCAAAAAACCTGGAATTGGTTAACGCATTTCAATAAATTGAATCTTTGAATAAATATCTTTAAGCGAAACAATTATAAATCACTTTTAATTTCAAAAAGATCTAATAAGGGCGAGAAAAACAATAGGACTTACACCAGGAAGCTTTAGGTAAAGGTGATCTTCTAGATTTTACTTAAATGAATTGATAAAAAATCGACTTAATGATACCGTAATGTGATTATATAGACGATATTGTTTCCATCAATGTTGACTTATTGAAGGTACAAGTTTGACAACCAGAGTTGACGGGAATCAAAAAATATTTATATAGTATTAGACCAATCGATATACCTTTCGTTTTTCTTCATTTCAAAATGTTTGTAATCAATGATGGAAAATAGATACACATGAATTATTAGTATAAAATCAAACATACATATGCATTTATACCAATTCTACTACCTTAAGCACGCTCTATATATCACCATATCAAATCCGCAGTTGACCCTGATCTTCATAGAGATAGAGCCACGCCTTTATCTGTTTACATATTAGTGAAATTGCCATTGGAAAAAATTAAAAAAAATTAAACAAAATTTATATAAACTATCTAAAATAAATAATATAAGAACTAATCCGAAAAAAATAGTCAATATATGTATAGCTTCCCCGATGGGCAGTCAAATTATATTTTTGTTCAATTTCGAATGAACCATAATAATATTGTTTGGATAATTGGCTAACAGCAAGACTACGCGTCGAACCGGGAAATTGTCACAAAGCTTAGCTATTAGCTATTAACACAATTTAACTTGACTCTAGATAGTTTACCAGGCTTGCAGACGAGCTGGACCTCTATCTGGCCGTCTTCCTGAGGTTGCGACGTCTCCACTCAGCCCACGCCTCACAGAGCATCGGCTTCTGCCAACAGATGCACTCGCTGAGTGGCATGGCATCGGGCTTTCTCCGAGTGCACTCAGAGAAAGCCGGATACGGCGTCAATGGCTTGCGACAGTTGAGAGGACGCTTTTCTCTTACACAACTTGGTGGAATGCGACCGGCTCTATGGCAGCGGCGCCTGACGCGTGGGCAGTCCAGTGGCAGTCCATCGCACTTAACGGGCTGTGGGCATGCGGTCTGCGGTTTGCGGCTCTTCCGACGCTGCAGCGGAGCCGCCTTGATGTCTTTGAAGCAGCATATCTTCTTAGGCTTTATCGCAACGGGCGGGCATGCCACCCAGGTTTGCCAGTACTTCCGTTTTGCCTTATCAGACTCAACGTAGTAGATATCATCGAACCGCGGATTGAACGGACAGTGTGGCTCGTCCTCATCACAAAATGGGTTTAGCCAAATGGACGGATCCTTCGGCTGCTTCTTTTCATTTACTTTCGGTTTGGGCTTAAGCATACCTTCCGGATCACCGCAAGGCGAAGGCTTCAGTTTTTTAATCTTGGCCCCATCGCACTTCCCACTATTCTTTGACTTCATACGCAGCACAGGCAAAATGGGCATCTTCGCCAAATGTTGTAATGCGTTTCGATTAAATAATGAGTTAAGGGAGAGCATTTTAAACTTCAAATACAATTTTTTTATTCCCAGGAAACAGTTCCAAATTTATTAAAAGGCTAAAAAATTTTGAAAGAATTTAAAAAAAAAAAAAAAACCAACTAAAGAAAGTGGCCGAAAATGAGAACTGCTCTCGAATTTTTCAATTTGTACACTGAGCCCCCAACCCAAACTATTTTCTCTACTTCAGTTTGGTATGTGCTCTCAATTCCAGTGCCTACTTAGGCTTTCAGCTAGCATCCACATTCATTGTGAGAAAGTCGAGCATTTGATATGGGCAGGAGGCCGCATAAAAACGGGCGCAGTCACGAACATTCACTGGATGCTGATACTTATCCTCAGTGATTTCTTCGGGCAGACTGGAAAGAATTGAATGAAATGGCAATATCTTTTATATCGTTCGCTCACCTACGTTAATATAATGCGTAAGAGATCCTCCATGAGTAAGCCGCTGCCATGATGCTCATTAAATCTGGCCTGGAGCTCACACATTGTGCGCCTTATGCAGGAGCGTAGATCTAATCGAAAGCTGAAATTAAGAGTATGAGAATACTGTGAACCGAATATATATATTATATATCTTACTAATTTCCCATTGCTTCGACCTGGTCGAGGATTGCTCGTCGCTCTCTGTAATCGCGATTTAGTTTCCAGCTGGGCACTTCAGCCCAGGATTTGTATACCTCTTCATCCGCTCTGTTTCGTTGATATCCTTGCCAAGGATCTGCACTCAATTGCCAAGGACTTTTGTAGAAATGATCCCCGTGCATTTCAGATTTCACATAACTATAGATATATTCTATTTAATCTAATAATTCTTTTACTCCACATTCAACACGAAATTACTTGGTATAATGTTTGGCTTGGTAAGGCCCTCTATAGTACAAATTAGGCTTGTGATAAGCATAGCTATATCGTGTGTCATTGCGCCTGTATTCCTGCCATTTCCCATTCCAGCGACGTTTCGGTTTTATGACTGTGACTTTCTCATGATTTGCTTGATCGAGAAGTATGTTTGGTCGCCAGCCATCCACGGTATCCGGCAGACTTACATACATATCGAACTCCAAGCTATATTGCAATCCACTGGGTCGACCGCCCACAATTATTTTGGTCATCGCAGCCGTAATTAGAACTGAAGCTTTTTTGGGAAATATCAGAGCTCGAACACGTCGCGAAAGTAAACCATGCTGACGACCAAACAACACTGTCTGATTACCTAAATTCACAGCGAAAACATAGCCAAAGACTACGACTAATAGAGCATATGAGATGCTCGTACACCTCATACTGAAGCACTCAAGATGCAAATCCAAACTGCGCCAATGTCTCACTCCAATTGGCCATTGGACTACGCACTAGAGAAGAGCAAATGTTTGACTACTTAAACAACAACACGA
Organism: Drosophila meridionalis; assembly: GCA_035045145.1. Taxonomy (NCBI): domain Eukaryota; kingdom Metazoa; phylum Arthropoda; class Insecta; order Diptera; family Drosophilidae; genus Drosophila; species Drosophila meridionalis. The sequence continues at coordinate 1,578,275 of JAWNPG010000037.1, forward strand.
TACAAAGGTGTTTCCATACTTCAATATACGAGGGCTTAAACTTTATGTAGTATTTTTCACCCATGTTCCACAGCGATTAGTGAACTTTTATGAAACCGATTTAAAAGTGAATCGTGTGGCGTTTATAGATAAATTTAAGTTCTTCTGAATGTGATTAATAAAAAAAATAAAATAGTAATATTATATAACTTATATAATAATAAAATAATAATAATATACTAATAAAATTAATAATAAACTCAAAACATATTAATAATATTAATAATTATAATCATTATAATAAGATTAATATTTATTATTATAATACAATATATTATGATAAACATACAAATACAAGATATAAAGTTTTGCTATGCTATATTCATAGTAAGATAAATCTGTCTATGCGAATAAATAGAAGTTTTCATAGCTTACTATCGAAAGATAGCTCAACATATTCCATCTCCAATTGCTGACTGTCACAGGTGCGCTAATTGTCTTAGCGGGGTAGACAGGTGCCAGACACCAGAGCAGCTATTACAAGCTATTGTATTAGTAATCTAGGTAGTACAAATATACTAGTGTATATATACACATATCAAGTTACCCATGCCATATGTTTTGTTTTGGTAGTCGATCCCCAGACTCGTATTTGGATCAGTTGTATTAATAGTTGCTTAATAGACAGAAAGATTTTCGGCATTTTCGCACTACATAGAACAAAAGTTAGAAAAAAACATATTTAAATTAGTACATTAGTATAAACCGGAGATAATCAACAGAATGGTCAACTTTAATAACGGTACGAAGATAATGGTAAACCGTTGCATGGAGCTGCTCAATGCAAAAATAGCCCATGCCCAGACGCGACACATTGCCAAGCGTGTGCCGGTTACCCGGGTCAGACCCCACAAGGTGGACAACAGGGAAATTTTTCGGGAGCGTCAAAAAGTAGAGAAATATGAAGCAAGTAAACGTCTTTCCATGTGGCAGCAGAACAAGAATCAAGAACAAGATATACCTGAGAGCTTGCGAATGGACCATTCGCATTATAAGCATTGTGGCTTGATGGAGCGCACTTATGACTGCACCTGGCTAAATTTTCCAAATAAGGCCAAGCCCAAGACGCGAAAACCATTGAAATTAGCTGAGGAAGTCGAGCTTCCTCGCCGTCAGTCTCGTAATCGTCCGGACACAGCGAAACCCTTTCATACTGATGCCGAAGACTTCACGAAGCAATGGGACAACAACAATAACATGATCAATCGCAGTAAATTCGCCACAACAACGACTTTAAGTCGACCATATTTATCGACACCCATCAAAATTAAAGCTCCCAGGAAGAAAATGTTCTACTTCTAAAGATTATGATTATTACGTATATTTGAATAGCAGAGTATATTCTTTAAATTTAGTAGTGTGCCATCCATATAAATAAAGCTTTACATGATTGGTGATAGAAGCCAAATTTATAGTTTTTTTTTTCTTTTTCTTTTTACTACTTGTGTGCATTAGAATAGATATATAGATATATATAGAATATAGAATAGAATAGAATCTGCGATATATTGATTTTGAGACAAACCCTGATTTCCAATGGACAACATCGAAATTCCTAAAAAAAAATTGAGTTTTTCTTGTAATTTTTTTGAGAATTCACGCCAATGCACCACATGGAGGAATTAAATTATATTATACATGTACAAAAAAAAAATAAACAAAGGAGACATTGAGAAAAGTATTGTTTGGGATATATGTATATATTTTTATGTATCATGCTTTAAATTTACAGAACTATTGTGTATGCAAAATTAATAGAAATATATCAAAAATTTGTCGGCTTTTCGCCAAATAACAACAATAATGCTTGGGATAATTGCCAAACAACTTATATGTATGTCTGTTCGTTGTCTGGCCACCCGAAAGGGTGGAATGCTCCGTAAAGGACCTAGGCTACCTAGGCTACCGATTAAAGGACCAAGGGATTTCGATTACTGGCGTGGCTTGAGACGTAAACCAAAAAAACCGAAACACAAAATTTCAAAAATTAAGAGACTCAAACGAAAGCCGACCATTCGCATGCCTAAGGAGAAAAAAGAAATTTCAACAGAACAGGACGAAGGAGCAGCAAAAAAACAAAGCGAATAAAATAAAGTTTATTCAATTCGGTAACGAAAATAGTTGAAATAAGCTGGAATAGAGAAGACAATTCGAACATAAACATGTACATACATAATTACTCGATGCCGCAAAATTACAATTTGTTAAGTCTATCCGATTTTTCTCTAATTATTTGTTTTTTTTTTCCAGCAGAGAGAGGTATGCTTTGCGCTTTTCGGCACAACTTTCGGAGTGAACTTCAATACATATGGCAACTCTTAACACAGCTGGGCTGCAAATGTACTCGTACTCGTACTCGATACCGCAAAAGTATTGTTTGCAAAAATCATCTGGCTTTGTTTTCGGCATTGTTCATTCGTTCGCTGGTATTTGCCTGATATGGCGCTGCTGAGGGGCATTTCAAATGGCTTTTCGGCTGTATTTCGGCACTTTGCCAGCTCGAGTGGCTGCACCATTTACAGCCTCAGTTCGGGGCACGTCAAGTGCGGCGTCTCCGTCATCCGCGTCTCCGGCCCACAGACAAAGCAGGCGCTGCGCGCTCTTGTGAACAACAGTGAATACGAGCCGAAGCAGCGACAGGCATATCTGAAATCGTTTTATCACCCCGCCAGCAAAGAGATCATCGACAGGGGTCTGTTGTTATGGTTCCCCGGCCCCGCCTCCTTCACTGGCGAAGATGCGTGCGAGTTTCAAGTGCACGGCTCGTTGGCCGTCATTGCGGCCATGCTGGATGCCCTGGGCCAGTTGCCGGGCCTGAGACCCGCACAGCCTGGCGAATTTACGAAGCGTGCGTTTTTCGGCGGCAAGCTGGACTTGACCGCAGTGGAGGGCCTATCCGATTTGATACATGCCGAAACTGAGGCACAGCGCAAACAGGTAAGCAGATAAAATAAATGTTACGCAATTATATTATTGACACAACCATTGCTTTTCAGGCTTTGCTTCAGAGCACCGGCGCTTTGGGCCGCCTCTATGATAACTGGCGCAAACGCCTCATACGCTGTGCGGCCCACCTGGAGGCCTACATTGACTTCGCCGAGGATGAGCAAATCGAGGGCGGTGTCATACTGAAACTGACCAAGGAGCTAAAGATGGTGCAACGTGAAATTCGCGCTCATCTCAATGATCAGCGACAGGGCGAGCTGCTGCGAGATGGCGTACGCACTGTCATCGTCGGTGCTCCAAACGTGGGCAAGAGCAGCCTCTTAAATCTGCTCTGCCAGCGAGCTGTGTCCATTGTGACGGACCAAGCGGGCACGACACGGGACATAATCGAGACCACGCACAGCTTTGGCGGGTATCCAGTGGTCTTTGCGGACACGGCAGGACTTCGCAAGCACACAACGGACGCCATTGAGGTGGAGGGCATGGCCCGAGCGAAGCAGTGCCTTGCCCAGTCGGATCTTATACTGCTGCTGACGGATGCCAAAGCTCTGCGAAATGTGGACAGCAATGATTCTCTAAATGGCCACATCGAAAGCTACCTACAGGAGCTGGACATATCAAAAGAGTTGTGCCAGGGGAAGCGTTTGCAGTTGGTTGCCAACAAAACGGACACGCTGTCAGCGGAAGAGATTGAGCATCTTAGCAAACTAAACGATGTGCTGCGCATTTCTTGCCACAAGCAGGACAACTTGCCCGAATTTTTGGGCTGCTTGGAGCAGCTGCTGCTACAATTATGTGGAACACCGCAGGCGGAACATCCACGCATCACGCACAGCCACTATCGACAGCAACTGGGGCGTTGCATCGAGCACATCGAGATCTTCCTAAGAGATTACAAGCCCGATGTCTACCCGGACATGGCCATAGCAGCGCAGCAGCTGCGCAAATCGGTGCGCTGCATCGAACGCATCACTGGACATGTCAGCTGCGAAGATATACTCGATGTGGTCTTCAAAGACTTTTGCATTGGCAAGTAGTTCATATTCCTAATCATTAAGTACAAAGATTGTATAGACTGCTGACAAAGAAACACAGCGAATGCGATGAAATGCATTCGACTAACTTGTAATAAAATATATTATTTTTAAAAGTAAAACAGTTAAAATCCTATGTAAAGAATTCAAAATTAAACCGAAAATAAATAAATATAATAATTGGCAATTATTTTATTCATTATATTAAAAAACAAAATTAATATATTTAAAAAGAATACCCCTACTTGCTGGATCTATCATAATTTGAATTCGATAAGTTGTCCAACATAAAAGACTTATCGATACATCGGTTATTCAGTGCCCACTTACATCACTAGAAAATATGAAAAACATTGGCTGAAATAATAGAAATACAACGTGCAAATTGGCATTTTGAGTAGCGAATTTGACGACAGGGACTTACACACATTGTGTGCTGATTGTTCGAGGTAGTCCAAGAAGTTAGCGAGTTGCGTCAGCAGGCAGCAAAATGCCAGGAAAGGTGGGCGTCAAAATAAAAGCTGCGCGTAATCTGCCAGTGATGGACAAGAGCAGCGAGACGACAGATGCCTTTGTGGAAATCAAGCTGGCCAACAAAGAGCATAAAACGGAGGTATTCCGAAAGAGTCTAAATCCCACATGGAATACCGACTGGTATGTACACACCCCACCCGATGTTTACCTGGTATCATATGTCATATTTGGTCCATGTTCAGGTTCCGTTTTGAAGTTGACGACGCAGAGCTGCAGGACGAGCCACTGCAAATACGGCTAATGGATTACGACACATACTCAGCAAACGATGCGATTGGCAAGGTTAACATAAGTCTCAATCCACTCTGCTTAGAGAGCTCTAGTCAGTCGACCCATGGCAAGGGCATCGTGCTCTCTGGCTGGATCCCTGTCTTCGACACAATGCACGGCATACGCGGCGAAATCAACATAATTGTCAAAGTGGATCTGTTCTCAGATGTCAACAAGTTCCGCCAGAGCTCTTGCGGCATACCCTTCTTTCATTGTGCGTAACGAATTCGTGTGTCATGCAAATCTAATAGAGATTTATTTTATATGCAGCACAATGTGTTCCCTTTGGTTATCGTGCTCAAGTCATCCATGGATTTGTCGAGGAGCTGGTAGTTAATGATGATCCAGAGTACCAATGGATCGACAAGATACGCACACCACGCGCTTCCAACGAGGCCCGACAGGTCGTCTTCCTCAAGCTCTCTGGTCAGGTGCAGCGCAAAATGGGCCTGAAGGCTATCAATATGGGCGCCAATGCAGTCATCGGCTATACGCAATGCTTCGATCTGGAAGGCGATGTGGGAGTCGTGGCACGTGGCGTTGGCACGGCAGTCACGCTCATCAAGGACACCAGCACCAGTCAACCCAACAGCGCGGATATAGCCCTCATCGAAGAGTGAGTATTGTTGGGGAGATAAAATTAAAAAAAAAAAAATTGGAATATATACATTTATTATGGAAATGTCTTCGAGAGCTGGTGAGAATGTTTAATATTTATTTTTATAAGGAAAAAGTCCTTTGAATATGATAACAAAATTCCTAACTGATCTTATTACGTATTAGTAAATATAAATAAATTCCAGGAATTCGAATTTATTTTCTATTTTGTTCATGTTTAATTACCACTTTCATTTATAAGACAATTCCATGATAAAGAAAATATTATGTGATAAGCCCCAAGCAATATTAGTTGATGCCCTATCAGTAGGTCTGCTTGTAGGTCCGCGTGGCTAAAGCTGAAATTATGTTCTAAAATGTTCTATTCTCTTCTTTTGAATGTTTTTCCCTCTATTCAACGATCACGAATGAAATATGAAAACTCAATCGTCGTTTAACGCTCATTTTTGTATACAAAAATAAAATCTGTACTGTGCTCCTTGTCGTTTTTCGTTGTCGTATTGCACATCTTCAATCGTTGTTGTTTTCGTGTCGTATCTATAACATTAAACAAACACCAACTACAACACTCACCCAATCGACCCTCTAAACCCATATAGAGTCCAAAAATATTTAGATTTTCTCAACTGCACCGGCGGCAGCAGCGCCAGCCTTCCACTGTCCGGCAGATCACCTCAATATCGTCTTAATATTTTGAAGCAGCCCAGTTTTAGTTCGCCCAGTTCGGCGGCGGCGGCAGCAGCAGCGGCAGCAACGTTGTTCTACTTGGAGAGCGGCAGCAGCGACACGGAGGATGCGGATGTTATGCAAAATCTGTTGAGGCAAGAGGATGAGCGTGGCGAGAGAACGCGTGAGAAGAGGTTGCGCCATCGCATGCACCGCATGACATTGTCCTCGCGAAACGTGTTCAGCGAGAAGTACGCAACCCTTTTGCGGCGCATCGAGCCCAAGATACCGGAGAATGCCACGCAGTCGCTGAGCAATCTCTTCAGTGGAGTCGGCACGAGCACAAAGCGTCGCCGTAAGTCGCGCTTCGCGATGGGCAAGCGAGGATCGCAGGCCATCACACGTTCGATCAGCGACGATACGGGCGCTGGGCCATCTATGTGTCTGCTGGCGGTCCCGCGACTACCCGTATACCAGGAAAATACGCGCTCGGCTCCGGATCTGGAGATAGATGCATTTCAGCGTAAGTCCACGTGCTCCACGGACTCATCGGACTCGTTGTCAATAATTGAAATGCTTGCCCCAGGCCTGGACAGTGGAGCAGCAGCAGAAGCAGAAGGCGAGTCTAGCGACGAGGAGCTGAAGCAGCTGGAAGCATTCAAAGATGATGAGCTGCAGGATAACTGGATTAAGCCCGGCGAGACGCGAAGCTGCGAGAACAGCCAGTTGGATTTAACGCCCAAGCGGCACACGCTGCTCGAGGATCTGAAGGGTTTCTCGCGTCGCCTACAGAAGCTGATGCATCTGACACCCAAGCAGCCAGTTCAACCTAAGCGCTCCCTGCTACTGGCCGCTGCTGCACTCGAGCCTTCCATGGAACGCAAATCATATTACAGCTCACAGCCGGAGCTGCCCACGAGCAGCGCGCTCGACTGGCCTTGCGCCGATATGAGTGCTTTCGCATCCATGATGCAGCTGAATCGTTTGCCCAGCTATGAATCCAATTTGCAGCGCTGCGCCTCGCTCAGTCATTTCGCAAGCGTTAGATCTCTAGATGCTGCACCAGTAGAAAAGTTTGATTCCCGTGCACCACCAACACCACGAACACCATCACCACCACCTCCAGTAGCCCAACAAGTAATACAAGAGTATCCGAACACGTTGCTGCCAGTTGCGCCCGTTCTCTGCATTTGCCCATCGACCCCAACCCCAACAGAATCCGATAATAGCTCACAGCTGTCGCCGACACAGGCGCGAGCCTTCGATTACTATGATCCGCCCAATTTCAATTTCGAACTAGACCATGTTGTAAATATCTCTAATAGTACTAACCATAGTAACAACAATAATGAATCATCATTGCTTGCTCCATGCTATTCTGTTTCGCCATTTGCCATACCAAAACAACAACAACGCTCAACTAGGTCCAGCAGCGAGCTTCAGCAACAGCAGCAGCAGCAGCAGCAACCGTCGCAGCCGCAACAGAAACCACAGCAGCAACAACAACAACATCAACAGTCGACACAACAGAGCGTGCTCATACCCACGACAATTGCTTCCATCGAGAATAGTACGAGTGGGAAAAAGCTGGCATCGCCGGTGAGCAACAATCGCCTTAAGCTGACGCCCAGCCCATCCAAGAGCGGTATCTCGGGTGGCACGAATGCGGACAGCGCCTCGACGTCGACCACCTCGACGGCGACCACGATGGTGCAGGTCAAGGAAGTGGGTGAGATCTGTCGTCGCTCATCCGACTCCGATCTGAGTGTCACGCCCAAAGGTATGTAGTTCCCTAGATTCCATTTGATAAACAGCCCTAGGAACTAAGCATAGGCTAAGTAGGGGTATATATATAAATAGACTAAGAGTATTTCCACCGATCCGCAACCTCGTGACTGTGTGTATGTGTCTGTGTGTCTCGTGTCTCTCATGAGTAACTCACAAACTCTTCTAATGTTCTCTCTTTGCGCCCGCTGCTGCATCAAACACCATACAGGCATAGCCTATGCATTGCATCGTAAGCGTAAGTAGTTGTCTCTCGTTCTCTCTCTCTCTCTCTCTCTCTCTATCTGTCTCTCTTTCTGTCTATTTATCAGTTTCGATGTCCATTATCGATGTTATTGTGTGTTACACCTCTTACCCTATTTGTGTTAAGGTGTGTGTGTGTGTGTGTGTGTGTGTGTGTGTGGGAATTTGTATTTATGTCTGTATGTGTGTGGGTGTATTGGTGGGCGGGTAGGTCATTGCAGCTGATATCTAGGCTCTTCTATGTATGTCGTAAAACACCTCTCTCTAGCCTCGTCTGGGCTGCCTGCAATATATAAATGTTTCTCTCTGTCTGTAATTATCTTTTATATCCCAATAATTCTCAAAATGAAAATATATATTATTGATCTATAAAACTTATATAAAATCATCATCATCTTGCCTATAAACATATGTCTAATGTAATACATTGATGAACATAATCTTTATATGACTGTCAGTAAACTTATCTTGCTATCGTATCAATTCATCTGCATAAAAATCAAATAATATGATATAAAACTATTAGATTTAAGAAATATTAGAATGTTAGTAGAGCTATCTTGTAGGCACTATCTCAAGGACATTTTTTAACATATTTTAGTGAAAATATATATTAGAGCAGGACTACTTTCGATCTTTGATTACTTTAAAGAAATAAGATCTTATCTTTTTTATTATTATTTTTTTTATATATATATATATATATATATATATATATATATATATATATATACAGGATGGCCCATATTCGACGGACCCAAGCACAATTTTTTTAATGTTGACGATAATAATCACTTCATTTGGTTCAAGAAGATTTGTTGACACCACTTTTTGAATATGATATCTCTCAAATGGCCGCCTTGAGGCTGTACGGCGTATTGTGCTCGTTTTGCAGCATTTTCCATAGTTTTAGCTAACATTTCGGCTGGAATAGCGGCTCTCCTCACGGATGTTGTTCTTGAGCTCTTCTATGGTCTTTGGCTTATTAATATAAACCTTTGATTTTAAATACCCCCACAAGAAGAAGTCAGGTGGCGTTAAATCGGGCGAACGCAGTGGCCAGTCAAAATCGCCATTATTTAATTTTTTATACGCACGTTGAGTTTTTACAATTGACTTTTTTTGTTGAATGTAAATTTCAACAATTTGGGAGCGCTCGCGTGGCGTGTACTGGTCCATGGCAAAAATCTGCTTGGACTGACGCTTCCAACGCGGTATGTCATTAAGGGAGCTGACGCCAGATGGGTCCGTCGAATATGGGCCACCCTGTATATATTCACATTCATTTTAATACATATATTTATGAGTCCTAATATTTTTAAAATTACAGAGTTCAGAATTTATTGTCTTTTGTACTATGGTAAATATGTAAATTAAATCTATATTTGAGTCGTTCATCTATGGTATAGTTTTAAATCTCAAGAAAAAACCTTTTGGCGAAGAAAAAAAAAATTATTTTTATTTATAATGTTAGCCTGATTTTCTTTATTGAATCAATGGAAAATGAACTCATTAACGAAGATTCTGGCTAGAATCTTCATTATAAAAAAATTAAATTGGCGAAAATATAATCTTAATATAAGAATGTTAAAACGATTGGCTTTCGATCCCTGGAAGATAACTAACGAGGATTCTTTCTAGAATCTTCATTACAAAAATCATATGTACCTAATAATTATAGTCCCAATATAAGAATATTAAAACTATTGCCTGTCAGTTCTCGCAAGATTATCAAAGATTCTAGCAAAAAAATTCGTGCAAATTTGCAAACTTATTACCGAGGCTAAGACTAACGTCTTCACTTTAGCATATTGTATACTTAATTATTTTTTTCATTAAGCCAGAATTTGAGTAATCCATGGGAATTTAAAATACGCCACTCGATCACATATATCTATCCCATACTGTGTTTTCGCTTGCCTGAACGTTGTAAACCTGTGGACCTATCGTTGAAGTTAGTGTTATATGGAGTCAGATTGTAACGATATTTCCCATTGACAGGTAACTCCATTTGCGTGGCAAGCGAGCGGCTGGTGGCGGCAACAGCTATGATGCGACTGAACACGCCCACCGTGGGCAGCAAGGCAACCGACAGTCTGGACATGCTGGAGTATCCTTTCTTAACCATGACGAAATATCCAACTGGGTTCATACTGCACCTTGGCGCCACAGTAGCAGCCCGGTCGGTCAAACTGCTGGAACGTGTTCCCAATCCCGATGAGCCGGAGGTTCGCGACAGCTGGTGGACGGAGCTGCGCATGGAAATTCGCTCTCATGCCCGTTCGTTGGGGTGCAACGTGGTGCTGGGCTACGCGGAGTGCACAACTATATCGTAGGTCACATCAGATCCCTATTGCCTTTGTCTGACTTGGATAATCGAACATTTGTTTCTACAGCGACGATGTCTGCGTTCTGTCTGCCACTGGAACCGCTGCAGTCATCAACATGGTCTTCAATCGCTCCATTTCGCAAACGGACATCTTTGCCATATCGAAGGTAAGCAATAACGTGGCCGCCATGTCCAACTCGATGGAGGATCGGGAGGCGAACGGCAGCGTTGGCGACACAGCAACCTCTGCCAAGGACGGCAGCTCGCAGGGCACAGCCAACGGCTCGGCTAGTAAACGCTTCGGCTTGCCCAATCAAAGTGCCCCACGCAACACCTGTGCCATCTGCCACGTGCCGTACAATTTGAGCTCCGTGCCCTTCAATGTGAAGATGAAGAAGTGCGCCATCTGCCGCAAGGGCCGAGTGCCGGATGTTCTGTTGGCCACCTTGGAAGTGCCAGAATACATGCAGGTGACTGGGCGTGGCTGTTTCATGCAGGCACAGGTGGTGCGTGCCAAGCGGGATCTGCGTGCGGAATTGAATGCCAAAGAGATTTCCGATGGATTGCCGTTTCTGGAGTACGAGCTGCATCGTGTGCTGATCAATAAGCTGAAGGCCAAGGGCATGAATGCCATTTTTGGACTGCGCACCCAGGTGGCCATTGGCGAACGCATGATAGCTCTAATTGCCACGGGAACGGCTCTATTTTTGAGTGCATTGCCCGTGCCGATGGTACCCAAAATTATGGCCGGCAACTCGTGGACGGACAAGCAAAAGCTCAACGAGCTGCAGAAAAAACTGCAGGAGACATTTGAACGCAACCAAGAGATCTATCAGCTGAAGAGCATGGATCCCGATTTGGCCAGCATCAGTGGCGGAGCAGGCGGCGATAAGCAATCAGACACAGATGATTCCGATGATGAGGAGATGAATGACATCGACTTGAATTGTGGCAACAAAGAACTATGCGTACTAGAGGTAGATGATATTGAGGACTTGGAAATCATTTCACTGCTCATGGAACCATATCCACCCGAGGGCTTCCATGTGGTTAACACACAGCAGGTGCCCGGAATGCTGGAGCTGGATGCTGTCAAAAATCTTCAAATGTTTACGCAAGTGTGGCGAGCTCGCCTCGACGTGGGGCAGAGTGTAAATGGCTTCCCCAAGCACTTTCAGCGGTAAGTTGGAAACCCATGACAAAAATGATATATATAAAATAGCTTTAATAATTAAATTTGAATCAAATAATGTATTTCAGCTGCTGAATATTGTATTTATGTAACTATGCTGTTAATACCTTTTCCTATTCAAATTTAAATTGTCCAGAATATACCTGGTCTTTACAAAGATCGAGTGAAACCAATTCCGTACTATTTCTCCTATAAAATTTACTAATTATTGTACTTATTTGCTTTTTCCCCACAGTCTTCTGCAGACCATATATTTTAAGCTGCGCACAATGATACCCTGTGCAATATGCGATCTACGCTTTAGACTGGATTTGCCGGAAACGGTATGTGATTCCAACATTTATCTGGTATACTAATTAAAGTTCTATTCCCCCACATGCAGGACCAAATCCAATTACTTGTCACTGGAATGGCCATGGGTCTGAGCGATGGCAATAAAATGAAATATCGTCGCCGGGGGCCGCCGGCAGCACAGTTGCCGAATGGTGTGAGTGAGGCAGCAACGCTGTCAGCACCGCCTGTTCTCGAAACCCAATCCCAGCCAGAAATGAACGGGAAGCGAGTGCTGCAAGAAGAGGATTACATATTTCCACTGGACGAGGATCAAATGGTTGATACACCCACGCCAACCAGCTCGGCCATACCTCCTTTTGGCATGAGTTCTTTCAAAGTGCGAAAGACTTCACCATCACGACTCTCTAATCTGACGACACCCATACCCGCACCTAAGTCAATAAACATAGGTCCACCGCCACGCAGTCGCTACGTAAGTTTATAATCAATCTCTGCTTCTCTGAACTAAGCCTCTATTATTATTATACAGTTCCCACTTCGCGATCGTTATGGCGTAGACCTAACGCCACTTAGCTTCATACCGGGTGGACGCATTGACAAGTATTTGGGCAATCTAAACTTCTTCTTCATTAGAGAGAGCACCTCGATACGGGAAAACGGCGGCATTAGTGGATTTGTACACGGCTTCATCACCGAACTGCTGGCAGTGGTGCGCGCTCATATTGCATCGCTGGGCGGCAATGCAATGGTCTCGTTCTACTTGACCGAACTTATCTTATTCGATAACCAGCACAAGAACCAGGTAAACTGAGAAATTCTATTTATATACCTATTTATTGACATATGTACATCCCCTATTGTGTATTTCAGGGACAGTGCCTGATTAGCATTGGCGGCGATGCGGTTTATGTCAACTACTATGCCGACGACTGATATAAACGTTTGCGGGGCATATAGCGCCTATTCTTCGCGAATCGTCCCAAAAGTCTCTACTACTGATGAAGCCCACATTTTGCTCTCTAACTCCTCTCTGGATGCCAACTCAAAATAATTTTTGGCTCTCTAACTCGGCGCGGTGTGGACCCCGTATAGAACAGCCAGTTTACTTAAATATAAAATACATATAGTAGTTAATGGTATCGTCTATAAAACTGAAATCATGCAATATTTGAACTGTGACTTGACGTTCAAGCTGTAGGATGAATTTTTCTTGTATTGTTATTTGTTTGCTTAATGTTAAAAGCTTAGCTGTTTGCAATTTTCATGACCGTAGTTTGTACATAGTCGAAATGTTTATTGAATTTACATTTTGATAGATAATTTAATGCTTTCCGCTGTGAGGCATAGCTCTCAGCAATTATACATTATACACAGCGAAGTGTATTCAATTTTGGCAACACAAGAGTCAGCCATCAACCAATGTAACATACATTTATACTTAATACTAAATAATATGCAATCTTTGAAATTAGAATCCAAAAATATATACCAACAGATGTCTATTTGTCTATTCAATTGGGAGTCGTGGAGAGCAGCACAAACATAACCCAAAGGTGGAGCAACGCGACGTAAAGTATGATGCAGATACGCATCATTGGATAGCGGCGCAGGAAGGCGCCCACGCGAATTCCCACGGAATCGGCCTGGCGCAGAGCACGCTTAAAGCGGCGAGCGACGCGATTATCAAAGGGACTCGGATGCATGAGCAGGGGAAATTGTGCCTTGGCTAAAGGAAGAGACAAATATCAATATGCAAGTTAAGCTATCGCCTGTTGTCAATCTCTTCACCCACCGTCGTCAGTGCTGTTGGAGAGCAGCGTATTGCGCGAACTTGAGCCTCCTCGTTGATGACCCAGCTCAAGGGAATGCATGCTCTGCTGCAGCTGCGCCTGCATATTCTCATGCTGCATACGCAGTGCATTGCGCTCCACTGTGACGCGTTCCAGCAGACCCTGACGCTCCACCAGCGATTGAGTGAGGGCTTTCAAGCGATTCTCATAGTCGTTCTTGACACTTGTGAAACCCGTTTCGCTGACGAGCTGTCGCTGCTGTTGCAATTGCTTCTCCATCTCATGCAGACGAGTGGCGGAGGCGGCCATTTGGTTGCTCATCTGTTGACGCAGAGAGGACAACTCTTGCGTCAGCATGCGCTGCTCTGATTCGATGGCCAAACTGTGCTCGCGAGCCACACGAAGTTCTTTGTTGAGCGCATGCTCGCGTTGACGAGCAACACCGAGCTCCAACTCGTGTTGGCGCTCCAGCGCCATGTAGTCGTCTAGCTGCAGGCGCAGTTTCTGCTGCTCCTCGCCGGCATGCTGCAATTCCTGCTTTAGTGCCTCAAGTTCGATTTGTAAGAGACGAGTTTCGCTGTTCTTAGCAGCCAGCTCACAACCCTCTGTATTCGGGTTTTGTTTGAGCTCAGCAATAAGCGCGTCTTTCCCCTGCAGTGCCCGCTGAGCTTTGGCTCGATACTCTTGTAGCTCGAGGCGCTGTTGATCCGTCTCCTTCGTTTGCATTTGTAGCTTATGCGCCGCACTTACGTACTCCTGCTGGAGCTTAGCGAGATTCGTTTCTAATTCAGATATGGAGTGTACGTAAGCCATTTGGGCTGCTTGCGCCTCGCTCAGCTCTTGCACAGCCTTGTCGCGCTCCTCGGATAAAGATTGTGTGAGACTTTCCAACTCCTGTGCTCGCTGTTTCAGGCCAAGATTCTCGCTATCGTGGTTCAGCCCATCTAGTCGCATGCGCAACTCATCTCGCTCACTGGTGATCTCATTAAGGGCTATCTTGAAAGCCGCCAATTCATGTGTGTCCATGCCATCGCCGTCTGGAGTGATTGAAAAACTCGCCGATGTAGGTAACTTTTTTCGTAGCTCTGTGGTCAACACTTGGGAGCCCTCGCTTTTGCTGCTGGAGGCGCTATTACCAACCATGGACAAAGACATGGGTGTGCTACTGTTGCTGGTGGGACGCTTAATTGGGGAGAGTGTTGTTTTTAAGGATTGTGTGCTGCTTGTTAAGCTGGTCTTCATAGCATCTAACGCTGGACCAGCCTCCGTGTGCAAGGCTGTAGCAGCATTCTGGTCTATTTTATTTAAAATATTTTCAGCCTTATCCGCCAACCCTGTTATCCACGACGACATTTCAAACTCAATTATCACAGAATTAAAGCTTAGAAAATGCTTAATACGTGGAAAAGTAGTTTGTTTATGTCAATGCCAGTGCTGTTTAATGTCATTAGCGGTATATTTTGCAGCACTGAAAAAAACTGGCCAATACAACAATCGATATATATTGCTAGCAATCTTATCGATAATTTGTAACACTGCACACACACAAAAATCAATAGTCGCCGCCATATTTTTTCACTTGTACTCGGACGCGTTTTTATGTTTAGGTAACTGCAAAAATAATTTACATACAGTTAAAAGTAGTGAAACAGTGACCAATCAGTGGCATATAATACAAAATTTATCGTTGGTACATTAATTTGTAAAACTCCGTGCAAACTAAAATCGGCAAACGTGTGTGCGCGTCCGAGGTGTTGTGTGTGTGTGTGTATGTGTGTCAGTGTAGCGGGCGGCGTAAAATAACTAAAAGTAGCGCTACTATTGTTGCAATAAACCCCAACTAAACCATGGAAGGAGCTACACAAGTTGCGGCCCCACCTGTAGGTGGGCCACGTGGCGGAGGCTATAGAGGTCGAGGTGGAGGTCCTCCCATGCGCGGTGGTTTTGAGCGCGGACGTGGTCGGGGCATGGGTCGCGGTCACTTTATGGGTGGCATGCGCGGTGGCGGCATGGGCGGCGGTGGTCCGCCAATGCAGGGTATGATGCAGGGTCCCCCACGCGGCATGCGTCCTCGAGGTGGTTTGGGCTACCAGGGACGTGGCGGTGGCGGCGGCTTTCAACCGCGCGGTGCTCCTATGGGCATGCGAGGTGGACGCCCACCTTTGTACCAGCAGCGTAAGTACAAACAAAACAGCAATAATTGCTTAGATCAGCTACATAACCATACCGATACAGCGCCTAAGCAGCACACGGGTGCCGACAACAATAAAACGGTATCGCCGGTGCCGACAGCAGCAGCAGCTGGTGAACAGCAAGCTGGTGAGACATCAGGTGAAGATGGCGCGGATGCAGCAACTGCATCAGCTGGAGCAGCCACAGCAGTGGTCAACACCCACGGGGCAAGCGGTGCACCTGGTAGCAGCAACAGCAACGGTGGAGGCCCACCGCCATATTTAGGTCGAGGACGAGGACGTGGTGGACCATTTGGAGGCCGTGGACGAGGTGGCGGATACAACCCACACATGAACGGCAGTGGCGGCAATGGAATGTACCCGCACTCACATCATAACAGCTCCATGGGCGGACCGGGTGGCGAACATGGAGGAATGCCTCGCCGCGGCTCAATGCGCGGACGTGGCGGTGGTTACAATCAAGGTATGAGTCGGCCACCCATGCAACATCACCAACAGGCTCATAATGTCAATACACAAATTGCACCGGTACCAGCTCTCAAACGTGGCGCACCCGGAGGACCAGGTCCCAAGCGTGGACGATACGAGGGCGGACCCTATGGCCAGCGCCCCATTACACCAAAGTACCATTCGGCATCCCAGCACATGTCACAAACAACATATGGCTCTCCGCCCAGCCATCATGCTCCCGCACCAAGGTAAGACCAATACATTTTTTATACAACTATAATTTTCGGATGATTGAATGACAACTTGATCTGAAAATGATAATCGCAACTAAAGTTGATCATAATATTAATGCCAACGTTCACTGCAGCCATCATGGTGGCTATCAGGCGCACGACCAGACCCAACAGGTCGATCCCTACTCACAGAGCGGCTACGGGGCATCAGCAACTTCTCAGCAGGGCTATAATGGCTATGGTCAGAGCAGCGGCTATGCAGCACACACCACCCAGGCAAATACGACGGCCAGCAACAGCTATGCGTCACATCACGGCAGCGAGTACGATCAAAGCCAATACCAAGGCTATAAGTAAGTTAGCTACAAATGGAAGCACAATTAGTTTTCGGTTTTTGCTAATTGAAGCCGTGTTTACTCCCAGCTCCACGGGCTATGCCGCCCAGCCGGACACACGCTATCAGTCATATAGCCAAGACTACACCCAGCAGTACGGCTCCACTGCAGTTGATTACAACTCAGCCGGCCAAGCGGACTACAGTCAGCAGAGCGCTAGTTATGATGAGCGCGCCTATGCTGGCTATGGTAAGTAATTGTTAACTTGTCATTTCCTATTACACATATGCATCATCGACTTTTGCGGCATCCCCCACCAATAGATTCGCAGGCATATTCGCAGAACTATTCAAATGCAGCTGCCTATTACTAACCAACAACGGTTTGCCGCATCCCTCGAGTGGCGAGGCACGCTGCGCGTGCTCCAACACGTATGCCAAATACCAAAAGAAGGGATTAGGGCCAACGAGCATAATGATACGATGTTTAATGCAGAAATTTGATTGCTATATAAATTAATACATACACGTAGACACACATACACACATACACTCAAAACACACAATTAGCTTAAGAATAAAGTTCTCTTTTCCTAGCGTTTAAGTTGAAACGTGTTGCTACGTCTTGATTTTCATCCCCCCTGCCCCCACAACCTATCCAATTATCCGAAACCTTTGTGTTTGTGCGTCTTTGCTTGACCAATACCCGATCCATGTGACTGGCAATAAATAATAAATTGTATTGCCTGTTATTAAATGTTTGTTAGTGGACAAATGGAGCCTTACATTGCTTAAAATGCTCCAGCCTATATAAAACGAATTATGTTTATTTCTTTTTATTTTACATTTACAATTCAACTTTTTCAATTCATCTATTTTGATATGAATGCGAGCCTAAGCTATAAAAAAAAAAACAATTATGTGAATCATGTCATATTGTATACAAAAATTGCAATGTATAAATTTTAGTTTATAAGCAAACTGCTAATATGCAAAACATCTCTACAACTGGAACTATTGTTTATTTCTATCTTTTTTTATATATTTGAAATATCTGAAAACATAGCTAAGACTTTTCAAATATTTTTTGTTTCTATAACCTATTGACGTGAAAAAAGAACACAGCTATAATTTCTTTTCCTATTAATAGCAACAATTTAAGCAACAAAATCGTAATAATGTAATTCTTATTCATTAAGCTGAGCAAAACAAAAAAAAAAAAACAAAAAAAGAAAAACAAAGAAATACACAACAATTTATTAGCAAAACAAAGCAAAAATCTTAAAATTTATCAAAGTCAATAAAATAATGTTTCAAAATGTGTGTAATGCATTAAACTTTATTTAAACTTAAAAATTATTATTTGAAATGTTTTGTTTAAACAAAAAAATATATAGTACAAATTCAACTATTTAAGCCAATGCAAAAAGTGCATCAACACAATTTACAAAAAAGAAAGAAAAAAAAAACAAACAAAAACGAAGCTGTTTTTTTTTTATTATCAAGAAGCAGCAACAACATACTCAAAAATTAAAGACCAATTCAGGCCAAAAACATATTGGCGTAAAATACAAAATGAAAAAGAAAACCGAAAAAAGCAATACAAAAAATTTACAAAGCGAAACCCAAATGAACCTGAAGAAAAACAAGAATCTTTCGTAATAAAACGATATTAAAAGTTCATCGAAACAAATATTTAAATAGATATACACAAATCTTCGTCTAAAATATTTAATCTGATGATTCTAAAAGAACATACAAATATAAGAAAGAGAAAGACCAAAAAATATTCCTTACGAGACAAATCTGAAAAGGTTAAAGGCTCTTAAAAAAAAAAAAAAGTAAAAAGAAAAAACATTTACACACATATTTGGTAAGTTAAGCTGAAAGCCTTTTAAAGGCTAACATCCTTTAATAGTTATAAATAGTTTGAAATATGTGATAACTCAACTCTCAGTATTCAATACTTAAAATACAAAGAAAAGAATATCCTATGATCTCTATATATATTTATTTATGTATTACAATTAACGAGCTCTTTTCTAAAGCTGTCTATGTCTGTACATTTCTGTCACAACAGAGCATCTAGTTTATGGCTCGACTCTATAACTAAAGTCTCTCTATTTTATATATATCTAATCACTTGGAGGTGTTGAGTTTTACCACTTTAAAATGCGGCCCTTGCCGGATTTCTATCAAATTCACGTAGCTTTAGTTTTCTTTTTACAGGATTGAGAAAACTATAAACACAAACAAACAAAAAAATGAAAGTAAACAAAACGAAAAACGTTTTGAAACTTTTTTGAAGTGTGAAGCAAGTAAATCACAGGATTATAAAAAGGTGACAATATCGTGAACAAATCAAAACACAAAAAACAAAATAATTACAGGAATGAAATATTTTAATGAACTTTGTTTTAATTATTGCACTTTTATGTTATTTACACTTTTGTTATATGAAAACACATTTTATTTATAATTTGAAAAGTAAAAAAACAACCTATAAAATTATTTTAAAGGCTGAAAAGTAGAAAGTAGTAAAAATAAAAACAGATAAAACAATGAAAAGTGATATATGAAATTAGAAAAGACTGAATAACAAAAAAGAAAAAATCTATTTTAAAAATAAACTAAGGCATTTAAATTTATTTATTTTATTTTCCCAATGCCATTAAATAAGATATTAATATCTTGGGAACTCAAGCCATATTAAAAATAAAGAATATATACAAAGTATTACAAATTGAAAACTAAGAAGACTTACAATTATTCTCAAAAAAGCAAAACAATAAATTTAAAAAAAAAAAAAAAAAAATTACTCCAGGTACCTAAAATATTTAAATATTTTTTCAAATAAATATTTGAATTAATTTGATGCCTTTAGCTAAATTTGTTGGTCTTGTTTATGCAATGCAAGCAATTATGAATCAAACTGAGAATTATCAGCAAAGTTAACTGAACTTCATATGAAACCAAAGTACGAAGATTTAAACAATTTAACATTTCAAGCCAAAGCATAAATCTGCAACTAAATCGTTTGTTAAGATTTTTATAAATCAACAAGAGAATTTCACAAACAGTATTTACTTCACAGCTTAATGTGAAAGGCTTTATTTACGTTTTGCTCTATTATTTGTTTAATTTCTGTTTATTTCAATAATTTACTTAATAAAAACAGCGTACATTGCAAATGAAACCAAAAAATGCAAATGAATAACATTTTATCTACTATGCAGAATTTTTAATACATTTCTATTACAGCAAGCAAAAGCAAAATAAAAATAAACAACAAAATCCAATTGGAGCGATTAAACAAACAAATCGCAACGCTATAAATTGTTGCACAATTGTTGATCTACGGAGCCGTCACATGAAATTAAATAATTTCCACTTCCCTTTGACTGATTTATGTGAAATACTACTATGTAAATACTAAAAACTAATTGATTATTTAATTCATAATATAAATATATATATATATATATATATATATATATATATATATATATATATATATATATATATATATATATATATATATATAAACTGGGAGTATCTGGGATCGTCTGTGAGATAAATATGTGATATAATTCTATTTGAACTTGAAATTTATTTTAAAAAAACCTTTTAGTATTTTATGTAAACTAATGTAACATTCGATAAACTTGAACTGCTTTACCTATATTCTTAAAAAAAAAAAAAAAACATTTCCCTTATTTTGAGATTGACTAACACAACAGGCAAAGGAGAAACTTTAATAATATTTTAAAATAAAAATAATGAAAATTGAAAAACCGCCCAAACATTAACATTTAGTATAATATTGACTAAAATTTAAAGTATTTATTTTTTGTGCCGTATAGAAAGTTTTATCTATATTATTTTGAAAATACACCCTTTTTTCGTCTAGTTACTTTGCAAAAGCCGATACAGATTGATAAAACTTAGGTCCAAGACGAATCCAGAGAATCCTTCTGAGATCAGATTATAGACATTCTCTTGCAGCAAATCTATTTTTGTTCGATAGTAAATAAAGATTTCATAAAAATTTCTGAGCAATACTTGATTGATTGAAATTTTAAACATACTGAAAAAAAAAAAAAAACAATATATTAATACAATAAAGATATAATGTGCATCTATCGTGCATGAGATTCCGCAAGTCAATATCATATGCATTCATTTCCTACTAGCTCAACAATCTACCACGAAAAACCATGTAAACCCTAATATATTTCTGTTCCAACTGCAGTATTGCCTAAATGTTTGGTTTTATTATGGAATTTAAAAATTAATTCTCGGGATATTTTAATATATACCAATTAAATGACTATCTGCTCCAGAACCTATTTTTAAAGATATCGAATACATAACAAAATGTTTAAGTCCAGTCAGTTTGAGAAGATAAAAAGAGAATTTATTGAAGAAAAAGAAAGGAATTACAATTTAGTACAGAAATTACAATTACATATTAATTAGTTAATGTTCGCAAGTGCTTTATGTGCGGGAAAATCTACTATTTATTATTAGTGAATATTATGTGGAATAAAATATGATTTATACAATTTTTATTTGTATTTGACAATAATAAAGTGCTCCAAAATAAAAAGATATTACAAAACAATCGAATACATCAACAAGTAGAATACGTTTTCGGGGGTCCTTGACGAATATATACAAACATGAGATATTCACATCTAAATATATCGTATACATTCATTCGATTATTGAACTAGAGAGCTTCCAAGTTGATTAATTCACGATTAAACGCTATTGTGCCGAGAGAGTACATTATGCATATAAGAAGAAGACGCCATTTTGTTGTAGACCAGTGCAAAAAAACAGGTATAGTCGGGGTCGTGTCGTCGAATCGATTGAGGCTGGAATTGAACTCGAATGAGGCCCTTAACGACGTTTGCCAAAACGCAGGAAAACGTGATCGACGTCTGTGCGTTTATTGTAGTTCTTTAGCAAATCATCGGAGTTCGCCACAAGAGCTGTAAATTGAAAATAAATTATATATATAAATATTACTCTGAAAATAGAAGAATTCTTGAATGATTTGCTAACCCGATGCCTCGTTGTTGATGTAGGACTTGAGTGCCGATGTCAATTGATCAGAGTTCTCCAGAGCCATGCAAACCTTTTTGATATGTTGCGGCATCTCGTCGACTATGCCGGGCTGGCATAGTGGCGCCTGTGTGGCGGCCTCTGCATTGGGCGCGCACACAGCCAGCAGGACAATGGCAAGGAAGCAGATCGCAGAGAACTGTGCGAGGGACATCCTGCAAGCAGAGCTCAACGCTTGATAAATATGTTTTCAATTTTCCCCAACATAATCATACGCGAGCAGACTCCTCAGGCTAAGTGCTTGACTAATTTTGATTAACTGCTATAATTTAAATGCTACGTGCCTGATTATTGTTGCCAAGACAATGATGCTTCATGGTGTCTAAAAGGAGTTATGCCTCACTGCCAGACTGCCTCACTGGCTGCCTGCCTGCCTACAGGCAATCTTTTATATTTCTTTTTTATTTTAAATCCAAATCCCAGCAAAACTTGATGACAACAGCCAGAAGACGGCGCTAATGTGTTTACGTGCCAGACAATTTGTTTCTATTACACGCCTCAGGTGGAGCAGGGCAGCTGCCTGATGAAGATGTATATACATACATCCATAAGCCAAATGCAGTTATACGCACCATAGAACGAGTGATACACACACACAAACATACATACGTATGTGGGAGAGGCCTGTGTCTATGTATTTGTCTGTCAACAGTCCTGTCGACCTACTAACATGCACCTAATGTCATTTACGTGTTGCTCGTGCATTTACCCAGCTTAGAACGGTTGCAGCACCATTTGCCAATGATCTATTAAGGTACCCATATTGACTGACTGTTTTTGGACTGGAGGATGTGGAGGTCAGACAAACAACCAACGTAAGGTCAAGGAAAGCGAAAGTGCCTCGACTAAATGCATTTAAAAATTAAAAAATAAAATATACGCAACTTTAAATTGTAAAACATAAATATACAAATTTGAATATATTTTCCCTATGGATTAATCTGCATTTTAAAAATGTATTAAATATGCAATGTGTTAAATTAAACTTTTATTGAATTTAGTAATCTCTAGCAAGCTAGAACTAGATACTTTAAAGAGTTTTTAACGGAGTCTAAAAATACTTTTTTTTATTCGAAAATAATTTTAGAGCAACATACGACTCGGCATGTTTAGTGCTGTTGTCATTTTTAAAGTTTAAGATGTTGAGTTCCACATAAGAAAATAAATTGGTTGAGCTTGAACCATTTCTAAGTTCTTCCTATATATGTATATAAAATTGATGATAGAAGATTATAAAATAAAAATTTCTCACTTTCGCATTTTAATATAATTAATCTATCTCATGTTAATTTAGATAAATAGTCACCATAAATATAGACTTTTTTAAGTTATACCTTTATGTAAGAAAATTTATAATAAATAATCATAAAAACATATACAGTACGAATATATGATATTGCCAATTGAAATTAAACATATGATATTTAATTGTCTCACTGAACAAAAACACAAGTTTTCAAAAACATTATCAAATAGTCGAAGTATTGCAATAACAAAGAAACATGTTACAACAAACTATTTAAAAAAAATTATTTATGACAATTGTCTAAAAGTTATAGTCACAACTTTTAAACTGCCAAAAGAACTATAATAATTTAAGCACACTATAATTACCTGTTGCTTTTTATAAGTTCTTTAGAGATCAATTGGAATACGACTTCAACGACTTTCAAGTTTTGCGCTGGAATTATGTGTGTTTTCACTGCTTGATTGAAACGAACTTGTTGAACGCAGGCACTCGAATGATGGTCTGCCTAGACAGGACATCGGCTTTTATCTACTTCCGCTGAGCACGCACACGGAGCCAATGCAGGCACGCGATTGGCTGCCATACAAATAGCCTCACACTCACACACGCATTCACACTCACACTCTAACGACCACATGTTGAGCTTAAACAAATAGGGACACTAGCACGCCGGTTGGTGGGCGTGCACAAATATTGCGTATACGTCACAGACGCCAGCCGAGCAAGAAAAGAAATGTTGGATATAATGTTAGGTACTTTTACAACTTTAGACAATAGCGAAAAATTGAGATACAAACAGAAGCGATATTCCGCTGCCGCTCAATATGTTATTATATAAGTTTTATCAGCTTTTAATTATGTTATAAAAGCGCATTTTTATGAGCGTCGCCCACTTATAGGTAGTTAATATTGCACTTACGAGCCATCACAATTGATAGATGCTTTTGTTAAAGCATCCTTCGTTTGCCTTTAAGTGAATCCATGAATTACATACACACCTTGGCATCACCCACTGCCTCATCTGCTGTAAGTCGCAAAGCACAGCAAAGTAAAGTTAAGTAAAGTAAAGTAAGTGAAGTTAAGTGAAGTGAAGTCGTGTAATCTTCAGTTTATGAGGTTGGGATTTGCAGGCGAAACGCTGCAATTAATTTGCCATGGCGCGTGTTTGGCATGCAAACTTTTTGACAAGCTAGACTGTGACTATTTACATATTGTCAAACTGACTGTATGACTGACTGAGTGACTGACCAAAGGGGGCGAACGTCACATACATCTGAGAAAGCGAAAAACTTAAATTAGTGTCAAGAAAACTCATTTTGTCGATTTTATTGCATTGCACATGATACACTTTTATGCAGAAGAGAAAAGCATTTCTATAGAAAAACACTAAGAGTTTGATAGTATTATTTTAGTTTAAGGTTAATATTAATATGCAAATATATTATAAACTATAAAAATCAACAGAAAAACTTAGTTTATATTTATATTTATATTTTAAATTATTTTTCTAGAAAAACGAATAGAAGCTTAAGCTTTGAGTAGTTCCAAGGAAATTAAGTTTGCATTCCCCGCGTTTTATTTTCATATAATAAGCTATAATACAGCGAACAGGAATGGATACCACACTAAAGCGCTTTATCATTGAGTTTGGAGCTGGCAGTCAAATTGATGTAATGTGTCAGTAAAATATGTTTTATTTATTTAACCAAATTTATAAAAACAATATCTAAAGGTAGTTTTTATATCCATCTACCTGATGCTTAATTTGAGTTGCATAAAAAAATTTAATTGTACCGCCAAGACCTCTTGTAAAATATGGTATAAAACTGTGCACGATTTATTCTTAGCATATATATATATATATAACTGCTAGATTTACTGAGTAATCTGTAGGCGTAAAATAATAAAATAGAAATTAAATTTGTGTATATATTAGCTTGAAGCTAATATAGTGCATATTGTATAAAATTAAAATTAAACAAGTAAGAGTGCTCTAGTCGAGACTGCTCGACTAGGAGATACCCTGAGCCCTGTGAGCCAAATATCACATCATTCTATGCTCTTTTTAAGCATGCATAAAAACAACATATACACACGCATACATACATATGTACGCACGCATAGGCGCGCGCTCTGCCAACTGCGCAGTCGACGCAGCGACTTAATTGCTTAATAACTTTCCTTAGCGATTGACTAACTGCATAAAAATTTCACAACTTATTAATGGCAATTATATGTGTGTATTTGCCAAAGCACAAGTCTCTAGTATTTGATTTACGCTTTTTACAAATAGGTGACTATTGGGGGCGAATGGGGCGAGGCATCCAAAATCTAAAGATTACGTAATCTCCGTATTCATTACACGCACCTACACAGCAAATTTGAAGTCTCTAGCTCAAACAATGTACAAACTACACCTTAAAAACTTATTTTCGATAAGCATTAAAATCGATAACATTACAACAAAAATAGTTATCGTTCATACGAAGCAAACTTGACCTGCGCGTGCTATACACGGACCTACAAAAAATATTTCAGCTGTCTAGCTCGTCTACGTTCTGAGATCGACGCGTTCAAACATACGGACAGACGGACGGACGGACGGACGGACGGACAGACGGACAGACAGACAGACGGACAGGGCTAAATCGACTCAGCTCGTCGCCCTGATCAAGAATATATATACTTTGTGGGGTCTGACACGCCTCCTTCTGCCTGTTACATACATTTAACAAAACCATTATACCCTGATTTCCCATTTTCAATGGGCTCAGGGTATAAATAGTAAGAATATAACAAGTAAGAGTGCTCTAGTCGAGACTGCTCGACTAGGAGATACCCTGAGCCCTGTGAAGCGAATGGGGCATGGCATCCAAAATCTAAAGATTACGTAATCTCCGTATGCATTACACGATAATTAGCTGTGTAAATAGCCTTTTATTACGTTTTCTAGTTAATGTATACAAATTAAATACCTAACTATAAATTACTAAATTTAAATTTAAAATATATTATACTTACATTAAATAAACATTAAAGTATAACTCTTACATTTTCGCTTAACATACTTAACTATTTTAATACTTACCAGCAGACAGAAGAAGAGGAGAAGCACCGCGCTGCACAGGACGACTGATCACCAGAAGATGAAAAATGCGACTGAAGCTGCGCTGCAGCAGGCTTGCCTTTATATAGGGCAGCGACAGCTCCACTCAAGTCAAGCTCAACTCTTGAGTCTCTTTCTGAGTCAGTATTCACACTCGATCATTAGGCGACCAATCAGAGCACTTTCTGCTGCTGCTGCTGCAAAAAGCAGCTCTTCTGATCTTCGGGTGCCTTTATATATTGCAACGAGACTTCCACTCGCAGTCGATCTCAACTGTTAAGCCTCTCTCTATCAGTTAACGACCAATCAGAGTATTTTCTGCTGCCTCTGCTTCATACATATGCAAACTAACATCTCCTCTTCTGAACCTAAGCTCTTTTTCATCTCTTCTTCTTCCGTGTCTGTTGATTAAATTTTAAACCTCTAGCTGAAACCTCTAACCATAAAATGGTTGTACATGTTGTATGGTTAGAGCTGAAACCATGTACAAACCAGGCCTTAAAAGTGAATTAAAATTTCGATAAATGCTGATAAAATCGAAATAAAATGAGTTATCAAAAATAAATAAGTAATTAAATAAATAAATAAATAAACAAAATAAAGATAACAAAAACAAACATCACCGCACCTGAACTCGAACCTAAATCTATTTAATAAATATGTAACGTTAAAGCGCATTATCTCAACTAGCACAGCCACTTCATATTTATAATAAAAAAAACCCTCGTCACTAAGCCTTGAACTCGGAACGGAATTTAATGAAACTTCCAGCATTCGATTCTATTGAATTTTTTACATTATATAACAAGAAAGAGTGCTCTAGTCGAGACTGCTCGACTAAGAGATACCCTGAGCCCTGTGAAGAGCCAAATATTAAGTCATTCTACGCTTTTTTTATGCACTATATACGGATCTACAAAAAAAATTTCAGCTATCTAGCTCGTCTAGTTTATGAAATCGACGCGTTCAAACATACGGACGGACGGACAGAAAGACGAACAGGGCTAAATCAACTCAGCAATATACCCTGATTTTCCATTTTCAATGGGCTCAGGATATAAAAAAAATAATAGTAGTATATTTTATACATTGCAAATCTCTGGCTTCAATTTCAGCGAATAATTTTGATTAAATTCTAAGAGGAAAATATACTATAACTCTGGTATTATAATCCACTCTACTTTCGAGTAAATACAGCTGGCATATAGGCTTTTAGGTTTCATTAAAGTTATTTTATGGCAAACAAATTTCCCCGTCCTACTATGCTCCTCTGTAGCGTAGTGTATCAGCGCATTGTCTGATGTGAAATGTGTAGGTTACTCAGTGGCCCACTAACAAGGTTACATTTAACACATTTGCGGTCTTTGATGCTGAGTGCAGAAATCAGGTTAAACAGCATAGCGGCAGGCCATATGTGCGCATAGTGCGGCAGACGCCCGAATGGGAATGGATGTGGAAGTGGGCAAAGAAACGGAAATGGGAATGGGCATGACCATGGGCATATGGGTCTTTTACACGCGCCTCGCCCGCTGCCATTGATGGGAACGAGAGCCAACAGTGTTGCACGAAATTTGCACACAATTTGAATAAATTGATTGAGTTATAGTTGACTAGTTCGAACGATTCGGGGCATAGTTCGCCAACGCGGACATTAACATTTAAATTATTTTCGCAAAATCACATATGGGTCCGCGTACTTTCAACGGAATTACATAAATAATTTTAAGCTGCGAAGTCGCTTTACTTTTAGGTTGATATTTTATTTGATTTAATGGAACATTTACAAAAAACTAAAACAAGTGCACAGATAACCCAGGGGACGAGCTGGCTCTTAGATTCAGTCAAGGATCAGTCCAAAAGCTTGGCGACTATGGGATCGGGCGCAGACATCGCATAGCCCAGATGCTGCAGGGCGCGCCGGATCTCGCTGAAGACGCTGGCATCGTCAATGGTCGCCGGCAGCACGACGCGCTCATTCCTGGCAAAGTCCGCCATGGCCTTGCGCATCGTCTTGCCGGAACGCGTGCGTGGCAAGCTGTGGACCGAGGTGATGAGGCGAAAGGCTGCTATGGGTCCCACAATATCGCGTATGAGCTTGATAATCTCTGCGGAGAGCTTGGCGTCCGTTTTCTTGCAGCTCTCGACTGGTATATAGAGACAGAGCGGTACCTGGCCCTTCGTTGGCTCCGGCACGCCAAACACAGCGACGTCGACGACGTCCGGATGCCGCAGCACAGCATCTTCCAGACTGGAGGTGGACAGCCGATGGCCGGCCACATTGATAACATCGTCATCGCGTGCCGTGACGAAAATATAACCGCGCTCGTCCTTATAGCCAGCATCCATGGTGTCATAGTAGCCCTGCAAATGCCTGATATAAGATTATAAATAGGGAATCTATATAAGCATGACTTGCCGGAAACTTTTGGAAGTAGAGTTTGCGAAAGAGTTCGTCGTTCCTGTAGAGTGTGGCCATGTTGCCAGGGGGCAGCGGCAGCTTCAGGACAATACGGCCCAGCTCTGAGGGCATAGCCTCAGTGCCATCCTTCTTCAAGATCTTAACTGTTTGGAAGAAATGGTTAAAAAAAATAGGTAGACAAGACTCCTAATTATCACTACTTACCATCGTAGCCCACCAGGGGCAGCCCGGTGGAGTACATTGGCGGACTGAGGCTGTGCTTCAGGCCCAAGCAGGTCGCCGTAATGGCCGAGCCCGTTTCCGTCTGCCACCAGTGGTTCAGCACCGGCACCTTGAATGTCTTCTCTATCCAAGCCTTCGTCTCGTAATCGCAGTGTTCGCCAGCTATGAATATGGCGCGCAGAGACTTCATGCAGTACTGCCGGCCGTAGCTTATTTCCGGATCGGCGCGGCGTATCACACGGAAAGAGGTTGGCACAGAGAAGATGCCGCACACCTTGTACTGGTCGATGATTCTGCAAGAGGGAAACAACTATATGTAAAACCCAAAATTATAAAAAGAAGTGACATATATAATACCTAAAGTACTGTCCCGGATCCGGCGTGCGATCCGGCTTGCCCTCGTACATGACGCTCGTAGCGCCCAGGCAGAGCGGGCCGTAGCATATGTAAGAGTGACCCACAACCCAGCCCATATCGGAGGCAGCCCACCATGTATCGCCCGGCTGAATGCCATAGATCATTTTCAAGGTGTACATCAAGGCCACTAGGTGGCCGCCAATCGTGCGGAGCACACCCTTCGGCTTATCCGTTGTGCCCGAGGTGTAGAGTATGTAGAGTGGATCGTTCGCCTCGATGGGCACACAGGCCACTGGGTGACTAGCGTCGGCCATGCCCTGCACAGTGGACCAGAGCACATCCAACTTGTCGTCCAATATATCGGAGGCCACCTGTTCCCGCATGAAAATTATGTTGCGCTGAGGCGGCTTCCAGCGTGACATGTTGATGGCGGAGTGGAGGATGTCCAGGTATGGCACCACCTTGCCAGGCTCCACGCCCGCATTGGCGGCAATCACTAGCTTCGGCTCGACGTGCTCAATGCGCGAGCAGAGCTCACGTGCAGCAAATCCGCCAAACACCACCGAGTGCACGGCTCCAAGGCGCACTATGGCCAGCATTGCGATTATGGTCTCCGGTATCAGTGGCATGTAGATCACCACACGATCGCCCTTGCTGACGCCCAGCTTGGCCAGTCCGCCGGCCAGCAGAATGACCTGGTCGTAAAGCTCCTGGTAGGTGACCTTGCGGACCGTCTCCGTTAGCGGACTATCGTGGATGAGGGCCACCTGGTCGCCCCTGCCCGCCAGTATGTGCCTGTCCACGGCATTGTAGCAGGCATTCAGATAGCCACCCACATACCACTTGGTGAACGGCGAATTGCTGTTGTCCAGCACCTGCTCCCAGGGCCTGTCCCAGTCCAGCAACTGGCCCAGCTCCTCCCAGAAGGCAACCGGATTCTGCACAGACTTGCGGTACAAGTCCAAGTAGAACGGATGGTGCGCGTCCACTGGCATGCCATATAGGGCTGAAGCACCTTGATAGGAAGAGCATTAGTCCATTAGTAGTTTTCGGGTTCATTGCACTGTCCAATTGGATTTTCAGGGGCTCATTAGGTGCTGCATAAATTTGGGCGCTCGATAGCGCGAAAGCAAAACTAATTTACACTTTGGCGATATTCGATTTTGTATATATAGATCTCGTATGTCTAGAGAATCTACGTCGCACATTGCCAATATACATATATGTATATATGTATATGGAAGAGTGTGTCGGAAGCAATCGGTAGACAATGCAGCATAATTAGTGCGCCATTGAAATGATAATACAGGTGCTACTGAATCGTCTATGTATATATTATATATGGATATGTGTTGTGACTTTGCCGACTTGATACGAACGAGTACAAAATTATCGTGCTAAATGTCTGATTTTACACAAATTATTTATTTAAAAAATAAATAATTTTTAATTTTGTAGTCGAAAATTTTCAGACACTTACTAAAAATATATTATTTATATATATTTTCTTAATATATTTTTTTATATATTATATACACAATTTTTTGTTCATAAAATAAATAACAGCAGACTTCACAAAAATAGAAATAAAGTAATTATTGATTAAAAATGTATATATTTTATAGTTTTTCTATTAGATGGAAGTATTTAGGTATATAAATATACATTTATTTTCTAATATATATTTTTGTATATAGCTTGAAGACTTAGCTCTTTTTGCAATTTCGATATTTATGTTAATAGTCTCAGTATTTTTATTCATTTTTTTTCCAATCCCTTGCTCGCTTTAAAGGTTAGTCCTCAACACTTACTGCCTTCAGTATTGGATTTTCTCACTGCATCGGTAACCAGCTCCATTAAAACGCAAGTTTTGGTCAATATGTCACTTGAACAATGAGTCTCTTGGATATATATTTATGTGCACTAAGTCTGTGTATACAAAAATACTATATATGGATCCTCTATACACTTTATCGAAAAGCGGAGCTCTAGCTTAAGCACGACCGTCGCTTTGAAGTCGAAGCGTTACAATGATATTGAAATACTCGCACAGCAAGTGAAATCCAGAACTCAAAAGTATGGGATCAAAGGTGTAGCACAACTCTCCCTAAATGAGTATTGAAAATCGTTTTCGAATTGAATAACACTCTCAGCGCAAGTTTAACACAAGTTTTTATAATGAGTGTATGGAAAAAAACACTTGATATTTATACTTAACTCGAAATATGTAGTTGTCTACAAATACAAATTTTAAAATTTCGATAAAAAATACGTAATATATAATAATTAGAAAATTTACTCTGAGTTTCCTCTTCCTCGAGTTACCAATAAAAAAACAACGTAAACATTTTTTGTTGCTGTTATATATCTAAACATAGAAAAGAGCATTTAAAAACGAAACTTTTAATTGAGTAAATCGTTAATACTCTTAATCTAAATTCAAGTACTTTTTTTCTCTCTCATCGAACCTTTCTCTTCGATTCTGAACCGATTCAAGCATGTGCGCTAAGGTTCATATACCTTTGACGCTATCGCTTACTATGACGATTTTTATTGTCTTCCGACTTTTATAATTTCATTGACTTAGCCTTTAAATCAAAATGTTTTTATTTATAGAGATATTAATTCTTTATTATTACTCTTTCAAATTGTATGTTTTTAACGTTAATATTTTATAAAAATAAAAAAATATTCGTCGTTTATTTCTTCTTTTTATCCTTTTTAGATTTCTTAGCTGGCGGCTGTGCATTAGCTGGCGTCGCCACCTCCGTTGTTGTTTCCACGCTGAAGCCCTTGATGTAGGGTTTGACCAGTTTGAACACAAGTTTCTCATGCTGCACGTTGGTCGAGTCTAGACTCAATCTGACAGTGACGGGATCGAAGGAATGGAAAATCACATTGCCACAGCGTTGCGTGTGGTCCTCCTCATTGAATGTGAATATAACTTCGCTCTTAGTGCGCTCCAAGCCGTCCTTGCCATCCTTATCGCTTTTTAAATACAGGGTTCCCTCCAATCCGTACTTGGGTATAAGAACCTGCAATGCGTTCTTCCGCACGAACAATACGTAGCTGAAAAAAAATATATATATTTAAATTCGAGTTGAACACAATTTATCATTAAGAACATACCCTTCCTCATCCTCTTCCTTGCCACGGAAGAACAGATGCGTATTAAGCGCAACAGATGCGCGTCCAGCGTATTGCGCCATCTTGTGGCGGTAATTTAAATTGTTGCAAATCTCTTCATTGGACTTGCGCTCCAGCAACTGGGCATAAGTACTGTCTGCACCTATGGAAGCTGCTAACAGACGATGCACCATTATATCCGAATACCGACGAATGGGCGAGGTGAAATGAGTGTAAATTTCCGCGGCCAGACCGTAATGGAAGAACTCCTCCTTTTGCAGGCTGCCACTTATGAAATACACGGCCTGCATCATGCATCGTGTGGTTAAGATGCGAATCATCGTATTGAAATACGGGTTGTCGGCCTTGACGCATTTATCCAGGGAATGCGCCAACTCTAGCCCGGAATCCGTCACCACCTCGAAGCCTTGATAACGGGCTGCTTTTATTAGCGGATCGAAGTTGGTCGTTGGGGGCTTCGGGTGGCGACGTAAAACTGCGCACTCTGTGAACTCTGCAGCAATGTGCTGGGCGACGCTTATGTTTGCCAGCAACATGAACTCCTCGACCATCGAGTTGGTATCCCGCATTTGCTTGGCTTCAACCTCAAGCGGCTCATGGGTTTCGCTATCCACTTGGAAGCGTATCTCAGGCGAGGCTAACACCAATGCACTAAAAAGGAAGCGTAACTATTATAGAGCACCATGAAGCTATCATATCAGCTTACCCGTTGTCCATACGACGCTTTTTTAGTATCTTGGCCAGTTGATTAAGGTGACGCAGTGATTTGGCGATCTCGCCCGTCTGTGCTGTATCGTCAATAATCGCCTGTGCCTCCTCATAGGTCATGGCACGCTTCGACTTGATGACGCTCTTGTGAAAACGTTTGGACAAAATGTTGGCCTGATGATCTACTTCCCAAACAACAGAGAAGGCGAAGCGTTCCACACCGCCAACCAGAGAGCAAAGGTTGGAGCTTAGCAGCTCCGGTACCATGTCGATGCGCTTGCCAACCAGATAAACAGTTGTGCCACGCGCAGCAGCTTCTTTGTCCAAAGCATTGCCTGGTCGTATGAAATGGCTCACATCGGCAATATGCACACCCACCTCCAAATTGCCGTTAGGCAGCTCGCGGCAATGGAGGGCATCGTCAATGTCCGTGCAACCAGGTGGATCTACCGAACAAATATACAAATCGCGCAGGTCTACGCGCTTGGCATAGTCCTCCTCGGTAATAGTCCACGGCATTTTGGGCAAGAAACTGAGTACCTCTTCAGAGAACTTGCAGTGCGGCACATCGTGCTCAAGCAAGATCACCTCATTCTCAGTGGCCATGTTGCCCAGAGGTCCCAGCGATCGCACGAAATGGCCATGTGGATAGCGCGAGTTCCTCGGCCAACTGTCAATGGTCACGACGATGCGTTGGTTTTGCAACTTGGCTGCCTGCCGCGTTTCGATGCGTATGCGCGGTATCTTGCGATCGGCGGGCACAAAGATATGCCGAGTCGTGTCCTCGATCAGACTGGGCTGCAAGATGCCACAATACTGACGCCACTTACGACGCACAATACCAACGATGCGACCAGTGGGAGTGCGCTCTGCGACAGGTGCAGCTTGCAACTGCTGCAGCATTTCCTTCTCCTCTTCCTCGCGCTCTTCACTTGGCACATCATCTGCGTACACGTTTTTCTCCTCCAGCACTATCTCACTAGGCGCTGACCATTCGCTCTCAGGCAATAGCTCGACGGCAACAATGTCGCCATCCACAGCACGATTAAGGGACTCGCGACCTTGTATTAAGATCTGTAAGTTATAATAGATTATTGAATATGTATTATAAGTAAGGCTCGAAAGATAGAACTTTGCTTAAGCCATACTTACGCCTTTCTCGAACCCCTCCACGTTGACGCTGCCTTCAAGATAGTTCTCCCTGGATGCCTGGAATGAACCTTGCAGCAGCTTCTTGTGGCGCAGGCCTTCCAGGATTTCTTTCATGCTCAAATGCGGTGGGTATTGGGGCAGCGCCTGTTTCTCATTTTCGAATGTCTTTTGCGACAGCTTGTCGACCAGCAAAGGAAAGTCCTCGAGTGACTTAACATAGTCTGCAGCAGTAGCTACTAAAATGCCCTCAGCCTCGGCTTTGGCTCGATTGCCAGCATCGTCGGTTAGGAGTACAACACGCGTGACACTGCGTCCACTGCACTGGAAGACTTTCGAGTCTTGCGAGGTTTGTAGATGGGAGTCGTACCATTTGGCAGCCAGGCGTATGGCGCGATCATTGCGATCGTTGGCGGTCTCGTCCGGTTCGCGATCGGCATAGGTGTCTCTGGTTAGTAAAAAAAATGGGTATGAGAAAGTTAATTGTTTATTAAACTATACTCACTTGTGATGCTCATTAACAAACACATAGAAGTTGCGTCTGCGGTCGTGAATAATCTCATTGAAACGCTTATAAATGGATGAGCTCTTGTGCTTGACTTCGTTCAGCACCGTGGTGAGTACGATCACATTGTGCAGCACATCCTCTTCGAGCACATCGATCTGATCCAGAACCACGTTGGTATCCAAAACAATGTAGTGTGGAAATTTAAAGAGACTGCTCTTAATATCGTGGTTCGATGTCAATTGGTAGACCTCGTTTTGGAAGCAATACTGACACAGGTCTGAGCCGCAACCAATGTCATCGCGAAGATAATGCTCCCTAACAATCTTTAATATGTTACCACGTTTTGTCTTACGCGTAAATTCGCGTAAAGTCTGCATATTTAAAAACGAACTAAGTAGCACTGCACTTCTGTGCCGGAACAAAGGAGCCTAGGCACGTTCAGTCAGTTATATCGATTACAATATCAGTCTTCATTCTTCATTCGAACGAAAACCTACGAGCATACGGAATAAATAAAAAAATAGTTGATTTGTGAAAAATGTAAGTATTATATTCAAAATATTTCTATTTTTTTTTCTTTTTTATTTTTTGCTTTTAACTACATAAAGCCTTAAAAGTATATTCGTCATCGTAAGAATTAACGAATACCATCAATCATTGGCTTTTCACACATTTGCATCTTTTGTGTTTTGCAACACTTGTTCGCGGACCATTGTGCAGCACTGCTATTGCATTTGTTTTAAAGAGTCCAGCACGTGTACGGGGCACGTTGCGGTGTTTCGTTTAAATTATTGGGCGTTCGCTACATAATCTTCAGAATGGTTACGATTGAGAAAAGCTTTCCGCGCGGCGGCATATCAAATGTACTAACAAGTACTGACAACACCACATCAAATCTCGTAAGTAATCTTGACAAAAAGTTATGCCAAATATAATAGTTGACTTTTGCTGCCTGCAGATTTTTGGTGCCACACAGCGAAAGATTAAGAAAACACCAAAGTTGAAAGAAAAACAAGTTGGCGAAGAGCATGGCGATCAAGTGCAAGCATTCTCCGCAGAAACACTCACATATGACACACTCCAAGAGCATATGCTCGTGATGGGCGTTGTGAAAGCAACAGACGCCACCTCGCTGAAAATTGCGTTGCCCGGTCGAATGACAGCGCGCACCTTAGTGGCCGATATATCGAATGCATATGGCCGTGTTACACAAGCCTATATGACTGGCGACAGCAGGGAATATCGCGACCTCACGACGCTGTTCAGCATTGGGCAGATTGTTTATGGACGCGCTATAAAAACAGAAGGTAATCGCAAGTCACTGCTGCTAACTCTTAAGCCGAGTGAAGTGAACAGTAACCTGCACCACGCCAACATCAAGAAGGGCTTTATTTTCGTGGGTGCCATTGAGGAGATCCAGGAGCACGGTTGTGTAATAGAAACCGGCATTGATGGCTTGCAGGCATTTGTACCCATCGCAGATGCCGCACAGAAGCATCACATAGGTCAGCTAATCTTTCTGAAGGTCAAAAATATTCAACACAGCTCCGACAAAAGCACCTGCCAATGTGTGTGCTTGGAACAGGATAAATTAAAGATCAAGAGTCAAAACGAAACAAATCTCGATTACATACTTCCCGGCAGTATCGTCAAGTTCAAGGTAACAAAGCATCTGAAGAACGGACTGGAGGGCAACATAATGAACGAAGCCTTTAGGGGATACGTGAACGAGCATCACCTGGCCGATGCACTGCAATCACCACAGGACTACGAAGTTAACGAAGAGTATTTGGCACGGGTTCTCTACGTGATGCCGCTAACGAAGCTGGTATACTTAACTTTTAATTTAAATATAACTGT
Organism: Drosophila meridionalis; assembly: GCA_035045145.1. NCBI lineage: Eukaryota > Metazoa > Arthropoda > Insecta > Diptera > Drosophilidae > Drosophila > Drosophila meridionalis. Next base: position 1,615,079 of record JAWNPG010000037.1, read on the forward strand.
TCAACCTGAAGAGCCAGAAGTGGATGACGAAGACCTGCTGAAGAAGGGCAGCGTTGTGGAGAAGGCACGTGTGCTACGCCACGGCACAGGTGGCATTGTGGTGCTGCTCAACCACAAGTACAAGGGACTCATTTCGTACGGTTCCATCAAATCGAACTTCAAGGGAAACTACGACCAGGACGTTGTGCTGGCCAAGTACAGCAGCAAGAGCAAACACAAGGTGCGTGTGCTGGGATACGATGTCATCGAGTCCCTTTACTACTGCACCGACGATCCCCAAGTGGTGAATGAGAAAATATACACGCTGGGGGACATTCAAGCTGGCGACATTGTCACAGCGTGCATTGTCAAACAAGACCACAAGATTGGCGGTTACAAAGTGAAGGTAGGAAAAGTAAACGGAATCATTGAGCAGCTGCACTTGGCGCCCAATACGCGCTACGAAATGGGACAACGACTGCGCTGCCGTGTCATGGAAATCTCACTGGACCGAAAGATTTGCTATTTGAGCAATCGCAACGAGTATCTAACCAAGGGTACCAGACTGCTGACTTCACTGCACTCAGCCCAGCCTGGGCACGTATTTACGGGCACTGTGGTCAAGTGTGAGGCGACGTATGTGCTGGTCAAGTTCTGCAGCGGCATTAAGGGCATTCTGCACAAGCACCTCCTGAACGAATTGGCAGAGAGGTTCTTTTTCGTAGGCCAAACAATAAAGTTCCGCATTGCTGGACGGAACCAGGATCAAGTACTCCTTACTCTACCCGCGGACAAGTTTCGGATTGGCGAAATAATTCCCGTTGAAGTGACAAATTCCTTGGATGCAGGCTTAGAAATTAAAATAACTTATGCTAGCGACTGTCCGGATGAATCAATGACTGACGATGAGAAAAATATGGAGGAGTTTATGGGTCTGATACCACTTCGATTTCTGTCGGACTATGTGGACTTACAGGAGGCACAGAAGCGCATTCATCCCGTTGGCAGCCGCACTGAGGCAGCCTGCATCATGCAGAACATTTTCAGCTTACGTGATGTATCGTATTTCACCAAGACTCTAACCGAGAATTGGCACACCGTGCAGGTGGGAGATGTGCTGCGCGCCCATGTGAAGCATGCGGGTGAGCAGGTGTTGGAGATAATGCTGCCCGTTCGCAACTACAACAAACTGGTCAAATTGCACGTGAAGATGCTGTGCCTGCAAACCGTGCGAGATGCGCCCATCATGCTAGCTCCAGATCAACTGCTGTATGTGAAGGTGCTCAGCAAGGAATCGGAGACCAAGACACTGACGGTGTCCGCCAAGCTTACAGATGTGTGGAGTGGCCAGCTGTCGGACACTGCCTCCCTCGTGGAGAGGTAAGTTATACACAGCTCAATCATGTAGGATTGTTTTAACACCACAATATCCTTTCAGCTATCTTGAGGAAGTCTCACAGATTCAACAATCATTGAAACAGATGGAGGCTCCTATTGCCAAGTACAAAATGGGGGACAAAATTAAGGTTCTCTTCAAGGGCATTGATGCGACGACCAGCAACTGGGTCTATAATGTGGAGGGTGGAAAATCAATAAGTGCAATGATGATATCAAGCTTGGCGGGCAATGCAACAGAGCTACAGGTGGGCAGTAAGCAGGAGGCTGTCATCTTGTGGATTGACTATGCCAACGATCTGCTGCTAATAAGCAACAAGAAGAATGATATTGAGCACATAAGTAGCAGCAACAAACTACCTAAAAATTTGATTGCCAAGTCCGGCATGAAGGCGAAAGTGCTGCTTAAACTTGATAGCATTGTGGTGTGCTCTCTAAAGAAGGGTGCCAGCAATCCGCTGATAGTTTGCCCCATACGCCTCCATCCCAACGACGTGGAGAATTCCGCCAGTGCCTGTCTGCGCCAGGGTGACTTCTGTAATCTGGCATTTATACACGACAAGCTGCCTATTGCCGTGCCAGAGACCGTCTGGAAGCTCTGGAAGGGCGTCAAACGCGCTGCTGTTGAAGAATTGACCCCAAAGCCCAAGAAAATTAAGCTGGAAACCAACGAAGAAAAGTTAATGCGACTACCGAAAATTATAAATGGTAATAAATCTTCAGTGGAAGCGAAGCCTCTAGTGAATGGAAAGGAAAAGAATGGACAGCTTTTCTTCGAGGATAAGAAACCAACAATGGTAGATAAATACACATCAACCAGTCCATTACACGAGCCAGCAACCAAGGTGCGTTTACCAGGCATCTCGAGCTTTTGGGACACAGACCTCAGCGCATTGAACAACAAGCGTCAAGCAGAGATTTCCAGCGACGAAGATGATGACAATGCAGCTAGCGTAGGCGAGGCAAGCTCAAGCAAGAAAAAACGTCTTAGTGCTAAGGAAAAGGCAAAGGCTGAGGTTAGGGAAGAGAAACGCCTGCGCGAAATCGAAGAGCGGAATGCAGATCCCAACCAGGCCCCAGAAACCATAGATCAGTTCGAACGTCTGGTGCTGGCGGAGCCCAACAGCAGCAAGTCCTGGATCCATTATATGTCCTTCCTGCTGTCCAATACAGAAATAGACAAAGCTCGCGAAGTTGCACGACGTGCTATTAAAACGATATCGTTCCGTGAAAACAAAGAGCTTCGCAATATATGGATGGCGCTTCTTAACTTGGAGCTCAGCTACAACTCATCCAATTTTGATGATGTGCTCAAGGAGGCGCTAAGCCACACAGATCCACTTGAAACATACCTGAACCTCGTCGAAGTGCTGAAGTCGCACAATCGTAGGGAGCTCCTGGTCAACATATTGAATAAAATAATGCGTAAGTTTAAGACGGATTTGCAGGTCTGGCGTGTGGCTGCCGATGCCTACTTCTGGCTGGGCATGGCGGATCGAGTGCAGCCAACGTTGCAGAGGGCACTTGATGCTCTTCCGAAAAATCAACGTAAGTTTCCTTTAAAAAAAAATCCTTTAAGACTGTAGGTATTTATAACATTTTATCTTTTGCAGACATCAACTGCATTGTGGCTTTTGCGAAATTGTATGCCCAAAACAATGATAATGCCATGGCCCAAACATTACTGGATGATATCGTCATATCATACCCGAAGCGAATTGATATTTGGGTACTATACGTCGACATGTTAATCAAATCTGAACTAATTGAATCCGCACGGTAGGAAAATCTACTTTAATTCAAATCTTAGCACTTGTTACCTGATATAAATCTTGTTTATAGAAATCTACTGGAACGTGCAGTGCTCCAAAAATTGCAGCCGGATAAAATGCTTGTTATCTACAAGAAGTTCTTGGACTTTGAGATGAAACACGGAACGGAAGCGAATGCGGCTAGGGTGAAGCAACTAGCCGAACAATACGTCCAGAGTCAAAATAAGTCGCTTAAATAGGTTAGATAACGAACTGGATCTGCTTTGATAGTACCTACCTTTCGGCATTAAGAAGAGTTGCAGATTAAAAATACATTATTTGGTGCAGCATCCCCGCTCATTAATGAAACTGAATGGCAATTAAAGTAGATCTGTTTTTTGTTGATACTTTATTCTAACATCTATTTTAAATGAAGTGTGATTCTTGGATGCTAATGTTTTAAATATATGTATATTATATATATAGAAATACATACAGTTTTTTGTTGCAGCCACAGCCAGAGCGCAGCTACATGAAAATATGTAGCAGCAAGGTCTGACGAGCGTGCCGCCGGAAAAAAATAGTTATAGATTTTAAACAATGCATGAAGGTTGTGGGATTTGTGTTATATATAGTGAATATGGTTATACATGAGAACACGATTTCCTTAACTCTAGTCTGGGGGTGGGGGGCTTGCTTGCTAGCGGGCGTGGATGGCGGTACACAGGACACCTGACGTGTTACAATGACAATGAATTACTCTTACACATTAATCAATAATAAGAAGCAAATGATAGAAAATGTAATTTGCTCATGCAATTATAATTAGTTTATACATAAAACAGTCTTGAGCGCAGCGCAGCTGAGCGCCCAATCTTAATCCTTAAATATGCCACGTGCCTTTGCTGATATCTTGCGCACACGTCCACGGCTGCTAACGCTCACCAGCTGCTCATCACTGTCCACCGTGGTGCTGCCGTCGCCATCTTCCTGGCCGGTCTGTCGGTCGCGTTCCTGAGAGCTGTTTTCGTTGGGCGCGGCCTGAGCATCGCCGTTGCGCATACGCTTGCGCGGACTGTGCCCCTCTTGTTGATCTTCATCATCGGATTGCTCATTGTAACGCGGACGCTTTTGATTGCGACCACTGCGCTGATTGCTGCGAAGACGATTGGGTCGCCCACGCGGAGCCTCATAATCATCATCGTCGTCATCGTTTGCAGACTGGTCGGAAGGGACACGACCACGACGACGTTGTCGCTGTTCGCGTCCCTGCGTTACGGTCGTTGCCGATGAAGATGACGTTTTAGTTTTACGTCGTGTTCGCCCGTTGCTGGGCGACACATAGCTGGTTAGGGGTTGATTGTCTTCAGAGTCTGTGGCAGTTGGTTCATTATCATCATCCTCATCATTGCTACCCTGAGAGCTGGAACCACCATCAGTGCCTTCGTCCGAGGCAGCGGCTTCCTCTTCATCGGGCAGCTCCGCCTCTTGTGCCTCTTCCTCTTCACCCTGTGACTGCTCCTGACTGGTGCGGGCGCGCAATCGACGTGTTGTTACATTGTTTGTTGTAGAGGTGGGACGTCGAGGATTGGACATAAGAGACAGCAGACGTGAACTGTTTAGCGGATCAAGACTTGTGTCCAATTCATCAGCATTGCGCTGATGGCGCGACAACACGCGGCGAGGCGCACGAGAAGCCGCCGCTGACTCACTGCCCAGATAGTTATGGTCATGCGCAGCCATCGCTGGCTCCTGCTGAGTGGAGCTACTGGTTGTCGATGTGGCATGCGAACGCGTCATATGCGTGCTACGCGGTACCGAAGGTAGGCGCCGGCGCAACGTCAATGGATGCGGAGCTGATGTGCTAGTTTTTGCAGGTCCAGTGGCAGTTTCTGTAAGAGAGAACCATAAGATTATTTAAATACTTTGTAGAGTAAGTCGATCCCTCGACACTCACTTTGCTGGTTATTGGCCAGGGGCTCATTATCACTGTCATCGTCATCTTCGCTCTCCGCGGCAGCAGCTACAACGGTATTGCGATTGGTGCGCAGTTGCCGTGACGACGTGGCAGCAGCTGCTTGACTTAAGGCAGCCCGACTAGTCGAGGGCATGTCGTCCTTGGTGGGCGTCGGGAGAATCTGATGATATAATAATGATAATTATTATTATTACATTTATCATGATTTCTTTTGGAAAACTTACCTCTTCAGCCTCTTCGCTTTCATCGTCATCCTCCTCCTCTTCGATATCACTGCCACGCGCCCAATCCATCAGTGCACGTTTCGCGCTCTGCCTTGTAGGTCGACCGACAGGGCCATGCGAATCCGTATCCGAATCAATGATACGACCATTGCGCACGGGCAGATGATAGCTGTGATCGTTTTCAGCTGCATTCTGTGATCGTGCTCCATTGGCACGCGTGTTCCGCGAGGGGCTCTCAACACTGGAACCGGCTGAAGCAGCGGCTGCACTAGTGCTTGGCCCATTTCCAACGGCCATTGAGCTCTTCGTTTTTGTTGGTCTGCCTTTCTTGCGCGGTGTTTGACTGTCCTGAGTGCTCTCATCTGGCTGGGAATGGGATGCTGCTGTATGATTTTCGTCTTCGGAGCTGCCGAGCAAACGACGGGTACGACGAGTGGCGGCCACTGCCACGCCACGACTTCCACCCGGCTGACTGTCCTGATCCGAACGATGTCTTTTATTGTTGTGTCTTCGCTTGCTGTTGGCCTTGCGCTTGTTGCCGCCTCCTCGACGACCGCGTCGCCGCTCATTTGGATTGTAGCTCTCTTCAGAATCGTTGGCATTGGACTCTTCATCGCTAACGTTCTGGCGCGCTGGACGTCCACGACGGCGACGCGCCTGCTGTGGCGAGCTGCCATTGGAGTGCGCTTCGTCATCCTCATTTTCATCGCTGGTGGCATCCGACGTCGTTTCCTCCTCCTCTTCTTCCTCATCACTGTCCGAATTGCTGCTGCTCTCATGGCGACGTTGCTGCGGATTAGACGACGATGATGTGACTCGATTGGAGCTCGATATTGCGGCACTAACGGCCACGCCATTGCGACGTCTATTGCCACGCTGAGGGCCACGCGGCGCTTGTTGCTGTGCCACACTGTCGTCATCATCATCATCGTCGTCATCATCCTCGTCCTCCTCGCTTGAGTGTGCTGGCAATCTTCTCGCTGCACCTGCTGGTTTCTGTGTACGCCGTGTGGCACGATCAGGCGGCGTTCGTTTGTTGGGGCTACTGGAACCGCGTCCGCTGCTACCCGATTTGTTCTTGTTCGCCCGTCTTCGCGCTGCCTTCCAGCTACTAACCACCGTCTTTATATGCGACTCGAAGAGCGCACTCAAGCGCAGAGTCATGGCATAGATCTGCAAAAAATAAGATTCAATTAGTGAGAAGAGCTCAACAACTGAATGGAATCAATAGGAGTTGCGTGTTGTGCTGAAATAGTAGCCCAAGAGAAACCTTACCGCTAGATTATCCTATTTTAGTTGATTGTCACGGATCGTCATTCATTTGGTTTAGTTCGAAATATTTGATGGGTTTTGATTGATTCGAGTGATTCGATTGATGGTTATGAGTTGGGTGGTGGTTAATTTGAAGTTTGAAGGCATGTTAACAAATTGCAAAAGAAACGTTAAGAAGAGATGAGCTGGTGTGTGAGATTGTGTGGTGTTAAGCAGTGCGGGAAATTGGAGAAATAACGAAACTCTGTTGGGTTTCCACTTATAGCAAAAACCAATTTAAAATAATATTTGAAGAACGCAAGAATGAAATGAAGAAATCAAACATGTATACATCGGCATAGTGTGAGGGGTCAGTAAACTAATAAACCAATCTTTAAAATCTTTAATCATATGTCAAAGTAAAGTTTTCTCCGTGCTACTCAGTAAGTCCGTAAGTAAAACTTATAAATAAAAAAAATATATATTAGGCTAATGATTTCATACAATGGCATATTCTGTACATCTCCATATAAATGTAGATATAAGAAAAAAATAAAAATAATTGAAAGAAAGCTCAGTAAGGGCAGCATAAGTAGGGCATAAAATAAAATAATTTTTTTGAAAACTTAAAAAACAAAACCAAAAATTACAAAAATACATAAATTTTGTGTTGCATATTTTTAAAATTCAAACTACTCTGCCTTAAAGCAATTTTGGAAATTTGGAAAATTATTTGTTTGGCTATTGTTAACGATCGTATTAACCATTTCGAGGCAGTGGCAATAAAGCAATAAAATCACAATTATCTTAACGCCAATGACAATTGCGAATGATGCGCATTTGGCATTGGTTTGGAATAAATGACGATCTGCAGCAGTACCCAGATCCGGCCAGTGGACTCACCCGTGAGCGTTTATTGGTGTTGTAGTTCTTGGAATTTAGGAATATGAGACGCACATCCTTGGCAAAATCCAACGGATCATCGTAATTGCCGCCCAGTAGATCCTCTTTGACTGTTCGCAGGTCCATTGGAGTCGCAATGATTTCCAAATAATCTGGAAACTCAATCGTATCGACAGGTTCGCGAAATGGCAATGAATCTGGCCGCTGCCACATCAGATCCAACAACTGCCTGCAATCGGAACGCCAATCGCCATCTGAGCGTATGCGATTCGAGCTGCATAAACAGTAAATTATGAGTAATTTATAAATATGTTGCTTTGTTTCTGTGCTCACCGTCGTGTCGATGAAACCCGCTGGCGAGCAGCAGCTGCTGATGTGGTTGGACCGGTGCTAGTCGACGGAACAACATCTGAATCAGCCTCATTCTCCGACTCTGATGAGTGATAAATATCGACCAGCTGATGATAAACGGCAGCTACATCTATCTCATCGGGTTCCCTGTTAGGTTTGACATATAAGTAAACGAATAAGTTTATTTAGAAAATGATAAACCTTAAGTATATAACTACTCACCTTATGATACGCAGACACAGATCAGTCACAATGCGCGCATGCTTCACGATGCTCGTGTGGCGGCGATTGTACTGCTCCGCATTGGTGGCCAAATATCGGACATCAAATTGAGCCGAAGTGATGCGGCGGTAGAAATGATTCTCGAAACGCGACTTGACTGTGGTTAAATCGATGGGATACTCAATTAAATACGCATAGTCTGGATATATATTGAGGTCAACTGGCGCCAGAAAGTGTTCCGCTATTGATAAACGCATCACCTGGAAAAACAAATTGCAAAATAATTAATATTTAATCATTTCAAATTAAGTTCACATTAAATTTCCGTTGCTCTCTAATAAATAGTAGGCAGGGAGAACGGATCCTCTATTTTTGAGTTGATACAGCGGTTAGTCTCCATTCGAAACGTATACGGAAAACATAGGAAAACGTTGAAATATTTAATTTAATTTTTTATAAAGTATTCCTTCAACTATTTCGAAAGATGCAACACAATTTGGGAAGGTAAGGTGTGTTTATGAATAATAATATCCATTTCTATTTCTATTTATAGAAAATTTCCATTGTCTATTTCATTTACGGCAATATTTTGATTTTTAAGCAATTCCTTTATATATTAAACCTAGTGTATTCCTAAATCTCTATCAATAAATCTCTTTTCTGTTTGCTGTTTTGTTATTTCGGTTTACGACACTTACCTGCTCGAGTCCATTGATTATGCGACGGCAGGTGCCATCTCGGTCGCCCCGATGCCACTCCTCGGACTTGGGCTGATATAGTGTGGCGCGTATCTCTTCTGGCAACACGGGTACAGCGCCGCCCACTTCATCAGGCAGGCGCTGCTCGTCTATGGGCTCCATGTCCCAGGGACTCATATATTCGTACTCGCCATTGTCCCAGCGTACGCGGAAACACATGAAGAATGAGTCTGGAAAATCGGCACTGAGTGCATGACGCGACTCAATCTGACCCATCCACCAGCCGTCGCCGATCATACAGCGAAAGCGATCACTGATATTCCAATTGCGCTGGACCGCAAGATCGAAGGTCTGACGCAGTACCAGAAAGTCCAGTACGTCGGGCATGTCGTGATACTTGATTTTAAACGTAGTGCCCGTCATATTGCCCTCATCATCAATAATGGCCAGCTTGAGGCAGCACAAACGCGGTGGACGAATCTCGTATTTGATGCCAATCACACGCACCAACTCGTGGTCACGTAGGGTACGAAAGTTCCAAGGCTCAGAGCTGTGCGAAAGCTTATAGACCTTTTTAAGACGAACCGCCTCCAGATAACGCTGATGGCCTTGGCGGAAATAGACAATCTCATCGCCCATTTGAGGATAGTACGGTGCCTTGCGTGGTATCACTTCCGACAGCCACTCGGCTGGACGGTAAAGCTCTGGAATTTCGCCGTTTGGCGCCGTCGGTGGTATTAGCACTCGCTTACGGCCACGCTTTTTGCTAGACGCGGCTGCCTGGCCTGCCGTTGCGTCATCACTACTGTCATCGGTGAGGGTTCGCCGACGAGAAAGTGGTTTGCGCTTGGACCGCTTCGGTGGCTCGAGATTTGGACCGGGCGTATCGGCAACCCAGTCCGAATAATCGGAGCTATCCGTGTCCGATTCATCACTGCTGTCCTCTAGATTCTCTTCAACGTTCGAGTAACTTGTGTCCCCAGAACTATTGCTGCTATCGTCATCTTCCTCTTCTTCATGTGGGGCAGCCGCAGCTGCATCTTCATAGTGGTCCTCCTCCTGGCCGCGTACAGCACGCGTCCTATAGGCTGGCGGTTGGCCTCCTTGCTGTTGTTGCCCGGCTTGAGCCCCACGTCTGCGCCCGGGCCTCCCGTTTCCATTAGACCGTGTATTCCGTGGCCTGCCAACTCCAGCTAGCAGCGCAGACGCTGCACTAGCCGTATTTATCATGATGGGGCGACGACGCATCTCACGTTTATATTCTTGCATTTCGTACTGCCCAGCAGAATATATGGTCTGTTTGAGGTTCTGTAGTTGCGCATATTTCATGGGACGAACGTAAGTGCGGCGAACAAATTTCAATGGCATTGCCTGTTGGGCAGGCAGAACAGCATGCAGAGGCTCAGCTTGGGCCTGCTCACCCGGTGCAGGTGCCGGCGCCGCCGGTAGTGCCGCAGCCCAACCCTGACGAGGTGCTCCCTCGGCCAGGGAACGACGTCCGCCCAACACGTTGCCACGTGGCGTGGCATTGCGCGAAGAATTCGAGTCGGGCAATTGATCCTGTCCTTGGCGCATGATTAGTCGCTCGAAGGACTGATTCAACACGTTGCCATCGTTGGCGTTGGCGTTGTTAACATTGTTGCCCTGGCGATTGGCAAGTGCTGCAATCATGCGATCGATATGCGAATAATTACCGCCTGGTCCCATTGCTCCTGCAGCTACACCTCCGACTCCAACAACAGCTGCAGCAGGAGCAGGAGCTGCAGCATTCGGCGGTGCATTTATAGTATCCTCGACGACAACACCATCGATGCCCACAGTTAAATTGGGTATCAGTTGATCCGTACTGCATCGTTCACGGCCGGGAACGTAACGCTGATATCTAGTCGGATGGGGATTGCCGTCAGCATCGACCAGAAATGGTGGTGGCATTAAATGCGGCATTATTTGCGTTTGCTCGTCGATTACGTGATGATGTGCATCACGAATCAGAGGACGAAAGTCCGTGTGAAAAAACAGCTCTGTGGGTAGCTAAAAGGAAAAGACAATTAATACCAAATAATTTGCAATTTTCGTTCATTTTATCACATACTAATTTGTACTTTTCGGTGCCAATACCGAGGCCAAAGATTAATATATGACCGTGCGAATCAGTCGCCGCTATCATTGTGCCGTCCGGTGACCATTTGGCATCGAATACGCTACCATGTCCCTGGCCATCGATGTCGTTGAAAAACTGAGCCACGCACACGCCCTGTTCAATATCCCACAGAAATACCTGGCCATCATGGCCAGCCGAGAGGAGCACATGCTCATCCCTTGGATTCGACTCAAGCACATACAGTTCATCCTTGTGACCGCGGAGCACGCGATGCAACTTCGCAGATTTTGAATCCCAGATTTTAATCTATTGAATAAAGAAAAGTTATTATTTTTGTCAATTATATGCCTTCTTGTTCTACGCACTGTAAAATCATTAACAGCCGTTATAACATAACGATCGGAGGCATCCCAGGCGACCATTGTAACCTTAAGTTTTTTGCCTTCCTCCGGCTCTGGACAGCTGTAAGAGAAGTTAACCCGTTTAATTGGTTTTGTTTTCCTCCATTTACGTTAGGGAATTTACCTTGGCAGCCGTTCGGTCATGCACAGTTTAATGCTCTTCCACTGTTGCGACTCAAAGGTCCAGATGTGCGCCGTGCCATCTTTGCTGCCTGATATGAAACGTAGGCCGCGATGCGACCACTGCACAGAGTCGACTGCGTCTGTGTAAGCTTCTATTTCCAGTATACGCTTGGGCCCGTCTTCGGCCATCATGTAGACGCGTACATGATGGTCCGCAGAGCCAGCTGCCAAAAACATGCCGCCCGGCGAGAAAGTAGTGCACATCATTTGAGCCTGTCCTGGCCTTAACTTTTCATGGTATTGGGTGGGCCTCGGTGCGAAGGTTATCTTTTGGCCGCGCGGTGTCGAATACTGCCAGAAGGCAATTGAGCCATCTGTGCTGGTGGTCACCAAATATTTGAGATCGCTGCGCGGTGATGGACAAAAGTTAACCGAGGTTATCATGCCCGTGTGGGCGGCAAGAACTGCTATCGGTGAAGTTGTTTGCATGTCCCAGACGCGCAAAATGCGATCAACTGAGCCAGCTGCCAACATGGTGTTATCCAGGTTAATTGCTATGTCGGTTATTTCGGCGGAGGCTCCGCGCAGCGTAGCCAGCAGACGCCCATCCGCCGCAGACCAAATCTTGATGAGCAAATCATCGGCGCCCGTGATTATGTAGCGGCCAGTACGATCAAAAAGCACGCAATACACCGAGGACAGGTGACCAACCGTGCGCCGCAACAGCTTCGTCTTGCGGTAGAGATCTGTGGGCACCAGTAACTTGCGACGCACCAATCCACCATGTTCTCGTCCGTTGATTACCTTGGCTACAAGTTGAGTTAACAAACGTATTATTATATATTTCAATTCATTTACTGTTTTTATCACTTACTTAAATTGTGTATGGGCTTTGTGAGCGTTGAGTCGGGCAGGGATATGCCATGGAGACGTGTGCAATAATCCCGCACAGTACGATGCTTGTATACGGTGTCTTTTGTGCGTAGCAAATTCTGACGGCCAGTGCCAAGCAATGAACTTATTCCTGGAACGCTTGGCGCCAACTCCTTGTCGACTAACGGACCAAGACGGCTGCATATTTCTAGCAGATGATTCGGCCCAATATGCGCATATTTTTGTTCCTACAATAATTTGAAAATGAACGATTTATCGATATCGATAGCTCAACAGTGCGCAGCTGTTCTGAGCGCAAGTACCTACAGCCGTCTCGCTCTAACCTTGACACATGCATATGCTTGGCAATACATACATACACATACACTCACAGCCACACACATTCATGACTGTATTGAAAGCAAGATGTCGGCCACTGGCAGATTGTTATTAAAATTACTATGTAATTGTAATTAATTTATCTAATTTTTCAATTTTTACTGCACTGCACTTAAACTTTTAATATTTTTAGAGTATTATCACTTTTTATACATAACTTTTAATTTTTTTGTTGCTATAAATTGTTTAATTAATTAATTTATGTATTTAAATGATATTGCATATTTTGCTATTAACTAATTTTCATTATTTGCAAAAAACATTAATAGTAACACAAGTGTCTATTCAATCAATCGATGGCCATGTGACGTCACAAAGCGCATACGCACAAACACACACACACGCAGAGTCGAACAAAATTCCGAAGATGCGAGTCTGAACACTAATTTCAATTATGCAAGCACAAATCACAAAATTCTGGCAAATAAACATAATAAATCACAACAATCACTCACCAATTCAGCAAATGTCTGGTCATGCTCATTGCCCAGCCAGTCAGTGCGTCGGGGCAGTACCTGTGGGCAATAGAAGAAGCGGCATTCAAAATTTGTTATCACTTGCACTTGCTGGGCATCAGAACAATGACGTCGCCGTTGCTGCCGCCGCAGCCGGGAGCCTACTTTTTTACCTACTTTTATTAAGCGGACAGACGGCGGTACAGACAGACAGTCAGACGGACTTCTCCGTACTGTCGCACCGTCATACGATTCAGTTCAATTTCAGTATAGCTTTGAACTCTGAAATAAGCAGACGGTGTAGGCTGCTGCCGGCTGCGCTACAGCAGCAACAACAACAGCAACAACGACGACGACAAAACCAAAACAAAAATATATAAACAAACGCTTCTGAGCTTCTGCATTAAAAATTGCATAGCAGAGGGAAATCCTCAAAGAGAAAATCGTCAGTTTAATGCGTCACCTCACAGCGACACACACAAACACACACACACAAATGCACTTACCTTCTTTTGCTCTAATTCTTGCACCAGAACCTGAGAATTGAATATTTGGAAAGCGGGTTAGTAAAATGTTTGTAAACAAAAGCGAAATTCAAACGAAGAAATTGCGCTCTTTTTTCAGGGCGGCGCTTAGCCAAAATTCCCGATCACTAACCTTTGCTGTCTCTTCCAGCGGCCCCGCAGTCAAAAATTTCGAAATTAAGAAGTACAATTCTGCAATTGAAACAATGGAGTACATGTTAAATGCAACAAGTTGCTTGCTAAAAGCACAAAATTATCATAAAATTGCATTTATTTCGATGCGGCCATTCGCGCAGATTTTGCACTCACACGGGCCCAGGGCACTGAGGCTGAGGCCAGCCAGCCAGCCAGAGGTAGCGTACCCCTTGGCTGGGGCTAAATCAGCGTCATATTTGTGCAAACTTATATAGTTTCACAACACAACGTACCTGGCACTATCACATCATTTAAACTGGGCTGCCTGTTTTCCATTATTACACATTTTATTATGAAATTAGAAAAATTGTCGCACTGAAACTCGACTGAAATACTTTTTTCAGCTTCTTCTTCTGTCACACTACGAAGTGCCATTCAGCCGACTGCGTTAGGAAAGTCAATGTGTGCGTTTTTAACTTTTGAGCATTCAGTATGTAAAGTAACATGAATGTTAAAATTTGGTATTTTTGTGATTGTGAAGTTGTGGTCACATTGACTTTGTACTGCAGTTGCTAAAAAATAATATTTCTTGTAGGTTTTTTATTTTTTCAATGTTGTAACACTTCGGCAAATAGGAACAAATCCCCCATTGAATGCACACACGATATTGCCAGTATATCTGCCAAAATGGATTGCAATCTAGGCAGCGAAATTGGTCAGAAGATGCGCGTAAGTTTAATCTTTTCTATTCGCGAAAAATCAATGAACTCGTAATCAACTCTGTTTTATTTCACAATTAAATAAAACGCCGCAGAGTGCCGTAAAGGCGAAACTGCTCGAATTGGGCACCGGTGGGTCTGCCGGCTTCATTGACGACGAGCTGCCGGATTATGTGATGGTAATGGTAGCCAACAAACGCACCAAACAGCAAATGAACGCCGAGCTGAATCTCTTCCTCGGCGATCAGACGGATCTCTTTGTGACTTGGCTCCACGAAGTTCTTCAAAAGCTGCAGGAAGTCACGTTGCCAGCATCGACGAGTGAGTTTTCTGCTACGTGGTTAATTTTCATAGTATATCTTAATTCTTGCCCGTACTTAGCTAGCAGCAAAAAACGTAAATCGCGTCAAGCTGAAACGCCCAAGCCAAAGGACAAAGACAAGGATAAGGACAAGGACAAAAGAGCCAAAGACAAAAAGGATAAAAGGGCACACAGAAAGTCTGGCGACGATCTGCTTCATACAACTGCTGAGGACGCGACAAGAATTGACCCCGTGCCGCCAATTAGCTCCATAACCGATGTTTTTGCCGAGGAACTATTGGAAAAAGCCAAAAAGACGCTCGACATCGATGGCAACCTAA
The DNA here is from genome assembly GCA_035045145.1 of Drosophila meridionalis. Lineage (NCBI taxonomy): Eukaryota > Metazoa > Arthropoda > Insecta > Diptera > Drosophilidae > Drosophila > Drosophila meridionalis. Next base: position 1,630,203 of record JAWNPG010000037.1, read on the forward strand.
AGGATGAGCTATTGCTCAAAAAGAAAAAGCGCAAAGCTGTCGAAGACGACGAGCACCCGCACCAGCAGCAGCAGCCATCGGCAAAAGATCTGCAGCAGACGGCAAAAGATTTTGATTTGCCTACAATGTCTGAGATTAGCTCAACTACCACAAGCGGCAATCGGGAGAAGGATATCGCCGAATTAGCCGAAATACAGCGAAAAATTTACGCGGCCAAGCAGCAGTTACGTCAAATTGGCGAACTGGACGATGAATCTGACGAAGAGGAGCTGCAGCCGCCTGTAGAGCATACTCAAAGCATGAACGAGCACAAGAAATCTGTCGTCAATAACAGCGCTCCAGTTGCAGAAGAAGCCAATTCCAACTCCAACTCAAACACACGCAGACCGAAGAGTCCCATTGTGTTTAACAGGACGTCCGAACCGGTAGTAGCTAGAGAAAAACCAAAAGCCCCAACTGAGGTGGAAACACCGCAAAAGTCGATTGGCGACCATTTGGAGCGTCGCTCGGTGCATGAGCGATTGGGATGCAAGTCCCATGCGCCAGCACAGCCACAACTCCCGGATCGTCCGCAGCGGGCACAAAAGGAGGTCAAACTCTACGTTCCGGCTCATCGACGTCGCAGCGAGCAACAGCCGGAAGAAAACAGGAAAGTAGATCACAGCAGAGAACGCAGGGAACGCAACGAAAGCCAGCCGGCTCGCAAGCGTGAGCGGGAGCGCGAACCCTTACGCCGACGACGATCGCCCAGTCGCAGCCCGCAGAGCAACTATAAGCAACGCATTGGATCGCGTGTTATTGTGGCAGTTAATAAACCGCCAGAGCCATCCGACGATGAGGACTTGCTGGAGAAGCCCGTTAACTCGGTTATCAAGATCAAGCCACGGCCACAAGTCTCGCCACGGCGCCAGGCTTGCAAGAATCTGCTTCTGCGAGCTGTTGCCGATGCACAACGATCGACGATCCTGGCCAAAACAACGACTGCTTCCAGTGCGTCAAAGCAGAGAGGCAGCGAGGATGAGCCAGAGATCATTAGCACTACGCTGGGCAAGCGGCGCGCAAGTGATTCAACGGGAAACAGGGCTGGCAGAGAGCTGTTTCGCCGCAGCAGGAGGGAGCTAGTGGTGAATGTCCTCCAAAGAGATCGCAAGCGAATGCGACAGTCGGTCGAGCCACACTCTGAGATCAAGCTGGTCGCCAAGGAAGAGGTAGAGGAGGAGTATGTGCCCAGCTTGAGCGTCGGCGACTACGAGGCTTATGTGCCACAGCTGGTGCACAATACGAAGGAAACCGACATGGATATTGACATGCATGTGGACAAGAATACGGTCAGCGTCGGGTGCTCATCCCCGGCTGTGTCTAAAACACAGTTTGTGGTGACGCTGAATGGTGATAAGGCTCTAGGCAACGCTGCCGCTGCAGCCTATCGAAAGCGTCCGCGCAAGCGTACGCCCTCGCCCCAGGTATCCTCCACTAGTTCGGCGACTTTGCAGTTGGTAAGCGCTGAGCCGACTTCAACGACCTGCACGGCGACTTCCTCGACCAATAGCAGCAATAGACAAAACAAGTCGAAGCGAGCGCGCAGTTCTTCCCGGTCATCGCCTTCCACTTCGAGCAATACGCCGCCACCAAAGCCTTCGCGGAGTCTGCGTCGGAGCGAGGTGCTGCGACAGACGCAGGAAATCAAGAAGATCATCATCAAGAACGACGCCGACGATGATGACGACGAAGATCAGCTGCCGGCATCGCCACATAAACGTGCCTCTAGCAAACGGCTAAGCAGCACCTCCAACCAGGCCGCCTCTTCCTCCAACGAACACAAATCGGATTCGAAAGCTCAGCTGGAGGAATGCAATCGGTCCACGACGCCACCACTGCCGCCTAATCTCTTGGACAAACGCAACGTTGCCCACGAGAAATCGTCGAATGCGGCAACTACAACATCGGCAGCTGTGGATGCAGCTGCTAAGGTGAAACACACGCCTATTCGTTTCAAGCTTAAGCCCGAAGAGGAGCAGCTGCAGCTGCAGCAGCAGCAGCACCAGCAGAAAAAACGTCGCTCGGGCAGTAAAGATCGTGACTCCTCCATGGAGCGACGTCGAATCTCTATACGGAATGCAGAAGATCGCAAATACGACAATTTGCCAACACGTAAGTCAATCATATTCATAAATCTCAGTCTGGTATCCGTCGGATAAGATATTCTGTTAATATAATGTTAACTACCTAACAGTTCGTTGAAGTAGACTTCACTCCTTTAGAAAACTAAACTTAGAAGAAACCAAACATTATTGGATGCTCATAAACTATATATACTCTGGTTTGACATTCGTCAGAGTGCAAAAATAAATTATTATTATGAGGAAACCTATTATTAATACTAGATTATGTTAAATATTGGTAATTATATATGTTTAATGACTAGAATAAAATAAGAAACAGCTATTCACAGTGGTAACAGGATAAATAAAGGCCCAATCAGTCTTATATACTGTTAAACAAATGTTAACGAATGTTCATGTTTCATGTTAACTGTATAATGTTGAATTTAGAACATATACATTATATATATGCGTTTCATGACCATGCTTGTAGAACAGTATTATATCATAACTATTTTGCGAAGAAACCCCATTCGGTTAGATAAATGTAAGCAATATACTTCTCAATACACATGTGTATATTCAATATAATATATATCTCTTTTCTCATTTTATCTACAGTAAGTGCTGTCAGCGTGGACTCAGCCGTTTTGAAGGTGGCAAAGCCCAAAGAGCGCTGCAAGTATCATCCGAACTGCAACAAGCAGTTCTGCGAATATTATCACCCATCGGCGCCTTGCAAGTCCTTCCCCAACTGCAAATTCGCGGACAAGTGCATGTACTCGCATCCCAAATGTAAATTCGACTTGGCTTGCATGAGCATCGACTGCAACTATGCGCACAGTGGAACGCGTGATCTCAGCCACGTGCAGCTGACTGTGCCGCCTCTCTGTAAGTGAAATAAGCTTCCAGCTATATTAATTTCAATTGTAATAACTCGATTTTTGCACTTTCAGCTTCGCATGTGATACCTGTGCAAAACTACAAATCAATATCCGCACCGGTGACAGTGACTACGGCAACGACCATGTGCAAATACTATCCTAATTGCACAAAAGCTGCTTGCACCTTCTATCATCCGAAGCCCTGTCGTTATGGCAAGAATTGCATTAACAAGCTCGAATGCATATTCTATCATCCGGAGATGCAAAGCAAATTCAAATGGGTAGCTTCGCTTGGCTGAGAACAAAGGAGCGGGCGGGTCAAGCAGCTCCTTCTCATTAGCATTTAACGTTAGGAAACTGCATCCATCATATTACCATATTATGATTACCCGCAGCCTATTCTTTATGTCAATATTTGCATTATTAAGCAATACTCCACTACATCCTCATTATAAGGCCACTTTGAATTGGTTCGCACAGCTCACTTTTTTAGCATTTATTATTTAGAAAATTGTAAACTATTTTTATTGTCTTCATTCTCTCAATCCTATCAACAATATGAAAAACAACAAAAACTGTTTTAATAGGCCCATTTTTTTCTTACTTTGCGAACAACGTAGTTTTTGTTTTGCCTACAGTTTACATACTATATATCTGGTAACCTAGGCAATATCCTGTGAAAAGCAGATCCCAATATTTAAATATTTCAACTGTTGTCGATAGAAACACGTTTTATTAGGTGAAAAGGCCAAGTAGTCTGCATCTGAACTGTAAGCGTTATAAAAGTCGGTGAATAAAATTTAGCAACAAACTTGCTATAAATTGGATATCAAAATTTGTTTTATTTTCCCAACAGTACCTCAAATTGTTATTAATTTTCAAATCTGCTGAGAAATATCGGCGTATAAAAATTTTGAATATTCATAAATATAATATTAATCGCAATAATAGAAATAATATTAAGTATCATCTTACATAGTGTTATTCAATTTAGAAACATTTTAGATCTATTACTCGAACAACTAAAACTTGCATTCAATTAAATCAATAAATATATATCTGAATTATGCCAGAGCCCTGCCTTTAAAAGTAGAATACAAATATCCCTAAATTTAAATATGCTGAAACATTTTTAAATAGATTTATAAACTTCCGCAATTAAAATAAATCAAAAGCTGCACGTCTTCCAATTCAATCAGATTTGTGTAGTTATTGAAGGACTTGATTTTAAAAATATTTTTATAATGATTCAAAAATGTATTATTTTAATTCATTTTTTTTATTGTATTCGTTAATTTTTTTTTTTCTTGAAAAAAGTCGCAATGTTTAATTAATGTATGGGTTGTATAGTACAGTCTCTTAAGTTTACGCTTAAAAATTGTAGAGCAAAATATTTGATTTACTTAATAGCTACGTACACCTAGTTCTCATGCGCTTTTGTCTAAGGTCGCAATAAATGATAAAGATATAGTTGCACGCTATATATAAATCAACAGATATAAATACACGCATATGCGAATGTCTATGTATGCGCACGCATGCAAACGTATATAGGATTTTATTTAGCTCAGCTAATTTAGATTAAAATGGGCATACAAATCTATTTACAGTTATATTACTCGTACATTATAATTCGTATCGTATTTAAAGGCCTTCGCATGGAATGTTTCGAATTCGGTTGTTTTTTTGTTTGGAATTTTGTTTTCAATTGATTTTCGTATCAGTGCTTGTGTTTCAGTTTGTTCGCAACTTTTTAGATCTACTCGGTTCATTCTGTTGAATCATATCGAATACTGAATCTAAACTGTAACTAAGTATATAACGACTATAAAGTGATTGCCATACAAACTACATGCTACAATAAATAGAAAGCTGCATTATTAACTAACTAAAGCGTAGGCATCAAGTTCAATTGTCTGCGAATGGGTAGAGTTGCTCTGTGGAAGCCTGGTTGTTGCTTTGCGAGCACCTTATAAAGACGAACTTAGTACACAAAAAAAAAAAACTTAGTACGGGAGCGTATTGTACTTATATGGGCGGATTTTTAAAATATCTCTTGTTTATATTGAGGCTTTTGTCTGGTGTTCTAAACTAAATTAGTCGCTCCTCTGGCGGCGGCTTGAGCACATTGTCCATTTCCAGCCGTGGATTGCAATACTCCTGAGCACTGGGACTGTAGGTGCCTCTCGTGGCCCGCTTGTTGCGTGCCATTACCAAGAAAGTGCCCAACAGTCCGCCAGCAATCAGCAGCAGGACTACAACCACGGGAATGACAATGATGGCAATGTCTGTCGTCGACGGACCATCCTCTTTGGCCATTATCTGGAAAATTCAATATATTTCTACATGAGTATACGGCATTTCAGATTTTAACTCTCCATACATACCGGCGCTGTACAGTTCTTGCCCATGAAACCCTCGGTGCAATTGCAGTAGTAATCCGCCTCTTCGCCGCAGTTCTCCACGCACTGCCCGCCATTGGCGCAAATGTTTAGGGTGTTGCATGGATCCGTGAAGTTACAGAAGGCGCCACAGTGTGGCTTCTGGCAAATGCACTTGAAGCTGCCGGGCATGTTTATGCAGCGGCCGAGTCCTCCACAATACTTCACTTCCTGGATGCATTCGTCTATATCGTTCTCACAATGCACGCCATCGAAGCCCGTGGTCAGACAATCGCATTCATAGTCACCCACAAGATCGTGGCACTTGCCGCCGTTCAAGCAGGGATTGGAGGCGCATTCGTCGATCTCCTCCTCGCAGAGGCGACCCGTGTAGCCTAGACTGCATTTGCAATTTGGTATCTGTAAATTATAATTTATATATTACTAGAATTTATATATCCCAAGTCAGTATGTGAGCACTTACGCTGCTTGTAGTGAGACAAAGACCTCCATTGAGGCAGGGCGTCAGCTCACAGAAGGGCGTGTCACAGAGAGCACCTTCGAAGCCCGTAGAGCAAGTGCAGGTAAAGTTATTTCCGGTTTGAGCATCTGTAAAGGATAGATATAGTTATAGATATAGATATATATATATATATATATATAGAGATATAGATATATATAAAGATATAGATATAGATATATATATAGATATAGATATAGATATAGATATAGATATAGATATAGATATAGATATAGATATAGATATAGATATAGATATAGATATAGATATAGATATAGATATAGATATAGATATAGATATAGATATAGATATAGATATAGATATAGATATAGATATAGATATAGATATAGATATAGATATAGATATAGATATAGATATAGATATAGATATAGATATAGATATAGATATAGATATAGATATAGATATAGATATAGATATAGATATAGATATAGATATAGATATAGATATAGATATAGATATAGATATAGATATAGATATAGATATAGATATAGATATAGATATAGATATAGATATAGATATAGATATAGATATAGATATAGATAGATAGATATAGATATAGATATTTCTTTAGTAAGAATCTTTCTGGAATCGAAATATTTAGTATATCTTTAAATCCGAAATCTTTCAATCTCTGTTTTGGCATTCATCCCATCATTCATTACAAGGGATCTATCAATTCCTCTCTTTCAGCATATAATGATATGATATAATAGCTATAACTAATTAAGATACTCACTGAAGCCGTTCTCGCAGCTGGAGCCATTGCGACAGGGTTCGTTCTCGCAGGTCATCTGCTTGAGGGCATTGCATTGGGGACCCGTGTACTCGTCAGGGCAGTCGCAACGGTAGGCCGCAATTAGATCCGTGCAATTGCCTCCATTGTGGCAGGGCTGGGCCGCACATTCGTCAATGTTCTGCTCGCAGTAGCGGCCCTCGAAGCCGGGCAGGCACTTGCAATGGAAGTCGGCCACCAGGTTGATGCAGGTGGCATTATTCTCGCAGTTGGTGTTGAGACACTCGTCAATGTCGGTGCCGCAGTCATCGCCTTCGTAGCCCGCTTGGCAGGTGCACGCGTACTCCTCGGTGGGGGCATTGCAGAAGCCGCTGTTCTTGCAGTCCGCCTGGAAGCACAGGATGCAGCCCTCCTCGGGCCGAGTCGAGTTGAGGCGGAACTGCGCCTGAAGCTGCACGGACACGTTCTCAGTGTGCGGATACAGTTCAGCATTGGAGAAGTAGGGCAGCAGCAAGTCACCAACACGCGCCTCGCCCAGACAGCCCTTGAACTGGGATCCCTGTTGAGAGGACTGCGTAGAGCCTCGCAGCTGACGCGACTCGGGCATGCCGCCTAAGTAGACTTGTGTGCTGCTGGAGAGCAGCTCCTGGAATGCTGCCTGATCGATGTCCATGGAGAAGCCGGGCGTGGGATCTACCATAGATTCCCAGCCCTTCCAGCCACCTTCCAATTTGCCGCCGTGCGCACGCAAATAAATGCGGCTCCATTCGCCATCCGTATTCTCCTTCTCAAAGCGCCCGGACTCGCCAATGTGCAACTGCGTCAGCTTCCAGCTCACAGTGACACGCCCCATATTCACGCCGATCTCAAAGAAACTATCCTGGTTGTCAATGAACAGAAGGGTGCCACCCGCACGCGTGCGATAGGCAATCTCTATGACCGGCTTCAGCAGCGGCTGCTTGGTCACGCCAATCTCGTCTGGCAGCTGTTCCTTGAAGTAGGAGAAGGCCAGAGGCGAGTGTTCCTGGCCCGTAAAAGTAATGTTGGTTAGGCATTCGTAGCCATCGTCCAGGTTCTGGCAGACACTTTCGCCGGGGCATGTGACAAGCTGGCAGAACTCAATCTCCTGGCAATCCTTGCCCTTGTATCCATTCGGGCACTTGCAACTGTAGTCGTTCCATGTGTTGCGGCACTCGGCATTGTGCTTGCACGGATTCTTGCGGCATAAGTCGTCGGACACCTCGCCCTGTAGCACCGAGGTGCGGTCAATGCTGACAGCTCCAAATGGCTTGGCGTTCACGTTCACATCGGTCACGTTCAGGGGATACATCTCGACAATCATATTGAGCGAACCGTTGCTCACTTTCACATCCTGAATGATGCCCTTGAAGTAGTCCTTGCTATCATCCATATCCTTGGCCGCAGTGCTGCCCACGGCTGCACTAGCCTCGTCCAGACCCGGCTCGGTGCTCGCCGGCAGCAGGGATTCGCGTGTTGGCGCCGGCCCACCCAAGTAAAGCACCTGTGCATCCAGCAGACCTGTCGTCGACAGCGTCTTGCGGAAGTACTCGGTACCATTGAGCTTGACCTGCACCAGTGTTTGATTGCGCACCACCTCAATCAGATGGTTGTAGCCATTGTCCAGCTTCTGTCCGCCCACCGTGTACGCCTCCGGCGTGCCATTGAACTGCATCTTCACCAGCAGCTCGCCGCCATGCAGCTTAGCGGACACATGCGAGTCGCCAACATCTGAGCAGAAATAAGATCTGAGTTTAGTTTCCCTTATATTCATATTGAAGCACTCACTCTTTGTGGGCATCTTGCGCGGATCGCTGCCCAGGTAGAAGACCTGGCCCGTTGGCTCGCGCGTGCGTATAAACATGGATATATCCAGAATGGAGCGTATGGCACGCCTGGCCACATCCGTCGTCTCCACAATCACCGCCGAGTGCGTTGTATTCTCATGCCCAAATGTTGCAGCCGTCATGTCTGATATAAGATAGAAGATATATAAGTGTGTAAGTATAATCTTATTCCAAATATTCATTAAGCATTCACTTACTGTGCTGGCACGTGTGCCCGAAGAATGGTCTGGGACAGTGGCAGGCGAAGGTGTGCCACAGATCCGTGCACTCGCCATTTGAGTGACAAGGATTTGGTTTGCATTGCTCCGTGCGTGGACAGCCGCTCTGTACGTACGACAGCTTCGTGCTCTCGCTGTCCGTATCCTGCTCGTTCTGCTCGTCGGGGAAGATCCACTTGCCATTCACGACCACGTCCTGCATGCAGCCCACGAAGCTTGAGGGCTGATGCGTCAAGTGCCGCAGATAGGACTTCAAATTGGGTATGGTGCCGCCCAGATAGGTTAGCGGGAATGAGGGCTGGCTGTTGTTGGCCGTCTCGTAGGAGCCAACTGGGAAGATGGCCTGTTCATCGTTGGCGGACAGCACCAGGTGTGAAGTGTTTATGGCCACAAACACTTTGTGCCAGTTGCTGTCGTTCAGCTTGGAGCCAATGAACACGCCTTCCCATTTGTTCAGCAGCGAGGAGTGCAGATTCAGCCGGCCATTGATCAGCTCCAGGATATAGCTAACCGGCTCGTTCTGTCCGCCAGATGTGCCAAAGGCGAGCACTCCATTCGGCAGCGTGGTCTTGAATTGCAAATTGATGTCGTAGCCCTCGTCACGTTGCGTCTTCACCGTTATCAGGCTGCTGACAACCATGGACAGAGTTGTGGTCTTCTCGCAGGTGTCGCCTTGGAAGCCGTGCTCGCAGGAGCAGTTGAATAGGTGTATCGTCTCGTTGACCAAGAAGGGGCGACAAGTGCCGCCATTAAGGCACGGGCCACTGATGCAGCCAATCAACGGCACGGAGCAATTCTTGCCACCGAAGTTGGCGTCACAGTCGCAATCGTAGTCGTTGATCTGGTCAATGCAGGTGCCATTGTGGCAGGGATTGTAGCGATCGCATTCATCAATGTTGATCTCACAGTGGGTGCCCTCAAAGCCCGGATCGCACTCGCAGGTGTAGGTGCCGATCTGAGAAATAAATGGACATAAATTAAAGTGTGCTTTATAAAGTTTAATGCATGCACTTACTCCATCATTACAGGTGCCGTGCTTCGTGCAGGGATTGCTCTCACACTCGTTGATATTGATCTCGCAGTTCTTGCCTATGATGCCCGGCACGCACACGCATTCATAGCTGTGTAATAAAATATATTATTATATATTCATATTTAATATTCTGATTCATTCTCTGGACTCACCCGCTGGCATTCTCATAGCTGAAGGGCTGACTGAACACGCGCGGCAGATCCATGACTCTGCTCAGCTGATACAACGTGGCGTTGGAGCGCTCCAAGCAGCTGCTATTGTATTGGCAGGGATTGCTCTCGCACTCGTTGACATCCTGCTCACAGTTCTTGCCCTTGTAACCCGCATGGCACTCGCAGAAGTAGTCCTTGACCTGGTCGATGCACTTGGCGCCATTCGTGCAGGGATTCGACACGCACTCATCGATGTTCAGCTCACAGTTCTTGCCCTCGTAGCCGGTGCCGCCGCAGTCGCAATGGAAGCCGCCCAGCTCGTCGATGCAGAGGCCATTGTTGAGGCAGGGTGCCGAGACACAGTCATCGATGTCAATGTCACAGATCCGTCCCGTCATGCCGGGTATGCAGGAGCACGTGAAGTTGTTGATCATGTCAATGCACGTGGAGCCATTCGAGCACGGATTGCTGATGCACTCGTCTATGTCGATCTCACAGTTCTCTCCCTGGTAGCCCGGCTTGCAGTCGCATTCGTAGGCATTGATCTTGTTTTGAAAGAAGGAAAATCATATATATAAAGATCAGCCATAATAGGTATATAATAATAGGTATATAGCATACTAAAGAGATGCATGCACTTTAATTAATAGAAAATTGGAAGTTGATGAAATGGAATGAAATTATAGGTAGGTTATAAATAATTAATTTGAACTTTTTTGTATCACAAACAAATTTATTATTTGTAATATAATAAAAAATAATAATAATAGTAAAAATTTATTAGAAAGATTTGTTATATTTTATCAATAAAATTGAACTTGTGATATAAAAACTTTTAAATTAATCATTTTTATTTATTTTAATTAATTTTTCCCTTCATTAATTTAATAAAACCAAGAATTTATAGGGATGGTATATCTTAAGGGGCAAAAATGTTGGAGATGATGTCTCAGCTACTTATAAGAATAACAAATATTATTACCTCGGAAACATGTATATAATCATATAATATAAAAATACACTAGCGAGAATAATAAGCTTTGACTATTAGTCAAAGAAATAAAAATAAAAATAGAATTCGATTTAAAAGCATTTTTTTAAATTTGACAATTGTTAAAAAATCTATAATAAATTAATTACCCTATTATACGATAATTCATTTATAATGGGTTTTTTATTGCTCTTGGGGTCTACAGTTTTTTTTTTTTAGAAAACTTAAAATCATCAATTCATACAGACTTTGGTGAAGGAAATGCTATATATATTTCATGATCAATTTATGTATTTAGGATTAACTCGTGTTATAGGCTTAAGTTCTAAGAAAATTATTATTTTTCCGAGCCCACATCGACACCCCACTCACTTGTCTCAATATCCGATGCTTTCCGTATTTAAAGAAAAACAACTAATTACACTTTAGTAACTGGAGACTCTGTGCTGTGTGGATCGTTTCGAAACGCTTACCTTGTTGTGGCATGTGGCGCCGTGCAGGCACGGATGGCTGAGGCACTCGTCCACGTCGGAGTCACAGTGAATGCCCGTGAATCCGGGCGTGCAGTAACACTTGTAGGAGCCCTTCTCGTTCTTGCATATGCCGTTGCCGCAGATCTGCGGTTGCAGCGTGCACTCGTCCACATCGTTAGCACAGTTCCGACCCGTCCAGCCCCGCTGGCACTTGCACTCGTAGTCGCCATTGGACAGATCGATGCACTCGCCGCCATTCTGGCAGGGCTGCGTGGCGCACTGGTTGCACACCTTGTTCTCCGGGCAAATGCACTGATTCTGGGCGCAGACCATCGGCTCCTGGCAGTTGAGTGGCGAACAGTTCTCCGACTTCTCGCAGCGATCGCCCGAGTAGCCAACGGAACAGTAGCAATGGGTGCCATTCATTGAGCAGGTGCCTCCATTAAGGCACTTGCCATTTGTGGCGTTGCAGTTGATGGGCGTCAAGGCCAAGGCGGTGCCGCCTTCGCCCGTACTCTGCTGACAATTGTAACCTGAATGTCGAAATTAAATTTTGAGGTTAGTTTGCGGCTTTTGTAAGCAACTGTACTTGAGGTGTACTACGAGTCTATATGAATATATTTATATTTACAGTTAATATAATGCAAAAGAATACTAAGTACTACTAAAAGTCTATATATATAAATAAATATATTTACAGTTAATATTACGAGGGTTGCAATACAAGTTATAGGGATTAAGTTAATATATATGTATATGTAAGTATATTAAACGAAAATTCTTTTTTATTGTTTGAAAAATAATAAAAAAAAAATAATAATAGTAATAATTTATTTGAAAACTTTTGTTATATATCAAATAATAAAATTGAACTTGTGATATAAAAACTTTCAAATAAATTATTATTATTTATTTCAATTAAATTAGCATTTAATTTAATTAATGAAACCAGGAATTTAGGGGAGAGTAAATCTTAAGGGAACAAAAATGTTGGAGGTGATGTCTATAATATATGTATATAAGTATATCTAGCGAAAGTTCTACATTTCAAATTTGAGTACAAATAATTCAGTTCAAATCTTTCAAGGACTTGCAGTGCAACCCTGTTTTTGGTAGTTGTTGTTGCCAAACCTGTGTATCCGCTAGCACATATACAGGTATAATTGTTACTATATCCTAGGCAGGTGCCACCGTTCAAGCAATTTTCTTGGGGACATGCATTCAGGGAGGCCGAGCGTTGGTTTTGTGCTAATTGTTGTTGTTGTTTGTTTTGTTTACTTTCTGTTGTTGTTGTTGTTGTGGCTGTTGCTGTTCTTGTTGTGTTGGTTATTGAAGGTTTTTTGGTGGTAGTATAAGTTGTTGTTGCAATTGTTGTGGGAATGGCTGGGTTTGTGATTAGCGTTGTTCTTGTTGTTGTTGTTGTTGGTGTTGCTTGTTCAGGTGTCGGTGTGGTTGTTGTTGTTGTCGGCAGGCAATGACCAATTGGGCCTACATACATAATTCGCATAGCCATATATACAGATAGAGCATAGTTATATTTTCCAGCCAATAGATAAATTAGATGAGTATGCATGTAGGTTTATTTGTTTATACGTGTATGTGTGTGTGTTAATGCGCATAAAAGTTTTGATTATTAGTCCAAGCATTAAAAAAAAATTAAAAAATATAAATATTGTAATGCTAAATATATATGAAATTATGCATTCTCAAGTTTATAAACTATGCTTTTATTTTTGTTTTTAATAATGTACATTTTTTATGAAGGATTTTTAAAATCTCAGCATCTTTAACTTTTCAAAGTATTTTTATTTTTTTTTTTTATATTTTATTTTTTTTTTTCAAAGTATTTTTATATATGTTTGAACTAGCATAGCTAAAAGTCTGTTTAAAATAATTGTTTTAATCCAATGAAACTAACTTTTTTCGAAGACCAGCTATAATATGATATCTTTCTTCAATCAATTCTATTTCTATTTCCTTTATGCCAATGACATTTTTTAAAAAATGAAATATAATAATCCCATCTATATTTATTCACTGCTCAATATACCAAATGAACTATACTGACAAAGCTTTTACCATTAATGAGGAGTTCCATTTACATATTACAAATAATCTAGCATTTACGTTCCACTATGATATTTGTGTATTCAAGCAAGCTCTATAATTCTATGCAGATTTCAGTACAGCTTCACTATAGACCTACTTAGTTTTAGTTCACAACGTTTGCGTTTTAGCCACTCGGGTGATATGTAACGTTTCTTCTTGCCACTGGCGCAGAGTGGGCTCAACCCTCCTTCGCCCACGCCCTCACCCTCGCCCACGACCACACCCTCTGCCCTACCATGCAAGGCCAAGTACAATTCAAGCGACGTTGGCAGCTCCAAAGTGGTAGCTTTAGTTAGATTCAAGTTCGAAAAGAGAGATAGATATATAAATTTGATAATCTTGAATAACCCGGGCTAAACTAGAGACTATAGAATAACATGCGCCACACCATGAACCATTGCACCCATAAAGAGCCAGAGAAAAGAATCAAGGACTCACCCGAAGTTCCTGGCTTACACATACACACGCCGCCAACGCACTCCGAATCGATGGGACACTGCTGGGCACAGCTGGGACCCAGCTGGCAGAGCTCGCCACTGTACTCGGGCGCACAGATGCACTGGAAGCCGATGGCCTTGTCCACGCAGGTGCCGCCGTTGAGGCACTGCTGCGTCTGGCAGCTGATGGGCTTCTCGCAGATGTCGCCGTGCCAGCCGTCCTGGCACTGGCAGGTGTAGCCGCCGTACGTATCGTAGCAGCGGCCGCCGTTCAGGCACGGATTATCCTCGCACTCGTCGATGTTTGTTTGGCAGAAGGCGCCGATGTAGCCGGTGTTGGTGCAGTCGCAACTGAATCCATTGACGCTGTCGATGCAGCTACCGTTGTTCTGGCAGGGCTGCGAGGCGCATTCGTCCATGTCGATTTCGCAACGGGCGCCCGTATAGCCCTTCGCACACTCGCAGGTGGGGCTGGAGCTGCCGGCGAGCACGACGCAGGCGCCGTTATTCAAGCAGGGATTCGACTGGCACAGCGGATGGATGTTCACCTCGGTCTCGCAGTGCTCGCCGCTGTGATTCGCATGGCACACGCATTGGTAGTCGCCGCGCGAGTTCTCGCGGCAGGTGCCGCCATTGTTGCAGGGATTCTTGGCGCACGGCGATCCATTGTCCTTCTGGCAGTTCTTGCCCGAGTACCGGGCCGTGCAGCGGCACTCGTACCCATCGGCATTCGAGGTGCAGGTGCCATGGCCCATGCAGGGATCGTTCAAGCAATAGTTATCCTGCAGCCGCGTGAATGTTTCGTGCTCGCTGCACGGTCCGTACGACAGCGGACAGACGCCGAATACGGCATTCTGCTTGGAGGCATTCACGAATTGCAGTCCAGGTCCATCCAGCAGGCAGCCCGAGAAAGAGTTGCCCAATATCAAGATAGCCAACTCGTTGCCAATATCCTGATTGGTCAAAAACTGACTGTTGTACGTCGAATTGGCTGAAAGAGGGATATGTGGAGAAGAAATTTAGCATTAAGGGGCACTGTACTGGAATATATAACTAAAAACTAATTGCAGCTGGATCGATAAGGAACGGTTGATGCATGTTTGAGCAAAGTTTGCAATTTTAATATTGCTTAGGTTGCTTAGAAGTAAGCAAATAAAATCGATTTTTAGCTATATTATTTATGGACGTTAAATGGAAAATATGAGGCTGAAACAGACGTGGATATGTGCCAAATTTTCAGGTCACGTAAGGCAGTCTCTTCTAAAAAAAATTAAGCATTCCCTCACGATCAAATACAAGAAATATTTAATAATATGCATAATATAATATAATATAATATATAATATAATATATATACATATATATAATATAATATATAACAAACAAAATTTAATATTTTACAATTTAAATTAAAATTGCCGCATTTAAGTTTACAAATTTAAATATTTATTTATAGTTAATGAAAAATGTAATCCGCGAGACTAGTCACGTTAGCTTTGATTTTAAATTGAATTTGCTTCAGCTTAATTAACGACTTTCCGCATGGAAGTGAATTAAGTTTATATAAAAAAAAAAAGTTGTGGGTTTTTTAGTTTATATATTTTTTTATGCCCCATTGTGTTTTACTTTTGGATAAAAACTGAGATAGTGTTTTTAAGTAAACGGATATGAAAACTCCAAATTTTTATTGTAATTTATTGATAAGCGATTACAATACTTGAGGGAAAAACAAATGGATTTTGTAAAATATATATATTTTTTTTATCAAAAATAATTAAAATAAATTTTCTATTATTACTTAGTTAATATTATTTGATATAAATAGCTTAAGCTCATTGGTTTCAAGTCCATCTTCAGATTTCCTATATACCATATGGCTCGAAAACCCTTCCCAAACTTAGCTAAATGTATCATGTCTTTTCGACCGCAATTTCTTTTCATTGCTGGTTTCATTTCATGGAGTGAATTGAAAGATAATCACTTACCAAAGATAATTGCCTCACGATCCACATGCAAATAGAGATTGCCGTACTCGTACTTGAACTGCAGCGTATGCCAGCGATTGTCCAACAGTTGGTAGGGTAATCTGACGTCCAAGCGATTGTTGAGCCCAATCACAGCCGGACCGGCGAGCGAGACTTGCAGGAAATCGTTGAGCACTGAGATTACAATTGAGTTTTTGTTATATTGCTGGGCGAGTATTTCGCCGCCGCGGCACGAGCGGAAGCTGATCGCCGAGTGGTCCCAGGTGGGCATCGGCGTCTGCAGGCGCAAATAGGCGGATCCATTGAAGTAGGCCTCCTTTGTGTGCACCTCCACCGAGCCAACATCTGTCAGAGAGTGGGCGAAAGAGAGAAAATTAAGGTGAGCTACAAACTTGTACAAGGCCAGGCGGCCGGTAATCGCATTTGAATGGACTAAAGAGACTTCGTGGACTTCCTCATTTGTCGCATTTGCACTTATTGGGCACATGGCTAATTTAGCAATTGGCCCATTGGTTTACTGTCTTAGCGGCGCAAAAGCGAACCAGCATTGACCAAACTAGCAGATTTGGCCAACAGAAACAACAACGGCACCCAGCAAACCATTTCGCGCACAACTTTCATTTGCGCTGGCGGCGCAGAATCAATTCGCCCTGCCCCCCGCCTCGACATATG
Organism: Drosophila meridionalis; assembly: GCA_035045145.1. Lineage (NCBI taxonomy): Eukaryota > Metazoa > Arthropoda > Insecta > Diptera > Drosophilidae > Drosophila > Drosophila meridionalis. The sequence continues at coordinate 1,646,779 of JAWNPG010000037.1, forward strand.
TGCGTGCTCGAGTGCCAGCACCACCAGCGCCACCAGCACCATCAGCAACCACACGCTACGCTCGTTTCGAGTGTTTTTCTTAAAGTTTAAAGCTTTTCAAACAGCCAACAACCAACAACAAGCACTGCGAAGTGAGTGCACGGGCCGTAAAGAAATAAGCAAAATCAAAACAGAAGCCAGTTTTTTCATCTCGCTGGCTGAAAAAGTTGAAATTACGAGAAAGAAAGTTGTACTTAGGAAACGATAAGGCAAATTTATAGAAACATGAAACTGTAATTAATGATCGACGCTTTATTTCTTCCGTTTTAATCGCGACCAACGTGCGCTTATGAAATTAATCATTAATCAGATAATGAATATTGAATATAACAGATCTTTAGATCTACAAATAATACAAGTCAATTTAATGGAGAGACTTGACGATGTTACCATACATATGACATTGTAAATGTGCTCTAATTCTGATAATTCTCATTTTCCAAATTCCATATCTTATCCAAATCTTGTTTACCTTGTAAGTTTCTTGTTAGCTACAGAATCTAAGCTCGAAACATCTATGTCACTTGGTCAAAGGTACGTGTCAAAAAGGCAATTTAAGCCAGGCCAAGTCGAAAAAAAAGAAGGTTGTTTACCCCTAAGCGAACTCCCTGCCTTGAGCTTCAGTTCGCCTTAAACCCTGACTTGACATAAATTTTCTAAAATTTCAATGTTACAATGAAATTATTATTCATTTCATTTCAGTTTTCTAAAGTATTAAAAGAAAAACATTACTTCAGCTTAAATAATAAAATTTTATTTAAAAAATGAAAACAACTTTAGTTAAAATTTCGGGTTCAAATTTGTGTTTTTTAATTAAATTAAGCTCATTTGTAATAGTCTTATTCATGTTATATAATGTATACAACATTAATTTTATTCAATTTGTTTTACATGACACTTATTATTTTCTTTTTATTAACAATTTATTAACTTAATTTTGTTAAATAAATAAATAAATATTAAAAATTTCATTTCATATATCATTTAAGCTAAAGTATAAAAAGTTAGCTATATCTGAAGTTTGCAATATATGGTCTTCGTTGTATATCTTTCTAAGCGTTTTAATATCTTAATAATTTTCATATATTTCTTATTTATTTATCTTTCTTTTGATTGTTTGTGACTTATCTTATAAGCGCCATTATAATAAAAACTGATAAATGATATACCCACATTTATTTAGCTATTCTGCTGAAAGCAGTTCGCTTCATATCAAACGAAACTGTCGAAAGTTTTCAGCTGAAATACTTGTATTTCATGACCATTAACATATGTACATAAATGTCAATATATAGATATGTTTATTTATATATATATATTTGTCTGAGTGTATTTCAATGGCATTGGCTAAGTGACTGTTGTTGGGCTGTTTGTAGCCAAAAAAAAGTCTCAGACAATCAAATTTGCAGTTTAGAATATGTGTTAAGTGGTTGGCGACGCGATCTTGTCATAAATCTAAATTTGGCATATGTGCAAAAAGTTATGTATATTTATATGTATTTTATACAACATACATATATTTTCGTACTTTTGTTATTAAACTTTGAACTTTGGGCCTGTCATGGCCCTAACTGACTAGCAGGGCAGTTGGCTTAGAAACCGCTTACAAAAAAAAAGTGGAAAACTGCAAGCAAAGCTTTGACCAGACCTCGAACTGGCCAAAGTAGCTGCTACCCTTACCCTACTACGGCTGCATGCGCCTACACCTGCGCTCAGGGCGACTACAACAGAGAGAGAGAGAGAGATAGAGCGAGAGGGAGAGAGAGAGAGGGGTGCAGACATTATGAGGCCATCGATTTTGTTGCACCGCTTTTGAAACATTTTATTCGCATTTAAAGGCGATTTCGTTTGCCGGACAGTTGGAAATGGAGGGCTCTCTGCACAGAGCTCGAAACGTTTTGCTGTCATTTGGTTTTGGTTTTAGGCTTTGGTTTTGGCATTTGTGTGTCAGCGCTTTGAGAGCTTCGTGCCCGGCTCGCGTTGGTAAGTAAATGAGCCAGTAAGTAAGCCGTAGTCAAAGTAGCTCATAATTATATTATACTCACGTACGAAACTGTGCAGAAAAATACTTAAAGAGCAACAAAATGCATAAGAATGCTCAAGACTAGATACTTTAGATACCCTACAATCTGTGATCATCTTAAATTTGATACAGATATAGAGAAAACATAAAAGAGCAAGCCTGAACGAAAATTATAATCAACAAATGTTTGAATCTAGCATTATTATGATATCTTTTATATTTTATGAACTAAATAAGTAAATTCTTTATTCAAGAAGTATCTTAAGACACCTATTTATTATATATATAACTAAACTTTTCGATCAACTTCACGTACTTCTATCCAATTGCTCTACAGGGTATGTAAATGCCATTAAAAAAAAAAGAATTACTTATTATATATGCTGTATGTGTCGACATGCTCTTTTGTATAACAGCATTGGCCTTTTGTGCTTAGCCGTAAATGAACGGAACGGAAATTTCATAATCATAAACGTTTGAAATGCGAAACAGCAATGAAGAAAAAAAATAAGAATTTTTGTTTTCGCATTTTCGTCAACTGTTCTCTAGCCACTTCTGCTGCTTCTTTTGCTGTTCTCTGGCTTGTGAATGAATTGACAATGGGCCGACAGAAACAACGACGCCGACTTTGACGAGATCTTTGCGTTGAGAGCGAGCGAATTTTAAGTTTTTAGCGGTACCATAAAAGAAACAGTTGTTAATAGCCGCTTTTTGCCCTGCAGACATTGAGATTAGGTGGAAAGGGTATGATGGTTTTGGATAAATACGAACATCTGATGATTTAATACATTCACACTGATGATTTGGTAATAATCATCTGTGTGAATGTATTAAGCTCGAAGATTAAGTCTAAAATTTCATTTTGGTATAGTTATATAGTATTATGAAAATATGGAAATGAATTCTACATGATTTCAAAACAAGAACTGCTTTTATCAGTATGTTATTTGTGATAACAATTATATAGTTACTAAATAAACTCCATACGTTATCTTAAATTAACAGTTTATGATTTTATAGGAAAGTGGAACTTTGATATATTTCTTATATCTTAAATTTTCTTTTTCTAACAACTCCAAACTCTACAGGGTATCTGCTAGGCGCGCTTGAACGTTTCGAAGTGCTTATTTTTTGGAAGCGTCTCTAACTGACTTCGAAGTTAAAGTTTAATGATGTCTAAATCGCTTTGTGCTTTAAGTTGGGCGTGTCAAACACTCGCCACAAAGAAAAATGTTAATATTCCCAGGTTAATGGGCAAACACAGAATTCGTAACCAAAAAGCATGAATAATATTACAATGAACAATTGTCACAATAGACACGTTTGAGAATGGCTTTCCAAATTGATGTCCAGATCATCAACATTTCTAATCAAGCAGATGTGCAGAAAAGTAAAAGGGCAACAGCATTTTATTCAATTAGTCAGAGAAAGATACGAAACTTGCAAATATTATGGGAGATTGTTAAAGTGAATAATCAATTATCTGGCAAAACCAGGCGAAATATTGGGAATCTATTAGATCTTAAGTTAGGAATTGGGATAGTATTATTTTTAGTTAAAAGTATAATAATGCTCCGAGCTAAATTTTCCCTAAAATTCCCTTTCGTATCTAACTCATCATGAAGCCCTAGAATTTTTGATAAATTAACCATTTTTCCCCAACAAATGTGAGTTTCTACTTTCATTTTAGCTTTTCGCTCATAGATTTTCCCATGAACTACATAAGTGTATGGTGCATGCATCAATGCTGTTATATCATTATGATGCATTTTCCACTTCCCCAAAGTGTTTTCACGAATCATTAAAATTCGAAAGATAAAATTACTGCATGCAAATGGAATGTTTAAAAACTGTGCTAAATACACGAATACAATGGAAACAACGAAATTGTGTTATACACAGACTCCTGCCACGCCCACTCGAGCATAGGCATCGAGTCAGACCCAGTTAGCCAAACTCTCACATATGCGAAATTTGCATAAGTATGCATACATGTAAATTAGCTCAGCTTTGGGGCTTTGCCGTTGCATTTGCATTTGCATTGCATTGCATTGCACTCTGTGGCATGACTAATCAGCGCCAACATATACATAAGCCAACATGGCTCACACACACACACACACACACAGAGAGAGAGAATTGTACATGTTGACGAGTTTTTTGCTGTCGCGATTTGTGAGCTGTTTTTGGCCTGACTCGTATTCATTTTTGCCGATCTGGCGTTTTTGCCTTGTTTTTTGTGCTCTCCCAACTTTCTAAGCCGTTGTTGTTTGTTGTTATTTGTGTTGCTGCAACTGTTAGCTCCAGGTAACCATCTATTTCAGCATTCAACCCCCTTCAGCCCTCTACCCCACACAGCAACCAGCCAGCCACCCACCCTTTGGCCGGCCGAATGGCCACAGCAACAAAAAACCTCAAAACGTTGCTCAGCTGCGTCTCTGGCTACGTTTATATACCCTTTGCCAAGGGTTTTATACGTTCAGGGGGATCTTTGTAACTCAGCAAGTAGATGCTTCATGGAAATATATAGAATATAATATATATATATATCTATCTCTATATATATAATAAAAAGATGTACTAAGAACATATACAGACTCAATAAATTTAAATGTGATTAAGTATAGTTGTGATTGCTTTCCAGATTTTCAAACTTAGCTGGGAGATTATAAGGAACTGTGTAATCTTGTGCAATAGAAGCTGTCAAGAGATGATTTCTTTACTATTTACCTAGTCTTATCAGCTGGGCATGATCAAATTGCACAGGACCAATTCTCAGTTTAGTTACTATGCTGAAAACTTTTTTTTCACATGAACTTAAATGTAAATTTAAATATAAATTTCAATGTATATTTATTATCTTTTCATCTAAAACAAATTTAATTTGTATAATATATGCTGCGGCTTCGAAGAAGTATAAAATAAGGAAAACATTGAATGCACAAAATCCACTACAAAATTATTTTATACTATTAAACATCAGTTCAGTAACTATAATAGTAGATCTATACTTTAAATATATAGAATTGGACAACTATAACATATCTAGTTATATATCACTTATAAACCCAAATATATATCAACTTACTTCTAACTTCAATTAATAATCTGATTTGTGTGCTGTATATGATATATCATATTTCATATATTAACTTTCTTCTAACTTCAGTTTAAAATCTGCTTTGCGTACTCATAGATAGATATAGATAGATATAAATTATATCATATTAAGCAAGAGTATTTTCAATTCGGCTTGCCGTTGGTCATTCTTGTTGGTTGGTCATACTTCAATTGTTTTGCCATTGGTTGCCTCACAGACAGTCCACACACACACACACAATCAAACCAAGTCACACAGATAGACTGTGCTTTATTATTGCGGGCCGTGTTGTTATTGCTTTTAATTTTTGCTGTAAATACTTTTCAGTTTTTAAGTTTTTTTTTTTTATTTATGTTTTTGTGTAACAAACGCCTACAAAAAAATTTCATTTTTCACTGAGTATTCAAGTGTTGTATTACTGCCTGTCGGATGCTCCCCAGTTGCATAAATTATTTGTGCCGTTTCGTTTTTTTTTCTTCTGTGGGCTCTTACTTTTAGACATTTTTTAATTTGCTAACCGTAATGGTTATAGCAGCAACAATTTCGTTTATTAATTTCTTAAAAACGTTTTTAATTGCAATTTAATTGTTGTGTTGCTTTTTGAGCTCAGTTTCAGTTTTCGTTGTTCGATTCGGAAAAGTGAAAACGTGTCGCGATTATAGTTTAATTATAGTTTGTTGATAATGCGATTATCAAAATGCTTTGAAGCTATAATATAACTGAGGCAAAGGTGCAGAACAATAGGCAGAGGTAGACATAGAGAAACAGAGAAATCGAGTTAATGTACGAATAATATATATATTTCTATTTTTTTCTATTTCAAAATTAAATATTTGAATGGAATTTATTTATCAATATTTTCAGATTGCACAAACTGTTTGCCCAGCATTTTAAACTTTGCTGAGAGATTAGAAAACTGTGTAAACCTGTGTAGTAGAAATTGTCAACAGAAATTGCCCACATACTAAGTGTTTTTAAATGGACATTTGTTCAACTATTCTTCTGGTTAGTATTCTTATCAGTTGGAGAAAAGTTCACTTTTGTTAGTGTCTTGAAAAAAGAATCTCTTGTTCAAAGCAGCTGCAAACAAGGCTTGTTCCCATTGAGATCTATCGCATTATACTCCACACTTGGTAATCGTTTGAGCAGACACCTTTCAGTCGAATGCAACACACACACACACACATTCACTCACACACTCTGAAAGCAGCCAGACTAGATTGGAACAAAATAATTCCCACACAAATTTCCGCCTGCGTTGCTAAGAATGCGATGAGTAGAGACAAGTTTTAAATATTTAAATAAATACGCTGCGTTGCTTAGACTGTATTATTATACAATAGCTGGATGATTATAACAAAGGCAATTCACACATGCGAAGTAAAACTAATTAATTCAGATAAATGGTCGCGTCACATGAACGCAAACGCGCTGAAAACGCTTGGGAAACGCGCACAAAACGCTCAGCGCTTAGAACGCTCAACAGTTGCCCGCCTTCATATTTGGGACTGGCAACCTTTAGTCGACGGTACTCCACCTCGTCTTTATCTATGTATGAGTTGTTGGGCCAAGTCGTTTCTGGGTATAGCAATGCGTCCAAAGTGCTTAGAATTGGGCACACTGTGGAGTCACCGGTGGCGCCGCAGCCGCAGCCGCAGCCGCAGTCAACGCGACTCGCCTGGGAACCAGTTTTCAGTGGCAACAACAACAATTGGAGGCAGCTCAGCTCAGATACAGCCCTTGCTGTTTGAGCGCTCTAGAAGACCCGTTCGGCAAAGTAGCACAAAGCAATGAACTGTTGAAAAATGCCTGAGAATCTTTTCCGGTGACCGTGCCGGGGCCCCGACCCCGGTTCCAGCCACGGCCCGGAACAATCTGAACAAACACAGTCGAAAACGGTCAAAAGAACGGGCTTGCAACAATTGGTGGGCGTTGCACTGTGGAATGGAATGGAAAGCCAAAACTGAATTTCAACAAAACCAGAAAACCCGAAACACATGTTGAAACTCTCTGCAGCCTTGAAGCTCTTTTATTTTATTTCATTTTAGTTTTGTTTTTTCTTCTTTCGTTTGTTTGGTAATATGCAATGCTGACTCATGGATTGAGGCATATGAAATTCTATACGAGAAGCAGTCGAAAATGAAGAGTAAAATGAAACTGGGGAATGTGATAGAAATTGTTTTTAATTTAGTTTAGCTTTCATATAATTGGTGAATTTATGATCATATTTTAAAATAAATATTTGAAAATAGTCGAAGTATTACATAAAACAAGCAATTGAATCTGAGTTTTGTTGTTTCTAAAATTAAGTATATTATTGTATCTAATAAATTTAATATTAATAAATATTACCTTTGAAAAGAAAAATGGAAATGGTATAATAGAAAATTGTTTAACTATAGTTCAGCTTTCAAATAATAGATAAAGGAATTATGATGAATATTTAAATATTTTTTAAGTATTGCCTAATGATAACAAATTAAGTACAATACGGAACTTTTTTTTAAATTAATTTGTTTATTCGAAATTCTACCAATTAATACTAATACCTATGAACTGAAATTTGGAACTGAAATTCAATAGGAATTCTTTTACTTCAGTTTAGCTCTCATATAATAAGTCAATGTATTTATTATATGATAAATGTTTGGATTATTTTCGGAATATCTCCTAATAAACAAAATTATGTCGAAATGGTATTCTTTTTAATTATTTTATTTTTAATATATAAATTTTTAAATGCATTTTTTTTTTCTATTAAAAAATAAATTTTACCTAAACACATTTTTACATTTTTTTCATATCTCCTCCCATTATGTTTTCTATTTCAATTTTGTGAGGTTTCCATTCCACAGTGCGGATGTGAACGTTTTAACTTGACTGAGTCAGGCCCAATGCCTGGCTGTTGCGGTCGGTTCGCTGCGTATGCAAATAGCGACAGATAAAACGCAGCTACGTGATGGCTCTGATAAAGACAATGACAATGACAACAGCAGCAGCAGCAGCAGCAACAACAACAACAACAGTAACAACATTATTTAACAACGCCCACAATTGAAACATTTGTTTGCCACTAAAAGCGAAAGTAGCCAGCCGCATTTTCATATTATGCGAGTATTTTGTATTATTTCAATTTGGTTTCTGTTTATTTGCATTTTTTCTGGTTTCTGTTTTATTTTGAATATTTCATTTGTTTGCGGTTTGCGGTCTTCTCAAGGCGCTTGAAAATCGATGCACCCGATGCTGAAGCCTGCAAACTGGCAGCGCTGCACAGGTAAGTCTGCCCTTTCTTTCAAAAACAATGCAAATAGCCTTAACATGAGTCAATATGAAAGGTGAGCTCTGCAGAGGATTTTAATGAACATAAAAACTCTTAATTTTGCATTTATCGGATTGTTAAAGTAGACCAGAAATATTTGTTTTTGTATATTATATATAAATGTATATTATACATAAATGTATAAGAAGGAAGTATGTAAACTTCTTAAGGAACATCCCATTATACTTTCTATTTCTAATTATTTCAATGTATTTCCGGGTAAGTATAGAATTCTTCTCATTAAGTTTTGTTTTACTTTGAAAACTTGATTATTAATTATAAAACTTTTCTTATAGAATCTTATAATATTCTTTGAAATAATTTAGTAATTATATACACACCAAATATAATTACAAATACGGCCCCTCTATGCGGTTCTCAGAAATTCAAGTACAATGTTAAGGCGTTTCTTTTTATATAAGAAAATCAATCTCTATTACTTCCATTATCATCATTCAAATACTCAAGCTATTTCTTCCAATTCAGACATGGTTTAACTCCTAAACAATATATATACCTTATTGATATATTTATATTTGTATATTTATACAGTTTTAAGTACATAGCATAATTTATATTGACGACTTGCACTAATGGACAGCGTCATGCAAGGGCCCTCAGTCGGGTGCGTAGGCTCAGCGACTGAATGGGACACGCGTTCCGGCCGATTGCGCTTTAACACTTGACCAGACCGAGGGTGACACACCCGCACCCGCACCCGCAGCAAGGGAACCACGTCCGCGGCGGTTCCGCGAGGTCACGTGTTGTTAACATTAACGACGCAGGTAGCACAGGTAATTTTCTCTAGCTGTGTGCATTTGTGCGTGTATTTGTAAATATTACCTGCGCTGCGATTTTTCCTCTGAAAATAAAGTATATTTTCACTTTGGGATGCATTTCAATGGAAACTCGACTTTGATGATCGACGAGACGACGTTAGCTACGTTTTATGATGAGGCTGAAAAACCAGTTGTTGTTGTTGTTATTGCTGTTGTTGCTTTTGCTGTTGCACTTCATCTTCTTCTTCGTCGCATCATCATAGCGAGGGCTTTTCCCAAGTGCAACTGTTACAACTAGAGGCCAAGATTGGCCTCCAGCAATAGCGGCATTATCAAATTACCAAACACTGTTGCCGGCCGCCTCATGCATTTGCCGTGGCTACGATTGCTTTGCTTTCCGCCAAGATAAGATACGCACATAACAACAAATGTTGAGTACACAAACAAACAAACAAATAAATACATACGCATATAATGTATTCATAAGTGTGTATTGTTAATAATAATAAAAAAATACATTTTTGAGGTCGATCTTTTGCACAATCGACGTTGATGACCAGCCAAACAGTGTTACTCTATACTCTGTAAATTGTGAAGATTCGTGTAGGTGCAATCCAAACAATAGACTCGAGTGGAACATGGTAGCTAGCAGATGCCTGTTTGATTGATAGATAAGCCTGTGTTTGCCCAACAAAAATATTATCTATGCGTCATTTTTTTTTAAGATTTATTAACGTTTACTTCAAAAGCCTTGGTAGCTTAACAACAACAGATTATGATTTTTACAATGTTTATTCATTAAAAAAAACAAATAAACAAAATAAACAAATTAATAAAGCAAATAGACTTGTTCCGTCGATGTTCTTCTAGCTGTGTAAATTATATAATTAATGAAAGTTCAATGTCGGGAGAGATTTTTTAACGATAAAAAATGAAATATATATTCGTCATTAAATTACTATGGTAATATTTTAATTATAATTAAATTAATAAAAATTAAGAATTAACTGTTATTTATGAACAATGTTTCGAATTTCTTTTTTTATTTAAATCATAAAACATTATAAATTTTATTTATAATTTTAAATTAATTTATTTTTAATATCACCAAAGTTTTCTAATTTATAATTAAGTTTTCCATAATTCATATATTGTTTATTAGATATTTATAGATATATTAATTTTGTTACAAATATTACTAAAATATTCTATTAACTCTCTTTTATACTGAAAGCATTTAAAGGAAATTATATATTTTTAATAACATAAGGAGTCTATATATAAGAAGACATAGACATAAGGAGTCTATATATAAGAAGATATAGACTCCTTATGTTATTAAAAATTTTAGATAAACACAAAATATAGGAAAATAAAAAATAAAAAATATTTTACAGAAATAAACAAACTGTTTTATAGTAAAATCTCGAAAAAAAAAACTAAAAACTCGATAACAAACATTCGTAACAAATAAATATAATAATCACTACTTAATGACAATTAGTATTTTATTGATGCAAGCGGCTTTGAGTGTTACTCATGCGATAGCTATTTATGCTCAGGTGTTGGTATTGAAAGACCCGCGCCGACCTCTTTACGGATATTGGCACATGTCGCATTGTAAACAAGCAACAATAAGCTCAATTATAACACAAACAAGAACAACAAATACAGCTAACACTCTGCCCAAACACAATGCACTCGAAAAGTGTACAAACTCGAATGTGGCTCAGCAGAAAATTGGAGCCCACAATGGTGTCATATGAAATTGTATGTATTTATGTTGTTATTGCTCCGCATAGCTCTCTCGCTCACGCTCTCCCTCTCTCTCTCTCTCTCTGCCGAACATGCTCACACCAGCACACTCACACACACTTGAACAATTGTCAATATTCACGCTCTTAGGTCCTGACCATGTGCAGGCGCGCGCACACACACAGACTCACCTGTTGCTAAATAAATTAATATGAAGAGAAATATCCATTGGGGCGCTGAGCAAGCGCGCTTGAGCAGCAGCGTCGACAGCGCGGTTGACGTTACTTGAGCTGCGCTTTTCGTGCGCGCTCGGCTCAGTCGCCGCTGCTGTCTCTGCTGATTTGTTGTTGTTCGTCGTTCGTGTTGTTGTTGTTGCTGTTGTGTGACGTGCGCATTGTTGGCGGTTGCTGACGCATAGACAGCCGCAGCAGTCATAGCCATGATCGTTGTTTCGGATTGGAATCGTCGAGTTTCAAATTATTTTTTATTTTCTCCCAAATGTTGGAAGGGTTATCAATGCACTCAATTTTGTTTATGTGTATTTTGGTCTAAAGGATCGCAGCGTCCATTGAGCTTTAGTTTTCTTTCGTTTGATAGTTGTTTTTGTTTATTGTCTTTTTCTCTCTTTACACACGTATTGCGCGCGCGTGTGTGTGTTGTTTGCTTTTGTGTGTGTGTGTGCGTGTGTTACTTGCACTTGGCGTCTAGAACAGGTTTTAGTTTTTTTGCTATATAAAAAGTGCGCGACTGCTGCTGCTGCTACTGCTGCTGCTGCTGCTTTTATTTCAACACTTTCGCACGCGACACTTTCTAGCATGAATATGAATTTGAATTTGAATCTGAGTGTGAGTATTGAGCACACGGCGAATACTCGCAGTTAGCGCTGGCCATTATAGTTTGATTTGTTTGCGTATTCGTAAGAACAAATACACACACACACGCAGTCAAGCACTCACACAGGCACAAACAAGCATAAACGAACGAGTTGGCTTAAATGCGGTTTTTGTTGCTTTCCAGCAGGTATTGTTCTGCTGGTCGTCGCTGTTGTGTGCCCTTTTGAACTGCAAGCAGCATAGGCTGCTCCACCAATACACGGTCGCTGGCTTGCATTGGCTAACACTGACAGTCACTAACACCCGCGCACACCTGCATGTAATGGCAAAACAAACAAAAGCTTCCGGCGTTCGCTACAACAACTAAATACGTCTAACACGGTCGAGAACAAAATGCGAACTGAATGAATGGCGCGCTCGTTTGTCATGTAGAAGGCAGACTTTGAGTCAGCCGTGCTCGAGCGCTCACATTTATCCCTAGCCCGACAGTGTGTACGAGCGAGACAACTACAGTCTGCGAGCGAGCGGGCTGGTGGGATGAGTATGTGAGCACAACAGGTAGCTATGGGCAAATCAGAATTGATCGATTTGTAATCTCGGCAAAAAATCGAAATGTAAAATGTCTATCGGCAGGTACACTGAAACTTTAGGGCCAAAACAGAAAATAACAGAAAACTCTTGTTTTGATACTAAATAAAATGAATAAATATGTACACCTTAATTTATTCAACAGTAAAAATGGAAATACTGAACAAATATTAAACAAAAATTATTATATGCATATATATATTACATATTTGATTTGAATAAATGAATGCCGCTTTTAATTTCGTAAAAGTATCGATAGTCATCAACGACATATTTTATGAAGTATCGATAAGTAACTATTTCTGTTTTACAGCACTGTGTCGTTGATCAAAATATCAATTTGCAAAAGCCGTTATAAAAATGCACAGTTTATTTAAATCGTATATTTCGCAAAACTTTTGCGCTCGGTTGCTATATTTGACACAAATATGCACATGAGCATAAAGTAGGCTGCATTATGGCGGTCATAAATCACGCACTTGGATATGAAGCCGTTCGAAATGCAAATGAAATACAGGTGATATCAGCCAAATTTCTTATCAGCAAAGGTACAGAAAATGCCGACGCCAAGTCGGCAAATAACTGAAGGTCTAGGTAAGAGGAGCTGGCCTCTAGACGTATCTATATAAAGTCGTACACGTTATTAAAGCTACAGCAGTCTGCGAATATTGCAATATGGCAAAGTTTTCTCCAACCTTAACAATTGCTTTGGTTCTTGTTGGCATCGTGGCTAACGTTAAAGCCGATGCGGATGATGAATCGATCGATCTGTCTGAGATAGGCGACGCCATTTTTGGCAATCCCGACATGGAAACTACAGGCGCTTTGGTTGACGCACTCAGTGCGGATTCACTGCAAAATCCTGAAGAGTTGGGCACATATTTCCAGGGCGATTTACTAATTCCTGTTGATTCTCGTGAGGATCAAAGCGGGGACACGCGCAATGGCATCCTGGCATTGAGTTCACGATGGCACGGCGGCTTGGTACCCTACGAGATAAAGGGGAAATTCACGTCGCAGGAGCTGGGCAACATTCAACACGCCTTCAAGGAGTACCACGCCAAGACCTGCATCCGCTTTCGGCCGCGCACAGTGGAAAAGGATTACATATCTATAATTAACAATAAAACGGGTTGCTGGAGCGCCGTTGGACGCATAGGTGGCCGGCAGGAGATAAATCTGCAGTCACCCAACTGCCTGCGCACCTATGGCACCCCCATCCACGAGCTGATGCACGCACTGGGCTTTCTCCACGAGCAAAACCGATACGAACGCGACGACTACGTCAAGGTGCTGACCGAGAATGTGAGACCAGACATGATGATCAACTTTGAGAAGGCCAACGCCAGGAACACCTCAGGCTTTGGCATCGAGTACGACTACGGGAGCGTGATGCATTACTCCAGCACCACCTTCTCGAAGAATGGCAAACCCACACTGCAGGTCTTGCGCAGCCATCCGGATGCTCGCTATATCGGGCAGAGGCGCGGCTTCTCGGCCAGCGACATCCGCAAGATAAACCTGATGTACAAGTGCAAGATCTGATAGCATCGCAGTTATTTTCATTTAACTTTATTTAAAGACAAAATACAAGAGCATAACAACTACGTAGGTGTGTGTGTAGCAATCTGAACTTGGATGGTGCTGCTCAGTGATGTGGGAGATTCTTGTTCGTCTCGAAGAAAACGTTGCCCTTCATGGTCAGCTCCTTGCACAGCGTCGAGAACCGTCTGATGGCATTGTAGGTGCCGTTGCCGTTGCCGTTATCAATGTCATCTTTCACATACGAAACACACAGAAAGTTTACACTTATACATATGTATATATAGGTATAAATATATAGACACAGAACTTAACAATCTATATCTAGCGGCATGCAGGGTTAAGTATATTTCTAGTTTCTATATCTGTCGTGCTCTCAAGAGTTGCTCCCGCGCAGAGGTCTCGTTTGTTAGTGTGGACGCGCCTTGCAGAGTGGCTTCATCTGCTTACCTGCGCCCATGGCGCCATCGCCGCTGGTTCCGCACAGATCCATATTCATATACAGAGCCATGTTGGTCGTGGAGCCGGGATATGACCGATTGTTGAGAAAGTCTCGTATATGCTGCACAATCAAATCGATGGCCACTGCAAAGCAAAACACAGTCAGAGGATCAGAATCAGTTCGCAGAGAATCGTTGTCATTGTCTACTTTGTTTGGCATTTAGCAAAATATCTATTATATATAGATTAAATGATATTTAACGTTGCAACTCAACAAATGAAGCACTTCAATTCAATTCAAGTGTATGTAATTCTTCTGGCACTTACCTTGGGGCAACTGCTGAACCGCCATGGAACGACACTTGAAACAGTTTCTGTACTCACTTGACTCGCTTGATAATATCCAGGTGCTTTGACATCCATACTTAAGACTAGTAATAACTTTTCTTTGCTTATTTGGGTACTAGTTTCTCTGTTCTCTATCATTATTCTCTACTTATGGGTGTACGTGTGTGCAAGAGCTTCGCTATTTCCACCTCTTCTACAGTAAATACATTTTACACGGCTCAAAGCATTTGGCTTAACTATTAAACAGCTGTAAACATTAATGTTAATTGTAAACTCTAAATAAACCGCTTTTAACAATTTAGCTTAGGGCTATCAGAGGTTAGTGGGATTACATAAAAAAGTTTATCCTCGAAATAGTAATAAAATCCATAGAATATTCTTTGTTTTTTAAAGACTTTAAATTTGTTATATAATTTTGTTTGAATTTTTATGAAAACCTAATTATAATTTAAGATGATGATATTAGGGATATATAAACAAAGGCCAACAAAATTTAATAACAAGAATTTAACTAGACTGTTGCCAAGGGTTCTGATTTGTGGAGCAGATTAGTTCTGTTCCATTACATATTTCGAGATTTTCTAACATTATTATTATAATTTTTGTAGGACTATATTTTTATTACGAATTGGATTTCATATCACAAATGAAACTTTAAAACCGCTGACCAAAAAATTGAGGAACATTCATATTTTTTTAAAGAAAGACAGAAAAAGTTATTAAATATCGTAATACCAAGGGATCTAGTCGAATTCTTGGTTACTAAATTCTGTTGACCTGAACTAAGGTATTAGAATGTTAGATAGTTTAAGATCTTAATCGAAATTAAATTATGTTTTCAACTAATTTATATATTAAGGTAATTGCTGATTGATGTGAAAGAACATATAGACACTATAACATAGGGGTAAACTATGTGTTGGTGTATGAATTGTAAATTTAAAACCGTGAATTCGAATAGATTTAGTATTTGTGCTTAAATCAATTGGGATAACAACATATTTATATATAACTATATAGATATATAAATATTTCTTGTAACATTTTTTTGAGCCCGAGTTAAAGTGAATCGTAACTTAGAGTTAATTCAATAAACAATGTTAAGCTTAAACGCTTTACTAGCTTAATGTAACGTTACTTGGTTAAGTGTGATTAGGGCCATAATGTGAATGAAAGCGAGGCATCAAATCTGCCTGGCGACCTGCGCTCCATTTGCAATTAGTGAAAGCTCAGCACATTTGGTTAGGAACACAAATATTTTGTTTTGTTTTGTTTTCTTAAGAATTATAAACAGAATATATACATATATATGTGTCTTTATATATATGTATATATATATATATTGGGACATTTTTTAGTGATCGCGCTTCATGCTGGCGGCCGTAGTTCGAGCTGTGTTGTTGTGCTGTGCGATGTTGGTGGCTGCGAGGATTTCTCCGATATGGTGTACAATGAGATCAATGGCAACTGCAAGAAATACATTGTAACAGAAACGAAAACAAAAAGTAGGAAAGGGGAAAGAGGAGACGAGAAACGAGAAACGAGTAACGACGACGGGGCATATGGAAAGACGGAGAATAAGGTCAAGCACAGTATTATAAAAGTTATTGTTCTATATCTGTGTTAATTGAGCGGGGAAACAGAAATCGGTAACAGTAAAACCCAAAACAAATTCAAACGCTTTGTAACATAAACTAGATACATGTATAAAACTACATATACGAATATATATATATATACAAGAAAACTAAGTAAACGTTTTCAACTAAACACTGCGAAAATTACACAGGAGTGTTAAGTGTCAGTGTGTGTGTGTGTGTGCGTGTCTGTTTATGTATTGGTGTAGATAGTAAATTAAATTCTCAAATTAAGCAAAGCACGTGTCTTATGCGGCTATTCGCGCACATATCTCTTTCTCACCTGTATTGTCCGCTCCACGTGGAATTATGACGTCAGCGAATTTCTTAGTCTGCAAGGACAAAAATGGGAATTGATAAACAAAAATCGTATATATATAGACGCTCCGCTTACCGGCGAGCAGAATTCCTCGAAGGCGGGCTTCACGAACGTCATGTACTGGGTGAGTACAGCGTCCAGATCCCTGCCACGCTCATTGATGTCACGTGGCACTGGAAGATTAACACAATCAGTCAAGATCTTAAGACAATCATCGTACTTACCTCTTCGTGCTAGCCGTGTATCCGAATCAGTATCCACAAACAACTTCATATGAAACAGATCACGTATTTTGGGAAAATAGAATACCAAGATGCCCTCAAAGAGCACCACGTCCGCAGGATAGATGACCAACGTGTTCTCAAAGTCGCTGCAAGCACAAACATCGCATTGGCAGGTGTTGTGATTATAAACAATTGCGGTTGTTTACTTACAGCGAATTGGTGCGGTAATCGTAGCTTGGGATGTTCACTTTATGACCTTTGAGAATCTGCTGCAATGTCTCGTACATGAGCTCCTCGTTGAAGGCATCCGGATGATCAAAGTTGAACTTGCCCTTTTGTGCTTTTTGCTTTTCGGCTGGCGTCAGCTCCCGATAGAAACTGTCCTGGCTAATGGACACCACCTGCCGCTGCGTGTGATCCATCTCGGCCTGGCCGAGTTGTTCCATTATCTTCTTGCACACAGTTGATTTGCCACTGGCTGTGCCGCCGGCAACTCCAATAAGGAATGGAGATTTGATCTCATCGTTGGGTAATGCATCGCCGTTGAGCAGGCCTGCCGATTTTTCTTTGTTTGTGTTATCCATACTGGACTAAAAGTGCGGAAAGTAAATTACAGAGAGGAGACCGCAATTGGCGATTCCATCGAATAATATCGATATATCGCGCAGCGACATGCTACTATCGCTCGGCGTTCGCCTTCCACTTTAGATTTTATGTGAGCATTGTTATTTTCCTTTATATATAATTCAAATGCATTCTTAATAATGAGTAACTGCTTTGCTAAAAACTCTGCCAGTTATTTCAAACTGCAACGGAACCATAAATCTTGAATTATTTGAAATTATATATATTTTTATTGGGCGGTAAAAGTGTCGCAGCCGTTTTGTTGTTTAAAAATAGTTGCATTAACAGCGACAAATGAATCAGTTATCGCAAACCTTGCATTTATCGAGTGAACCAAATACTGCACTGTTAACTGCCTCTGTTAATTACATATGCTTAGGACAGATTATAGTAGAATGTATTAAATACGTTTGCTGTAAACAAAATTACAGGGTATTTATTTATTAAATGCATGTTTAATTTAGCAAATAAATAATTATTATTCCTTTTAATCCAAAAATGTGTACATGCTATTACATAAATCTTTAATAAAATATGAAAATATATGAGAAAGCAGTGCAGTACTTAAATAACTGTTATATAAGTATTGGCTTCAGTATGTAGATTAACGGAATCGGATCGTATTGCAAACATATATCAAATTAAAAGAATGTATAGGCTGAAAAACAGATGTTTATGTAGAATCAGGCTGAAATAATATTGCAATAGAATGCACCACTTAGGTGGAGCACTATAAATAGGCAAGACTGCAATGGACTGGACATCACATTCGCTTCAACAGTTTCAATAAGCACAAGCATGAAAGTGTTCGTCCTTTTGGTTGCTCTGGCAGGGATCGCCGCTGCCGTGGACTACTGTGCTCTGCCCACCTGTCTGGACAAGCACATCGCTTGCAACAATAAGGGCGTGAGTGGTGGGAGTTGATCCTAACTAGAATATCTCTATAAGCAATTTGATATCGCTACAGAACTTCAGCGCCGAGTGCCCCAAGGATGTGCGTGAGATCAAGATCGATGGGCATCAGAAATTGATTCTATCGCTGTTCAATGAGCTGCGTAACAAGGTCGCCGGCGGCAACTTTGAGGGTTTGCCCAAGGCGGCGCGTATGGCCAAGATGTCCTGGTGCGAGGAGCTCACCCACTTGGCACTGTTCAATGTGAAGACCTGCCAATCCCTGCCGGACAAGTGCCGCAGCACCGAGCGCTTCGCATACGCTGGTCAGAACAACGCCATCTTCAGCTATAGCGGTGCCGAGACGGAGTACACCGATGCGGAGATCATCAAGGAACAGATCGAGAACTGGTTCTCCGAGCGCAAGAACACCTCTCCCGAAATTCTAGCCAGCTTCCCCGAAGATCTGCCCAACAAGGCGATTGCTAAGTTCACCATCGCCGTGGCCGAGAAGAACTCTCACGTGGGCTGCGCCGCCGTACGTTTCTCTCGTGATTTCTACAACCACTTCGTGCTCACCTGCAACTTCGCCACCTCCAACGTGATTGGACAGCCCGTCTACACACCTGGCGATCGTGCCACTGCCGGCTGCAAGAATCGCTACGGCGCTGCCTTCGACTACCCCAATCTGTGCTACGCCAAGGAGATCTATGACAACGAGAAGATCGTCCCTGATATTAAGATAAACTAAGCCTAAAATATAACCATAACTACAATCAAATGGGCCAATAAAATCGACGAACTCACCACTGAAATAACAGTATTTTTCTTTGTTAGATAGGACATTTTGATTGATGTCCCTCATTTGAGAAAATATACACTAGAAATTTTGTAATAACTTAATTATTTGATTTTAATCATATATCATTTACATAGGAGGTATTCATCGTTCAGACCATTCCGACAATTCGACAGTTTACATATGTAAGTATATATTTACGATTTTTGTTTGTTTTATCAAACACGCATTATCACAATCTTACACAGGCATAGAAAACATTCATTATCTTACATTTAAAAATTTGATCTAACAATTTGTCGCCTTGTTTTTTCATTTTTTTTTACAATCTTTGTAAATGTATGGTAATAAATATGTGGTATTTAATTGGTATTGAAAGTTTCGTCAAAGCCTCTGGCAATGTTTGGATGGTGTCTGGGGAAATGATCGGGCCAAATCAATCAAATGTGTATTAATTATGTAAAGACTTCAAACTAAAATAGAAATGAAAATTGTTAAATAATGACAAATATACAAAAATTAGCTGATAATTCGCGATTCTCGTGCGCATCTGATAATCCAACAATTCAAATAGATTACAATTACAAAACTACATTTAACATTTAGGTGAATAAGTTAACATGGAACGAAGCGTTACTTCTCCTTGGGCTGCTTGTCAAACAGATACTCCTTGGCCATCTGATAGCCGAGTCCAACGGTCAGGCAGGCGACGACTGTGCCTTGCGCGGCCACACGCAGCTGCATGAGGAAGACGCTGGTGCTCATCGTGCCGCGATTCTTGTATTTGTACGCTCCAATCAGACCCGCTGCCACGAAGCCAGCAATGCCTAAAAAAAAACAAGCAAAAATTGTATTATAACTGTATATTGCCAAAAGTGTCTGTTGTTGTTGCTAGCTGATAATCACCAGACGGCGGCAGCTGACGCACCAATACAAACGCAGCACACGCGCCAAATGAAACGTCATCGATGTGCTAACAGTTCACACACACACGCACACTCGCCCACATACATACAAACCTTAACTGTTTAACTGTCTAGTTACAGCATCTTTTTCGCACACATACACACAATGCATATCATTATGATGAAATTAACATGTTAATGAACGTTATGTCACTGTATTCTTATTATTCTCATTATACACATACATTTCTATGTATGCTTGTATCTGTCATCAATTCACTGCGAAGGTCAAGGTATGCATGTTCATCCTTGCACACACACACACACATCCACACATGTCAGATAGAAAAAGTTTCCATGACGTCACAACACTGGAAATGTTTGAGTGGTTTGCCAAACCGCATGCAACCAAAAATTGCTAGCTTTATAAGCTAGACATTTTACTTACCGACCAACATAAACGGGGACTCTTTCGCTTTATTCGCAAACTTGTTGGCCTGCGCCACATCCTCTTCCGTTTCGAATATAGATTTGGAACTCATGGTTTTTATGCTTTCTCCGTTTCTTTCGTAAGCCAAAAATTCGCACAATGCTAAAATTTTGGCAAAGGTCGTCCGCCAATGAGTGAAAAAATGATACTGAACTTGAACCGAATATTCCCTCTTTTTTTATTTAGATTTAATTTCACAATAGTAATCGATAACACATCAGCTGTTTTATGGAGAGTGAGAAAAAAATATTGAGCGTTTTCGTTAATTTTCAATTAGCGAGAGTTGTTATTATTAATATATGTATTAATTTGTTTTTTTGATTTTTTAAAAACTTATTTTTATTTGAATTTTGTAAGCACTTAAATATTGTTAAAATATATATATTGCATTTTAAAAAAAAAACATACACTATAACACTAACATTATATAAATGTATATATTTAATCATCTAAATAATTAGCTATATTAGAGCACATTTAGCAACTGAAACATGTTGTAGGTGTATTAATTTGCCCAACACTCACGACAGTGTGACCGCAGTGTGCAACAGAAAAATTCCGCGCTCAGCTGAGTGTTTAGCCATGACATAAGAAATGAACATTCGTTAAGAGGGGAGAAACGCTGTTGGATTGCCGTAGCCCCAACACAATTCTTAGTTTTAAAATTTTCGACAAAAAGTGCTCACACAATCCAACAATCGCAGCAGCAGCGGATACAAAACGACATCCACATCAATGGCGGGCATCATTTCAATATTAACAAGGCAATTGCCGCGCAACGTGCAAACCGTTGGCCTAAAGGCTGTGCGGAATCATGAAGTAAGCGAATGGAACAGCCTGAATTGTTCACAGACAGACGAATACACAGATTCGACTCAGCAGCAAATTAATGAATGGCGCTGCGAGCGGAGGCACGGCCACATATTTCGTGTGTATTTGGATCAGTTGTTGTAGTTGCTGGCGGCCGCTAAAACAGCTCATAATGCGATTATGTAATTGAAAAAAAAAAAAAAAAATGTTTGCACTGCATTGGGGCGCAATCAGCGTGGCAGTGCCACGCCTCTATAAATTATTCACGTGACGAACGCAATCTCGATCATACACCAGAGATTGCACAATATTTACTATTACTTTTCTCTGGTAACTGTCAGTTAGTAATGATCTCTTCCACTGCTATTTCCACAGCTCCAACTCAGTGCCCGTCAGTATTCCCAGCTGGCTGTCGTCGCTGCACTGCAGCAGCAGCAGCTACTGTTGCGCCGGGAAACGAATCCTACTCTGCGCTGCCAGGATGCGATGCGGTAAGAAGTGATTTGAGTATAATTCGAGATTCATTTAATTATTCCTATAATCTCTATCTTATCGCAGTGCTTTGGGCTGGCAGAGTTTTCACACCACCAGCAGCATGTGGTCAGAGCAGGTAGTGAAGGTGCCTCCGTTTGCCGACTCCATCACCGAAGGTGACATTAAGTATGTAAAACTACGAGCAAGATAATCGGATCTGTTGTCTTATCTGTTGCTTGATTTTAACTGAATTCTTTCTCTCGCTTAGATTTACCTGCAAAGTGGGCGATTCGTTTGGCGCCGATGAGGCTGTCATGGAGATTGAAACGGATAAGACAACGATGCCCGTTCCCTCGCCCTTTGCTGGCAGCGTGACGGAAATTCTAGTCAAGGACGGTGACACGGTGAAGCCCGGCCAGGAGCTGTTTAAAATGAAGCCTGGTGCAGCGCCTGCCAAGCCAGCTGGAGCACCCGCCCCGGCCAAAGAGGCGCCAGCCCCTGCTGCAGCTGCTCCACCTAAGCCAGCGGCACCCGCTGCTGCTGCACCTGCTGCGCCAAAGTCAGCTCCTCCACCAGCAGCGCGCCCACCACCAGCTGCTCCCCGTGCTGCCGCTCCACCACCAGCTGCTGTCAGGCCCGCCGTGGCCCAGGTGAAAGTGCCTCCCGTAGACGGATCGCGTCAAATCTTAGGCACACGATCCGAGCAACGCGTCAAGATGAACCGCATGCGTCAAAAGATCGCAGCCCGCTTGAAGGATGCCCAGAACACGTGCGCCATGTTGACCACTTTCAATGAGATCGACATGAGGTGAGTTAATGAAGTTGAAATTCAATTACTTGTCTCATGTTCCTAAATCTCTCTGCCTCGACAGCTATGCCATGGACTTCCGCAAGCAAAATCTTGACGCATTCACCAAGAAGTATGGCATCAAACTTGGTTTCATGTCCATCTTCTCGAAAGCCAGTGCCTATGCGCTGCAGGACCAGCCCGTTGTCAACGCCGTCATCGATGGCCAGGTAAACCATACCCCTGAATCACTCGTGACGTATATAGTTTAGGTCTTATCAGACCTTAATTTGCTAACGCGTTTGGCTATCTGATAAGCTGATAAAACGAGGTCGTGTTCGCTACGCAGTCAATTGATATGAAATTGTTTTTCGTCCAAAAATAGATTCAGCTCAGCAAATATTTAGTATTAGTTTCAACAGATAACTCTGCTTGGTAGTTTCTATGCAATCGAAAGCGCCAGTATTTCCGATTACACCATATCAGATTACACTATATAATATAATAGATTCAAATTGACTGTTTGTATAAAGCTATCTTTACAATATTTAAAGCTGTTTTTAGAATGTTATCCCCGCTTCTAAGGTATAAACAGTACAGATAAAAAGAGTTTACAATAATATTTCAAAATATTTAAGTATGTATTCTAAATATCTTTAAAATCAAGCTGTTCAACCAAATTGATTGTAAATATCATTTAGTTGGTACTTCAAATCAAGCTACAGGTTATATAAACCAGTTTAATCAAAATATTCGATTGAAGTACTCAATGTACTCAGAACAAATCTGAAATTGATATATGATAATGATTTGAAACACTCTTAAACCAGTTTTAAAATCAACAAAAATCTTCAATTTAAAAAAATATGATTAAGATATACATATAATATATAATTGAAGGTGCAAATGTTGTTAAATATTATATTATAATTTTTTTTTCCACTTTGCAGGATATTGTTTATCGTGACTATGTGGATATCTCAGTGGCTGTTGCTACGCCCCGTGGACTGGTTGTGCCCGTCATTCGTAACGTTGAGAGTATGAACTATGCGGACATTGAGATTGCTTTGGCTGGGTTGGCTGATAAGGCAAAGCGCGATGCCATTACCGTGGAGGATATGGACGGTGGCACCTTCACCATCAGCAACGGTGGCGTGTTTGGATCACTGATGGGCACGCCCATCATCAATCCACCTCAGAGTGCTATACTGGGTATGCACGGTATCTTTGAGCGCCCCATTGCCGTCAAGGGAGAGGTGAGCTACACTTGATTAGTAAAATATGAACTGAATTAACTGTTTATATGCCTATATTGTAGGTCAAGATCAGGCCAATGATGTACGTTGCCCTGACATACGATCACCGAATCATCGATGGCCGTGAGGCTGTGTTGTTCCTGCGTAAGGTGAAGGCTGCCGTGGAGAATCCAGCCATCATTGTTGCCGGTCTTTAAGGACAGTTCTTTAGCGCTGCGTCCACGTTGTTTCAATGATATTATCGAATCGGTGACTTAAAACTGAAGCACAGCCAAATTCATTGTATAAACAGAAACTTTTAATTTCATGTATTTATTTAAAAATTAACGAGTGTCACAAATCGACTTATATTTGGGTTTAACTATAGCAAAATATATATATACACAAAACACACACATAATAAAAAAATGTACGACGTGGAAATGTTTTCAAAACGTGAAACAATTAGATTTATTTTTTGCACATTCAATAATTTAACGAGCACATGCTGAAAATTAATATCGTAAATAAATACGATATCGTAATTGATACTCGCCCAACCAAAGAAGTTTGATATTTTTATTCGATTGGTTTTTAGAGGGGATGTTGTGAATTAAAGCGGATTTGCAAACAAGGTATACTTAAGTCCATACTTAAACTGTGGATAACTTGAGGAATTTTTTTAACTGGACTATAACTTACCTTGCCGAATATATTTATATTTATATTTATGCGGATTGAAAGTTAACATTAAATGATAAAATCCTGAAGATATTCATATCCATAAAAAGAGCACAGTTTCGTAATCACTATTATAATACTTTAGCAAATAAAATATTTGGCGTTGTAAATTATATATCATATTTTGATTGACATTGACATTGACATTGTTTACTAAGCTACTAATATTGCCTGTTATAAACATCATCAAATATAATCGAATCTCCTGTAGAAAAATGTGTTCATGACTTTAAGATTTCTTTCAACACATGTTAGAGAATTTTAACTTTCAATAAAATAATAGAACTGAAATGCCACCAAGCGGATCTATTCCTTGTTTGTAAACTGAAAACTATTTCAATTATTTAACTTATCACGCTCAGAGTTTTCGTTTATATAACATTTTCAATTACTTATTTTAGTCTATTTTACAGACGTCAGTCTTTAAGGGACACGAAGTTTTCTCGATTTTTATTTCATTTTAAAATATCTAAATATATATTTTAGATGCCGTTTTTACCAAGTTTCCAAATTAGAAAAAAAAACGCTCAAGACGTCTTACTGATCCGACGGATATAGAGCAAAACTAATATACTCTTTTTACATCGTGAAGGCGTATTAGGCAAGTTTGTTTTTAATCTAGTTAGCTTTGCATTAGCTCAAAACACAATTTCGATTTATTTAGGGATTATTTCGCTTGAATTATAGCTAATGATGAGTGCTGCCTCCATTTTAAAAAGATCCTTGCGGCATAATATACGTTTTTTATGTCAACGATCCGGAGTATGGAATGTGAGTAAAAGTCTCTTCCACAATTATCCATTTTTGACTAACATTGGTGCACTTTCCGATTTAGCTCCATCTTTTCAATCGTCACCATAGTCGGCTTGCCATAGGTAAGGTGCTTTATCAGCCGCATAAGCTCCTGTGCCTCGAGTCGTACTCCGCTTTGCGCTTTCAAGATGGAATGTGGTAAGGATCCTTGTCAATCCTGTCTCACTCTGTCTTTATTTTTTATATTAATGCCCATTTATTGCAGCTGCTTGGACTGGAAGTGTTTCCATACAACCAACAGCATGTGGTCTGAACAGGTTGTTAAGGTGCCACCGTTTCCTGACTCCATTTCCGAAGGTGACATCAAGTAAGTAGCTCGCAGAGAGTGTATGACTTTTGGGTATCATCTCTCGTGTTCCAGGTTCACATGTAAGGTGGGCGATTCGTTTGCCGCCGACGATGCTGTCATGGAGATTGAAACGGACAAGACGACGATGCCGGTGCAGGCGCCGTTTGCTGGCGTCGTGACGGCGATTCTTGTGAAGAGTGGCGATACAGTTAAAGGTGGCCAAGAGGTTTTCAAGATGAAGCCTGGCCCAGCTCCGGCAGGAGCTCCAGCAGCTGCGGCACCAGCACCTGCACCAGCTGCAGCTCCAGCACCAGCTGCAGCACCTCCACCTGCTCCAGCACCCGCACCTGCTCCAGCACCCGCAGCCGCTGCGCCAAAACCAGCACCGGCACCTCCTGCCGGGGGAGGGCCTCCTCCCATAACGGGCACGCGCACCGAAACGAAAGTCAAAATGAGCCGAATGCGCTTAAAGATTGCGGACCGTTTAAAGGATGCACAGAACACCTGTGCCATGTTAACAACTTTCAATGAGATAGACATGAGGTTTGATTGTGTCAACTATAGATATAGATCACATATATATATTTCAATATATTTTATAATTGTTTTCTTTTCAGCTTCGTAATGCAATTTCGAAAGGAGAACCTGGACGCATTTACGAAAAAGAATGGAGTCAAGCTCGGCTTTATGTCCATATTTTCAAAGGCTTCTTCTAATGCATTGCAAGATCAGCCCGTCGTTAATGCAGTCATCGCTGATAAGGTAACTTTGGCTAAAGATTATAATCTTTTATAATACATATGGGATTTTGTTGTTTTTTTTTTTTTATTCTTTGTAAATTTTCCTTGATTAATTTTCAGGACATTCTTTATCGCGACTATGTGGATATCTCTGTGGCGGTTGCCTCGCCCCGCGGCCTGGTGGTGCCCGTCATCCGCAGTGTTGAGGGCATGAAATATGCAGATATAGAGAAAACTCTGGGCGCCCTGGCGGAGAAGGCGAAGCGCGATGCCATCACCATTGAGGACATGGACGGTGGCACCTTCACCATCAGCAACGGCGGCGTGTTTGGATCACTGATGGGCACGCCCATCATCAATCCACCTCAGAGTGCTATACTGGGCATGCACGGCATCGTGGAACGGCCCATTGCAGTCAAGGGAGAGGTGAGCTATATTTGATTAGTAAAGTATAATGAATTATTTTATTATTATTTTTTTTTAAATTATTATATTATATTATTTCTTTGTTTTATATATGTTGCAGGTGAAGATCAGGCCAATGATGTACGTTGCCCTGACATACGATCATCGAATTATTGATGGCCGTGAGGCTGTGCTATTCCTTCGGAAAATCAAATCGTTCGTTGAGACGCCTGCTGAGCTGGCAACCGGTCTTTAGGGGATCTTGGAACTATTTGAGCTGTGTTCACGATGTTTAGTTGATGTTCATCAAAATGGAAGTCCACGACGAAGCTAAGCAAAATTTGTTGTATTAAGTAAAACCAAAAAACAAAAACAATTCAATTTTCTAATATTGTAGCTAATTGACAACAGATTATTATATACAATAGAAATTTTTTTAGGTTCAAATTTCATTTAGAGTTGGAAAGAATAACAACTTGCACTATCTGGTTATTATTATATGGTTGACTATGTTTATACTATTGAAATATTTTAAGAGTTTACTGAAGTTCATTTAATTATAGGTAAGATATTACAGATAAAAGAACTATAATTAGTATTTGACTAGGAAATACCCTAACAAGGCGGATGTAGCCTGTGAGCCAAAATACAGCTTTATATCTTTAAAAATTCGTTTTTATACTTTTTGAGAATCTGCAAAATAAATTTTTAACTACACTCTTAAAATATTCTAGATACACTAACATAACTTAGAATTGTTATTGGTTTTGTGTGTTAGTTAGAATTGTTATCGATTTTGCGTGCTTTAATGTAAATTAAAATTTGATTATATGAACGTTGTGAACCATTGTTTAGGATATTTGGATATGATATTTGTAGCAAATATTTCTAGTAGATCCTGTCCAATGTCCAATCATGCCTTCTTCTCTATTTCTCTCTTTATGTCTTTAAGAGTGAGCTTAAAAAAAATTTATAAATTTTAAAAATATATTTTAGTAATTTTTTTACAAATATTAAATCAAGCTGAAAATGTGAATAAAAACGCATTTGGGAGTTTTTGTTATTTGAGCAAATTGGCTTGTACAATTTTATTGATTACTTTTGTTTGCTTTAGTTTAAATATAAACTATTTCTAATGTTTACAAATTGATTTTGGTTTTAGATCTGGTTTTGTCTTAAATAAGAATTGAAATGAAATTGATTTGATATGAAATGAAATTGACAATTGTTGTTAACTTAATGAGAAATATGATTTGGTTTTAGATCCATCAAAGAGATTGAATAACACAGTTTTTTCTTTGTTTTTGTTTTTGTTTGAAGTTTAGTCACTAACATTAGTTAATTTGTTGCTTATCACATAGGAATGTAGAAAGAATGTTAACCGAAAGAACTGAGAACATCTGACCTATTTGTATGTAAAATGATGATGGGGAGAATTCAAGTCGAAAATAATATAAAATCTTTTCTAATTAATATATATCGTTTACAAATATGTTCATATGCATATAAAAAATGCGACAATCGTTTCGTCTAAAACATTTTCCACAAGACTGTGCAAAATTAGAAGAATTAACATTTTAGACAAAAGGATTGGCATTATCTACATTGTTTACCCATTAATTTTGTTGGTTTGCTTTTCTTTTTCTTTTCATTTGCTGAAATTGTAAATTTTTCGTATTCTTTTTAGTTTTTTCTTGATTTTTTTAGCTTAACTAAGGGGATACAGAGTGTAGTTACATAATTAAATTTACTGTAGATATACGGGAGTGTTTCTTCCAAAGTGTTTTGAAAGAGTTCTTAATGGTATTTGCTTGTGTTTAGCTTGCATTTTGTTTATAGTTATTTGAATTTTGGGTGACTTTCTATAGGTATCACTATAAAATATGGCCCTGGTTGTTGGGTCTTGCACTTGTCTTCCCGCAAGTACAACACTCTTAAGTCTAAGCAATTACACTAGGTATCCCCAACCTTGTGACCGAAATAATTGTTTTTTTTTTTTTTTTTTCTATAACTGATTTGAGTTTTTTCTATTCTTGTGTTTTTTTTCTTTTGCTATTTGATTTTTGTTTTTCTCTTTTTCTATCTCTCTGCATAGATCTAGGGATCTTTTGGGATTTTTGTGATTTCTTTGCTTCTAAAATGATTTTTCAATAGAACTATTGTACAAGATTCCATTTGCTGTTTGTTTTGGTTTCTTCTCTTGATGATTTTGCAGATTTCCAAAATGCATGAAACGTTTAAGTTTGCTTATTTTTTCTTTTCTAAATGGTTCTTCGAGTTGTGTGTGAATAAGATATGTAACTTAATTTTCAGTCAAGCCGTCAAATGGTAGGGAAAAACGGTATGGTCTGCCTTAGATTTGGTTACATTTGCATAGATGCTTTCGCTTTTTGCTGCTTTTTGCTACTTTTTGTTGCTTTTTGTTGCTTTTTTTGGGCTTTGGCTACAATGTTGTCGTTGTACAAGTCGGAAATGTGTAATTTCATAAAGAAAGATGGTTTTTTGCTCATGTTGCTGTTGCTGTTTGTTGCTGCTGTTCTTGTTGTTGTTGTTGTTGCTGCTGATGCCAAGTCTCTAGATGATGGTTGTTGTTGTTGTTGTTGTTAGTCTGTTGCTTCTGCTGCCGCTTGGCCAGGCAACTTTCGCAATGAATTTCTAAATCAAAAATTTGTCTGTCTGGTGGTCGTTGGGTGTTTTTTGACTTGATTGAAGTTTAGAGTTAGAGCGTATATGAGCTACCTACCCACGATTCAGCCATATTTTATTTATTGATAGCAATTATGTTACGACCTCTCGTCTATTGCCAGTAGTTTATATAAATTTACAGTTTTGTTTGATGTGCTTTCAACTGCATGCAAGGGGGAACTGAGTATGTTGCTGCTGCTGCTGTTGCTGTTGTTGGGGTTCGAACTTTCTTTGCCAAAGAAAACTAAACTAACCACATTGTTGAAAGGGGGTGTAGTGGGTGCTGATTTGCCTGATATGTGTCTTGCGTATGCTTAAAGTTCTGGTTCTGCTGCTGGTTCGGTTTTCATTTGTCGCTTTTGATTTTGATTTTGATTTCGATTCGGATTTGGATTTTGAATTGGATTTTGGTGAACTCTGTATGTTTTTTGTCTTCGCTGCTGTCAGGCGCAAATAATGCGTCCCAAGGACTTCTTAAAATCGCTTTCAAATGTTTACAATTTTGAGCTATCCAAAGCTATCGTTGGCTTTGTGGCTTGTGCGTGTCTCTCTGTCTCTGCCTCAGTGTGTGTGTGTGTGTGTGTGCGTGTGTGCGTGTGTGTGTGTGTGTGTGCTTGAGGGATTTTGGCTTATGAATCTGGCTACTGAATTTATTTTCAATTTCAACCCCTTCTATGCGAAAGTTTTTACAATAATCGTTGTTTTTGTTCGGAATTGTTTTGTTCGCGTTGATTTATCTGCCTTGTCCTATATCTCTGGCGAGTGAGTAGGCCGCCATTTGTAAGATTTTTGCCAGAAAGTTTGCCAGGACATTTGCTTGCTCCTTGTCGTCTTGTTTTTTATTTCGTGTTCCTCTTGTTTCTGGTATATTATGATAATGATAATGATGCTGATGCTGCTGATGATGATGGTTTTTTCTTTTTGTTCTTGACTTTTTGTCGCATTAAAACTTCCGTTGTGCTTGTAATTTATAATGCTGCTTTTTGGGAATTTCGTTGCAATTTGTCATCTTAATGTGTAATAATAATAATTATGCGCCAAAGGGCATCCGAATGCTGCGACTTTTCAGTTAATTTGTCTTTTGCTTTTTGGAATTTCATATATATTTGCTTTTGTGGTCTTTTGCTGATCTGCTCAGAGTATTTCGAAAGCTAAGAATTTAGTTGAGTTGCTTCGATTTGATTTGATTTATGTTTTGTTTCACAATTTCTGATTGATTTTTGGTTTTGATTTCGGATTTCACGTTAATTTTGCACAGATTTTGATTAATTGAAATTTAGTTGTTTTGGGTTCTACAATTTGGAATATTGATTTTGAATTTTGATTGCCGGTGAATATTGGAATTTTGTGGATTTTGTAATTTGTTGCTTGCCAGAGTAGCCGAAAGTGGAAATTTGGAATTTCTTTGGATTTTTGAGCTCTAAAATTAAATAATTTTGATATAAATTTGTTAAAGTGCTTTCTAAAAAATAAATAGGTTTTTGTAGTTATCACAATGTTTCAGAAATGAAATTTTGAATTTATTTTTATGACTAATTATTTTGATTTTGAGGGTTTGAAAAGATGCAATTTTGTCACGTATATTTTTTTGCTCATAGAAATGTTATCAAATTTGATAAATGTTTTGAGTTGAATAAATTTAATTTTTTGTTTTGATTGGATTGAATTTTTAATTTTAATTTGAATTTAGATTTTTGAAGGTAATAACTATTAAACAGGATTTAATTTGATCAAATTTAACTTTTTGTATAACATTTAAATTTACTTTAGTTCTTTAAGAAAATAATTTTAAATTTATATTCAATTTTATGAAATTTACATTTATAATTTTAATTTTTCTCATTTTAATTTTTTTTAGGTCAATTTTTATTCTCTTATATTTTGTCAGTCAAAAAATTAATAAAGCAGAAAAATTAAATTTTAATATGGTCTGAATAATTAACATTTTTTTGTGGATTTAATTTGATCAATAGATATTTCTTTTTTTAATAATTTTTTTTAGTTTTGTTTCTTGATTAAAGCTCGAGAAAGTCCAAAACAATAAAAATTGTGATGTTAAAATTTAAAGTAGAATAATATTCTCTAGATCGACTTTTGAATTTTTAAGTGAATCAATTAAATATTATTTATCAATATTAAAAATTTTAAAATATCAAATGAGTGTTTTTTTTTGCATTGCATTTGACTAATTAAATAATATAAATTTACTAAATAAAGTTCTGAATTTTAAAAAGCTTTTCATGTCTTCTTTTTGTTTATGTAAAATTAGTTTGCCCAAGATATGGAATATTGATATTTTTTTGTTAAAGTTTGCTTTAAATGTGGAATTTGAAAATAAATCATATAACTGAAAGTTTGTTCAAGATAATAATAATCATAACCAAATTTCCGGTCAGTCTTAAATAATTCTAGAATATTATAATTATTCGAAATTTTTGTATATGATTCACTTATTTTTTGATAGTTCAAATTTTAGGCAGATATATTTAGATGTTTTTACCTAATTGATTACCTGAACAATTTTATGGTTTATAAAAAAAAACAAATTTTCTTTGTTTTGATAGCTAAAGATATAGTCTGTTCAAAATTCTCTTGTGTTTTGTTACTAATCAAAATAAACTTTTTGAGAAACTAAACAAGTTTTTTTTTAGATATTGCCGGAGTAAAAGTTCCAGAATGATATTTTAGTGTAAGAGCATTGGATATTTAAGATATTCAGATGTTTGGTCAATGTAAATATATTCAAGAATTTTTATCTAAAGTATTAAATGTTTAAACTTTGATATTGCTTGGCTTTTGAATTTTTGTTATCCTTTAAATCCTTTTTATTGAAATTTTTGAGTAAAATAAAATTATTTTTGTTGTTTTTGATATTAAATTAATTTTAGAGTTCACTGATTTTGGATTTCTTGAAGTCAATTGTGCTAAACAAGTAATTTGAATAAATTGATTTTTTGTTATTAATTTTTAAAAATCATATTTATAATTTGGTCTTGTCTTGATTTGAATTTTGTTTGTATGCATTTTTTGTATATTGATCCGATATGATTGGATTTTGAAATATGAGAACGCTAATTGGATGCCATTAAATAAATATATGAATATTTCAGGAAATTGTATTAGATTGCTTTCTAGTTCTGAAATATGATGTTTGCATATTAAAATAATAAAGATTTGGATTTGGTATATTCTTTTGTTATTGCTTTTGAATGCGTGGATCAAAGAATGTGGATCAACTAATTTTTAGTAATTTTAGTATTTTTTGAATTCATCTTCTAAATATCAGTCTTTGGAACTTGGTTGGATATGAAAAGTACTAAATGTATAAGGCTAAAAATGAGATTCATTAATTAGGTTTGGGTTTGGATTTTGAGTTATAAATGGATCATTTTCATTTTGGATTGATTTATATGAGAGTTTTTTTTGTCGATTAAGTTTTTTTTTTTGTTTGTTTTGATTTTGAATTTCGTCAATATTTGCCACTATACCCATAAATACATATTAAAAAAAAGTTCTAAATTAATAAAAATAAATTCGGTTTAAGGGGTATTTTTTGTTGATTCGTTACCAACGACCAGCAGACGATTTGCTTATCTGTTTTCTGTTTTTTCTTGACCCTTTGCAAGATATTGGCAACGATTTTCTGCTACCTACGAGTATGTACAATTTTTGTGCTTGTTTACCGTTTTTTGTGAACATTTTTGCGCATTAAATATTTTTTTTTAATTTTCAAAAATTTCGAATTAAAAATTGCTGCAACGCCTTTGCCATCTCTAGTTTGTTGAAAATGCGAAAAAAATATTGAAAGCGTCAAAAATGTTTGGTGAAATTTGGACTTTCTTGGATTTCTTTTTTGTGTTTTTGTTTTTCTTTTCTCTTCTGGGTTAAATCGCTATCAAAATGTGTCTCGGGGTCGGGCTATTTCTTTTCTTCTTGGGTATCGTAGAAGCAGCTTCCTTTGCAGCCATTTTATTACCAAAGTGGTGTGTGTATGCGTGTGAGTGTGTGTGCATGAGTATGTGTGTGTATATGTTTTGAGTGCATGGGTGTGTGTGAGCGTGTGCCCCTGTATGGGTATATGGTCGAAAGTGTGTGTGTGTTGTGTTTGTGTGTGTAAGTTCTGTGCCAAATTGGTGGTTGGTTTATGCCTGAAGCTCTTGCTGTGCGAAACTCGATTTTCTTAGAGGTTTTAATAACTTGGTTTGTGAAAACTAAAGATTCATAAAGACGAAACGCTAATTTGAAATTTGGAACATTATTCGATTTGCGTTTTGATACACAAAATGAAAAACTATTGCATTGTGTGTGTGGATTTTGTAGGTGAACAGGGGCCCGGGTTCGGGTTGGAAATGAAGGCTTCTGCGATGCCGTGGAAGAAGAGTATAATATTTTGTATATATATTTTTTTTAATTTTGTTTGTTTTTTGTTCGCAGTACTATAGTAGGGCTTGGATTTGGTTAAGATTTTGAGCTAACTTATTTGGCTGTTAATGGAAAATCGCTGCTATACATATTTAAATTAATATTTTTTTAGTTTTTTTTTGTTTTTTTGTGTTGTGTTCGCAGCACAAGCTCACCTTTTAGCTGTTTTTGAGTATGAATTTCGTTTAATATAATTTTTCAATTATTTGATTTCGATTTGATTTTGTAGGCGCTCTGAGGCGGCCATTGAAATCGAAAGGTTTTAAAAGTGCAACTGAAAAACGTTAAGCTAAAACGTAAGGTCAAAACATACTTGCGAAATGTTGTTGTCGTTGTGCGCTTTTTGGGCTGCCAAAGATGCTCTCTCGTGCTGCGCTCGCCGCTCTCGCTCTCGCTCTCTCCATTTCTCTTGCTTAGGCTGTATCTCTCTCTGTGTTTGTGTGTGAGTGTGTGTGTGTGCTGGTTGAATTCGCCGCAGAAACTTAGATTGCTTGATGTGGGGTGGTATGCGTGTGTGTGTGTTTGTTTGTGTGTGTGTGTTTGATTCCTTCCTGTCGAGGGGTTGCTGCTGGGGCAGCCGCCCCTGCTTAGATATTCAGCCAAATATCTCCGGCGGGGCGACTGTATCCCCGTTAAGCTGCTGCCTTAGATAAATGACGACGTTGCCGTCGCTGCTGCTGCTGATGCTGTTGCTGCTGCTGCTGCTGCTGCTCCTGTCGCCTGCCGCTTTCGCCGTCAAATGTTCGATCTTACTCCTTGCCATCGTCTTCATCATCATCGTCATCAGCGTAGCAGGCGCCGTCGCAGCATTTGTGCCGTTATATGCGAATGTGGATTTGGTTGTTGCTAACTTGAATTTGGGTTTCCTTCCTTGCAGTTTCTGTCGGAATTCTGTGTGATTTGCTGGCCGTGTCTGCTGTTTGGGGCACAATGCTTCGGCTTGGGGCTGCTGGCAGTTGCATTGCAGTCTCTTAAGGCGTTTCGATTTAGATTGGTTTTCCTGATGCGTTGGCTTTTCGTTAATCAATTTCTTAATTTGTCGCTTGTCGTTGCAGTAGAGAAATATGAGCAATAAACATTTTAGAATTTCTTTGAGTTTCATAACAATTTTCTCGGAATCAATTGGAATTTGTTGCTGTAGCTGTTTGATCCATGCTAGCTTCAATCGAAGGCGTCTAGCTGTCTGCTCAACTATGGAGGGTCCTGCAGAGTATAAAGATGAATTTCAATGTTAATTAAATATATATTTCTCTTCATTATATTTTAGTACTGTTATACACTTTTTATCCTAGAACACTTGAACTTACCTGTAAAATATAAAAAATAATATTATTATCTGTGCGATATTTCCTTTTTCGTCCTTTTTTCGTGTTTCTTTGAAAACTTTCCAATTGTTGTCGAGTTGCGTGCACTTTTTAATTTCTTTTTGAAATTTTGTTATATTTTTTTGCTTGTTGAATATATAGTTTTGTAGTATTTGTTATGGAATTTGTTTCTTTGTGCATTAAATAGTTGTTATTTTTGTATTTTTCTTTGAGCCATATCGCAAAACTGTTTAAGATATGAGTTTGTGGTTTACTTTTGCAAACTGTTTTTGGGTTTTTATTTTTTAAATAATGTTTTTAGTTTGAGAATAAGAATTAATCTGACTTTCGGTGCTGTTATATTTGGTATTTGGGTTTTTCTTTAGGTTTTGTTAACTTGTGTGATTTGTTTTAATTTTTGTGATTTTTTTTTGGAATTCGAGGTTTTCGGAACGGTTGAAAGTAAACTTGAAAGATTTGATTTTGTTTGGAATGCCGCGTGCAACAGCCTCCTTAGCGCTATTTGGGCATTGCGCTGGAGGATGGAGGATCTGTTGCCGATCCACAAAGTCCTCGGTGGTTCCTTGCTGCTGCTGCTGTTGCTGCTGTTGATCCTCAGCGTTTGAAGATTGAAATGAAACTGATTGATTCTGCGCAGCAGCCGTAGCTTATATACCCAGCCAGCTTTGCTCGCTAGCCGGGGGGTTGAGGATCTGGATCAGGAGGCTGCGAAGCTTTGTGCATTGTCTGGCCGGATATGGACAATAGGCGCTGCCGGGCAACAATGCATTCAATGAAACCCGTTTGGCAAGTTTATTATAGAAAAACCGTTGCTCGGATGTTTGATAAAAGTGCGTTTTCTATTCATGGTGGTGGGTCTGCTGATCAGGCAGCACACAGCATACGGAATACGACATACGGCATCCAGCATCATCCAGATCGAGTTCAGAATCGTAGCACACCTGGCTTCCATCTGAAAGCTGCAACGGCTGCTGGACCATGGAAACCAGTTTGCCTGGGTGCGTTCAACATCCTTGAATATCCTTGACCATTTGATCTGTGCTTGTCTGCTTGCTGTGATGGGAAAAACTGAGATTTTTACCAAATTTTAATTGTTGCCTGAAATTCAGGCAAATTCTGTTGATATTCATCGGAATCGGCTCATTTCGAAACAAGTTTTGAGGTTTCATACATTAATTTGTCGCTCCGAAATTTATGGCCTGCACAGGTCCAACGCAGGGCAGCCAACCCAGTTTCGATGCCAATTGTCATAGCAAGTACAATCCCCATTTACTCAGATGCTCTATCTTACTTTTGGGTCAGGCAACCTTTTCTTGGTGGCCAAATGTTCGTTTCGTCCGGTCCCTGAGTTTTTTTTCTATATTTTTTATATTATTTTTTAAGTTTCACTTTCAGTTTTCATTTTGTCGAGCAGATCAACAAGTTAAGGGATGCCTTCGCTGGGTTCTTTTTTTTTTTTTTTTGCTCTTGTTGCTTCGCAGTTTTATTAACCTCTGTTTGGCCCGGGTTGGGCAATGGGTTAGAGGTGGGTTCATGACATTTGCATTCGCGTTTCCCATTTGTTTGCTTTATTCCGAAATGGGACACTCTGTGAACTTGGTAAGGGAGGAATTCCGTCTACTGTGAATGCTATTTATAGTGTGCCCAAAGTGTAGCTAAATGAAAAGGCAGAGGCTATAGTTGAGTCGCTATACAATAGATTCCTTTAAAATAAGTAGCTGATATATAAAAACATAGTTTCTATTCAAGTTTAATTATTTTGGCCAACTTTAATGAAAATAAACTTAGCAAAAGTTGAACGAAAACTTTAAATTAAGTTTTACTGTCCTAGTTTAATTTTAAGTTGCAAAAAAATACTTTATTAGTTTATATTTGAAATTGTTTGTGGATCACATTTTTTTTAGCAGTAAGAAATTCGAATGTATTTTAAGAAAATTTAATAAATAATTTAAAAATAATATATGAGTAATATAAAATTCACTTAATTCATTTCTGAACAATGCTTGAGCTTATAACAAAAAAATAAATAAATTAAATGAAATCATATTTTGAAAACCAGTTTTTAACAGTATTAAATTTATTCATTAATAATAAATAAATATTTGAAAAATACAATATACATATAAAATACATATAATAGAACTTGGAATATATTACATATTTATAAGCAATATATAAGCACAAAAAATAATTTTATTTATATGATGTACTTATGGATTATTCAGAATACAATCCATTAACTAAATCATATAAATTAAAGTAATTAAAATAAATTATAGATAAATTTTGTTTAAAAACTATTAAATGTTAGACATTTTGTTATGGATAGTTATATTATTTAATATAATAATTTTATATTTATTTTATTTTATTAATTTTATCTTTTGTATGAACAATATATGATTACTGAACATGTTTATTTCATACCATTTTATCTCATAATGTATATATTTATTGTGAGTAATCCTTTCGTCAGCTATTTAGTCGAGCAACAGATTATATAAACATCAATACAGCTATAGATAAGCATATCTGACTCTTGGAGCATGCGAAATCTGATCTTAATCACTTTTAAAATTATATTTTTTAAATACAAGTACTTTCTCATAAAGTAAAATTTTGTTTATGCTTACACTCTAAATATATTTAAATATAAAAATATCTTTTGCTTAACCCTTTCAAGATTTTTAGTCTCAGTCGTTTACAAGGATCTTTTACAAGCAGTACAGTCTGTTGAGAGCTTCTCAATTAGTTGGTCGAACAATTTTCATAAATTCCAAATGCCTGCAATTTGGCTATATTCAGTAGAACCCAATCCCACTTGGGCCTCTTTAGGAGCACAGTCTACATATAGATGGGTGCTAGAGAAATGTGGGGAGTCGGAGATGGGATGTACAATCTCTAGCCAAGTCGTTTATGGTCTAACAATTTGGATTGTGCAAATGTATGCAAGGGTGTATGGGGTATGTATGTGTGTGTGTGTGTGTGTGTGCTTATGGTACAGTTGTGTACAAAATGTGTTCCTACCGAAGTGCTGAAGGTTTTCGTTAGGCTCTTTGACAGCCTTGTCATAATTTCAGATTCAACTGTGAACCTTAACGAAAACAAAATTTACATATTTCTGTTAATTTTACATTGAAGTTGGGCTTATAACGAAGAGGAAACACTTGAAATTTGCATATATTTGCTTCACACACTCACACACTCATACACACACCGAGCGACTTCTACATATGCAAATTTGTGTGTGCTGCAAAGTTTTCATATAAAATACAAGTGAAAACAGACAGAGAAAATAGCTTTAGATTGGGGGCAGCTGGCAAGGGTAAGTACAACAAGGACAAGGAGTCCTGGCCATTGCCAGGCCCTGCCAGCAAACCCATACACACCCAAACCCACACACACACACACACAAACTCGCAGAGGCACACGAAAAGCGCCTACACAAAAGAGAGAGCGGCTTTTTCAAGGAAACGGATTGTGCGTAACAATGTATCCAAATGTGTGTGCGTGTGGGTGTGCGTGTCTGTTTGTGCGGGTGTGTGCTTGAGTGTAAAAGTCAGCAAAAGATATACACACACACACACACACAGACAAACGCTAAATAAAATTTCAACAAAAGGCTTTACAGCATTGCCGGGGCGCTGTTGCTCCGGTCTCAAAAAGGCGCCTAAAAATACTCAAACAAATTTCTATCTATCTCTCATGCAAGCTGGACCGACCCTCATTTCGGGTTGGCCAGATATTTGTTTGTTGCTCCTCTATTCGATTGTTGTTGCTGCTGGCGTTGGCGTTGGTGTTCGTGTTCGTGTTGCTGATGCTAATGTGGCTGCTGCTGCCCACATTTATGTTACCATAATTTGACTTCAAGAAAAAAAGACGACAAAAACAAAAAAAAAAAAAAAACAATAAAAAAGGCAAGAAAGCAAAATTGAGAAAAAATA
The DNA here is from genome assembly GCA_035045145.1 of Drosophila meridionalis. Lineage (NCBI taxonomy): Eukaryota > Metazoa > Arthropoda > Insecta > Diptera > Drosophilidae > Drosophila > Drosophila meridionalis. Next base: position 1,686,105 of record JAWNPG010000037.1, read on the forward strand.
TGCGAAGTACGCATACACTTCCAGTGTGATTTGAGTCTATTCATAGCCAAATTGTAATCACATATCAAATTAAATTTGAAATATCAAAATATTTATGGAATGGTTTTAGTTTTATTTAAGTATTAAAATATAATAAATGTTTACATTTTTCTTATACATAAATAGAAATATTGTTTAAAAATATGAATAGTCGTTGGATTTGAGCTTTAAATATTTAACATAAATAAGTTTTCGTTCATAACAAATTTTTATGTTTTATTTTGGCTTTAATTTATTTTCTAAATATATATATTTTATATACATATATATCTTGTATTTATTCTAATTTTTTGAATATATTTATTTCTTATTTATTTATTTATATTGTCTCAAACGTCGTTTTGTTTTTTTTTTTTCTAATTAATAATTAATTAATTATTGCAGACTAAATGATAAGTTCAATTTTAAAAAATATTTTTGTTGTATCATAAATATTTAAATTTTCAACTGGAAACCTTCTACATCAGATATAAGTAGTACACCTTTTGGGAATTTTTTTTTATTTTTTATTTTATTTTTTAATTCATAAATAATGATTGCCTATTAAGAATTAATGAAAAGAGGAAGCGAACCTCAATAGTCTCGATATTGACGTTTGGGATTGTGAGAAAAACAAAAAATTTAAGAACATTTAGTATGATTTGTTTATTTAAAAAAAAAAAAATTAATAACACGTACTACAGAAAAATAAAAAAATCAAAAACATTTAGTTTGATTTATTTATTGTAAAAATGAATAATATTTATTATAATTAGAATAGTCTTTTATTATTTATCAATATTTACAAAATATATAAAATAAATTTACTTCTATATCATATTACCATGTTGAACATTTCAGTTAAATCGCAATATCTTATGAAAGAGCATAAGAGCAAGGACACATTACACACACTTGAGCGCACCCACACACACATTCATACTCACACACACACACTGGCATATACCCAGTGGTCCACTCATATAGTATAGTGGAATTGGGAGCCAACACTTGCTAACCGAATTTCCTGCTGTAGTTTTTCGGCTATGATGGGTTCATTTTTCACATACGTGAAGGCGAGAGGCGACCACTTATGAACCGAAAGTTGGCAATGTGAGCGTGCGCCCACACAAGCACACACACACACACACACATACACAGACAATTGTGTGTGTAACGTTCTTTTGCGGATTTTGCAGTCAACTTGTAAGCCAACTGACAAAACTATATGGCTAATGTGTGAGACCAACTGGGCGTGTTTCTGAGTGTGTGTGTGTGTGAGTGTGTATCAGTATGGGTGTGGGTATGCATAATGTGTGATTGTGTGGAAATTTTTGGGCAGTTTCATTTCGGTCATATTTATTAGTTGGCACAGACACTGGCACAGATCAAAACAGGACAACAAGATGCCCTAGCAACAACCACAACAGCAACAACAACAACAACAATAAAATAGTAGCAGAAGGAAACATCTTTTTTACCCTCGTCAGGACAAGTTTAAATAATGTGTAGGTATTAGTATGTATCTGTGTGCGTGTGTATAGAAACTATTTTGAGGCACATCCTGCTACATGTGTAGTTGAAGTTAACCCACACAGAAAGCCCCATTGAAGTATATACTTAAATACATATATATATATATATATACATACCTATGTACGTATCCATGTTTTGGGCACATACTCGTTTGAAAGAGCCTCAAGGATATGCAAGGATAGTGCAAGAAAATGTGCCTGAGTTGGGTTAGGCTATGCTGTTTATGGCCCTTGACAAAGCTGAGTCCTGTTTTTTTTTATTTTGGGGGCTCTGCTCTTCAGCATGGGTTCGGAGTGTGTGTATCCCGGCATACATTTCCTGCATAGTTAACGAGCAGCAGGAGAACTATTTACAACTATAAGCCAAGCCAAGCCAAGCCGAGCCTGCCTGCCATCGCAGTGCCCCTGTCTCGTCGCAAATGTAATCAATTTTTATGCCATTATTGATGCTTCACTTGGCAATTTATTTGACATTTCTATGGGGGATTTGGGGGACTGGCTGCTGCTGTTTTATTTACGTGCAAGTTTTCTGATGTGCAAATTAATTGGAAATTTTTGTTGTTGATTTACGAGCAGACGGCATTTGAATTGCTTTCCGGAAAGTCCACATAGAAAGAGAGATCAACAGAGGGCGCGCGCGAGAGAGAGAGAGTGAGAGAGAGAGAGAGAGAGAGAGAGAGAGAGAGAGAGAGAGAGTTTAGGGTCTTCCTTTAACTGGGGGCGTTTGTCGTTTGAGGTCTAGGCGTGTCCTGGTGCCTCCTCCATAGCCTGAGCCATTCGAATCGGCCATTACCTGCAGCTTTGGCTCTCAAGAAACTGCTCCACGCTCTGCTTGCCTGTGTGAGTGTCCTTTTTTCGTCCTTTAGCCTAGCAGTGCGTGCTGCTGCTACATTTGGCATTCTGTGTCACACATTTGAGCATTGTTGTTTTTTTTTATACTTTGTATTTGCTTTTCATATTTATACACATATATATTTTTTATCATTATGTGAAAAGAAAAGTCCTTTTGTTTCAAGTTGTGCGCGTGTGCTATGAAAATGCCGTTGTGTATCCCTGTGTGCGTGGCACATTTGTTTCTTTTTCATAATTATGTCAAACACAAGGATTCTTTTATGTTCAGCATACGCATTAAAAGAGTTTATCGGGCTTTTGCGCTACTTTACCATCTGGCCAGAACAGACCCATAAAGAGACAAGCTGGCCACAAGGATGCTTTTAGTACCATGTGGGAGATAAGCATAAAGTTCATTGTGCTACAGGAGGAGTCCTTAAATGTCAACGAAGTTGCAGTTGTTGGCTCTACTTGATAAAAGTGGAGTAAAAACTGATGCAAATTCAAAGTATTTAACTGTTATGCATAAGTTATATGTGCAAAATTTCTGTATATATTTTTAAATATTTTTCCAATATTTGAATATAAGTTATATTCCTTTTATTAATACTTTTCATTTATTTAATTAATTTATATACAAACATACAATTCAGCACATGTATGTATTTTCGTTTGGACTAAGCGAAGTACCCGCAGTATTTTCTTATCAGTGGCGTCGTCTTTATGCCCAAATCCCCCAGGATGCGTGCATATACATGCATGATATCCCCCCACACTCACTCTCACACACGCACACGCTCATATTCACAGATACACACGCAAATTCCATTAGCATAAAAATGTCATAAATAAGAAACATGCTCGCCTCTGGTTGATATTCCTTCCGCTCCTAAGCAGGGGTTGCTCACAAATTCAAAATGGCGTCAGTTTCTTATTAGAAACAGGCGGGCAAACGGGTAAGCGACACGGCTTCATCTTCACATATATTTCGGGGGTGAGTTTTCGCATACCAGCAACGAAAACCAGTTCCCTTTGTTTGTGTGCGTGTGTGTGCGTGTGTGTGTGTGTGTGTTCAACCACGCCTTTTCTTATAGCCACGAGGGCATCGCTGTGTGTGTGTGCGTGTTTACTGTACCTCCTATGTTGGCAACTTTTGGAGGCGTTCAAGATGATGTGTGCTAATTGATGTCGTCATGGCCTGACAAGATGAACCGGGCTGAATTTGAATATTGATTTTCCTTAACCCTAAATACTTGCTGGACTCTGCGCTGAGTGCGTGCATTAATTAAATTGACTTTGATGAGGGCTTTCGCCAGAGTCTGGAGTCGAAAGCCTAAAAACTTTCCATAAGTTTGCCCTAAGCTGGAGGCAAAAGTTCAAATGTAGTTGTAGATGTAGTTGTAGTTGATATGCTCTGGTCCAGCCTAATGTGCAATGTGTTGTAAATGGCATGTCAATAACACGGGAAGCACCAGCACGGCCCAAACCCCATTTATCAATCTATTATGCGTGCGGTCAACATCAAAAGTAAAACATTAAAAGCATTCAGCTATAAAATGTTTGCACCAATACTTGAGCATAATATATACATATATGTGTGTGTTGTTATGCAGACATAGAGCCCATACCTAAATTCTCTACATATAGTTTTCCACTTAAATGGCGACAACGATGCTTGGGCTGCTGCTGCTGCTGCTGCTGAGATCTTCTCGGCTCGGCGCTATAAATCATAAGCAAAAGGCACAAAAACGACATGTACATGAAAAGCATTTAGAATCCATGTACAGCACCCACGTCCCGCGCTGGATGGGCTAAAACTTCTTGGAATTCTGCTGCCATTGCTGCAAATAGTTGGGCAGGGCCTAGTCCTCATAACTTTTCACGTTCCCGCCGTCGCCTCCTGTGCTCTGCTGTAAATTTATAAATGAAAATTCCGACAAGAACATTTTCTATTAAATTTCGACTCCGTTTCCTAACCAACGCCTGGTTTGTCCCAGAACGAGAAAGTTTTCTTGCCATTGACCGCCCAAAACCCACACTCGTTCTTGGCTCGGCTCGAATGGGTGCCAGACAATCAAATACACTTGCTTCTAATACTCTTTACTGGGTATTTACAAATTTCTTAAGCGTTTTCACAGCGTGAGCTTAATAGATGTTTTCATAAATTCTTTGGCGTAAATTAAGGAAACGGTAATGTAACTTTTACGTATGTTTTTTTTATGTATTGAATATAATTCATTTGATATTGAAATATTTTACAGAAATATACAAAATGTAATATACAAAATGTAATTACAATAAATGTAAGTCATATTATAAGTCAAATAGGACGACTGCGTGATGATTGAAATCTTATTTAAGTGAAAAAAAAAAAAAAAATAAAAAAAATTATTTTAATAAATAATACTGTTATATTTAATTAAGAGTAAAAATTAAATTTAACAAATAATAGTATTATATTTAATTTAAAATATAATAAAATAGTTTTAATAAATAATATAATAATATTACATTTAAATAAAAAAAAAATTAATTTAAAAAAATTATAATATTGTAATTAAATAAAAATTAAGATTTTAAAATAATTTTATTAAAAAAATAAATAATAGTATTATATTTAATTTAAAATATAATAAAAATAGGTTTAATAAATAATATAATAATATTATAATAAAATAAAAATGAAAATTTTAAAATAATTTAATTAAATAATAAATAATATAATATAAAATATTTTATAATAATTTTAACAAAATTCTAATATGTTTATTGCAATTAGGTGTTTATTTTCTCGGTAGTATAAATATTTAAAAAACTAAAAAAAAAAATCAAATGCATTGATTGCATTACAAATATATGAATATTAATAGTTTTAAAATATGTTAATATCACCTATTAATAATTTAATGAATTTGTGCTCAATATTTTATCAATATATAAATCATCTGCATTTTCAAAATAGTTTTCTATACAAACTTTTCAATTAAGAGCTTTGCAAATTTTATATTATTAAGATTTTGGAAATATTTGAATATTAAAAAACTATAAAAATATATTCTATACTATGTTTAGTAAATAGACATATTTTTAAAACAATACCAAATTGATTTATTTAGTAAATAAAGATTTAGTTTCAGATATATTTTAAGTTCAACTCTTATACGCTGCTTGATCAATAGCTGTGATGGCGTGTCTAAAGAACCAATGGTCTATGCTTATTTATAAATCAATTGAGATTTTATAATTTTTGTATTTATAAAAACATTTTTATAGCACATCAAACAATATTACTCTCCAATTTATAACTCTCCATTGATTTCAAATAAGTAAATCTGATTTGCAAATTTGATCTAAATTTCACCTAGAGCATTTGTGTGCTCGTTATGCTGCAATTACTCACAGGGAATTTCTTGTTTTATTTCGTTATATACTGCTCAACTTGTACATATTTCTGTGTGCATTTCTTTTTGCAGCTGAAACTTTTTGCTTTGGCAAAAGTTTGCTCGGTTGGCTGCCATTTTTGAGACTGGGGTCCTGTTACTTTCCAGCTGCAAAGTAAAAGTTCTTAGCTTCGGCCTCCTACTGCAGTCCTGCTGCCTCAGCTTGGGCTAACAGTACCAGGGCCAGGCCCAGTGCCAACAGCCAACAAGCAACGGCCAACTGCTTTTTCTCAAGTACCACTGCGGGACATTAAATTCTGTACGTGCTGAGCTCTCGTGCTAGTCTGGCCATTAGATTGTTCGAGGTATTATGCCATGACCGAAAGTTTGAATAGTTCTTGTGCAATGGCAAGAAGATATGGGCCAGCGGGCTGTGGAGGGGCAAGATGCACTCAAATTGTTGCTGACCAAATTTGGCTCTTTTTGTTGGAAAAGTTTTCGGGGAGCTGCTTCTTTATGTGCCAGGCAAAATTTTGGCAATTTATTTCGTTGCCCAGAGCTCTGGCCATAAGATAAGGGGTTACCCAGCACTGCTTGAGTTGGCTCCCCTTATTTATGGCATGCCTTGGACTTGGAGCCCTGATTAATGTTAGTATTTAGAATTTGATTGTGGCCAACTTTTTGCCTCCGTGCCTGATAGGCACTTTCCCACACGACGACACAGACGATTCCGCAACTGGACAACATCTTTTCCCACAGCATCCCAAAATGCCATCGGTCTGGGGTTGTGGTCCAGCTGGCGCAACCCGCTTGTCCAGTTGCTCTTAAAAGAGTTAAAAACCTACCGAAAAAACTGTGAGAAAATCTTCCCAAAAATGACCTCTGACCGGACGGTGGCCAGAGACGAAGATGCTCCGTTTCGACAAGGGGTTGATTGACTGTGGAAGATGCTAGATGCATGAGCATTACAAATTTTAATTTCTCTGGTATTTTTGGTATCTTTTAATACTTAAATTTTGAATTATATTGTTAGCAAGAAGTTTAAGAAATTTTAAATAAATATTGAGAAGCGAAACACGTTGATGATAAAAGTATTCTTGACTGATCTTGAAATTTCTTTATAATTATTATGAATAAAATTTTAATACTTACATGATTTGCCTTGAAATGTAATATACTATAATAGACTATTCGCACTAATAATATTTGTGCGAATAGTATATAGTATAATACTCAAATAAGTTATTATATAATGACAAATCACATATGAATATATATACTCAAGCAGCCTTTTAATTGAAAATTTATCCTATATATATATCTGATAATAATTATAAGCTAAATTTCAAAGACATACAAAGTCTACATAATTGTTAAAAGTCAATATAATATAAGGATTAGCGCAATACTATATAATTAATAATTGTGAAATTGAAAAACTTTTCTATTCATAAAAGCGAATGCATTGAGTAGTTAAAATTGAAAACAATTGATGTTGTCAATCAAGTTAGTGTAAGCAGAGTTTTTATGCAATTTAAACTTTTTTAATGACAGAGGCCTCACACAATGGAGCATCATTAATCTTCATAATATGAAATCCGGCCGGAGCGTTGGGCAACTCATGAATCAATGCGAATTAGTGGGACAAAAGTTACATTAGCCAGGCCGTTTTTGATGAGAGTTGTTGTTGTTGTTGTTGTACTAAGCAGACAGCATTTCATTAATTAGCGGCATATTCATCAATTTTAATAAAATTTCAAAATTTCAAAGGTAGATGTGCAGCTATATAAATGTTAGTTCAGCGTTTATGTATATGACTAACCTAAAGCGGGGGAGGGGGCGTAGGCTTCAAAGTAGCGGGGGGTGTGGCTGAGTTATGATAACATTCATTTGCCTGTAAATTTCCCAAAAGGCATGTAACAAAACTTTGGGCGCTGCTAAAACTATGGTCAAAGGGGCACACACATACGCACACGCTTACGCACACACACACACACACACACACGTATACAGCCGCCTGGTCTCACATAAGATGTGCCGGACTGGGAATGGGAGGCCATTGGGCTGGGTGTTATTTTTGTACAAAGGATTATTTCGTCTCGACCAAACATGCAATTAATTATAAGCTTAAGGCCTTGGGTCCCTTTACGGCTCGGCCATGTTGTTGTGCCTGGTTGCGTGTAAAGAGCAACATAGCAGAGCCAACAGCAGCAGAAGCAGCAGCAACAGCAACAGCAACAACAACATCAACTGGAGATACTAAAAGCGGCCAACAAAACTTGAAAGATAATAACCTTAGCTTACAGGCAGACGGCAACTGAAACAGACAAGAGACAAATGCTGCAGGGGTAAGGGCAATGGCAAGTACATACGGTCAGGGCGAAAAAACTACTACTACTATTATTTATTTGGAAAAGTTTAAGGCAACATCATTATCTTTTCTACGAGCCCAACCCCAAGACAAAAAGTCCCTGACAATGTTTGTGGCAGTCTTTTGCTACGCTTTCGTTAGCCAGGGCATGTGTCTTCAAGGCAACTCATGCTGTAAGTGTGTATCAAGCACACACACACACACACACACACTCACATGCTTGCATTAACATGCACTCACACACCCGCATTAAAGTTTTGCGGCCATATTCCCCGTTCGGTTACTTCTTATAGCAATCAACCCCCAATGAACCAAATTGAACCCAGTCAGAGGGTGAGCGGGCGTATGTGTGAGCGTGTGTGTGCTGTAGTTTCACAAAAACTTTTCTACGCCATCAGCTCAAGACATAAAAACTTATCGCCTGCCTAGATTTTGCACCCAACTCCTACAAAATTCAGATTGTTTGCAATCCACCCCCAATTTGATATTCCTAAAGCGAAGTTCCGGGGGTTGAGCTGAAGCTTGTGGAGCTTCGGCCAGGCCCGATAACTGGGGCTGTTGCTTGAGTAGTTTCTGTGCAGTTAGTAGGGTGAGAGTTGGGCATTGAGGGAGTGTAATCAGTTACAAAATATCGAATATTTTACGTTAGCAGAAGATAAAGTGAAATATTTTAATGAAACCTTTCACGATGTCGATGAAATTGTAGCTTATCAATGATGAACAGAGAATCCTTTATTAAAAATAATTGATTGCTGCTTTGGTTACAGGGTATAGAAATGAGAGGAGTCTGTGCTTAGGCTTAAGTTTTTTTAGGCTTTGTTTTGATTACCTAAAGACAAGGTCTAAAATATTTATTATATTATTTATTTATATAAAATTTTTTAGTATAATCTCAAAATGCAACTCTTAAAAATTAGTCAGAAATCTAAGACACGAGCTGCTTAAAATCTCTTCTTTCGCTCCACACTTTCAACGTTCATCTTCCATTTCTCACGCCGCTTTTGCTTGGCTGGCAGCAAAGGACTCTGGCCTCGTCCTGTGACAACGGCAAGCCCAACGACGACGACAACGACAACAATGGCAAAATTTTAATTGAAAACTTTAATTTGGCAACACGATGTTGCTTGTGACGGGCAGCTCTATCTCTAGCTCTATCAGCGACTCCGACTACGGCAATGGCTCCGTCTGCGTCTTGGTCGACGTTGTCATTGCCCTTGGCAACGTTCGCTTTAGCGCATCTTCAGTAAGGAGGCGAGCGTGGCCTGGAGGCTGGGTAGGAATTTGCGGACAATAAAATGTTGAAATAAAACAAGAAATTTGGCAATCCATGTGTGTCTGTTTGTGTGTGTGTGTGTGAGTCTGTGCATATATGTTTGCTTATGGCTAGACAGCGTCACTCCTTCTAGCACTGCTTAAATGTTGTCCTTCGCACGCTTGATCCTTGTGTGTGTGTATTGCCTGCCTGGCTGCTCAGACATTCGCAGCTATTTCTTGCTCTTAATATCTTGTTTCTTTGGGCATTTGTGCTGCTGTTGAACATGCACATGTCCTTCGCCGCCGGAGCGAGCCCCGCCCAGAATGCCAAGTCCTTTTGCATTTATTTCAACTGGCTTTATTTATTTATAAAGCCAAGGCTCGCACAGTCGCATACTCTAAATTCTTCTTGTACGGCTGCCATCCTGCCATGTTAGCTGCCATGTTGCCCATTCATTCAATTGTCTGGCTCGTCCTTGCATCCTGTGTGCATTGATGTGTGCGCTCTTAGCTTCAGCTCTTGTCTGCAGGCCATTTTAAATTGATTTCTGAATTATTCACAAATTTGCCAGCGCATTTTCTCTGCACTTGCCCCAATTGGCAGCCCTGCATTGGCCAATAAGTATGTTTTTTCTTTTGCTTTTGCTTTTGCTTGTGGGCCGCACCACTCATAACTCTATCTATCGTCTGTCCGACTGTCTGTCTGTCCCAGCCATAAGTCATCTGATGAGACTACTTCCACTCTGCTGCTGCTACCATTCCTTCGTATCCTTTGGCAGCAGCTTGCACTTGATTGCTACTACACCCGCTCACTTGTCTGCTCCGCCCGACAGTTCATCAACTCAAATTTTATGCATTTTAGATGAGTTTTCCTCACAGTTTGTTTTCATCACAATTTTCGCTCATATTGTTGTTGCCGCTGCTGTTGTTGCTGTTGTTGCTGCGAAAATGTTGTTTTTCAATGTTATTTTTATGCAACTTGATGAAAAATTTCAACATCAACATCAAGTTTGGCAAAATGTCAATGGGTCGCCTGCTAGCAGCGGGCGGCATTTTGTGGCCAGGCGATAAACAGGAGCGCTACAACAAATACCCGCTACGGCCTACATCTAAGAACTCAGTGTTCGCAGAGTATGGATTAGAAATTGAAATGTTAAGTTAAGTAAAACAGAATATTCCAGACAAATATTTTATTTCAATTAAATTGTGTTTTTATTATATATTATATATGGAATAGTATAGGAATTAAAAATGTTAAATGTAATAAAACATAAGATATCAGCAAAATATTTATTTCATCATATCATCATCATATCATATGATATATGAATCGTATATTTTTATTATATACTTATATTATTTAGATTTATTTTCTTTCAACTATTTTCTTATATATTTTATTTAAAATATTTTAAAACCTATTTTTTTAGATGTTTTTCATTTTTATTAAAAATATTATTTAATATTAACTTTAATTTAAAAATTCCTTTAATATAATTTTTATTGACTATAACTATTTATATTTTTGCATTAATATTGGGATATTGCATATCCCACTTTATTCATTAATTTAAATATGTGATACTTTTATGACTATTTGCAGTTTCTGTAAAAATTAATATACATATAATAATTTTGTATGTAATATCTATACATTTTTCTGGAAAACCAGTATTTAAGACTTGCTTTATAATTATATTTTTAGACTAAATATTTAATTTAAATAAAATCATTGTGGGCGCCCTTGAGCAATCGTTGGGCTAATACAGAAAATGCGTGTTAAATATTATTGAATATTTTATTTCTAATGAATATGTAACATGAAAATGCCATTTGTTTAATAAAAAGGTACATTATCATAAATGTTTATATATATTTGTTTATTTATACATACAATGTTTATATATTTAAAAATTTAATATTAAATTTTATAAGTTGGTTCATAAGTAAACAACAAGTAAGAGTGCTCTCCCTGAGCCCTGTGAAGTGAATGGGGCGTGGCATCCAAAATCTAAAGATTACGTAATCTCCGTATGCATTACACGAATCTTCGCTTTGAAAATAAATACTATGTTTGCTAAATTTATACAAATTATATAACCAATTACAAATTACTAAAAACACAGCTTTATTTAAACAACTCCGAGTTAGAAGGGAAGTCGAAGTGCTAGTCGGGCTTGCCTGACTGCCAAAGTCTTTATATTTGTACATGTTAAGACTTGCTTTGCATTTGCTTAATAATCGTTATCTTAATTATCGTTATAATAATTAATAGTATTTAAATTTACAATATATTACATTTACATTAAATAAACATTAAAAGTATCACTTTTACATTTTCGCTTAACATACTTAACTATTTTAATACTTACCAACAGACAGAAGAAGAGGAGAAGCACCGCGCTGCACTGGACGACTGACCACCAGAAGATGAAGAATGCGACTGAAGCTGCGCTGCAGCAGGCTTGCCTTTATATAGGGCAACGACAGCTCCACTCAAGTCAAGCTCAATTCTTGAGCCTCTTTCTGAGTCAGTCTTCACACTCGATCATTAGGCGACCAATCAGAGCACGTTCTGCTGCTGCTGCTGCTGTAAGAAGCAGCTCTTCTGATCTTCAGCTGCATTTATATAGGACAGCGAGACTTCCACTCGAAGTCGTTCTCAACTGTTAAGCCTCTCTCTGAGTTAGCGTAAGCTAAACTCTCTATCAGTTAGCGACCAATCAAAGTATTTTCTGCTGCCTACACTGCATACATATGCAAACTAACACCTCCTCTTCAGAGCCTTGCAGCTCTTCTTCTTTCTTGTCTATTAATTAAATTTAAAAGCTCTAGCTCAAACGATGTACAAACCAGGCCTTAAAAACGAATTAGAGAAATAGCAAAAGTTTTGTATCCCTTTGAGAGTCACTTACTTTACAAATCATTTATATTATATTTTAGTAATTTCTCGATATTTTATATAATAATTTCTCGATTTTTTAATAAAAAGTTTTCATGCTTAAATTCAAATTGATGTATTCCTTGCCAGCCGCCCCATTTGCTGGGCCTACCTGCTGCTGCTTGCAGTCCGGCACTCGCTGCTTTGCAAATTCATCAACTTTTCAGCACTTTTACTAATTTCAGCAGTTAACTTCCTTTGGTTTTCATAGTTAACTTTTACCAGCATGGAAAAATGTTCTGCCTTGGCCAGAGCTTCGGGCCGAGCATAGCAAAAAAAAAAAAAGAAATAAAAAATAAAATAAAAACGTTGCTGGCCACACAAGCTGCAAAATGTTCAACTTCCAAGTTCAATAAAAGTTTTCCTCGACGCCGACGTCGACGTCATTGCAATTTTATTTGCATGCAGGCGAAAATGCAATTGCTAGCCAACTAGATGTTGTTGCTGTTGTTGTTGTTGTTGTTGTAGGCAGGACTTGTAGTACTTGCAGCCAAGTATATAAAGTAGAGCCCGGCTGCCCATTTACCAAACTTTGCATTTTTCTTAATTTATTTTGCGCACGAGTTTGGCGAATTATAATTACCAACAAACAAACAACAACTAGGAGGAGCCGCAGCAGTTGCTGCCGGCAGTTGCTGGCAGTGCCTTGCGCCTGCTGGATTTATTGGCTTTGGGCTGGGGGTTATAGTTCGATATTAGTGGTCGCCATGTGCCGAGCTCTAAATATATATCGAGAAGCAACAGCAGCAGGAGCAGCAGCAGCCCATACTTTGCGCATTTGCGTCGCCATAAATATTAAATATGATACTTTATGTAGTGGAGCTTGGGCTTGACTGGGCTGCAACTTATCAAATATTCCTCGCTGGCAATTGGCCATCCTTGGCCACATCCTTGCCGCATTTGGTTAGCGTTGAATGTGCTTCATTTGCTTGCCAGCAAGCAACGCGCCGTATTTTGCATAATAAACTTTCCTGATGCTGCTGGCCCATAACATGGCGGTGGCCCAGGTGGGTGGTGCTGGCGCATTGGAAACGCCACTAGGCAAAGGCTACCCAAAACTAATTAGTCGCGTCGCTCGCTCGCCTCGTCGTCGTCGTCGTCGTCGTCGTTCGCCTGGCCAAGACACGTGAGCTGAGCTGCTGCACTCTGAGTCCTGCTGATAGGAGCTTATGTGACGCTGTAACGTGGAACTCATATTAATATTAATGCCTAATTGCCAACAACTTGTCTTTGAGTCGCCTCGAAAGCTGTGTGTTTGTGTGTGTGTTTGTTCATTGGAATTTGGTAGCTGCGCGGGGGGAGGTGAAAGTTTCTTGAATCAAATGAAAACAAAAAGCGCAACGAGATCCTCTTGAAAATTTATTTGAATTGACAGTGGAAGGACGCACGGACTGCAGCTCGCCGTCTGGGCAGGAAGCTAGGCCGGGTCCACTTGCTCTGTCCAGTCGCTCCAACTTTGCAGCTCATTAGAATATTTTCTGCAGAACTTTGGCTGCCAAGCCCGAAAAATTTTGCACATATTTAAATGCAGTGAGCAGAAGAGAAACAGGCTGTATTCAGCTCGCATTTATTTATAAAGACGACAGAAAAAAAGGAAGAGAAATACAATTCAACAGAAAAGTATTCTTTGTCGGAATACCAATTTAATTGGTCTACAACTTGTTCCTGTCCAGACTTGGCATCTCGTAACTTTCCCAGGCTCCGATGCTTGCCAACTGGTTAGAGATTCCTTTAAACGGGTCCTTAGGCTGATGCTGCCGCTGCTGCTGCTGTTGCTGGTCAGTAACCTTTGAACTAAGACAAAGTCGGGCTGAAAAACGGGTGAAATAACCTGAAGATGCTGCATGAAATATCAACGTTTTCTCATGATTTTTCATTGCCTGGAACTGGATAACAGTCGATTGGGTCCAGTCTTGGGTCAAGGGATGACGGGCCTAGCATCTTGCAAAGGGGTTAAAAATCCCAAAATTGAAATGACAAACTCGTTTCCTACATCGGATGCTGCTTCACTGGGGTGGCTCCTCTGGCGGATAAATGTTCGTGCAGAAAGCAGTTCACTGTTTCGTCGCCGCTAGCTGTTCATAGGTGGCGCTGCAAGCGAACGCAGAAAGCAGTGCATGTGGATAAACGGCAAAGCAGTGCAAAGTGCTCTCTTAATTTGCTCGACTGTAGAAAAAATGATGGGGGGTTGAGTGCCTCAATGAGCTAAGGGGTTAATTTGAGTTGCGTGATTCGCCTGAACAATGAATTATTCGATATTATGCGTTATACTTGTGTGTAAGTGTATAATGGTAATGTAATTATTTCAACAACCCTTTCTTTGCCCATTGCGGCATGTATTATTATGCAGATTTTCCGCGTAAGACAATGGCAAATGCAGATATAATTTGGGCGTAATTATAATGTCTAGTATAGAATTATTAATTTTGTTAATTTTATTTAAAATGATAATAACAATAATAACAAAAAATAATATATTAATTATATAATTTAATAATTATATCTAATATTCTTTTAGTGATATTAATTTGAAAAATATATTGTAATAATTAAAAAAAAATAATTATTTAATAATTATTAATTATACTATATAATTTAATTATGTAATTTAATGAATATATGTCAATATTAATTAATTCAATTCATTTAATAATGAAAAATTGTTATAAAATATATTATAATAATTTAAAAAATATTTAAATTATTGTTTTATTGTACATTTTATAGTTATTATTATATTACGTAATTTAATAATTATATTTTAAAAATCTTTTCGTTTAATAATAATAATAATTTGAAAAAATATATTAACATATTAATTATACAATATTACAAACCAATATAAAATTCGTTCATTAATTAAAAATAATAATTTTAAAAATATTAACTTACATATTTATTACATAATGTAATTATTTTATGTCAAAGATTCGTTCATTTAATAATGATAATAATTTAAAAAAATATAAAAATTAATATAATCATTATAAAATTTAATAATTATATCTAATATCTCTGCATTTGATATTAAATAGGATTATTTGGGGTTTCTTTACTGCAATCTAAAACTAAAGCTTAGTTAGGGCGTTTTCAGCAATTTGCATCAGTTCTCCACTTGGAGGTCCTCAACGAGCTCAACGGGCATTCGAGCACTTGCTTTACTTTTATTCCTGTGCTTGTTGTTCGTTTCTTGTTGCACGTTTCCCATTTCTCTAAATTGCATGGCAACTTTCAATTAAAAGCCAACGTACATGGCTATTAAAACACAAGCTCTGCCTGCCCTCGAACGATTTTGGGTAGCAGCTGCTGCTGCTCCGGCAATCTTATTGGCAGAAAGCTTGTGTAAGGCGACGACGACGACGACGACGATGCGGTGCACGACCTCAAGCCAGGCAGAAGGACTCGCTGTCGTGGCGAGCGGATGCAGCTACAGCTGTCGCGCACGACAAGGAGGCAGCGATATAAAATAAATTTAAAGAAAGAGTCAACAGCAGAGCAAACAGCACGGACGAAGCTGGTCAGAGCCTTGGCGAGCCAAAGCAAATGCTTTACATTTTTTAAATAGAAAAGGGGCGGAGCACATTTAAATGCGGCGAGCAAAGTTCTTTCTTTTTTTATATTTTGTATTTTTTTCTTCTGTTTTTGCCGTGTCCTTTTTATTTCTTGCTAGCAGCGTCTATGCGGTCCAATAAGACGAAACGACAAAGGAAATAGAGCGAGAGAGATAGCAAGTGCACGAGAAACTAGCCAGTCAAACGGCTGTGAGTGCAAGGGCGTCGAGGCGATGTGGTGGGGGATGGGGGATGGGTGGCTGTACACCCCATCTAGAGCTGTGCACTTAAAAGTATAAAAGGCAGCAAAGGAAAATTATCAAACGAAAACAAATATTAATGTAAAAAAAAAAAAAAGGGAAATAGAAAAATGTGGAAGGAAAGAAGAAGAAAATGCAAATGACAGGCAAATGAAGTGGGAACAGCACGAGCAGCAGTTCAAGAGGTGAAGGGTAGGCACTCGCTGGGGTGGCCGGAATGGCACCAGTGACAAAATGGCACTTTGAGGGCATGTAACGACGGTTGAAAAGGATATGAAAGAATTTCTGCAAACGTAGTTAGTTTGGTTCGGGTGTTGGGTGGGTTGGTGAGGGGTCGTAAACGGGGCAATCTGCCTGAGGCTCTGGCAGACACCCCATCCTCGTTCATTTGTAAATATTGCAGGCTGCAGGATACGTATGCAAATAACATTAAGAGCATGGCATAGAAAAATGTAATTTCACTTGATTTGCTCAAAAATGCAAACACAAGGAAAAAAAAAAGCGGAAAGAAAAAAATAACACAGACAACACAAAGATAACGAGTGAAACGTGGTAGAAAGTTAAATGAAGATAAGCAGGAAGAGAGACCAGCAAAGGAGGCGAAGAGGATGAAGGCAAGTGGAGCTTGGGCAGGATATGAAACAAAGGCTGGCAAAAGCAGGCGCTGGCCAGCTGGAAGGCATTTTGGTGCATCGAGATCAAGAGGAAGCACACAGTTACTTCAATATATACACGTATCAGGTGACAGATAAGTGTGGTAGAGCAGGTGGCCAGAGTAATGAATGTGAAGAACTTTGCTAGGGTGACTCAAGCGAGCGATTTGTGAATAATGAACTAAGTTGAAAGCATGTATAAGTATTCGTTGGCTGTGGGGCCAACACCTCGGATTAAGATCTAAAATTGTATACATACTATTTACTTACTACTTATACTTAATCATATTATTATATATATAATATAATTTATAAATAATTTTATATGGAAATTTATAAATCCGTTAGTTCTAAAATCTAGAAATTAAATTTTCTTTGTTCTCTCCATAAGAATATTTTTCCTTTTATTTTATTTAATTTTTTTTTTTTATTAGTTTTATGAAGGTATAAAGTAAACAGGCTCATATGTACTGAAACGTGCTCATAGCTTCTGAAATCGTTTAAAGTCGTGAACTTTGATCGATATGTCTATTAGTACCTTGATAATGCAGTAAATACTGGTATACATTTCTGGTAAAACAGAAACAATATTATTTTGAACAAATGCTAGAGACCTGAATTTATTATGATTATATTCTGGCATATACAGCCCAAGATCCTAAATATATGGCTGTTATTTTCTTCTAATATATTATTAATGTACCGAATCCCATATCCTTATTTCAATTTTGAGATTTCCCAAACAGTCGGCAGTCGTTGATGTCCATCAGTAACATTCAAATACGGTCTAGATTTGTTGTGATTTATTATTTATTTATTTTTATTATTATATATAATAAAATCTTAATATTATATGTAATATAATATATATATTTAAATCGTATAAATTGTTTAGACTCCAATATTTCTATTTATTTTGTACAAGGCACATATGCAATTTTTTTTTCAATAAATACAATAAATAATTATACTTTACAATACAATAAATTATTTAAACTTATTTAGTTTTATCTTTACCTTACAAATTATTTATTTTACTAAATATATTATAATATTACGTAAAAATTAATATTACGCAAAAAATTAATATTAGGCAACTACAGTTCCAATTTTATTTAATAAATATGTATAAAATAAATTCAAATTTGTTTTGCTCTAGTAATTATTCGTCTAGTTATCCTGAGTCACCCTATTGGCAAGCATTTGGGCTCTTTACACATGTGCCAGACATACATGGAGTTATCCAGTTATCCTTTCTGTCGCCTGCCTATCGTCTGGCCTAGGCTGTCTGCCAAGGCAGGCAACTCAATCGCAGCTGCTGGGCGCTCAGGCGTGTGTCTTATAGCTGACAGCTATGAACACTGGGCAAACAAACACACACACACACACAGGCAGACACTCACACATACATAGACGGCCTTTGGCTTACATTTTAAGTGTCTGAGGCCTCAATTGCTTTACTGGCTTTTCGACTAGCAACGAGCGAGGTTGACGATGGCTGCTGCTGGTGCTGCTGCTGGTGCTGGAGCTGGAGCTGGTGTCGGTGCTGGCCCACTTAACTGCATCGGGCCAACGAGATTGCGAGTCAACATACTTGGCTTGGCTGCGTCCTGCTGCTGGTCCTTTTGTTGCACATTTTATCTGCGCTTTTACGTTCAATTCAATATAATGACTCCCCTATGCATAAAGCGGTCGATGCCGTATAAGAAATGGGCGGCTGGGCGGGGTTTTGAATGGGCTCGGCAACAACTGGACTGGACTGGTCTGGCCTGGTCTGGCCTGGCCTGGCTTCGTCTGGCTGAGGCTGGGCCTGAGCTGAACTGAACTGGATTGTCTGGCTGAGCAGGCGCATCCTTTTTATGGCGCCACCGAGCAGCCAGGCAACTTAAGGGGACGATTTTAATTTGTATTCGTTTGCTTTCATTTCAGCTCCGTGTGGGGCTTCAGGATTCGTCTGCTTGGCATTGTTGTTGCTGTTGCTGTTGTTGTTGCTGTTGCTTGCCTATATTTAATCGTTTTTGCAATTTTTCGAGATTTCTCCTGTAGTTTGTGTTTGGGTTTGCTTTGCTGCAGCCGCCGGCAATGGCTCGGTCTGCGGCTCTGTCTCTGTCTCTGGCTCCTGCAAAGTTGTGCAAATTGTTAAGTCGGCTATAAATTTGACTTGTACTCGGGTCGAGTTGCTTCCTTTTTGGGTAACCAGTGAGGCTATTTGCATAATGGTTTATAGAAAAGACAAAGCCAGGCTGGCAGGCGGGCAGCCCAGTGGAGTGCAATATAATGGGAAAACTTGGGTTACACGTTTGCAGTGCTGTGGTCGGTTCGAGCGAGAGTCTCTTTCATGCCCCATTCCCCAGTTTGTCCACTTCTTCAGCTTCATCTAAGCGCTGCAAAAAGTGAGCTTTAAAAGCATTTTCTTTTGCCTGCTGCAAGTTAAAACCATCAACCACTTAAAATAAATTAAGGCGACGCCATTTTACTTTTGCCCAGCAGCAAACAACCCCTCAGCGAGCTGGCAACAGAACTCACACACACTCACACACACACATACAGAGCCAGGCGAACAGACAAGGACAAACCCTTTGGCTGACCAAGAAGCTGCTTGCTTCGTGCAGTTGGCCATTGCTCTTGGTTTTTTTTTTCTTTTATTTTTTCTTGTTTACACACACATACACATATATGTATATATAAATGTAGGTATAGGTATATATAATATATATACGTTGCTCGCTTTTGCTATTAGTTTAGCTGACTGCCGGCAGTGGGAGCGGAGCTGGGCGTGTGGCTCTGGGCGCTTGCTGTCAAGTACAGTTTCGTATTCTTCTGCTTAAGCATAACGAATGTCCTTTTTCCATTTGCCAACATTGCTGCCACGGCTGGCTGCCGTGCAATTCCCTTGGAAACGTTCGTCCTGGCTGGGTTTTTAGCAGGCAAAAGTAATTTTTTACTGTTAGTATAATAAATGCGAGTGCGAATGGAAGGCGGGCAGCAGTCTGGCAGTCCGGCAGTCCGGCAGCTGCTGCAGCTGCACAGGACGAGGGCGGTAAAAGTTTTTGCCATTTACTTGGCAGCTTCCCTTTTTTTATTTCGTGTAGTTCCCATACTATGTTTGCTCGTACATGGCTCTGTGCATTTCTTCGGGGACCAGCGTGCGCCACCACATCATACATACTAGATAAGCACATATATAACTCCTTGTCCCGCTGCTTGAAAGACGCGCCGGGCGCAGACTACATCCTCCGCTCCCCTGTGGCCAGCTGCAGCTGCGACTGGCGACTGGCAAGATAAAAAATTAGTTTGGCAAACAAGATGAATGCCTTTTGCTGATTAAAACTGTGCACAAAACGAGAAAATGGGAAAAGGGAGCAGCGAACAGCGCCAAGTCGAGTCGAGCATCCTTCTGCCCTCTCGCTTCAACTAATGAAATAATTTACGTCATTTTGTAAACGTTTTGTCTGAATAATGTCAAGGATATACGTTTGTATATACAAATATATATATGTATGTAAGTATCTATATATTTCTCTTCTCGTTATTGATGCAGCACTTAAGCTGTATTTACGCTCCTGATTGAAGTGTTGCTTCCTTGGATACGAATTGATGTTGCAGTAAGCTGAAAAGAGTAAAACAAATTGATTTCTTTATAAATAAGTTAAGCTTGGATGAAGTTCTTATGTTTGAGAAATTGTTAAAATATCTAGAGTAAATTGAAAAAAAGAAGAAAAGGATAAAGCAAATATTATATTTGATATATCTCAAATTGATTATTTTTTATTTATCTTTTAAATTGCTGCAATACTTTATTGTTCACATGTCAAAGCATATTTTACTCAAGATCCAGATACACTAAAATTTAATTAAATAAACTAATACTTTTTGTAAATATCATAAGTAAACACATGAATTTAGTCTTGACTTAGCAGATGAAGCAAATCTTTATTTACATTTTTTTATTGACTTTATAAATTTTTGGTAATTTTATTTAAATTCGCACATCAAATGAATGCTTATATTAAATTATATAAAATTAATTAAACGATTGCCAGAATGTTTTTATGACCAACACTATATATTCCTTTAGTGAACTCAAACGAATCAGCAATATTGAATTATACAGCGCTCAAAGGACTGCCCGCTTAATTATTTTCGGCAAACGTAAACGTAAATCATAATATATATATGCCTGCCCATGTGTGCATAATTAAGTATGAGAGTGTTTTTTTTTCGGGGCAGGTGACCCATCGAGGTTTGTGTGCCATTCGATATTAGCCATGAACGGGAGCTGGTAAATTTGATTTGCCATAAATAACAATTTAATTGAGTTATGGAACGGAAAAGCCACACAAAGCAACTGTTGCTTTCCACCCAGCAGCAGCAAGAGCAGCAAGAGCAGCAGGAGCAGGAGCAACAGCAGCAGCAGCAGCAACAGCTGGGTAGCAGGCTCGGTTCCGCCCTATCCAAACAGACGGGCACTTGCCCGTCCAGCGGCGTACATTTAAATATGAATTAAACCAATTTCGAGTCGATTAATGTCGACGACTTTTCGTTTTCGTTTTCGGTCGGAATGGAGCGCCATTCGCTTGCGTCTCTCCTGTCGTTTTTTTTTTCATCTCTGCACTGCAATTATATTTATTTTTGGCAGAGCGCTTCATTTTATTTGTATTTCTCCTCATATGTTTTTTTTTTTTTTGACACTCTCCGTACACTTTCACTTTCATCAGCAGCAGCAACAGCAGTGGGGCATGGGGCAATCTGCCATCGACCTAGGCACCCGGCGCCCAGATGCAAGTGTGGCTTATTAATGCGTACATTGATGAAATACGCACTTATACTCACTCATACTCAGACACACTCACACACACTCGTATACACTCACACACACTCACGCACACTCATCCAGCTCATTCACTCGCATACTGACACATGCGTAATGCAGGCGATGTCTTTGTTTTGGTTTATTTTTTCGGCAACCAAATGAAAATTGCATATTATGTAAAGAGCTTTGCAAAAAATAAAAATAAATTCACAAAAATAATTCTAGGTGAAGGACGAGGACATTGGGCGTGCTGATGTTGCTGCGGCTGCTGTTGCTGCTGTTGGTGCTGCTGCATTGTCCAACGTAGCGTATGCGCAATGTGTGATTTTTTTTATTTTTTTATTTTAAGCGTGGCCTTTGCTTGCCGTCGAGTGCCACAGAGTGGGTAGTGGCAACTGACGTTGTCATTGCGGCATCCGCGTCCCCATACATCATCACATGTGGCAGACGGTCCTGAGACAGGACAAACGACCCGTTGTCCTGTTGCCCACGCGTCGACCATCGCTCTCATGTTTCATTAAGTGCAATAAACTGTGCATGCAAAAAAAAAAAAAAAATTAAATTAAGTTTCCACCAGCTAGGGATGGGCGATAAATCCCAGCACTCTAATTGCTATTAATTGCAATTATTCAATATAATGCACGCATTTGTCATCAATTAAGCGAGTTTTTTGGAAGACTTCTATCAAATTTTGAGTATATAATTATTGTTTCTTTGAATGTTATTCAATGCATTTCTTATGTTGAAACAATAATGTAAGAATTTCTTAAGGAGGAAAAGTGGTTTTAAGTTCATGCATAAAAACTATTTTGCTAGATCTACAAAACAAATGCGACGTATGGTTATTTATTTTTAGTTCAAAGATGCCTCAAATTATTGATACTGAGTTAATGATCTATTATATATATAGTTTTAATCATAATAAATTCATAGCTAATATGCGCTATAAATTGGATGAGGAATTCAATATAATCCTAAGAGCTGAACAACAGATAAACCTGTTCTACATTTAATTTAATTTTATTTTATTTATTTATTTATTTTTTTTTTTTTTATTATTTATATATATTTTATTTTCACAACAAATTTTAATTTAATACTTGTATATAATATAAATAAATATAAGAAATAAGTAAGGCAAAGTCGATGAGTTTAGAACTTATATAAATTTTTTTGTTTTCTTTAATATTTCTTATAATAAAAGTATTTCCTTATTTAATTATTTAACAAAAAATATTTTTGGCATTTTATTGAATAAAATTTTCTATATGTAATATAAATAAAAATTTGAAAGAATTATTAAAATATTGCTATAGTAATCAGTTATAATGTCTCGCATTGCAAAATATTTCTCTGATGTCAGCTATAAAACTAAGAGAGTTCAGGCAGAGAAACGCATGCAGATAAACATGCCTCTTTCCATGATATAACTCATATTTATCATATCTACGTGCAGTCGCTCTCCCGTCAACTCCTCTCTCCCCTTCTACAAATACTCTTAACACCATACAAACCTATAATCATCGTCATTCGCTGTCATAACTAACGTTGCATACTTTAAGGATGACGATGAATTCACTACGCTCCGATATATTTGACTGTTGAAAGTTCCTTTTTTATTTTCGCCCATTTGGCAACAGGCGAAAGTGTTTGCATGCATGTGTGCGGGGGGCGTGTACAAGTGGGGGCGTATGCGAGTCGGTTAATGCAGCTCATACACGTAATTGGCATTAAATGAAATGCCAAGCGAGCCCTTCACCTCGTCACGAAAACAGTGACCAGACCGCGACTGGGAGTTGCCCCTGAAACGTTCGCTCGCCTGCCAGCAGTTCAGCCACTTTTTTTAAAAAAACTCATTTTTATTTTTTTAGTTTATTCTTTTTTCGGCAATCACACACACACTCGCACACACATACACATGTGCATGTGTTGCTGCTTATGATAATTGCCGGCTATCCTGCGTCCTTGCCACGTCTGCATGCAGCGGCACGTGGCATGCGTCGCGTTTTCGGCTGTTTGCTGCTCTCATTCTTCTTTTTATATATGTGGATATATCTATTTTTTTTTTGTTTTAATTTTTATTTTTGCTTATTGCATCGTTCATTGGCATTGTCAATGTCATTGTTGCCATTGAAGTTGTCTGTTTTTTGTTTTTTATTTTTTATTTTTTATTTAATTGCAATTTGCTTTTGTTGGTCCGCGTCATTTACATTGCTGTTTAAGTGTTTTATTTTACTGCATTTTTTTACTTTTCGTGCTTTTCGTTGCTATTTTGTTTTTTATTTTCATTTTTTTGTTTTTTTTTTTGGCATTTTTATGATGTTTACATTATGACGTCATAACGGCAAGAGAGTGTGTGTGTGTGTGTGTGTGTATGGTAAATGTTGTCGTTGGTCGTTGGTCGAAAATCAGCTGTTTGCCCGATTTAATTAACATATTATCGATGGATATTGCCCACTTTTCAGCAGTTGTGAGTGAACTGAACGTGGATTTTGGATGATTTATATTGAAGCGAATGGTGTCAATGAAATCGATGCATAAACCAATTGTTACACAAACAAATGTCAGCGCATAATGTGTATTAAAATTTAAAAAAAATTATTTATTGAATTTGAATTTTGATTAAGCAATATTGACTTAGAAATATGCATTTCATTATATTTTATTGTGATATTTGCAAGCATGAAAAGATTCTTTGAATAATCTAAAAACAATTTATTATGTAATTAACAATTATTTATTGAATTTGAGTTTTGATTAAATCATATTGAGTTTAAAATTTGCATTACATTATATGTATTAATTATTTTGTGATATTTGCAAGCATGACAAGATTCTAGATAATTCCTTAAATTAAAAAAATATATACAAAATATTATAAGATATTTTAATATTATATATTCGTCTAAACCCAAAATACAGCAAATATCATTAAAGTATATAAATATATAAAATATTAAATAATACAATATCAATTGATTAAAACATCCATAAGTTCTACTTAACCGAACATAATTTTATAGAAAATATAAAAAAATTCAGTTTCAAGTTTGTTAATTTTATATTTTATGACCTAAAGAGTTGGCATAATAAAAATAATAATAAGAAATAATAATAATAAATGATAAAAATAAATTTTAATAAATATTGAAAAATCCAATTAACTCAACAGAGATAAAATATATTCTATTTCATATGACTATTTGAATTCATTCGCAATTTCTCTTTGTCTTTGTGTTTCATAATCACATAAATCAATTTTAATTTTAGTTTTTGCCTTGGCTAATTCTAGAAAATTCTCTGCTTTCTATTTAGTTTAATTTATGCAGGAAATGCTCAAAGCCATGAATCGTATTTTAGCTAAAAATTTAAATTCAACAATATTTTTAAACATTTGGCAGTTATGTTCCTGTTATAGTTGACTCTGCACTCATGCTGTCCTAACTGAGCTCCCTTTATATACATATATATATCTTTGTGTGTGTGTGTGTGTGTGTCTGTATGTTGTATTTCTATATATAGAGGCTCGAAGTCTGATGGGCTGCGTTGGCGTCAGTCGCATACATCAAGCGGAAAAATTATTTGACGTTTGGGTAAAATGCGAAAATTTAACCAGCTGGCGGGCCAGAAAGGCCCCAAAAAGTCCCGCACTTCAAAAATTGTTGAATTTCATTTTTCATTTTAATGAATTTTTGTTTTTGCCTGCCTCGCGTTGATGTTGATGTTGACGTTGTTTGCTGCCGTTGTTGTTGTTGTTGTTGTTGGTAGCCGTTGGCTGGTGTACACACAAATTACCTTATTTAGTACACACTTGGCCGCATATAATATAATTTACTGTACATAGACCTTTTTATATGGCATCCATATATATATATATGTGTGTGCATATAAATATATATATATGTATATATAAATATGTATATATGCATGTGTGTGTGCTTTGTGCTGCTATGGATGCTGTTGTTGTTGTTGGTGTATATAATTTACTCAACTGTTTTTGGTTTTTGTGGGCTGGCGAGTTTTTCCAATGTGGCTTTTAATTTCCCTTCCCAAGCCATCGCCACGGCTCTAACTGGTAGTTGCCATGAATATGTCTGTGTGTGCGCTTGTGTGTGTGTGTGTGCGTGTTATGGTTTATCTGCTTGTGTGTGTGCGTGTGCGTGTTTGTTTGCTAGTGTGTGGCTGCTTTGTGCGCCGTGGAACACTTGATTTGAACGTGCGCCCTACGCAAAAGCGGCCATTTCTTTGAGTTGATGTTCTGATGGGGCTGCACATTTACTATTGAAATTTAATTTATTTTTACATATAATTAAATGAACGAAAATATACGCAGCTCAAAGCTAAAAGCTACACAGACGTTTGCTGGCTGAGATAATAAATTTAATAAAATATATGTAGGCTATGAAGGGAATTTTTTACAAAGGAATATTCATGGTATATGAAATTTCTGTATAGCTTAAATGGGTTATGTATAGTTTAAATATGAGCTATAAGTATTGAAAAAATTTTAATAATAAAGTGTTAGAAAAAAGTGAAGGATCTCGATTTAAAAAATAGATAAAATTTATGATATCTTTGAATAATAGTATATTTCTTTTATTTATCTGAATACTGACAGAAAATGGTTAGAAAAAATCCGCAAAATGATAGTAAAAATTTTAAAAATTAAATTTTTATATTATTTTCTGTGTATTTATAATATAAATGAATATTTTTTCTTTATATTTTCTTTATAATAGAACCATGTCATACAATTCCTCTCTCAGCCTTCTTTTATAAACCAGATAACATTGAATGCTGTAAATTTCATTTCAATTCACATAGACAAAAAAACTGTCTGTTAGCCTTTCAGCATAGTGAATTTAATTATTTTAATTGATGACTTCTCTTATTATATACATTAATTTAATTATTATTAAAAAAAAAAACACATTAGAAGTTCTCTTTGTAGCCTGCCCGAATTGGTTGCATGTAGCACTTTGACGATTCGTACAGCATTTATCTTTTGGGCCGAACTTTAGAGTTCAGCTTACACTAAAAATGGCAAAAATTTTAAATTAACGATCCGTTGGCGAGCGCAAACACAAAACACAGCACACACACACGCACACACACGCACGCACAGAAAATGTGCGTGTGTGGGCTTTTTATGTAATGTTGTCTGTAATTTGAGGTTGGCGAACGCAGTGCGCATTTTTAATGAATACACAGATATAACCATATATACATATATATATATATATATATACACATATATATATTTAGCATTTTTATATACATGGCAGCAGTGGGCAGCCTACCTAACCGGTTCATATGGTACTTCTAACAGAAATCTGTCGCTATGCTCGGACTCCTCTATGGCTATTTACTGAATGGCTGCAGCCTCAACTCGATTCAGCTGGCTATTGAGTAATTTTGGGGCTTTAATGCGAAACTCGCAGCAAGACAATTTTTGGCAAGCCGCAGCTGCTGCCTCGTTAGAAAACCCACCCCATTAGGTCCCGGCCACGGCTACGACTCGAACAAACCCTTAAAATGCCGCACACAAAATGAGGGTAAGTTTTTTGTGGTCAGCCATTTTGAATTCGATATATTATTGTATATTTCTGAGCTGCTGCTCATCAAAGCGAAACTTTTTGTGCGTTTCATTCAACTATTTTTGCAAAAACAAACACGTAGCTTTTGCCAACGCTCACAATTGTGCGTTTGACAGCCGCAGCAGCTGCATTTGCACAGATTTCTATGAGTCGCAAAGAAACATTAGCCTATCCAGCGGCTATGATACAGCTTCTATAACAGAGTTGGGCAGCTGTCTGATATATGAGGTGGTCGGCATGCTAATGCCGTAATCACTTTAAAATGATAAAACAGACTAAGAATCTCATAATAATATAGTTAGGCCATGAATTGCACATTTTGAAGTTTTGATTGAATCAAAAAATAAAACTATAATAATATAGTTTTTAAACACATTTAAGTTTAACCACCTTGTTGAACATTTGATGCTATGTGCAATATATCAATTTTATTATATTAGCAGTCTAGCACACTAGTGTCTCTCATTTGACTTAGCTCAGTATCAATTTAGTATAAAATATTTATACAAAAATATACAAAATCTCTTCAATAAGGCATTCAGCATTCTTTAGATGTCAAAACGAACCTGTAATGCCACAGACGCGTGCAAAGTGCAAAGTCAAGGCAAGGCGGCGCAAATAAGGAAAGCGTATTAATGTTATTAATTAAAGAAAGAAAATAAAAAACAAGTTAAATTGAAAGGCAGAAGGAATGCAATGCCAGCACGGCGCTGAGAGGACAATTAAAGAAGGATGCATGGGGCTGTCCTTTGTCTGCGGCCTGCTGGCGACACACATCAAAAGCAGCAACGGCGACTTCCAGACACAGATGCCGAGATATATACACGTACCCACACACACCCACACACACACGCACACACACAGACAGAGGAGTGGAGTGAGGGAGAGCGCTGCACGGGGCTCTTAGTCTTCACACCACGCACACAGAATTTAAATCATAAATCATGAGCTTTTCCTCCACAGCATTCTTCATTGCTTTCGCCGCGCCCGCCCAGTCAGCACACACGCCCCCTTTTCCGCGATTTTGTGTTCTCTTTTTGTTCGTTCATCGCTTGTTCGTTTTTGTTTTTCTTTTTTTCTTTTTTTTTTTGCTGCTTGCTGCTGCTGTCGCTGCTGCATTTTATTTTTTCGCATTTTTCTTCGCCGGGCCGTCTGCGGCGTCGCTTCTGGGGCGCTTTTTAGTACGCACAAAAAGAGAAAAAGAGCCGCCATTTTGTTTTTTTCTTATTTTCTCATTTTCGCTCGTTTCGCATATAGAAAATAAAATGCCGCAACATCCAGCAACAACAACAATGCGACATTGCAGCATACAGAAAATGCGATGATGACGACGATGTCTCCGGGCTCATTTACTCTGCCCACCCGGATAGGTGGGGGACACCACGTAGCGCTCCCCAGCCAACTTAAGCTCTATTGGGCATTAAGGGTATTCTCGGATTTAGAGTTTTTTCTCTCCCGTTTTTGTTTTGGGCATTTGCCAAAAGTTGTTGGTCCTTAAATTATTCACGCGTTGCCATTGAGAGTCTCCCTGTTTGAGCCTGCCCCATACCCCATACCCCATACCCCACCCCTCAGCTGGGCCGTGCGCCCCCAAACAAAGTCTTTCCTTTCACATTTGCCAGCGGGGGTCTGACATGAAAAATTTCGTAATTCAAAATTAACATTTAAGGATGACTTGGAGTTGCCGCCACACACACGACGTCCGGCGAGTTGTAGTCGAGTGAAAAGGATGCAAGTCTGTGAGAGCTTGTGTGTGTGCGTGTGTGTGTGCGTTCATTTGTCTGTGTGTGTGAACAAAATTAACGAAAAAGAGAAAAACAGCAAAAAGAGCATTGAAATGAGTACAGTTTCGACAAAATGTAATTTTTACTTTTCTCTCGTTACATTTCCAATTCACGCAGCATTTGGAGATTGTTTGCTGAGTCAACGGATAAATTGACACACATACATATGTATATATATATAGATGTGAGATGTGCCCAGAACTGGGAGTATGCAAGAAAAGTATTGTAATTGAATGGGGGCTCACAGGAAATTCCATCACAAATTGTTGCAAGCAGCAATGAATGAGCCAAATAAAATTCAATTTTGTGCCACAAACATCTAACATTTTATGCTGTTTATAAATATGAAAGGAAAGGGAAGGGAAGGGATGGTATCGTGTTACTTCAGTAGAAGTAGGAATCATTTTAGTTTGAGCAATTTATAATTTACTTAAGCAATAATTAATTGAAAGATAACACGCGACATGCGAGTGAAATCGATAAAGTAAACATGAGAAGAATGACTGATGCCTTTCCAAATATATATTGTATATAAAAGAATTTAATTGTGAAGACATGTACATTTGATGAATAGTCTTTAATATGTTTTCAAATAAAAAAGTCAGTTAATTAAGGTGACCATACTCTAAACATCTGCTGCTCATAGTTAAAATGTATATTGCAATTAAATTATATATATAAGTTTTGAACTTGGGTTCCCTATATTCTATGTCAGTGCTAAGGTAGGCGTATTTGCATTTGGAGGGTATGTCGAAGTGCTCCCAACAATTTTGCAATTTATTTTAAATAATCTTCTTAAAACTCAATATTATTTATATACATATCGTTCTTATTGCTGATTGCAGCATTTATTTCAAATAAATGTAAATAAATATTTTTAATTATTTTTACATATTCAGTATAATTTATAGTATATAATAAGTTTCAATATGAGAAACAATGTATATCTTATATTTCTCAGGTCTCATCAGCTGTTATAAATAGCAAGCATATTTGAAAATCAAAATTATATTCAATAGTCAAAATTATATTCATATATTTAAAATCAATTAATTAAACTATATTAATATATAAGAAGAAAATGTTTAGTAATTAAACTATACTCTTAATATCCTAGTTTTAAATTTAACAACAGTTTGTTAAACCAGAAAAAGTAAAAACAATAAAAATAAAATATAAATTTATAAATTTGTTAATAAATTATTAAATTTTTAATGTGAAATTATACTGTCTTAAGCTCAATCCTCTAACATATATACAAAATCATACAATCAAACATGAAGAGCAATTGAGTCTAATTTAAAATAAAATTCATAAAGTTCATAAAATCCGTAAACTTCATAAAGCATCTTAAATTTCGTGAATGACTTCGATTGATTAGAATCGTATTCAACTCTAAATTCAGTCGTTGGGCTAATCAATAACTATTCGAACATTAATAAGCTTACTCTTTATTTGCATTCTCTCTCCACCTTTCTCTCTCGCTCTCTCTCTCCCTCTCTGTCTGTCGCTTTCTCTTTTTGAGTTGGTTCTATCTGCGTTTGCATTTATGACCGCCACATGGCCAGGAAGCAAACAATTTACGCAATCTGCCATAGCCAAGTCGCCCACTATGGGAGAGTTGCTCTTGGGTTTGTCTCTCACTCAACCCATAGCAAACAGAACGCACAAAAGCAACAGCAACAGCAACAGCAAAAGCGACAGCGACAGCGAGAAAGAGCAGCAAATAAAAAGGTTGGAATAAAATAAAAGCAAAATGAAATCAAATAAAATGCGCGGTCCAAAAGCAAAGCAAGAAAACCTTGTCGCAACTCGGAGCAGAAACAACGGCCATAACGACGAGCCGTGTAGATGGCGATGGAGACGAAGCTCTCACAAATACACAAGCAAATAAAGCAGTACAACATACACACACACACAAACACATACACCCTCACACACACACAGACATAGATAGGCACGTGCAGAGATCCTGTCTCAGTTGGACGGCACTCGGCCCTCGTTCTCAGTATCTCAGTATAGAAAAACGTTGCAAAAAGTTGCACCACTCGCCACTGTAGCCACCCAGTGGCAAATTTTATATATTTTTTGCTCGTTTTTTCCACACTGAAATTCAGCATTTTTTGTCTTTTTTTAAGCTCCACCTACTTGCTGGCTTCGGATTGGTCGCTGCCGTCGTCGGCGTCGTTGTTCGTCGGCAGCGCAGCGGCAGCGGCAGCTAGCCGAGGCAGCAACAACAACCGGAGCAAAAATAAGCTAAAAGGGGGAAAAAAGGCTAACTCGCCAGCAAAAAAAGAACGCACATAGCTGTATGAGTGTGTGTGTGAGAGAGTGTGTGGGTGTAGTTGTGGGTGTGTGTGTGAGAGTGTTTTTTGCTGTCTTTGATTTTGTGTTGTTTGCTTTTTCACATTTTATTTTTAACATTTATATTTTGTGTGCGTGTTTCGTGACTTTATATGTGCATATTAAAAGCAAACACAGACATATATATTTATATATATATATATATACTGATATATACATATATATGCATATATATATAATAGTTAACAGCATTATGAAAAATGAAAACGTTCGCTTTGTCCACCTCTTTTGGCAAAGCAGTCCCCCGCCTCCCGGGTCTAGTCTGTCGCCCAGTCTGCCCATAGACGCGTCTGCGGTTCTAGCCGAGTCGCTCTATACTCTGCATCTATTTCGATTCGTTTTGGATTCTGTTGCCGCTTGCTTCTGGTCGCCGGCCAATGCACTTTTTTTCCACTATATTTCGGTTTTTTTGTTAGCCTGCTTTCTCTGCTTCTCTTCTTTTGTTGGCATCGTGTCTGCCGCACTTGGTCACGTCGCATGCTGCTCAATGGTGTCCTGTTGCTGCGGCAACAACTGCAACAACATGGCAGCTCGTCGTGGTAGTTGTTGAGTGTTTAGTAAGTGGTTTAGTAAACACATTTAGTTATTTGCCAACCGCCGACCGCATACACACACCAGCACACCAGCACACCCGCACACCCACACACGTCCACACTATCATGCATATTTAGAATTCTCGGCTACGCACTGACGACTCACGTCGAGCAACGTCGCCGAGCCTCGTCTCATTCCGTCTCGACTAGTCCTTTGTGCCAGCTTAAAGGCCAGCGAAGTCCACTGACTCCATCAGAGCCGGAGCACTTAATAACACTTAGTGACACTCAATTATCACTGCAGCTCTTTGCTTAATTACTTGATATACTTCTCTACACTCGCAGAACATGTGGTTAGGTCCGGGAATAGTTTGCTGCCAGCTGTGCAACTAGGCTTGAATATACAATATATATCATATGTTGCCAAGAAAATGGAATGAGAACTAGATTTCATCATATGTTTCATATGTTGTAGACAAAGAATATTAAATCTATTAAAAGCGGTTCAATATTTTAATAATTTAATAACTTAATATTTTAATAATTTAAATCTTTTCAAATCGACTTAATTAGGAATAAATGGCTTAGTTTATCTATCTCAATTATCTACCCTGAATCCAGTATAAATATCGCTTGCAGGAGTTTCTGGTTTTGTGTAAGTGTAGGTAATAGGCATAAATTATAATTATTCTTGATCAGGAAATGAACTGAACACCATGTACATCAATTTGACCGTCTATTGTCCGTTCGCATGAATCGGTCTTGTAACCACAAAAGCTAGAGCAATTTTATAATATATATTTTCCTCGATAATATACCCAATAAGAACACATAATATTTTCGATAATTTATCGATAACGTATCCCATTTGCCTACTATCGATCAAGATCGGTTATTTGATTTTGCTTTTTACCACTAAACGATAATCTTCAAGTTTATTGAAGATTCCCGTAATGCATATACAAAGCTAGTATATCTTGGAGGATGGATTGAGGGGAATAGAAAGAGAAACAGGCAGAATTAAAAAAAAAATTATTTCCTATACATATCTCTATTTCATGATCATGTTCTAAAAACCTGATCAAGAAAATTGATTTGTAAGAAAAATTATGCAACAATTAAGTAGCCATAGTAGAGCCTGCAGCTCAAACGCAGTCGCTATGTTGACTGTGTAGCAACCAGAGCGTTAGCTTATGTGTGCATATGTTTGTGTGTGTCTGCACTTGTTGTTTGCCATCTGCGTATGTGAGGAACGTCGAGCACCCTTACTTCTTCTTTTACAAACATATAAAATTCAATTCATAAGAAATATGAAATTCTATATTGTTGAAAAATTAATTATGTTTTATTATTATTAAATACGTACTGCAAGTTTTTTTTATGAAACTCTCCGAAAACTTTCGACATATTTACATATTAATAATACAATTGATATACAATATTTTTTACTGCACTTCCTGCCTTTTGAGTTATTTTTTCGAGTGTATGAGCATGGCATAAAATCTCTCGAATCTCGTACTTTGCGTTGGCTAATTTTTTTTTGCGGTCTTCGAAATGTAATTTGGTAACTTTTGCTTGCCACAGCAAATATATTTGCCAGTTTATGCGAATGGACACGAAATGCCGTGTCCAACCAGAAGTTGTGTGGACTGCCTGCAGAGCCCCATTCGGATACGCCCACTTTATGCGCTAACTTGCAGTTTTTAGCCAACTTTTATTAGCTTTTCCGCTAATTGCTTCTAATTTAATTAAATTAAAAAATAAAAAAAAACTTTTGCGCTTTCGCAGTTAGAATATATGGTACCGTTGCGACCCTTAGTCCGAGTCCTGGCGCTGAGTTGGCACAAAACTAAACCCTGAGTATGTGTGTGTGGTGTGTGTTCCGCAAAATAGTTTAGCTATAAATTTTATACGTCTGCATTTTGCAGTAAAATATTTTATAATTAAATATTTGTTTAATTAGTCCGAGTGGTCGCTACATCGCGTCGTTCACCTCGTGCTGCACATTGGGGCTCTCTTGTGTCCAAAAATATTCCCTTTTATGTATATATATGTTGTTATCAGTGAACGCAGCTTTGAGCATTATAATAATTGTTTTGAAATTCTATTGTAAATGAAATGCACTCTGAAGATGTTGAGAATGAATGGAAGAATGGGAGAAGATGCAATATATCATATATATATTCCCTCTTTGTCTCGGATAGTTACACCTTATAACTCTTGCTTCCCTCAACCTTTGTGTGCTGTCTTCGTCTCAGAAATATATTTAATTTATTTATGTTTTGATTAAGCTGCATTGTGGCAACCAGACACCAATCTGTAAATATTTGATCAAATACATGTAAATAAAGAAACAAACCTTAAGGCTGTGTTATGTACTTGAATTTAATTGAATTTCATTTTGCAATACTTGCATGTTTCAAAGAACTGAGATTTAATTGATTTAAGGCGTTGTCAAATGCAATTTGTTTTCTGTCTAGTTGAGTTCTTTGCATATAATAATTAAATATTTATATATGTATTAAAGCATATATGTATTATTATTAAAGCAAAAAAAAAAAAAAAATCTATTGGTACATAGAATCAATGTTTACAAGTATAAGCTATTTTTATACCCTGAGCCCATTGAAAATGGGAAATCAGGGTATAATGGTTTTGTTAAATGTATGTAACAGGCAGAAGGAGGCGTGTCAGACCCCACAAAGTATATATATTCTTGATCAGGGCGACGAGCTGAGTCGATTTAGCCCTGTCCGTCTGTCTGTCTGTCCGTCCGTCCGTCTGTCCGTCTGTCCGTCTGTCCGTATGTTTGAACGCGTCGATCTCAGAACGTAGTTGACCTAGAGACTTGAATTTTTTTTTGTTGGGTCCGTGGATAGCACGCGCAGGTCAAGTTTGTTACCAAAAAACGATATATATTTTTGTTGTTTTGTTATCGATTTTAAACCTTATCGAAAACAGGTTATAAAATTCTATCTGCCACACCTTTAGAGCTAGACCCCTCAAATTTTGCATATAGATTCACGTGAATTTTATGCAATTTCTATTTTTTTATTTTTTGCGTACAGGCTCTTTTTACTAATTACCCCCCCCCCCCTCTCATAATCAACCCATTGAGAGTCTGTTGCAAATATAACCATGTGAATAAATTATCATTTTTATAAAATGTAAAAAATTCAATAGAATCATATGCTGAAAGTTTCATCAAAATCCGTTAAGTCAGTCCCGATTTATTAAACAAAACGTTTGGCCAATATTCACACGCACGTGGCAAGCAGCGACGCGCAGCAAAAAACATTTACACATACACATACATTGAAGCGTGCAAGCGCGTCTGCTTATGCATGTGCACAGCCGCTTCTGAGCATTTTCAGCCGCTTCTGTAGTTTTGTATTTGTCATATATCGCCCTTTACACGCATACATTCAAACAGACCACCGTTTTTTTATGTATGTAACTCATACGTTCATATGCGCGCATTTCAGCATATTCTAAGAATTACAACTGCGATTGATCTGCTTCTTTAGTTTTGTATTTGTAACATATCGCATTGTAGTACTACTTTGCGTTTTGCCAACAAGCGACGCAATACTGGTGTGGCGTAGTGGATAGACACAAAGCGCGTAAACGAAAGGTCGCGGGTTCGAAACTCAGTGGCAACAGCGTAACTTTTATTTTTTTTTTTAAATCTATAAACATAAGGTGGTCGTGCTAGTTGAGATGACGCGCTTTAACGTTACATATTTAGTAAATAGATGCAGGTTCGAGCCCAGGTGCGGTGATGTTTGCTTTCTTTTCATTTTTTTGTTTATTTATTTAATTATTAATTTATTTTTGATTTACATACATTCTAGTTGAATAAAATTTCAAAATTATAATTTAACTTTGCAAAATGTAATGTTATATGCAAGCTACATAGCGTATTAAACAATGCAAATGGGACGGGGCTCAGGGTATCTCCTAGTCGGGCACCTCCGACTAGAGTTTTCTTACTTGTTTAATATTATTTTTTTTTTATTTTTTTTTTATTTTGCAGTTTTGAAAATATAGCATAAGTTATTTACTTTCTTCATTTATATTTTATGAACTTTAAAGTCTGCAACTTTGATATTGTTATTTTAAGTCAATGAAAAAATTATTTATTTTATTTTATCAATCTGGGTTTTGTTGTTATTATTTTAAAATTTTGAAAAATGTATATTTGTTTTATGTTTAAAACCTTATGTCCACCTATGCTCCTTGTAAATATGTAAAATATGATAAATTGTATTTGTTTGAAATAAATGCATCGAATAAAGATCTTCATGATTTTAATGTGTAAGAGAAGTTAGGACGTAGTACAATTGAACCAGCTTACACTTAAATAGGAGTTATGCTAATAACAGAGGATCAGGTTGTTAATAGCACAACATAGCAATACAATGGGGGGAGGAGAAATTCTTGATAATGAAATCTGACATTAACAGTATCTGCATACTGAATTCTTGTATTGAATTTCAATTAACTGATATGCTTCAAATAGCATTAATTTTATTTTTATTTCGCTCTCAATTTTCAAGAAATTCATACGAAACAATTAAATTTCAATACAATATTCTAGATAATTTAAGCATATGCGATGTGGCGCATTTCAGTTATTTATGAGCGGAATTTAAATTGCTGTCTATGTGCTGGACTTTCATTATCCGCGGACTATTTGTTAGTGCCGATAATTG
Organism: Drosophila meridionalis; assembly: GCA_035045145.1. Taxonomy (NCBI): domain Eukaryota; kingdom Metazoa; phylum Arthropoda; class Insecta; order Diptera; family Drosophilidae; genus Drosophila; species Drosophila meridionalis. Next base: position 1,722,705 of record JAWNPG010000037.1, read on the forward strand.
CATAGCAACCGGAGGTGCCAAGGATACACAAGGATAATTAATAGGCGCCTACACATCATCCCCCGCCATGTGTCAGCGGCGCGGCCATAGATCACATGGCAGGGCATGGAGCTGATGTGGCAGCAGCGCTAGAAACCATTTTTGGTCTTCAAAACAATTTGTTGTGCTGGAGGAATAACAATAAGTAAAATTAATGAGCCAAAATGTAATTTTATAAATTGTAAAAAGCTTCCGGCGCATTAATTATCAAAAGACAGGAGAGAAAAAAGACCTTTTTCATGACATGCGGCAAAACAAAAGCAAAACAAAAAGGACGCAAGCTGAAAAGCGAGTGAATAGAAGGCAAGGCAGGGCAGGGGCAGGGACAGGGGCTGTTGGAAAACGGGAAAACACAGCGAAAGTGAATTGCATGAAAGACAACAAAGCACACAGGCAAAAAAGAAAGGAAAAAAACCCAAATGAAAGCGTTGAGTGAAAAGATTGAAGGGCTAAACAAATTACAGCAGCCATTTTGAAAAGGCGAGCGGAGCGAAATAAGGGTGAAAGTGGATTTAGTTTCGTCTACGTGACATGGAGCCATGGAGCTAGCTCTCAATGAAAGCCGCTGATGATGAGCCCAAAATCTGCAAGGAGCAGGCATGCTGCACGCTGCCCACAGATGCCACTCATCCCATTCCACTCAATTCCATTTCACTTCAAATCTAGCTAAACGAGCACGAGACACGCATGAGGCGTTCGCAACCAGATTAATGTACACGGTCACAGCGTGCTCCACGTTGTGTCATGGATCTGATGGAGAGTGTGTGTGGGTGTGTAGTAGAAAACTCCAAGCACTAGGCAGCAGGCAACATGGCGGCACCCTTGGCAGCGGCCATGATTTTCGAAATTAATTCGACTTGATTTTACTTTCTTGCTTGTTATTTTTGGGCCTGTGCGTTAGTTAAGGCGAGGGTTGAAGGGTTTGTCCGGCTGTGGCTGTGGCTGTCTGTGGTTTTTAGCAGACAAGAAATTAAAATTCATTTCAGACACGGCACACACAGGGACTACGGACTGCGGACTGCAGACTGTGCGCATTGTATATTAGAATATTTAAGGCGCAAGCCTGAAAGTATGCAATGCGAATTGTGGCCACCCCTTTGGCTTTGGCCAAAACAACCCTCTTGGCCGGGGCGAGCCAAGCAACCCTCATACCCCCGTTTTGGGTGAGTGGCTCAGTGGCTGACTGGGTTTTTGGTGCTTCTTTTTCCACAATGGCCGCCGCTTGGTCACCTTCGTCTCCAGCTTCCTTTGTTGCCAGTCAAAAGTTTTCTATTGTTTTTGAACTGTCAGTCGAACTTTTGGCTTTTGTTGTCGCATTCTTTCGGCAACAAATTTGTTCACCCTTCACCTAGACCCTGCGACCCTGCGACCCTCGACCCTACTCAGCACCTGGCTATACATATTTTATTCTGCTCGACTTAATCGCTGCTTTGTTCTTGTGTCGTGTCTGCCAGCTGTCGTCTTTATTGCACATATCCATTAATATGCGCTGCTTCAGGTGCAGTTGCCTCTGCTTTGACAATGTTTTCCTTTTTTTATGTTTTCAGTTTTCAGTTTCGCATTGTTTGATACACTTCTGCATAAACTTGTGCCCCCAGCTGGCTGGCTGTGAGATTGAGCCGTTAAACCGCTGAGGCGAATCTGCCAACTGTGTTACAAATCATGAAGCCTGTCTGGCCGAAAAGTAGGCAAGTGCTTTTGGCTTTTGTCTCGCACCACCACCACTGGGCAGCGTTGCCCCACTCGGCCTGTGTCTGCGAAAAATGTGCCTTCATTTTATTTTATTTAAGTGTTCTCCCTTTTTATGCTCGCAAGTTTTTAACCCTGTGCCGAGTCATAAAATTAAAACCATGTTGGACTCTTAGGGTGCGACCGATGTCTGCCCTAGACTCACTCGGCTCGACTCCATGCCTGGGCCTGTGCCTTTGAACGCAGCTCCACCTGGCCATTCCCCAGAGAGCTCTCCGGCTCCATAACCCCAGCAGAATGCCTCGCATGGCCGTCTGCAAGTGAAATCTGAATGCAAGCCTAACGACCTGGCATTGTCGTTGATAAGGACCAAACTGCTCGTCCACCTTTTTGTCCTGTGGCCATGGAGCTAACTTCGTCCGTCAGCCAGTCGGCTCGTCTTTGCTTTGCGGTGGTTGAAAATGTTTAATGTTTATGCAAAAGGCAATAAGGACATGGGAGCTCTACCCTCTGCCTATTATGCACTTGCTTCGTTTTTTCTTTTTTATTATGGGATTTCTGGCTGAACCTTAACAGAGAAGTATAAATATTTTGACTACTCATCCGTTTACATATAGAATATCTTGGTCTTGTGATAATATGGTCAATTTCTGGCTAAAGTTAATTTCGATTATATGAGAGAGCTTAGCAATTGCTCACGGGCTGATTGAAGTTCAGCAAACAAGCTGAAGAAAATCAGGGCCAGCTACAAATCTGTGCAATTCTAACATGTTTTCCTTTAAGTATAAAAGAGATTATATATGAAATTTTTGGCTGATAAATTTTAGTTATATCAAACTCGTTCATAATTAAACTAAAACTTTACAGCAAGAACTTCATATATAATGTGGAATAACCAGTTCAATGTTTGCATATTATTGCATTTAATTTAATTTATAAATATATATTTCCTGACAAAGTTTTTAATATAACAAAGATGAAATTAACAAGAGCATACGCAATTTTTTGAAAGATATGAATTAATTAATTATATTTAATGAGAGTATAATAAATTAAATAAAACCCTCGTGCGCAATATTTGGGCAAAAACGCATTAAAATCAATACTCTATTTTATGTTAAATACTTTAAAAAATTTGCTTTAATATAGTTTAATTATATTACATATAAATTGGCTCTACAAAAGTATGCATATTAAAAAAATCATATTTAAAACAAACCCAAATTATATATTTCAATTTATGCTTCAAATAATACAATTCTCATTCAGTTTCATTTCTTAAAGGATTTCCCATCTAATTCCAATAACATTCTAATTAGATTAGATTTGGCTCTCTCGCGTTCATTCAAATATTACATGCTTTCAAAAAGTTCAAAGCTTCACGCAAAGCTTTCTAATTTGAAATTTTTAGAAAGCATTTGGCAGCTGCCGTTGCACGGGCAAGGGTTGTTTTGTGCTTAGTGCAGCCAACAGCCGACAGATGGCGACAGAGGCGGTGCCTCTTTGTTTCTTATATATACCTATGTTAGCTATTTCTAAGGTAGGTGAGAGGCATATTTATAATTAGATACTTTACCTAAAAGATAAGCAGCCCTTATTGACGTTTTATCCTCTTCGCATGTCCATGGTCGTAGATAGTTTTAGTACAAAACAAAACAATAAAATATTTAAAGCATTTTTATTAAAAGAATTTTAATACAAAATAATACAAAAAGCATTTCTTAAGGCAACTACAAATGCCAAGCAAGCTACAACTGTCAACTGGGATTACATATTAAAGCGTTTCTTAAAATCTAGCTAGTTAGTATGCGTCTATTTAAGCGAATAAACTAAAGGGCAGCAAACTGGCCGCACGAGCACCGGGAAATCTGTAAAGAAAGAAGAGCAAACAAAACATTCAGTAAAAGTTGCACTTTTGTTTTGGCTTTAACAACAGTTGAAAGGGACCACAGGACCCACAAGCAAGGACTTGCTCCTTGCTTGTTTTCCTTGTGAATATAAAAGTTTACAACAAATTAAACTTGCTTGTGGGCATAGCCTGCAAAACAGCAGTCTCAACAAATATAATGACAGTGTTAATTTCGTTAGAATACCCTGTAAGCAGATAACTTAAGGAAGGGCTTGACATATAGGGAATAAATAATAATACAATCATTGCTATTATAATTACATTAATATTCAGAGCTGTTCATTTTTCCATTTGAATGGAAATTGCAAAATGGGTTTTCAAAGGTAAAATTGTATATAAAAATGATATATTAAATAAATAAATATTGTATAAAAGAAAAAAAAATATTTTTATGTATATGTATTTATATAATTACATTAATATTGTATATACAAATTGTGTATTAAATAAATAAATATTGTATATAATAAAAAAAAAGTATTATAATGTGAAAAAAATATTTATAGATAGATTATTTATATATTTTTTATTATTAATTATGCATATCAATTGTATTTTAGTTTAAAATTTGTGTCAAAAGCTTCTCTTAGTCGTCGACTACTTAAAACCATATCACTAGCTTTTGCTCTTGTAGGTGTTGCCTTTGGCAGTTAAAAGTTTTAATAGAAAAATTTAGTTAATAGTTTTTAGCTTTGGCCGGCGCTGCTGCTGCTGTTGGTGTTGCAGTGGATTTGATAAGGGACCTGCAGCAGGACTCTCAAGCGAAAAGTTTATATTTGGGCAAACGTGGAGCTCGTGGTTGGTTGAGTTGAACTAAGCTTTTTCGTGGCCCTGGACCAGGCTGTCTAATTAATTAAAATCGCTTTTGTGACGTCGCCTCGCACATACATCAAATTCCAGCTAAGCGCCAAGATAAGCAAAAAGGAAAAAGTTCCATTTTAATTTCCTGTTTGCTGATAAATAATGTGCCTTATGCACACACACACATACACAAAGTCACGCTTACATAGATAGCTATATAGATAAAGATAAAGTAGAAGACAGAGAGGGAGAGTGGCTGAGCGAGAGAGAGAGTGCGAGCGACCGCTTGATTCTCCTAACATGGTGTTATGTAATTTTAAAGCACCTAAAATATTAAAACCACCCAAAACACTCAGACAGCCACCCACTGCGGGAGCCAACTGGAGGAGCAGCCGCAGATAAGGCAGATGTAGCAGCACGTACCGGTCAGTATATGCGCAGGACACGTTGCCAAAGAGCTTAAAATGTGGCCCTAAAATAACTTTGACTGCCCTTCCAGATTCTGGCAGTAGCCCCCGCGCGCAAACAGCCAAACAAACTCGAACACACACACACTGAGTGCGAGGGGAACGGGCGAAGAGAGGGAGAGAGGAGAGTAGAGAGAGAGAGAGAGCTGCTCCTAGGATTTGAAATCCGCTCGGCAGGCAACATTTTAACTGCTTGGGGGCATACATCAAAACTTTGGCTTACGCTTCGGATTTATTTATTTTCATATTTACAGAGGCCACACACACAGACACACACACTCACACACACACACAGTCACTCATATCACAAATGAGCTGGGCAGGGAGCGGCACGAGTTGACAAGGATCTCAAGGATTTGCAGCTTTTCGAATGGCAGCAGCAAGGCAGTCGGTAGATACGTAATTCTGACCACCTACATCTAATTCAGGCAACAGCGACCCGCGCGGCTCCAGCGGTCATAAAATGGCGCACACAAGCAGAGCCAGAGCAGTCTAATGTCCTTCGCATGAATGCGAGGGTTGCTTTTAAAGTAATCTCATAGGGAATTGGCTTAATTCTGTACAAGTTGAGCTGCAGAGCTGGCTAAGGTGTATGACTTATGACTTTTTTTTTTAATTTTTAAAAATATATTAATATTTTTTTCATAATATTTTTTAAAACAATTTGTTGAGAATTAATTTGGCCTTTCACAATCTAAACTGCTCCAGAGGTACAATAATTCTCCAACTATTACTAATCAATGAAATACAATACTTTAATTATTATTTTTTAATTAAAAAATTATGTTGTAAATATAAAAATGTAATCTTAATAATTATATATAACATATATAATGTCACAGCAATGTCATAGAGAATCATCTTAGCTTTGTATAAGTCTGAACTGCACAAGAAGCTATTTTTAGCAGATATTTTTTTTTCTATTAGCAAATTAGTAGTTAGTTAATTTTTTTTTCATAAAAAAATTATTTATTTATTTTTAGTATTATTTTATATACAAATTTTTTATAATTAATTACATATATTATATTATATGTATTATATATAATTTTCAAATATCATTTTCCTATATTGTTTCCTTTTCAGTTCAGTTATTGTTAAAATATGTATATCAATTCCTATCCCACAGACGACTGCTTATCATTATATTTTTGAGTATTGCCGACAAAATCAGATATCAATAAAAACAGTATAATATAATATTATTAATATACCATCAGCTTGATCAAAAAAATGCAATGTATAAACCAAAATAACTCAACAATAATATTTCACCTAATATGAATATATATTGAAACTAAAATAAAATTGAGCTATAAATTTTTCGAAACTCTAGACCAACCCTCGTTTGAGCGACAGTGTGTATTTTAATGACTATGCGACCGCTCAGGCCGCTCGCCACGTGCGGCGTGTTCAGCCTTGGCTTGGACGGCTTACGCGGCGTATGAGCATTTTATCTGGCGGAGCGCATCTTTTCCCGAACAGCCTTCAGTGGCGTGCGAGCGAGATTTTATATTTGTAGCTATTAAGAAATGACATTAAAAAATGAAATAAAATGCCCAGCTCAGTCCAGCCCAGTCCAGTTGAGTCCAGCCCAGCTCCGGCAACCTTTGCTGGGGCTGAAGGCCCCACTTCCGCTCTGTATTTAAATGCGCCATTTGCATATTTATTAGATGTTGCTTCGTCTCGCTTTTGAATGGCTTTTAGAGCCTGTCCGTCGCAAAATTATGAATACAATTTTAAGACAGCGCGCAACATAATTATGTGCCTTCGCCACGCCCACGCCCACCCCCGTGCCCACGCCCACGCCGGCCCAAGCATTTATGCAATGCAAACAAAAGTTAATTTAGACCCAGCTTTCATTTTACAAGCAATTTACTTTTACAGCGCCCAGCTCGAGCCGTTCCTCGGCCCCTCCCCCAGCGCAAGCATTTACCGAAGCTCGCCAAAATGTCATTTGTGCTTGGATAATTTTGTTTTATTTTTGTTTCATTCAGCCGTGTTTTTTCAATCCTTTTCACAAACAAATTTGCACTTCCACGCATTCATTAATTTGCTGATTATAAAAAAGGCAGCTTCGCTCTTAAAGTTCGATAGCTTTAAGCCACGAATGCGAAGCCAAGTGAAAAACTTATGCAAAGTGCCACAATAAATGCATATGACAGCATATCCTTTTCTCTGACAAGAAGAACTTTCTGCCAAGCCAAACCCCAGGCAGGGCTAATGCATTATACAACCAGCTGCTGTAGTTGTAGTCGCAGTTGCACATGTCAAGTCGCTACAAAGAGAGATATGAGTCTACAGCTGGGTTGTTCCTAAAATCGAATACGCTAGGAAAGCACTAGCAGTGGGGGGACTTGAGAGCAATTGAAATTGAGACTTAACGTAACTTTAATTATAAGATAATATATATTTATATATAATTCTAATATATTTATATTTGAATTAAAATTTTGAATTATAAATTGGCGAAATTCTAGCGAAAGAGCTTTTAGAAATATATAACAATACACAGTTGTCATGAAAAAAGATATACATATATATATACCATATATCTATATATATTTTTGTAAAAGCTGCTGGGGCAGTTCAGAATAAAGTAGATGGAAAACTTACGCAAGTGTCTGGGACAGGAGTGAGGGCAGAGCGCAGCAATTAGAGCAGTTGGAGAGTCTGCCCACTCAGAGCGACTTGCGAATATAAAATTGCACAATTTAAAAATGCAGACAAGGGAATGTGGGGCAGCAGGCAGCAGGAGGCAGGAGACAGGAGGCAGGAAGCCGGTTACGTGCAAGAGGCTGGAACACCCAAGAGTAACGTGTGTGTGTGTATGTGTGTCCTTTTTAGTGTGCTTGCGCATGGGGCACGTGTCCTGTGCGCCATTTACAATTCACATTTCTAGTTTTCAGTTCAGTTGAGTCATTATTTTATTGCCAAGATACGAGTGCGACTCGGGGGACTGGGACTGGGACTGAAACTGCGTCGACTCACGATGACAATGTCGAAGGACACGGCACACGAGACGAAGTACGCAGGACACGGGACAGGGGGACACGGCACAAAGGCAAAAGAAGCGCCAACGGACAAAGTGCTGGCCATGTTCCATTTAGTGCAAAAGGGGTGCAAGTGTAAGAGCAAGGAACATCGTCACGTCTGTGGGTGGCGCCTTTCGCTTTCGTCCCTTTTGTGCCACGCTGTGGTCTTCCTGCTGCTACTGCGTATGCCCCTTTATCTACGTGTGTCTGTGTGTTATTAGATTGTTTCAGCTGAAATGTTATTAGAAAATTTTGAATTCAAATTCAAATGACTTTATACTTGGCCATTTTAAGCGTGCTCCTATCGTTCGACCCACCCTTACCTGCTGCATCCCTTGTTTTCGCAGCGAGCTACGTGCAATTCTTCCCCTTGCATATATGAGGTTTTTCCGACTTGTCTCTGCAGACTAATAACATGGTTGAGGCGGATGCCTTCACGTCCATTATACCTAAAATGCTTGCACTGCAATTTGTATTTCAGGGCATTGATGCAGATACTGGCACTGACAGGGTTTGTCCTGAGAAGGGATGAGGAGAGCACGAAGCTCTCTTTGTCTAAGTGTCAGAGGTATCGTTGGTTTGGATATGCGAATGTATTAATAACTTTTGATTACTTGTAATACAAATAGATTGACTGGAGATTTTATTGCAGGTAGATAAGAAAATATTGTAAATATAATCGTTGGCGAGTGAAACTACTTAAGTATGTGAAATGGAAATCAAGGCATTTAATTCCTTTTAATTATTTGAAAAATATTCATGTCTGGGAAGGTTTTTGTTATTATCAATCATTTTATAGAGAATCAGTTAAGAGTCTAACTTATAAACATTTCATGTATATTTTCATATATATATATATATATATATATATATATATATATATATATTTTTTTTTTTTTATTTTATTATTATTATTATTATTTTATAATATAAATTTTAGTCTCGGGATTGGCAAAGAGGTAAGGCTTTTAGAATATTTTAATATTTATACTTATTAAAAGTTTATTAATTTCATTTACCAAAACTTGAATTTTACATTACATTTAGTCTTTCCAACGAAATATTTTCTATAAATTCTCATTTATTATTATTAAAATTTCTTTTTTTTATTTAATTTACCAAAAACGGAATTTTACTTAAAATTTTGTTGTTCGAAGCATTTTCTATAAATTCTATTTTATTTATCATTAAAAGTTTTTTTATTTCATTTACCAAAATCTAAATTTTACATAACATTTCAAATGAATTATTTTCTATCAATTCTCATTTATTTATTATTAAAAGTTTATTTTTTTATTTTTATTCCAAAAACTAAATTTTACTTAAAATTTGGTTGTTCACAGGAAATATTTTCTATAAATTCTCATTTAATAATAATTAATGTTAATATGCAAAAGTTAGACAGAATATTTCCAGCAACTCCGTAGTCATAAAGCCTTTTCTATGTATAGCCTAACCTCACTTGCATAATACAACTTGGTTTTTCGGCAGGCGAAACACCCAAAACTCGCATTCCTAGCACAAGCTGTGCTGGGAAAAAGGGAACATTTCAAATATTCCTTGCTAGGTTCGTGGCAAAACAAAAGTTTCAATAAAAACCAAACTAAGCTCGAGATGACCAAACTGACCATTGGCCATGGCCCAGCCCAGCCCACTCAGTCCACTTCAGTCCACTATAGTCCAGTTCAGCCATGACTAGGTTCAGGTTATTGCCAGTGAAAACCACCCACAGCAACCGCATTCGTTACACGGAGGGAAGAGGAAGTCGAGCACTTGGATATGCGGGAAGCTGAGCAGGGAACTGGCCCATGCAACATTTGCCAACTATCTAAACTCAGTTTGAGTTCAGTTGAGGAACTGCGGTAAAGTTTCCAACGTAATCATACAAAACCTTGTTCTGGTCGGGCAGCTGTGGGTGGCTGGGGGCTGTGGGTGGCTGCCCTCCGCTGTCAGAGTGAGAGCTCTTTCTCCCCATTATAACAACTGTATATATGTAAATGTGTGTTCCCTTACGGTGGCACTGCAGACAAAAGACGACTTTGTGCAGTTTCTGACATAAGATGGAGAATGTGCCCGGAATGGGCATTGTAGTGGTCAGTGGGTGGTGCAGGGGCCAGACTTATGGACGTCTGCGAGGATGGCGACTGCTGGCCAGCTATTTTATATTCAAATAAAATGAAATTACATTGTTTTCAGCTGGCAAACAATTTGAATAGAATTTTAACTTTTTACTATTATTTTATTTCAATGCATACAATGGCAGTCCACAGTCAGGACCAGGACTCAGGACCACAAGATCTGTTCAGCTGGCGTGTATGAGTGGCTGTGAGTGTGTGTGTGTGTGTGTGTGTGCATTCCAAGGGTTAAAGCAGCTGCTGCTCTTTGCCATGTACATACAGCTAGAAGGAAGCCAGGACAAATGGCCGTCAACAGAGCTTAGAAGCGAATATTTCTTAATTAGAAAGATTCGAATTAAGTTAAGGGTTGCAGCACAGTTACTCCTCAGCCTATCCCTGCCCAGTCCCCGTTTAGCTTTTCTAAACGTCATTAATTTCACTTGCAACATTTTAGCATTGCCTTGGGCTGTGTTTTTTGGCTCTGTCCACAGTTCGAGCTGGGATCAGTTTAAATGTTCTTTGGGGTATCCTTTTTTTGACAATTTGCGTTGGGTTTGGCGCGGCACGTTGGGTACGTGACAAAGCTGGGTTCGGGTAATTTATTATATGCGATGTCTCGAATTTTTTAGTTTTATGAAATTGTTCCGGTCAATTAATTGTAGAAATTGTCACTTAGCCACAGCCCTTGGGGGTGGCTGCAGGAACTGATTGCTTGAGTTGGAGCATCTGAAAATTCTCTTGCTCCATTTCAGTTTAAGCTGCTTTAAGCTGGAAACAGGCTTTCGCTTGTAATGTCGCCACTGCCAATTCATCTAGCTGGCATGCATGCAGTCAGCGCCAGAATGCATTTTGCTAAACGAAATTTTCTGGATTTGAAATTGCAATGCACAAATTTTGCGATTCTCCTTTTTTTGGAGTTGCTTCAGCAGAAAAAATTTGCATTTTTGCAAACACACACATAAGACATATGATCTGCAGAGCAATGATGCTCAAATACCCTGTAAAATTTGAATTGCATATGAAAGAAGAAACAGCTAAACAGAGTTTTAAAGAAATGTATATTCTATTAAAATATGCAGAATTTATATATTATATATTAATTATACATAGATGCTTATATATATTAATTTAATTCAATATTTATATCCAAAAGATTTCTAAAATTTAATATTTCATATTTTTATATACCTGATAGTATGTTCTGCTCTTCTCTAATATGAAAGCTGGGTATGTACTATATATAGAGCTGCATATATGTGCATCAACACACTCACACACCTACACAGCGTCATCGATTTGCATCAGACAAAGCGATGCTGCGAATATATACTATACTCTCAGCTCTTAGCCTTTGTTGCATTTTTGCCTAGATTGCAATTTTTTGCAGCCCAATTGAAACTGCAAAAACCCGCTCGGTGCTCGGTGCTCGGTGCTCGACGCATCCACTAAAAATATTGTACATCAACTGTGGGCCTGGGCCTGGTGCTGGTCCTGGCTGGGGCTTGGATTTGGATTTGGGTGCGGCTCTGGCAATGCATTTGTACGCCAGTGCCGCTGCAGAGGAGCAGGAGCCGGACATGAAGCCGGGGCCTAAAATGCATTTTTGGCTATGCACGGCAGGGGCGCAGTGGAGCAGGGGTGGGCGGGGCTGCGAGCCGCGCAGACCCGGCAGTTTGAGTTGCAGAAGAAGTTGTGAAAAAAATTTTGAAATTGCATTTCAAATGAATAGACGAACAACGAGCCGATGCCATTGCCATTGCCAGACCCAAAGCTGGAGCCAGTGCCTGAACCGGAGCCGAGCCGGGCTGCACCCTGAGCCATCACAGAGGGTCGTTTGGGTATGGCACGAAAATTGCATTGAACAACGGATGTGCGACGATATATGACGTTGCCAGGACAATCTCTCGAGCTACAGCTGTGTGTGTATGTGTGTGCGTGTGTGTGTGAGGATATGCATGACTAGCAGTGCGAACCGAAATGCCACTCCCCCTCCCCCCATGCCGCCCCTTTGTTGCTCGCCTGCCATTTTGATGCAAATGCATTTGAAAGTCATGCATTTGGGCTGTCGCTCCGTTGCCTCAAGACGGGCAGACGAACGGTCTGGTCTGGCTGACTAAATGGCATGCAAATTACTTGCCTCTGATTTTCCCCCTCAACAAAAAAAAAAAGAAAAAAGAAAATGAAAAATGTTACCAAACATTTTTGTATTTGTGGCCCATGCTTAAGGCCGAGCCGTCATAAAATTGCACATTAGTCTCAAAGTGCCAGCCACACAAACGAGAGGCAAGTTGGCGTCTGCCCCGCTCTGCCCCGACGGGCAACCATATTTGACCAGATATCAGGCACACTGACAAAAATCTTTGGCTGCATTCATTTCGAAATTATTTGTATATACTCTGTACACATTATTATTGGGTGGGTATATTAGATAGTGTGAGGACTATACAGATTAAGAAGAGCTAGAATCTTGGACTGCTGGGTTCTAATTGATGTGGATTTGTTGAGTCTTTTCTTTGTCCATATCATGATCTCTATTTTAATTTCTACCTCTTCTTCAAATTTACCCTCAATCCGCTTTTGTTTCCCTGTTTTAAGCTCTTAAAATTTCAAAAACGACTAAAACTTTTTACTGATAGATTTATAGATTGACAAGAGTGAGACGATTGGAATAAAGTTCCAATAGACGCTAAAATATAAACGAAGCATAATTTAGCGTTTATTGGAACTCCTACCTCTTATTTCAATTTACTCTCAATCTTCTTTCGTTTTTTCGTCTTTAATCTTTAAAGTTTTTAAGTGATTAAAACTTCTTTTATCTGAAGTGATTTAAACTTGTTTCGATTGAAACAAAAAAAAAAACTATCTAGACCTACAGATCGACAAGAGTCAGACTCTATTCGTACATTGATCATATCTTGATCTCTAGTGTAACTTCTATATCTTCTTTTAATTTACTTTGTATCTGTCTTCTTTCCAGTTTTAAGTCCTTTAATTTTCAGAAATCATTTGAACTTTGAACTTGTTTCATCTGAAACAAAAAAATCTATCTATCTGTTCGTGCTTTGACTATATCTTGGCATCTCTTGGAATTTCTACTCGAACTTATTTCTGTCTCTTACTATTGTGAATTTTGTTATATTTTATATATAATTATTACATTATATTATATATTCTAAAATTTACTATTCTAGATTTCGAATGCTGTTACTGATTACAGGATAACACAGATTCGAGCCAGCTTCGACACTTTGAATTGTTATTTTTTATACCCTGCTTTGGTTTTATTTTCTATGGAGCTGCAGTCATGTCTAAACTGCATTGTCAGCTGCAGCTGCGTTCAACTTAAAACAAGAGCATGGGTCGTTGGGGATTTGGGAAAAACTGCATGCGCTCTTTATATATGAGTGCATATTAGGCATCTCATTCCCACTCCCACTCGGTTTAGCTCTATCCTATGCAATTTATCTTCAGCTATGACAGTCGTTCAGTTCAAATTTCATTAAAATATAGTATAGTAGTATATACTATATAAATACATATATATTATTTTTGAATACAATTCTTTTCTAATGGCAATTAAATTAGAATTTTATTATTTTAAATTAACACTACATATACTTATCTAAATATATGTATGTATTTAGGTATGTTTTTAATGCTTTATTTTATTTTATTTTAATTTTGTTTTATTTTTGTTTTTTTTTTTCTGTTTAATGGCCAGCAGTTTTTGCTTGTATTTGTTTTTGGACACGCTTATTTACTTTAGTCTTTTCAATTGTTCGCCATTGCGGCGTTTCGCTCATTCTCTTATTTTTTGTATTTATTTTCATTGTGGAATGCGGCCCAGGATTTTCATTCATTCATTTCTATTAGTTATTTGTTTTCTGTACGTTTTTGTAATTATTTGCGCGCCTGCCGCATGCTAAATTGCCTATGTAAATATTTGACAATTTTGCATTTGGCCAAAGAGTATCCACTCACTGCCGCCACGAGTGCGCCGCGTCCCCTGACAGCCGCTTAATGACCAGCCAACCAAACCAGCCCCAAACCAGACCCCAACAAGACCCCAACCAGACCCCAACCCGACCCTACCAGGCCATCGCACTTCCTGTGTGTCTTCTGGTGTAGCTCTATCCGGTGCAGGCCATGCATTTTGCATTCGCCTGTTTGCTTTGCAGTTAGTTCGATTAACCGCACATTTAACTTGGCCCAAATTAAAGTTTCGGCCAGCAGGCGCTACACCATGCTAATCAAGTTAGCTTGGAATATTTATATAAACATATATATCATACAGAACTATTTCTTTATTACATTTTGGTTTTTTTTTTGGCCAATATGAATATCTCTCATATTTCAATTTATAAAAGCAATATTCATTAATTGTGAGATGCCTTTTGATATTTACACAGAATTGAATCAAATATGTGTATCAAAGTCAGCGCAGACAAAGAAACTTATTTGCTTTCGTTTCAAGTCCATTATTAAATAACAGTTTTTGAAGAAACTTGAATATGAATGCAAATTGAATGCAAATTGAATGAAATTCGATTTAGTTTTCTATGGCCTTCTACTCGACTGCTGGTGGGGCTGGGACTCTGTAAATTGTTTGCAAAACCAAAAGCGAATATTCCATTAAAATAATTGAATAACTTGCAATTGCATATGATAGAAGAGCTTAAGTTAATCCCCAGCAGAGACGGGCTGCCGAGCATAGAATATCCAATTAGAAAACGAGAACGGGCTAAGCCAAAGTTTTTGTGCGATACCCGGACTCATATTTATATAAATTTGAGCAACTTTTGCTTGATTGCAGTTGCGATGATCGAGTGCCGGGCATAATGGCAATTTGCCACGCGCTTCCCACCTGCCCAATTCACTCCCACTCACTGCCTCCGGCGAGTGCATCCATTCAGATTAGTCAGCTCGGGCAGCTTAACAAAAGACATGCCCGGGAACAGCCCAAAAAGCGAATTGCCAATACTTAAGTCCAGTCCAAAAAGTGCACGGAAAAAGTCATGAAATGCTTTTTCTGCCCTGCTCCATCCCCCATCCCCATACCAATCCCATACAGCATGCATTCTTTTCTTTTTCTGTCTTTTTGTTCGGCCAGACGTCTCAACTGGCTGTCGACTACATCAAAATGCATTTTGGCCAAAAATTGTTGGTCCGTGGCGCGCAGTTTTTCTGTGCCTGCTGCGGCTCCACCTTCTGGCTAACCAACTCCCTCGGAAACCAATCTGAAACAAAGCCACAGCGCAGCACTCGGCAGAAATTGCAAATTTACAATGGACACTGGTCCATGGGAATCATCCAACGCATGACGATTCCGCGGCATTCCTAACTCGGCCCCGAACCACACAAAACCACTCAGCCACTCAGCCCCAACCACAGTGGCGCTGCGCTGCGTTCATAATTTGTATACGTGGCAGAGCTGTCCCAGCTCGCCTGGCCCCGATCACCTCCCCAGGACTGGGGGAATCAGTGCAATGGCCGCAACTCCTGCTCTCGCTGTGCGCCGTCAAATTACAATGAAGAAAAATTGCATTGCATTGGCCCGGGCGGCTGGTGAGAGGTGGTTCGCTGCTCTGCGAAGCTAGCTCGAAATGCCCTCAAGGCAAAAGTCTGAGCGGCAGTTTTTGCATATTCCATGCTAGACATCGGCACGTTAGCGGCCAGCAGACGTTGTCCTGCCACATTCTGCGAAATGTTCATCAAATCAACGTTGCAGCAGCTGCGCTGCGAGCTACCCCAACCCACTGCGAGCCACCTCGAGCCACTCCGGGTCAGCCTTGTGTGTCCATTGCGTCACTTTTGTTGCAACGTTTTATGCACATTTTTTCAGCGTCTGCGACGACGTCTGTTGTTTCAGGTTCAAGACAAATGCCACAGTATTAAGCCTTGCCACGCCCCCAAAGCCCCCTCCCCGACAGCCGCAATGCAACACACCAGACGCCGCACCGCCAGACGCGGCAAAAAATTGCCAAGCTTAACAGTTCGCGTGTTTTTTATCTGCACGTCGCTACGTGCCCAAGTCGCCTTATTGTCCACAGAGCCAACTAGGCAGCAAATGCAGCCGGCACACACACACACACACTGCCAGCACCACCAATATGCTTGCACCACTGCTAGCAGTGGCAGCCCCACATCTCCACATCTCCACATTCCCAACTCAGTTGCAATAAATACAAAATGCAGAATTTCTACCTCGCGCGAATCTTCAAGTTGCCCGCCCACTGCCCCACGCCCACCGCCGCCCTCTTGGCGCAGTTTCTATTTGTATTTCTTTTTCGGCACTGCCGCTGTATGCTGCACCCGCCCCGCTGCTTGCCAGGCGTCTCGACGACGGCTCTGTTGATTTGGTGCTACCCCCAAAACCCTCGTCCTGTCCGACTCCGACTGCGACTGCGACTGCGACTGCGACTGCGACATCCAATCCAATTCCACGGCCTGTGCCCTAACAATGTGCATCCTGCCGGGCTGTGGACTGTACAGTGTACACTGCAACATGGCCACTGATTCGTCGTCCTTGGCCAGCAGCTCCAACTGCCCAACTGCCCGGCTGCCCCCAGCTCCCCTTTGCAGTTTTTGCGCTTTGAGCTTTTGTTTTGCGTTTTTGGTTTGTTTTGTGCCATTTTTACTGCAGCCTTTGGCTTGCATTTTTTCCAGCTGCCTTTCACTTGAACTGAAGTAGAGATGGCACCGCATCAGCACATGTCCACATGTCCCGCTCCATGCTCTCTCCCCGCCCACTGGCGCAGCGCAGTTGCAGTTTTTGATTTCACTTTTTTGCCAGCTGCCTTCGATGTTCGCTGCGTTTTTCATTTAGTTGAGTGAAAGGGCAGGAGAGGAGGGCAGGACAATGGGGGACTGTGCTTGCCTCTCTCACTGTGATGCATGCTTTTTGGCGCCGAAGGTAAACAGCACATATATATTTTTTTCTTCATTTCATTTCATCATATTTATTTAGAGCTTGACAGATATGGCGCGCATTCAAAGTTAAATGAGGACACGAAATGGCACTCTGAAGTTGCGTGAACTCATTTGCATCTAGTGAAAATCTTTTCCAACTCAACAACAACAAATCGCATAGTTTCATTTGGTTTCTCCATCTGCACCTAGGAGTCACAGCCAGGCCCATGCGCCGCCTCCACGTGCAACAAAATTGTTGTTTACGTTTTATGCACAGGAGTTGAAGGGGGAGGGAAGCTGATGGGGAGTGGGAGTGGCAGTGGGAGTGGGCACTGCTCTGCTACCCACTGCTCTTATGTGCAGTCTTATGACGGTGACAGTTGTCGCCATTGCTGTGCGCCACCCCTCAAGAGTGCCCAATCCGAGCGCCTGCAACACGGCCTGTGCTGGGGCCTGCAAATGCATTGCAGGCAGGCAGAGTCGGCACAGGACATTTCATTTCTGAAGAATTGCTTTGTCGGTGTGCCGGCCTCTCATCCAAAACAACAACAGCAGCAGCAGCAGTCGACAGACATTGCCAGCTCCAATGCATTTACTCCAGGCAGGAGTTGGAGTTACGGCTGCGAATGCGAGTGCGACTCCTGGCCAACGTTGCGCACGCTGCACAAATGAAATTTTGCATTTTCAATTTTTTGAAATAGGCTTCTCCTATGTCCCACACCCACACACACTCGCACACACACGCGCAGCAGCTGAAGCTTTGCCGTTATCCTTGTCGTTTCGGCTCGTCGCCAAGTGCTGAAAAAATTGGCCTTGTCTTTGTCCTTTTTGTTAGCTTTTGCCGTGCTGTGAAATTTTATTTCTCGGCATTTGATTTTGTCGCTTTTGCTGGGCGCCAAAGGAGGCGGACATATCCTCTGTACAATGCAGCTGCAGCTAGTCAAGGGGGCAGCCAGGCCTAGCCCCTGGCCCCAACATGGGGCTGGGGTGCACGCAGCTTGTTCTTGTTGTTTTGTTACCGAGGCGGCTGCAGGAAGCCGTTGGCTGCAGTTTTTTCTTGTGCTGCACTCGCAATGCATTTCTCCACAAAAGCCTCTACTGCTTTCTTTCTTTTTGCAGCGAGCCATGGATGGAGCTGGGGGGTGATGCTGCTGCTGCCTCTGCTGTTCCTGCTGCTGCTACTCTTGCTGATCCTATTGGGTCTGCACACTTGTTATTCAAAATGGTTGCCATGCAGTTTGATTTTTGTTTATTTTTCAGTTTGCTGCCATGGCTGCCAGCGTTGTTTGCTCTTAGTTTGTTGTTTTGGAAGAATTGCAGCAGCAGGGAAAAGAAAAACAGTCAATGTAACACACACATAGGTAGATACATATATATATTTATATATATATGTGCACATATATATATCACATAACTGATGTGAAGTATTTGTAATGTGCAAGCGTGGCTTGGAATGATAAACAAGTGCAGTTGGCATCTCGTTTTGTATCTTTTGTTTGAGGGCTTGAGAAGGGATGGAGCAGCTGCAGCACTTAAAGCAACATTTATTGCAAGAGCTGCCACAGGTCAACATTGAGAGACATACTGTACTGTGAAGCTTATGCGAGAGTGTGAGAGTGAGAGAGAGAGTGAGAGAGTGAGAGAGCGTTGCCACAGGACAACATTCTGAGACACACTGTAAAGTAAATTTAATATTATATAATATCTATAAATCTGAGAAAGGAGAGAGAAAGAGCTTTCAGAAATCCCATAGACACCCTATACAGTGAAGCTTAGTATCATAGTAGTTCTATGATTCTTCAGTTATATTTTTATTCAGATTATCCATTATTTCTGAATGTTTTATATATAACGACTCTGATATATATATATATATATATATATATATATATATATATATATATATATATATATATATATATATCGATTATCGATAACATTCTGCTTTCATCCAGATTCTCCTTTCATACAAATTGACAATTCATTCAGATTCTCCTCTCATTCGGGGAAACTGAATCCTTTTATTCAGATTTTTCTTGTATTCACATTCTTCCCTTATTCACAACCTTCTTCCAAACTCTCATTCCTACTTTACTCTCATTCACAGTCTTCTTTCATTCAGATTCCCCTTTTATTCAGATTCTTTTTTTATTCAGATTCTCCTTTCATTCCGATTTTCCTCTCATTCTTCTCAGTATATTTTCATTCAGATTCTTCTCTTATTCAGATTATTCTTTCATTCAAATGCTTCTCCTTTCATATAACATTAATTTAATTCTCTTCCCGAAAGATTATTCTGTAACTTATCTGCCCTGTTTCCCTCAGCGTCCACCTCTAATGGCCCAGATGGCAATCTGGTTCGTTAACTGCGTCAAAGCATGACTAAATCTGATGGCAAAACCAATGCGATGACCACGCCCCACGCCAACACTGACACTAAGAGCAGAGCTTGCTGCAGTTCGCTCTTATTAGTTTTTTTTTTTTTTTTGTCGCGGAAAAGTGCATTGCATCAGAATCAGCGGGCTTTGTGAAAAAATTGTACTCAGGTACAGAGACGGCGATTTCCCGCCGTAGCTGCTGGCAGTGCGTTCATGTTTTTGCAAGGATTTCGGCTCGCGCCTTGATTCCTGATGATTCTCACAAAGGCTTTCAGTGCAATCAACTTGCAATTCTATCAATTTGCACTAAATATTATTATGTTTTTTAATATTTTAATTTTATGAATAATTTGATGAAGTTGATGAAGGAGAGAATAATTCAATTTAAAATTATTCGTAGAGTTACTTTCCGTCCTCGACAATTGTGCGCAGACTTAAGAGGATCTTATATTTTGCGATCGATCCATACACCACTATCTGTGGACAAGATTGAGTCTGACTTGTAAAACGATTTTTAGTTTATAATAAAGATTCTTAATTGTGATGTATTTTGTATGATCTTTTCGGTTTAAATCCCTACTAAACAAATTCAAGCAAATTCAAAATAAATTTTTTTGGGACTTTTGATCACGTTTTCATATGGATCCCTAACGGTATTGAAAAAGTTCTATGCCTTATGATTAAATAATTCAAAATTAAATTTAAAGAAATGATATAGTATTTTATCAAGTTATCAATTATTTTCGCTTTAGATAGTAGTATAGATAAAAATGAAAATAATATATGCATATAAATACATAAAAATCGGTTAAAAAATTATTTTTCCTCTTGATTTTGGATACAAAAATCGAAATCTCTCAATAAATTATTTAACTAAAATTATTTTGTATAAGTTTTGGAAATATTTTAAATCGTATTAAATTAAATTTTATTTATTGTTTTTTTTTTTTTGTCTATTTTTTGTAAATACCTCCATAAATGTCTTAAACTGCTATATTACAATATATAAATAGCACAAATAAAATCGGCTGGACAAAAAGCAATTTTAAACCATACATCTAAGCAAGCGTATTTAATCCAATGGGCAGCAATCACGCTTGTCTGAATTGGTATTAAAATGCGATAGATATAATACATAAAATGGAATAAATGCGTATTAGCTATATATTAGGTATATATATACCAATATATATAGATAGATAGATATATACAACAATCAGATGAGTGAGGCCACAGGACGGAGATTGCAGCCGGACATAGCATCAATTAAATTTAAAGCCATCGCTCTTCATCAGCGCTGGGCCCACCTGGCTCACTCTTCACTTTGATTAGATAAAAGTGCAATGCACTGCACATAGGGAGCCCGTGTATGGGATGCATTCGCATTGGAGCTAAAGCTGCAGTTGGACCTGGAGCTGGACTGGACTGGGCTGGGTTGCCATGTATACAGGGACTCCCGCATGCATGCACAATGTACATGGATGGCCGGCTTACGTGGCGTATGAAAATGCATTTTGGCAAAAACACGATTCTGTCCTGGGCCTGAAACTCAATGTACGATGCACCATGCCCAATGCACACCAAAACCAAAAGGGCAAACATTGCAGTCGTCTACCAACGCCGACGTCGACAGCGACGGCGACGTTGACGTTGACGTTGATGCTGCGTCGGCTTTGGTCGACAATGCAAATAGAAAATTTCGAAAAATGCAAAAGTTACAGAAAAACTGAGAATAATGAAAAATCTGAATTAAAGTGAGATTTTTTGGGAGAGAATTTATATTAAAAATAAAAATAAAGGAATACAATATAAAGAGAAATGATTTTAATTTAATTAAATAAACAATAAATTGAAAAAGGAGAGACAAATTTAGAAATTTCTTTGAATATTTAAGAAACTTTTCATTATTTTGTAGTTCTTAATGAATCTAAGCAGAGAGCAGCAGTCAAGTCTGCCAACGTAGCTCAGATACCCTTTTTGGAAAATCGCTGCCTAAAGCCTATAAATTGGCTAGAAAAAAGCTGAGAGCTGGGCAGCTCAGGGCAGCTGGCCGTGTGGGTGTTGGTTGTGTTTAGGTCCTGGTCCAAGTCTCGGGCACAATGGGTTTGAGCGCTGCACAGATGACGTGCATAAATTGCATATCAAAGGTGCATCAGCAACGGCAGCGGCAGCAGAGGCAGCAGCAGCGGGAGCTACATCCAGGCAGCCGGGCAGCGCTGCTATCTATAGATATATGCAGCTCAGCCTACCCGCGCATGGACCCATAGTTATGATGCATAACCCAATGCTTAACTCTGCCCGTTGGCTCTGGCCCGGGCCAAATGGTTTTTGTTTGTTTGCCCATACCCTCCTCTCTCTCTCCCCCCCTCCCCCTCCACCTCCTCGCATTGATGAAAAATGATGCACTTGCTGGCGAATGGTGTCGCCCTGTCGTTGCACTGTGCTCTAACTGCAGCCGCTGCATTGTTTTGTTTTGCAAAATTTCAATTTTCCGGACGCCCAGCGGAGCCGAAATTGAACAAACGCCACGGCCAGTGCAGAAATTGAAGCCTCTGCCGGCTGGGCGAGGTTGGAGCATGTTGCACCGAAACCAGGCAACATAATTTTAATGAAAATCAATACATAAATTTCGCCATATTTAGATTGTTTCGGCCATGTGTTTATTTTGTATTATAGTTACGTTTATTATGAGACGGCCGAACCCAATCACCATGTGGCCGATGTCGGCGTGCCTGTTGCCAAAAACAATGCCAACCATAACAAGCTCGGGCTTTTTCTATATCTATATTGTGTAAGTGTGTGTGTGTCCGACTATTAATCTGGCTATGTGAAATAGTCTTTAATTTATATGAAATTTAATTGAATGCCGCGCATATTTGTAAGCTTCATTTAAGAATTGTAAACTAGTCATTGACGCAAAGCATCATAAAGCAATAAATGATTTATTTTGTATTAAATTTTATTTTTATTATTTTTTGTTTTTATATTTTTATTTAGATTTCTATAGAATGAAGAACAAAAAATTATTTATTTTGTTTTTGTTTTCTTTTTTTCTCAACAATTAAATGATGAATTTTTCATAATTTATCGGGAATATATATATTTTGTTTGCTGCTCTTCAAGTATAGTTTTTTGCCTGAATACATTTTTCTATGTTTTTTTATGTTTCACAGCTATTTAGCTTCATTAGTGAAGCACTTTACAGATGGAGTTGTGTTTTGTCAATATATTA
The DNA here is from genome assembly GCA_035045145.1 of Drosophila meridionalis. Taxonomy (NCBI): domain Eukaryota; kingdom Metazoa; phylum Arthropoda; class Insecta; order Diptera; family Drosophilidae; genus Drosophila; species Drosophila meridionalis. The sequence continues at coordinate 1,745,281 of JAWNPG010000037.1, forward strand.
GATTTATTTAAGTTAATTTTGATGCCCATTTAATATATAAATAAGATTATAAATCAATCTATTTTATGACGAACTTAATTTTTAATTTCTTTAATTTTAGATTTGTATGCCTAGGCAATGGTTTTTAATGTTGCATTTTTTTAATTCTGTCTTTTATCTCAAAAATATAGATGTTAATAATGCTTAAAAGATAGTCCTGCATTTGGTATTTTATTTATAATTCCAATATTACTTATTTCTAAAATCATATGCCTACTTAAGCAAAAAAAAAAACCTTTTTAATCTTAAAATACAATGTTTAACTCTGATATCAATGATCAGTTCCCATTATATTATATAACTACTTACTTTATGTTGAATCTTCAAATTATTCTGTTTTAGTAAATTTTATCTATAAGGTTTTTATAACTTTCTGAAAACGTTTTCATATGAAATGTATTTAAATGAAATTTGAATTATTTTATTTGTTAAAATATTTTTTTAATACTAACTATTATCTTATAAATCATTTCAGTTATATTTTAGAAAGTCTCCTTTTACTATTTTCCCTGATAAAAAGAGAGCAAGAACCAGCTGAAATATTTGTGCTTGGTCTTTGCATTGCCTTCTAAAGCTTTTAAAAATGTTATTTGCATACGTGTTTTATCCTTCTCACATTGCACGCAGCTTCATCTGCTTAAGATGTCTAACACCAAACCGCAAAGGCACACACGCACACACACACACATGCACACGCACATAAGTCAGACGGGGACACATTAAATACGAACGTATATACATATATAAATATCTAGATAAATGTGCATACGTATGTATATCAATGCATAAGTACGCATACGAACATATACACACACACATACATACATATACATATATGAAATGCGAGCAAAAAAAGGAGAGCAACAACGATTCAGAACCTTTTGTATAGCTAATGCGAAGACTCGGAGTCGTTCGCTCGTCCTCGGCATTATCGTCGTGGCCGTCGTGTATATAGAAAAAACAAATAAGCAAAACGGAGTAAGGCCGAGAAGAGCGAAAGAGAGGCAGAGAGGAGTAATATTACAGAAGTTTTGTGGGCTCAGCAGCTCCAGTTGTTAGACAGAACTTATTGAGCAGCTTAAGAAAGCCAGTCACGATCCATTTGCTTGCTCGCACTTGAGCAGTTTTACGGCTCAGTTGGCTGTACTTTTATTTCATTTGGTTACCATTGCTCTTCGCAGCCTTAAAGCTCTCTGCGCCAAGCAGCTGCCCACGCGTCTACGTCACCCAGCAACTACTTCTACACACTACGTCTATGCCCGAGGCCCACTCCCACTACCATCACCCACAACTAACAGCAGTGAACGTCGTCGCTGGCATCGTTAGCTGCGCTCTTGCTCTGGCTCTTGCTCGCTCGCGCTCTCGTTCTTGGCGTTCTCTCTGTCACGCTCGCTCTTCCTATCGGCTCTCTGGCGCGCTATGCGCAACAATGGCAACTGCGCTCGCTCACCAACACATGCAGTCGGAGCCATGCGAACGAGGCGACGCTTTTCGTTTTCTAATGTCTGTTTCTCTTTCTCGCGCATTAGTTTTTAGTGTTTGGCATCTCGCTTTTTTGTTTCCTTTTTTGCAATTCGCATACACACACACACGCATACACAGACACGGACTGTCGCTGCGCATGTAAAGGGCGCCTTGGCTTGTACATAAAACATGGGCGTGTTTGTGCCGTCAACGTCGCTGCTCGCTGCCGCTGCCGACCGCGCTGCTTGCGCACCAAAATTTTGTGTACTTTTTTAGGATATCAAATAGGGATACAAAGCCGACATGCACACACGCACACACACAGACACACACATATACACACATTTGAATATACACTTGCAAAGGGGCAGGGCCCTATATACCGTTAGGAGTAAAATGCATTCCTGTTTTGTTGTTGATGCTGTACTTGTTGTTTTTTTGCGTGCACCAACTAAAAATTATGTCTGCCCTCACTTCGCTCGGCCCTGGAGGCTGTAGCCTATCTATGTATGTGCTTATCTATTTGTGTGCATGTGTGTCTGTGTGTGTGTGGTATTTGCAACTGCAATTGCATTTGTATTCTCTCTCTCTAGCTCGAGCTGGCTCCTGTATATTTTTTGGGCAGCCATTTTAGCTTGAGCCTAGCTCAGGCCCCGGTTCTAATGCAATTGCATTGCGATGCTGCCGCTGACAGCGCTGCTGACGTTAGCGTCACTCCTATATGCACGACGCGGCTGCCACACCCAGAAAAAGTGCATTTTTCTACAAACGTTTTTGGATTTCAGGTTTTTTGATTTTGTTTCCTTTTTATTTTTCGCCTATGTACAACAAATATTCACATGCTACTCTTTTTAGTGCTGCTCTGCATGAGTATGAGTGTGAGTGTGAGTGAGTGTGTGTGTGTGTATGCGTATATACATGTGTGAGTACATGCAACTGCATTCGGTTGGTGCTAAAAGTTGCACTCTACATGCACATTTTGTGTGCGTGGCAAAAGCCAATCGGGTGCTCGCTGCACAACTGCTCTTTTTCCCTGTTTCCCAAGCCCAGACTCAAACTCGAGCAAATCCCCCCACGGCGCCCATTCGCATTTCTAAAATTAAAGTCTGTAAGCTTGGCTTATGCAACGAGCTTTCCATTTTCTTTACAGCCAAGTAGCCTATATCTTTCAATCTATTGCTTTAACTAAGGCTCGACATAAGACACAATTATTATGAAGGAAATAGTGTGGAGTGGATTTGAGGATGAATGAAGAATAGGATTAGAGATAAAAACTAAGACTTTGATGTAATTGCATTATTAAATGAAACTGAGAAGATAATTCATAGATGATATCGTATAAACGTGATTTTTTAATAACTCTAAAAACTCTTTAGATCTAAAATTTATTATTATTATTATTATAATATAGATTATATATTATATATTATATATTAGATATTATTAAATTTATAAAAGAGCTTTGAATAACTTCATAATACTACTAAATATGCTAATACAGCTCAGACGAACTATAGATAGACTAACTCAAATATCTATTATCATCAAATCATCTATCACAAATATCATTTATCACATATAATACATATATATCACAAGATTTACGTTCTTTTTTAGTTGAGCTGTTAATTTGTTACAACGCGAATTCACAAATAATTCAGATGCTAAAACGTTTCGTCGGAATTTAACAGATTTAAATTGATTTTTAGTTTTTATTCGATTTCATATCGTATTTCTTTCATATTGACCCACATTTTGCACACTTTATAAAGGCAATAAAAATTATTTTTTCCAAATATGTGAATATAATGTATTGGGTATGTTTGATTGGAGCGGCTTCTTTTTATGGCAATTATAAAGTTGGCGTCGGCAATCGACATCAGCTTCTAATCAAATCAATCGACAGCAGAGGTCAAAGGCCAAGGACGGACAGTGGGCAACCACCTGGCCAGCAAGCAACAAGCAAGCAGCTTATGCACATTTATAATATTTTTTTCTATATCGTATAGAAAACACCCACATATAACGACGCCCACTCACACACACACACGCACACACACATGGGTTCATGATTTTTTCGCGTAACTTTGTGGGGGTCTGGCTGGGATTTGATATATTTTTTCGGCGTTTGTTTGTTTGGGTTGTTAGAAAATTTATTTTTTGTGAAATTTGCAGCGTGCAATGGCTAAAAAAATGGGGAAAAAAAACGGCAGACGAAAAGGAAAAGCGGAAAAATATGTGAAATGTGTGCGCAAGTAAAAGAAAAGTGCCAACATTTTTTTCCTGTATTTTGTGAGCTTCCTATGCTGCGTTTTGTGTTTTGCTTTGCTCGTTCGCTGTGTTTTTTTTTTCTGTCTCTGTTTCTCCCATTGTGTCGCTCTAGACGAAGGCGAAGGACGTTTGAATAACCTTGTAACCTTTTTTTTATGTTTTCTTTTTTCTTTTTTTTCTGTAGTCTGTTTTTGTTTTTGGCGCTGCGGTTCGCCACAAGTGTGCCCTTTAAACTTGGCCGGCAATAAAGTTGACCCAAAACCAAAAACATTTTAAATGAGATAGTTGCAAGTAAGGCTTACCGTTCCATCCAGATTTCCCATTTTCCGATTCTCCCAATTGACTATGTGCCACACATTATCTAGTTGAAAATTTGCGCTTTTCCAAAACGATCACGACGCGTTCGCTGGCAAAGTGAAACTGATCAGTGGCGCTGCGAAAGCTGCAAAGCTGCGAGTCCTTTTGGAGCGAACAACCAGTTTTCTCGCTAAGAGCGAAATAGATTTTTCTAACTCAAAACTCCTTTTGTTTGGTGTGACAATTAATGTAGAGGAAGATCTTCGTAGCCTTTTGATGTCTTCAAACTTGTTCCTGACCATAGCACACAAAACACCTCACCTTTTTCACCCTTTTTAACAAGTTTTGTCGCTCGCAAAGGTTCACACAAAATTTTCAAATAATAATTTTGACAGGGTTGCTTAGTCATCAGGCGCGCATCAGATTAGAAGATCCTCAGCTGCTGCGCCTGCTGCCGCCTGGGAACCGAAAAGCTGTCAAACAAGTTTCAAACATCGCTACCTAATGAGAACTACGGAACAGCAAAGCTTGGAGAAAGTATTTTACTTAAGCAAAGGAACTATCAAAACTTAGTCAGCAGCAAAGAGTTCGATTTGCCTTGAGGTATTCAAATCTCTTCTTAAGTTTTATCAGATCTATTGTGTTCTGTGCAAGTTCAAAAGTTAATTGGGGTGGTTTTGCTTTGTGGCTGTCCCGTTTTGGGACGCGTGCTCAGTGTCAGGGGTTAATTGATCTGATCCTAGCCAGCTCTTTATTATCTGCTTTTGGGATATATGCGACGGGGACGTCAACCCTTAAGCGTGAGCAGCACGCGTGCGCCTTCTGATTCGCCGGGATTCCAAAATGGGACCCTTGATGAGGTCGCAGGTCGGGTAGATCTCATTCATAGTCAACGCAACTGTTTTCATTATGGAACTTGTTTATTCGTTTTTGCTCAACTTTTACTTTTCAGCATTCGAGCATTTAGCTAAACAAGTGAATGTGGAAACACAAATTCCTGCTCCTGGCGAAAATTTTGCGAAATGCTTTTCAATTTGTTGCTGCTGCTAGTTTTGCAAGCATTTCAAAGTGGTTTCCAAACTGCTGCAGCAACTTTTGCGGATAAACTTCATGCACTCAGCTGGCGATGGGGGCGGTGGGCGTGGACTGAGGACGGAGAACTGAGAGCTACCCGCAAAGGCAACTTTTAGTTTTCGCTTGCTAAAATAATAATTATGAATATGATTTTTAGAAATTAGTTGAGCTACCAGAGTTGGCAGCCAGGCGCCCTCTGGCGGCTGCCGCTCGCACATCTCCTTCATATTTTATGCTGTTAGCTGCTCGCAGCTTCATTTATTTTCCATGTTATTAAAATTCTAAAAATATAATTTGAGCTGAACGCTGCCTCGTGTCGTTCCGCCAGCACTCGCAGGACTCTGGCAGGACTTCACTTTCGGTAAAAGGTAATTTACTAGAAAATTTGCTTTGCAATTAGTGCAATTATCGTATGTGCGCTGAAAGGCAACGAGCACGACGCAGGCTCTTTAAAGAGCCACAGTCAACTTTAAGAAGCGATTGGCTCAAATGTCATCGAAAGGGTTCAGTTTATTTGCTGGCATGCACTTAACAAAGTTAAACAGAGTCCATTAATAAGAAAATGAAAATGGAAATGGAAACGGAATGTAAATTTCTAGTTTGCACAGCAATTTGATCCTGCAAACGCGCCCCAAGGACTTGGCTCGTCCTGGGCACCCTTCGAGTGCCGTCAGTGCCGTCAGCTTCTTGATGTCATTAATTTTTTAAGCTTACTTGGAATTTTCGGGCCAGGCCGGGCCCAAATAATGCTGGCAGACCAACAAGAAGCGATGAGAAAAGGGTTTTAATTGTTTTGGGGCGCTCAGCTGGGTCTGGTGCGCTGCCCCGGTGCTTAGAGTCCCCTCACTCCCAGTGAGGGAGTACCCATACCCTGTATTGATTTAGTTTCCAAATACACTTGAGCCTACCCATAATTTAAGGTCTCTGCTTCTCGTTCTTTTGCGCCTTTGCTCTCTCTTCAGCTCCCTGATGATTTATTGTTTGACAGACAAAAGTTTGCATGGCTCACGCACCAGTCGGCGTTTTAGGCCAAATTAGAAAGGGTTCTTAAATGGCCGTTCAAAAGGGCCCAAAGACTGAGCTCCAGCTCCACTCGCACCATTTGTTGTCACGCTGTCTAGCTATTTATTTATATATGTTTAGTGTAATGTTTAATTTAGTAATGGATTAGTGCAGCGTCTGCTGCTGCTCGCCGGCTGTTCATTATGCTAAGTCACGTCGCTAGCCGGGGGCCAGGTCTGTGGGCGTCACTTTCCAGTTGAAGATTTATTGTGACATTTTCTTGAAATACGCAAATGTTCGTCCGACCCAATGTGCTCATGTCAGCCTCAGAGAGTCGCCATTTTGAAGCTCCCTCAGCTTAAGGATATTTGGGCGATGTGAAAACTGAAATTTAATGAAGCAGCCAACGCCGCAAACCAAAGAGCTGGGGTTGGGGCTGAAGCTGGGGCTGCTAGGTGCGCTCAGTCCGGCAAAAACTTTAGTTGGCATCCTTTCAGGCAAGCCGAGCGCCACACAGGCACCAGCGCGCGCTGCATAGATTGGTTATTATCTCTTAGTTCAGTGCATAACTTTTTCACTCTACATGTAAATTTTCGCCCCGTCACGCTGCGTTTGCACCTCTCCTTATTTTTCGGGCGAAATTATTTTATAATGAATGTTCGTATTTAGCTAAAGTTTTATGAATGGCGTTCATTATGGGCATGTGTGTGCGTGTGTGTGTGTGTGTGTGGGTCTGTTTGGCTGTAATTTGGTACTAGAAACTACAGCGAGCAGCTCTGCACTGAAGTGAACCACAAAAATATGAAAACCACATTTATATTGCACATCGGGCAGCTGTTTTCAAACTTTGTGTCTCTCCGTGTCCTCCGTCCCTGGATGCCTGGATGCCTCGATGCTTCGATGGGTCGGTCCCTCAGTCCGTTTGTTCAGTGTTTGTCCCTCATATGCTAGTTCGCGGTGTCGGTTGTGTCCGCCAGCGTTCGCCGGACCAACATTCGAGCACGGCTACCAAATGGAAATCATGTGAAAATGCATTCACTGATGTTGGTTTAGAACTTTTCACTAAGGTAACTTCACAAAGTTAGCTGCGGGCTAAGCCTGCAAATGTACCAATAGCAAATCCGTTTTTGAGTGGACTGTTGTTTGCTGGTTATGGCAAAGGATTATTGCGCGACTGTATAATAATTTTTTAGTAATTGTTAAATATATCATAGAATTCTCTAGTTCTTTATCTTATATAGATCTGATGAAGGGGAAAAATGTAATTGTCAATTTATATTTATTTTTGATCGCAAAGAAAATTGTAGAAAATATTACAGCAATTTTATAGTTTTCAAACTTTTGCTGGAATAATATATAACATATATAATAATGAAAAAAAAAAAATTAACTTGTTAAAATATGTTTTAAGTTCGTTAGAAGATTGCAATGTAATTGTAGTTTGATTCACGAATTCAACTTCATGTTAGAGTCAAATTAAAAAAAAAAAAAGATTGTTCAGTATTTCATTTGTTTGATAATTTGACTTTCATAGAGTTAAAAAAAAATTATGTTTACTGTGATTAAGTTAGATAATAATCTTTGTATGGATTGCAAAAATAATATTCGTAGCTCCAGTACATAGTATATAAAACTAAAATAAAAAATAATACTAATGTAAGAAAAATAACTAATATTTAGTTAGTTTAAAATAAAAATAAAAAAATTTTTATTTTTAAAATGAAATAAAAAAGAACAACAAATAATAAATAAATTAATAAGAAAATAAAAAAAAATAATTAAAATAAAAGCTATGCATCTACCACTGCTGTTTTGTTTGAACAGTTTTCCAAATATATTGCATACTCTTAAATTTATAACATTGTCAACTATAAATTCTGCTACCTCATAATTAAATGATCAACATATTGGTTTCAGTAATATGCGTTAAAATCATGTGTAGAGAGCATATTTGCGAGTGCTTTAAGGTTGACAGGACGTTCACAATGTAGTTTACACGCGAGTGCGCTGCTCACTTGACTCACGCCTTATCCTGCCGCTCCTTTCCACTGCTCGATCTGCGCCTGACAAGCCAGCGAGCGGCGAAGCAAAAGCGTAACGAAATTTTTAGCATAAGGGAGCGGTCGATGGCGGCCAGAGGAGAGCAGAGGAGAACCCACTGACAACCCTTTCAAAATTCAAACTTGACAATTAAGTAAAATAAATGAGAAGCTCTCGGTGCGGGCTACGTGACGTGGCCAGCAGAAGATGCGAGCTCAGAGAGAAAGAGGAAGAGAGAAAGGGAGAGTGAGATGCTGTGTAGATGCGAGATGCGAGATGCGAGATGTGAGATGGGAGCTGCGAGATGCGAGCTGCGAGCTGCGAGCTGTGACCTGAGTTGGTTGCCCTGGACATGGCCCGCAACTTTGACACCCTGAAGCAGAAGCAGAAGCAACGGCAACGGCTACGGCTACGAGTGAAAGGCACGGAGCCGGTGCGATGGCCAGGGAATGGGAGTGGGAGTTGGGGTGCTTGGCTGCCGTTGTATTTGTGGCAGATTGTACCCCAAGGTACAGGCAAATTGTTCCTGCTGTTGTTGGCAGCCATTATGGCAAACTTATATTTGCGCTAGAGAAGCACAACAAAGCGGCGTCTGGGCAGCCCTGCTGCTCATAGCTGGACCACCCACACATTACCGGGTTGTCCAACTACAGCTCCAATTCCAGTTCCCACCGCATGTTTTGTGCGCAGTTGCTGAGGTCACTAATGTCGTAAGATGAATCCTTTTGGCAAATGCCTTCGGGGTGCAAATATAAAACAAGCAACGGCAGCAGCTACACACACACACACACACACACGCAGCTCCTGCTGCTCCGGATTGCCCCCTGGCATTCTGTTTTATTTAGATTAGTTGTTTGGGCTTGCTGCTGCTGCTGCTGCTGCCAGGATGTGGCGTCGCTCTGGTACTCGCAGCAGTCCGCGCAAGAAAATAATGAAAACAGCAACTTTCATAATGAAGGTCCTTCGGTGGCGCGTTGCTGCCGCCAGTGTGTCCCAGTCCCAGTCCGAGTTCCAGTCCTTGTCCGTGTCCCTTGCTCGTCTCTTTTGAAATTATAATCTGCGCCATGGCGCCACCGTCGTCGTCGTCGTCATCGTCATCATGTTCGTTCCGCCTTCATTCCCCCAGTGTTGACAGCCTCCTTGCATTACGTCTCCTGCTTCGCCTGTTTAAGGACCTGCGCTCGGCTTACACGCTTAGCGTTAGAACGCTCCGGCACTTTGTTACTTGTGCGTTGAGAGATGAGGTGTGAGTGGGTGTGTGAGTGGGTGGATGGGTGGCTGTGTCACCCTCATGTTTTGTATAAATAGCTCTCAGTTTTTGGCTTCTTTGAGCGATACCTCCAACAGAAAGCTAGACAGAGAGAGCTTGAATTTATACAACAAATAGCCTCAGTCGAGTAATTTACATGCAGAAATCAAATAAGCTCCATGTTCACATAATGAACGTAAAAACTGGCAGCTAGCTCAGCTCCCGGGCCGTTAACTTGCTGCGGAAACAAAAGCGAGCCAGAAATGAGAAGGTCCTTCAGAGTTTTTCCTAATTACTTTGATGAACAAAGGCGGGCGCAATTTGAGTGACGCAAACAAAAGCATAAAAATCAACATAAACGAGAAAATTGAAAAGTTTCCTTGTTTTTTTTCCTCGTCTTTCTAATTTATTTTGAGCATTCGCTGGGCCTGGCTGCGACTCAATTCATTTGGGAAGCAAATTATTTGCCAACTAGCAACTAAAACTATTTAATTTCCTGCACAACATCCAGACACTCGACTGCCAACCAAATTCAATTTACACCCACACACACACACACACTCTCAGACACATAGATTAAAGAGCAGAGAAAGGAAGCAAATTTTATTGCACCCACAGAAGAATGCTAAGGGATGCGGATTGCTACAATTGTCCAGGCACCTGCCATCACACACCCTCCCTCTTGTAACAAAAGCCAAGCCCATATTCGCATTTGTGCCCAGACAAAAGTCACAACTATCCCAAGTTCGTATGCGGGTTTGAATCCCGCTTGACCCACCCCTCCAGGGGCAGTGCGACTTTTTGGCCATGACTGCAAACCGAAGACGCCATCTTGGTCCAGAGTGGGCAGATGGATTCAATTTGCATTTCCATTCTGGCTACAAATATTTGCACTGACCATGGAAATGAGTTATTGAATTAGCCAAGCGGATGGGCTGGGCGCCACTAAAGTTAAAGTATGAAATATTATCTTACAGCTGAGCGTCTGTTCGCTTAAAGCGCAAACTGGAATTTAATTAAAGCAGTGAGCAGAGCGAAGCAAAAGGGTCTTCGATTTCTTTGTGCCTTACGCAGTGCCTTGGCCAACCCTTGCTTTTTGCCTTTCATACCCTTAAGTTGACCTAATGTATGCAGCGCTCAAATATTGTCTCAGACGACTGACAGGGGCGAGCAGCTAAGCCGGACAAACAGAGAGGCAGACACAGCTCTTCGACTAGACGTATCTCCAGCACCAGCAGCAAAAAACTATGGAAAAGAAACTGCGGAAGATGCAAGAGGCAGAGATTTGTCTGCGGGAGATGGAAGAGGCAGAGATTTGTCTGTGCGTCTGGCGTTCTTTATTTTTTTCTCTCTCTTGTTTCTTGTTCATAGACTCTTTTCAATGTTTGCATTGGATTTGCTTACACTATCTTAGAAGCCTACGTGAAAGCAGCATCCGTGACTATTTCCGGTGATAGTAGAAATAATGTAAAATTGAATAAATTTCAATAAAAAATAAAATATATGTGTATAATATGACTAATATGAAAAAAATTTAATATAAACGGGACTTATCATCCATTATATTTTCTGCAAAAAAAAAAAAATAAATAAATAAAAAAATTATAAAAAAAAACAATAACAACAATGTATTAATATATAAGAAGAAAATATTTAGTAAATAATATCTTAATATCATAATTTTAAATTTAATGTAAATATTCGTAAATAGGGAATTTCTGTTAAATAAATGTATTGATCTGTTCTAACAGGCACAAGAATTTGTCAAACCAGAAGGAGTGAAACAAATAAAAAGTAATATAAATATTTGATAAAAAAAATAATTTATATATAATATTTGCTCTCGTTTTTTTTTTAATTTTATTTTGATAAATGCAATTTCTAACTATAAATTTGTGTTCTTATTTTCTTATGATAATTAAAGCAGAATATTGGTATATATAAGTAGTTTATGGACCTATCTTCAAGGAACTACACTCTTTTATTTTGTTTTAGAAAATTCTAACTTAAAATTTGAAATTCGATGATCTCATCTAATATCAGTAGAATGAAATCTACTTTGAGAGTGTCCAAGGTGCGAGATGTCAATTATAAACACTATTTTTTTTCTTCCCCTCTTTTTTATAGGCATCACTTTTTTCTGATGCCAGTTTTTCTTATGTCTCTGCTGTCCCGCTTTACGGCCTATCGTCGGTCTGCTCTTTGACCCTTGTCTCTGTCTGGTTGCTTCGTTTTGGTCTTTATGCAGTCCCATTTGAGAACGTTTAACGCGTGTCTGACTTGTGGCAGAAGTACGCAACGCTCGATTGGCAATTAATGGAAAGCAAATCATCTATAAATCAAGTCTAGCCGGGCGAAACAAAAGCGAAATTCAATAAATGCCGCTAATCCTTGCGCTAAAACAAATCACCAGCTATTTGCAATTTTAATAAGTAAATGAGGCAAAAACAAAAGAAAATAAAAAAACAAAAAAAAAAAACAAATGAAACTGAAAGAGAAACACATGCAAATCCATTAATAATCCATAAAAATGATTAATTACTGCAAACCTGTGTGGGTGTGCTCTGCTTTTGTCTGCTGTCTATCACTGCAGCCGCAACCCAAACCCGACCGCACAATCTACACACACACACACATACGTGCAGCTAGTCGAGTGTTAGGTAAAGTGTTTGTTTCATTGGAAATTTTCCAATTTATGCTTATAATTGTATCCACTGTACAAACTAAGGGCCAGTGCATAAACTGCTCTGCCGTCGGCAGCTGCTCCTTCTGCCGCTGCCACCGCCGCCGCCGCTGCTGTTGCCGTTGCCGGCGCTGCTACTGCAGAACTAACGCACATGCGCAATCAAGCTACATATACAGTTTACATATGAGTTTGTGTGTCTGTGTGTTTGTGTCTGTGTGTGTATGCAGCAGCTAAGCAATGAAAATCCGACACTGCGTCGGCCATTCCGTTGCCCGGCTTCCATTTTGCCAACATCGGCCATGGCGTTTAGTCGTCCGCACAGCACAGCTGCCCACGCCTCAAGCCGCATGCCACACGCCTCCTGCCTCCTGCCTGACTCCTCATGCCTAGCGCAAATTGGAATTGCAATAGGTTGCCAGCTCGGCCCTTTCGTGCTAGGGGTGGCTCGCTGTGCCACCCCCTGGGTCGTTGCCTAAGAGCTGCAGTTAGAATGCTATTGCGTAGTTTCTCTTAAATTATCCGATACGGGAAACTACTTTGCCGACAATTGTTCTAAGGCATCTAACTGCCCATAGGTGGCGCTAGTATGGGCACTTTTGCATCTGCCACTGAGAATAGGCTTGAGATTTCATCTAATGAGGGTTGATTTGAATGTAAAAGATGCCTAATATTATTTTTGGGATATTTGTCATTTGAGCTGGGAAATAGTGTGATTGGCATATTCTAGTAATTAAAGAGATTTGTTTAGAAAGCAAACGCAAACTTTGTGGAAAATAAAAAAAAGTAGCTTGGATTCCGAATTTAAAATATATTCTTTGTTAGTTAAAGAATAATTTTGAATATAGTTTTCGTGTTATTTATATATAAGGCCTGTAAGTATAGAGTGAGCAATATAATTCTGCATCTAAGTTTGAAAATATGTGTTAAGATTGTTGCGTTTAAATCTTTTCTTCAATCTGAAATAAGTATAGAAAGCTCTGTTTTTCTTTTACAAACTTGAGTATTTATTTTGATTTCATTTCGAAATTTATTGTGAAACCCCTTTTTATTAATACTTATCAATTTTTTAATTTATTTATGCTTCACTTGCTAATTTAACGTGTAGTATAAAGTTTCAATGATTTTTACGTATCACAAAAAGATATGACCAAGATTAAAATTTTTAAAACATCACAAACAATATATATATTTATTTTACTTTTTTACATTTATTAATTATTTATAGTAGTAAACAATCTACGGAGCATAAGTAGTCGGATAATTCTTTTATCCAAGGCATGTAATCTTTATATTGCAAATAAAAATATAGTCATGGAAATTATTTCCTCTTCATCGAAACTAGCGAAACCGAATGTCTCACACTATATATATAAATTAAATTTACAATATCAAAAAATTATTGAATGCTTTCAAAAATATGTTTTATTTACTTGTTAATAAAATGAATTTATTTTAAATAAATGTATTGATTTGTTCCATCAGGCTCTTTTATATATCTGGCCACAATTGGGGCAAATCTTGCTGGACAATTAATCTGAGATTGTTGGCTCTTTGACAATGCAATAAAATGCCAAATTTGATCATTAAGAAACAACTCAGAAAGAACAATAAAAGAGAAGTTTAATTGAGCGATTCGCCATCATCTTTGCCATAAAAATGCGTGAACCGAAATTGGTTTTCGTGTTTATGTGGAGCGCAAGTGTCGCCTTAAGCCCCGACAGTGCCAAAAGATGAACAATTTACAATTGTGAGACAATTAACTGACAGTCGCGGCCAAGCCATAAATCTGAGGTGCTAAAAAAGACGAGACGCGGTTGGAGATGGGCAGAGCAGCAAGCAGCGAGCAGCGAGCGTAAAAAGTGAAACACATGTTTTGTAGATGCTCGATTTCTTTTTTATTTTGTTTTCATTTTTTTCATTTTTTTTTTTTTTTCGGGGGTTGGTTTCCGGTAGCCGGACGGATGAAGCGGGAGGCAGAGCGGCGGTTGAACTTTTGTGGCCAGTGCGTGCCGCAAGTGTCGCGTTTTGAAATTGCTGTGGCTTGTTGAGCAGGTCAGGCCCAATGGACAGTACCAAAACTTTGACAGAGTCCCAAACCCCATACTACGCCCATTGGAGTCCCAGCGGGAGTTGCGCGTCAAACAATAAATGTGCCACATACGCTACAAAATGCAGCCATGAAAATCCGATTATTACATTCGGTATTCGAATGAAACAGCGTCCGCCGATAACGACGTCTCCCAGTCCTCGCTCCCATAATCAATTAATGCTGGCAATTTGTGCAGCCGAACGTAACCTCAATTATGTGCGCCAAAGTGGCTGCCATTGCCCGGGATTAATCGCAACAAAAAACAAAAACAACAACAACAACAACAACAATTTGGCAAGCGGCAAAAAGTATAATAAAAAAGAGTCAACAGCAATTTTCCCATGGAAATCCGACTGGCTTGACATTAAGCGATCCAGACAACAGCGATGTGAATTATAACAAAAACAAACATTTAGTAGACTAGCGGGCTGCAGAGCAGCAAGCTAATCGAAAAAAATGTCGAAAGTCAAATACAAACACAAACACAAACACAAATACAAATATAAGCACACACTCACACACACATACATATACAAAAGCCCAATGACAATGTCAATAGCAAAGCGCAAAAAATGAAAATTACAAAAAATCTACAAAATTATTTGAGAATCGATGACAGCAGCGCAGCGCTGCTTCTGCTGGCATCGGTATAAACAGGTGGCATAGAATGTGCCTAATGAGTGCATAGAAAGATATGAAGGGGCAGCAATTTAAATTGATAGATCATGAAATTAATATAAATATTTTTGTATACAAAATTTAAAGAATATACAAAATAATGTTTGAAAATCTTATTTAACTTATTTATAATTGTTTCCAAACTTGTACCGTGTGTGAAATCAGGGAATTAAAAAATATCTAAGGAAGTCAACAAAAAAATAGTTTGGCATGTGTTGATTTCACCAAATACCTAAACCAAACAACATATATTCTATATATTATGTGATTTTTTTTTATTTCACAAGAAATATGCAATTTCACAGTTTCTTTTAAATTTATATAGTTCAAGAAGATAGATATACTTGGCAATGAAAATGCTGTAACACATTCTGTACACATCATTTTATATCTAATTATTAATATTATTAAACTGAACAAAATTCGTTCGACATGTTTTATATAAATTGAATTTAACATGGATAGTGTGTAATGTAAAATGATATCACAGCTATGTATGTTTATGTACCACACATTTAATTCATTTTCTTAAGTATTTAAAAAGAATCCTTTATTACTTGGAACCTTTCATACGCAACGCTGTCATGGCAGTGAAAAGCAAGTTGATTATGAGCCTTTGCTTCAAATGAAGTTGAAATCTAGCAACAAAAACTTTATAAATATATATCTATATATATACATATATATGTCTAGAGCAGCTAGGATTGGCAGGATATCAGTGCTAAAAAATGCATTGCTGGCGTAGGCCAAACGCATCCTCTTAGGCTGGAGCGCACTGCATTTGCTTGGAGTGTGAGTGCATTTTCAATCAAAATCGCTCAACAGCGCAACTGCAGCAGCAGCATCCAGCAGCAGCAACATCAGCAAGAACAACATGCAACAAGGGGCAAAAACAACAAGCAAACTTCACAAAATTGCACTCAGCAGCATTTTGGCAAACTCTCAAACTCAAACTCAAACTCGCGGGCGGCGCACAGCGGCGCATAAAACAAACAGTTAGCCGGGCTGCAAGTGTGCGTGTGTGTGGCACTTGCTCTTTATCTTTTTGCATATAAACGTCGCTGGCACCACTGGCCCACCACTCACCCACTTCACTGGCTGGGCGGTGCCTGCCTTGGGCGCCCACTGCATTTTTGGTCAGCTGCAGATCGCGAGTGCAATTTTTTCTCGCTGCACTTTAAGTGCAGTTTACCTCTTTGCCATGCTTGTGCCCCCAGTTCCCCAGTTCGCTGTGCCCCCTCCCCCGCCAGTCTGCGCATATCCAGCATCCCCCCTTGCATGTGTTCCACTGGCTCTTTGGCGACTTTGAGTGTGCGGCGTTAGAAATTGCGAAAAAAAAGTTTCGCGTTGCAAATGAATTCTTACAAAGGACATGCGTCCTCCCCAGTCAGCAGCTAGCCGACATGCACATGTGTGTGTGTGTGTGTGTGAGAGGGGGTTGTCCATTGCATTTCGGTGCGGCCTTTGGTTCGTTGACGACCAAGTGCCAATTCGCTGGCATGTTGGATTGAAGCGCTGGAGTGGCGCTTAAGTGCCATGGCTCCAGCCTGCTGGTCATGCCGCCTGCCTCGCTCCCCCGATCCCGGACTCTCTCGCTGCGCTTCTTTTTCATTTAATTAAAATTATTTGCCTTTGCCAGCGATTCACCCAAACCATTGGCACTCGGAACTTAGCTGGATTTGGGCGTCGCTAGCGTCTTCCCTGTGTGCGCCCAAACCACGTTTAAGTGCGTGCGGCTTATTGTCAATTAGCGTGCAGTCACCAGACCACATTCCCAGTCCGGTTGCCAAATGCAGCGGTGCATTCAGCCAGCCAGCAATCAAAGCCCAGCGCGTAAACGTATGCTGCAATTATTTTTGTTTCAAATATATATAAAATGCATGCAAAAATAGAAATAAATGCGCCAAATGCTTTACTGTTGCCAATTACAACACCACGCACCAAATCAGAAAGGAAAAAAAAAACACATAAAAAAGAACAAAAAAAAAAGGACAAAAACAAATTGCAGTATAACATATACACAAATTAACATTTGAACGAGCTCCTAGTGTCCTCCAAAGCGCAAAGGAATTGAATGTTGAAAAGCAAAAGTTTAGGTGTGAGAATTTGTATTGTATTTAATAGTTGATGTATATGGCGGAGGCATATTTTATACGGCTTACAGCTTAATGGTAAGAGTGCTCAATATAAAATTTCTTAATCAGAATATACAGCTAGGTAAATGCATCCACAACATCTTGCAGCAGGCTGTATCCCTTGCAACATCCGGGAATGAGATAAACTTGATATACTATCGAATAGATTGCAATAATATAATAAGGAATAAAGAGGTTTAGATCTAAGTTGTCGGAAGATTTTTAGACAATGTATTGAAAAAAATTAAGCTGAATAAATAGGAAATACTAAATGAGAAATTTAGCATTCCAAATAAATAATCTTTGAAATTAAGAGTAATCTGCCAGATGGGTTCCGAATTACTGTATTAGTAGAATGATAGAAGGATAAGTTTTATTAGCTAGGAAAAATTAAAGTGGAATAGATATGAATGGCTCACTCGTATAGAATAAATCGGAAATATATGAAACGATACGTTAGTCTATATCAGTATTAAGCGCCCCAAAAATCCAGATATATTAAATTTATATAAATTTATTTATATTTAATTACAATACAGATTTTATAAATTTATATACTTATTTTTTATAATTGTATATAATTTTGAAACAAAAATAACAGTCTATAGTAGTAGCTCAGCTTGTTGAATGTAACAAAAAAAAAAAAAAAATTTTAATATGATTATATTTGCCCTATAAATATATAAATACAATAAATAACAAGTAAAAGTTCTCTAGTCGAGACTGCTCGACTAGGAGATACCCTAAGCCCTGTAAAGCGAGGCGTGGCATCCAAAATGTAAAGATTACGTAATCTCCGTATTCAGTGCACGCAACTTTACTATACAAACAAATTAATTACGTAATTTATACAAATTATATACCTTTATAACTTTAAATCACTATAAACACAGCTATGTTTAAATAACTCAGAGTTAGAGGGAAAGTCGAAATGCTAGTCGGGCTTGCCTGACTAAAAAATAGCCCTAACCCAGAAAAGGACTGCTAAAATCCTTAATATTTGCACATATGAATAATTACTTTACATTTTCTAAATGATCGCTGTCTTTATGATCATTATCTTAATTAATAATATTTAATTTTAAAATATATTATATTTACATTAAATAAACATTAAAAGTATAACTTTTACATTTTCGCTTAACATACTTAACTATTTTAATACTTACCAGCAGACAGAAGAAGAGGAGAAGCACCGCGCTGCACTGGACGACTTGCCACCAGAAGATGAAGAATGCGACTGAAGCTGCGCTGCAGCAGGCTTGCCTTTAAATAGGGCAGCGACAGCTCCACTCAAGTCAAGCTCAACTCTTGAGCCTCTTTCTGAGTCAGTCTTCACACTCGATCAATAGGCGACCAATCAAAGCACTTTCTGCTGCTGCTGCTGCAAGAAGCAGCTCCTCTAATCTTCAGCTGCCATTGTATAGGGCAGCGAGACTTCCACTTGAAGTCGAGGTCAACTGTTAAGCCTCTCTCTGAGCGTAAGCTAAATCAGAGTGTTTACTGCTGCCTCTGCTGCATACATATGCAAACTAACATCTCCTCTTCAGAGCCTTAACTCTTTTTCAGCTAAGCGAGAGAATATATATATATTTTGTGTGGAGTGGTACGCCTCTTTCTGCTTGTTACATACATTATCATTACCCTGATAATAAATATCTAAAGCCAACATATAATTGCAGCTGTGCAGAAAAAGGGTAGAAAATATTGAAAATCTATTTTATATCGACTTGCCTCAGCCAAAAGAGGCTTATACAATATATGGGCTTATAATGTATAGTAATTAAAAATTAATTAAAATTAAAATTTTAGATCCCGCGTATATGTTATGTACTATATATTATATTTATATTTACCTCGCAACAATATGAAGTAAATATTTAGTGTCTAAAATTAATTTGAATTGACTTAAAGGCGACACGAAAAATATCGACAGCTCTGCAATACTCGTCTTATTTTTTCCCTATTAAGGGCATTTATATTTCATGGCAAGTTTTCAGCTCTCACTCTTCTAATTTCAAATTAGTTTAGCTATTCAAGTCAATTAATAGATAAATTTATTGGCATTCGTGAAATGCATTCAGCCGCATTGACATGCTTGAAAGTGTAATTAGAGAATAATGGGTTTAGTTCTCATTCACGCTGCGGCGATTGTAATTGAGGCATTAGAAAGTGCAATTAGTTGTACCGTTAGCTAATGAGCTGCTGAGCGGAGGCTCCGTTTTCTCCATGACGAAGGCAGCACGTAAGGACATGTGCGCCATGCTGCGCTCCTATTAATAATTCCAAGATGCGTAATTATTGATTTTCCATTAACACTTTGAGGTTGCGGAGATGTAAACGAGAGAAAATAAAAAAATGTGAAAAACGAGCCCACGTGTGTGTGTGCGTGTGTGAGTGTGTGTGCGGTGGACACTTTGAACTTAGGCCTGGACCTCAACCGAGTCCTGTGCGTCGTCTCACGGCTGGAAAAACTCTTTGAGGCAGTGCGAACGGTGCCAATGATGCGACGGAGGCGGCTACCGTATGTCGCCTGTCGCCTGTCGGCCGTCGCCTGCCGCCTTTGTAGCAATTAGTAGACGTGTGGATGTGTGTGCTATTTATTAATAAATATTTTACACTTCGACGCCCTGGGTTAATTGCACTCACGTATGCCTCATGGGCGCAGGGCGTAGGGCGAAGCTAGCGAAGCGATCAGCGTGCGGTTCTTAAAGTGCGCACAAATAGGCCCAGCAGAAGATTGACGCATGTGGGAGGAGAGCTTTATATCAAATAAATGATTTCGTAATTAAAAAGCGTGTGTCTGGACTTCATGCAGTCGTCCGGCTACAAAATTAAAAGTCAAACTGTTTAAGACAATCTGCAAACATGCTTTAAGCAACGGCAGCTCGCTGCGCTGCGCTGAATTTGAATATGGAATGGCGGGGTTGGGGTTGGAGACGGTCAGTCGCAACCCTCCTTGGACACTGTCCAGCTGAGTTCAGCTCAATACAACTCAGCTGGCTTCAACGCAACTCAGCACAACGCAACCATCCATCCACACTCGCCACGGGCTGCTGCACGCAACGTGGCGCCAATTTCTTTGATTACGGCATGTGCGCTCCGATTGTGAGCGAGACGGCAAGGTAATCCTTTGTCCCTTGTCTTTGGATGCGGATGTGTGTGCAGCGTAAACAAGCGGCAATGAGCCGGCCGCTCTCAATGACCAACTGAACTTCAAAACTTTGACTTGGCAGTTGACCAGGCTGCGCCCTGACTGACAGTCGGCCAACCCCCTGGGCGAAAGATTTTTGACTCCTTTGCCTTAATTACTAAGCAGCGGGTGCTGTTTTCATTCCGAGCCGAGGGCACTGCCTGCGCCTGCCTTAAACGGAAATTCCTTGGAATTATTTCTGAAATTTACAGAGTTTTTTGCAGATTGCTTTTAAGGGTTGTGTGCTTTACGGGAATTGAAGAATTGAAGACGTGTCCCTAACAGCCAATATCCATACCTAATTAATGTGCTCTAATCATAGCCCTTGCTGCGTCCTATTTCGTATGCTGCGTGCGTGCAATTGAATAGGCACATAGGAAGTGAAAAGAACTCTAAGTATCTGGCTGAGTGTTGGCCAATGGAAGTCTGGCAATACAGGCGGTGCACTGACCAACAGACGCTATTCAAAATCAGTTCTCGGCATCGAATATTATCGCCCTCGGGTCAACTGTGCTCACATGGTATGGCCATTCATGTAATGTGAGTTTTCTATGTCGATGGGGAGTTCTGTGTAGGTGTGTGTACTTTAAAGCAGTCTGTATGTTTTTCATAATTATTCGAATTTTCCATAATAATATATAATAATTTATTTATATATATTGATGATAATATTTTTAATAATAATATACATATACAAAGATTTTCTTAAAAATAAAAAAATATATTCTTAAAATAAAATTTAATAATTTTAAATACTACTAAAAACTATTTGACTTAAATATACTTATATATCGTTTGTATATTCAAATTTTTAATAATAATATATACTATTTTATATACATTTATATTTTAACGATTAAAATTTCATAATAATATATACAAAACTATTAATATGTGTTTTTTTATATCCTGGGAAATCAGGGTATAATGGTTGTGTTAAATGTATCTAACAGGCAGAAGGAGGCGTGCCACACCCCATAAAGTATATATATTCTTGATAAACAACAACGTAACAAAACGAGTCGATATAGCCCTGTCCGTCCGTCCGTCCGTCCGTGCGTGTGAACGCTGAGATATTCTAAAGTACGTAATGTAGAGTCTTGAAATTCTATATGAATACTCGTGTATACCATACGCTGCACAAGTTTATCAAATTCGATCGAAGAAGAGCTGAAAAAGGGTTATAATTCTGAAGAGGAGATGTTAGTTTGCATATGTATGCAGCAGAAGCAGCAGAAAATACTCTGATTGGTCGCTAACTGATAGAGAGTTTACCTTAGGCTAACTCAGAGAGATGATTAGCAGTTGAGCTCAACTTCGAGTGGAAGTCTCGCTGCCCTATACAATGGCAGCTGAAGATTAGAGGAGCTGCTTCTTGCAGCAGCAGCAGCAGAAAGTGCTTTGATTGGTCGCCTATTGATCGAGTGTGAAGACTGACTCAGAAAGAGGCTCAAGAGTTGAGCTTGACTTGAGTGGAGCTGTCGCTGCCCTATTTAAAGGCAAGCCTGCTGCAGCGCAGCTTCAGTCGCATTCTTCATCTTCTGGTGGTCAGTTGTCCAGTCCAGTGCAGCGCGGTGCTTCTCCTCTTTTTCTGTCTGCTGGTAAGTATTAAAATAGTTAATAATATTAAGCGAAAATGTAAAAGTTATACTTTTAATGTTTATTTAATGTGAATATAATATATTTTAAATTTAAATATTATTAATTATTTTAACTTTAGCAGTCCGTATCTGCGCTAAGTTTTAGTCAGGCAATCCCGACTAGCACTTCGACTTTCCCTCTAACTCTGAGTTCAGTTTGGTATATAATTTGTATACATTAACTAGAAAACATAAAAGGCTATTTATATAGCGAAGTTTCGTGTAATGCATACGGAGATTACGTAATCTTTAGATTTTGGATGCCCGGACCCATTCGCTGCACAGGGCTCAGGGTATCTCCCAGTCGACTAGAGCACTCTTACTTGTTTTAAATTTATTCTTAATATTTTTTGGAATTTATCATTAAAATACAGCTTGCATTAAAGGTTCGTAAATTGGTAAAAAATAAATATTTATTTTAAAATAAATATTATTATTATACATATTTTATTTTCATATATTTTATTACTTTTATACATATATATAAAATAAATATGATTATCTTCAATTTTATTTTATTATTAATAAAAATTCCAATAAGTAAGCAAACAATCATATCGAGTGCGAATCTTTCAACCCGTAATAAACTCTGCTGCTGAGACCAGTTCATAACCTGCATCTTCTTCTCATTCTGCTTGCACTCACTTTACTCACTTTTTTCCTCACTCATCTAACATAAATATAAAAATTCTCGTCGAACATTTGGCATTCAATGCAACGGACGAAGAAACAGTTGAACAAAAAAAGCAAACAGTCAATGAGAACGGAATTGTGTAGACTGGACTGAAGCAGTGCTAATGATTGATGCTGATGGCCTCTATAAGCCATACAAAATGAGTGTGTGAGTGTGAGTGTGTGTGTGTGTGTGAGTGTGTGTAGCTGGCAAAAAGAGCTCGCCAAAAAGGAACTTTGCACGCATGCACTTGTCGACTTTGCATAATGCGGAATGAATGACTCGTGGATCAGGTAAGGGGGCGTGGCAGTGGGCAGGCATTAAGTGGGGCCGAGCTACTTTTCGTTCTTTGTGCGAGTTGTTGGACTGGGCCGGGCTGGAGGCAGACCGTGCACACACGTGAATGTGTGGATGCGGGAAATGGGAATTCTTTGATTTGATTTTTATTTGGCTGTTTGTGCGATGGATGTGTAGCGCTCACTAAAAAGTTAATTGCACGAAAAATAAGTTAATACTCCGCTCCGGCTCGGCTCCCGTGCCGTCGCCTGCCGTCCGCTTCAGTCCGCTCGAGTCGCTGTTTAATTTAATTAGT
Source organism: Drosophila meridionalis (assembly GCA_035045145.1). Taxonomy (NCBI): domain Eukaryota; kingdom Metazoa; phylum Arthropoda; class Insecta; order Diptera; family Drosophilidae; genus Drosophila; species Drosophila meridionalis. The sequence continues at coordinate 1,768,403 of JAWNPG010000037.1, forward strand.
CGTTATTCCCCTTCCGCCTGCTTGTCACATGTGTCCGTGCCTTTGCCCGTGTCCGTGCCCATTGCCCGTGCCCGTGCCTCGGACCCGCTTCTCTTTGGCATTTTTTCGCCGACAGTTTGCCAATCCGTTGACGTGAAGCTACAGCTCCATGTGCCAGCGGCGCTCAAGTCAATTAGCAAGTATTTTTAATTGCTTTAAATTTGCATAATTTCTGTCAACAAGCTGCCTGTCCGACAGCACCCCGTCCCACAGTTTCCCGGACTTCTTGTCGGAGCGACGCAAGGATTTTGCGTATTACCTTCAATTAGCCATAACAATGCGACTCGCCAGGGGCTAGGTTGAAAGAAAGTCATCTAATGTTCGGACTAATCCAAGTCTGAGGGCCCCAACTGTGGCGGGCATTTCAATTAACCCGACGCACCTCAAAATGCCGGCCCATAAACTCGGACAAGACAAATCCATGGCACACGCCAAGGAACGAAATGTCCCTCGCATACAGTTTGACCTCATTTTGTAGCTGGTGAAGACGCACAACTAATTAGACACATGCCAACCAGGATAACACACACAGACGGCGCCTGATGTGTGTGCTTATGAAAGTTCATTCGCATATATATTTGTATTTGTATTTGTATTTGTATCTGTATCTGTAACTGTTCGTGGTTGAGTGTGTGTGCGCTTGACCGTACGCAAATTACTTGTGTCATAAATTTACCAGACAACCAACAAGCGACAAGAAAAGTCAAGCGACCCAAACGACACCCGAGGCTTACAAGTGGGTCGAAGAACACACATCCAGGCAGAGTCAGCCAGTCAGGCAGCCTGTCCAATCGAGCAAAGCGCACAAGGACACACGTTTGCCCACAATTCAATGCGAGGCACAGCTCGGATATCGGGCAAAAGGTAACTATCACGTATCTTTAGATTTCACATTAAGTCAGCCACGTTTTATGGGCCGGCGTGCATTCAATATGCGAAGCGACCTTCATAAAGATGCGTATCTTAACGATGACAGTGGAAAAGTTGCAACATTTTCGGTTATAGTTACAGTTGCTCTCACCTCAAGATTCAGGCTGGCATTGTCTTTGATTTAAGCGCCACAAAAGCTGACTTAAAATCCCAAAAACTAACCCAAACCGGATGAGTCTCGTTCGCTTATCGAAGCCCTTTCAATGCCCTCCGTGGGGAGAGGCTGAGATGCAAGTGCGGCGATAAGTGTATGCGTTTTCCTCAACTGCTCATTAGGTTAGGATGCCCGACGGGCATACGAGTCCAAGGATAACCGGTTGCCAGCACGCACACACGGCAATAATTACAGGCTCTAATGTCGGCTCGAGTCGGCACTAAATTCATAAACACTTTGCATAGTTTTAACGGCCAACCCTATAGCTGGCTGTCTGTATGGATAGTGTGACAAACAAAAGGACAATCCACCACCTGAAGTCCTCTATCCATTATCCTTTATCCTTGGCTAGCCTGCTTCTTAATTTGTGCTACGTGACGCTGCTGGGGCTACGCCTTTGTTCGTCGCAAAGTTGTCCGTCTGGCAGCGTTTATTGTTTCTTAGAGATTAACATCTTGCTGCTCTGCCCTTGAGTTATGGCCAAAGTTTAGCCCAGTCAATGATCTGACCAAAGCATTTGCATGTGCTTTAAGCGTAAATGATTTCCGAATGAAATTGTAAACAAACAATGCAACGAAATCAGCTGAAAATCATGAATGAAATTGCGTAAAGGAAAAAAAAGAGAAAAAACAAAAATCGTAAAAAGCGAAAACGTGCGAAAAAATAATATCATATACTATACTATGGAAATAAGGGGCACGGCATACGAGTGAATCATTTTCGCATATTGAGTAATCAATTAAAATTAACCGAAAAACGAAATAAAATGAAATACGCTACGCATGTCAAACAAACTACTCACACATACACACACACACACACACACACACCAGCAGGCACTCTCCGGCGGAGCGGCAGCAAACAGGACAATGTTGTGGCGGCGACCCGTTGCCGTTGCCAGATCCCTGTAAACCGTGACCCCATTCCAGTGGGGTGCGTGTTGGTTGCTTCATTAACCGACACTCGCACACTCACACACTCTCTCACACACATAAACCTGGACCCGCGTTCAACTGTTTCAATTCACTCGCCGGACACGGAGCCGGCATTTACTTCTCTTTTTTTCGTTTACTCACACCATTACAATGCAATACATAATAACAACGGCGCCAACAACAACGAGTGTGTCCCAATGCCGCTCAAGGTCAAACCATAATCGTTGATAATGAAAATTATTTCTCTCTCTCTCAGCACGTTTTTGTTTTTTTTTTGCACCCCATTCTGGGGTCGTTCACATTTTAATGGCTCGTTCAGCGGCTCATTTTTATTTTTGTCACTTGTTTTTCTTTAATTTTAATTTAATGCAATTGCAGCAGCTGCAGCTGCACGCCCTCGGCTCGGCCCACTCTCCCCATTCCCTCCCCATTGGCCTCATTGTGTAAATTATTGCCGAAAAAGGCAGAAAAAATGCACGCGCCCCAAAGTATGCAACATAATTAAAAATCAATGGCACACAAACTGATACAGGCCGCGGGGCGTGGCAATAACCAGATTTTCCACATTAAATGCACGCCCAACATCAGCGCCAGTTGCCCCTTTTTGTTTTCCTTTTTTTTTATTGTTCTCTGCAATTTATTTTTGATTGTTTTTTAATTTATTTTTTATTCGCACAAACAGCGCAAAAAAAATTATGAAAAAAAATTCGCGCGAACGCCGAACAGCAGAAATCAACAAAAATACGAAAGTAAAAATAAAAACGCAAATATATATAAAACAAAAAAAGAAACACACAAAAATATCACAAAAAGCCGGCCAAAAACGCCGGTCAGCAGCAGCAGCAGCACGAGTCGACCCAGCCACATGGCGTACTTTACGTAAGTGTGTGTGAGTGAGCTAGTGTGTGTGTGTGTGTGTGTGTGTGAGTGGGAGAATGGGAGTGTGGCCGCCAATGAGCAGTAAAACTGTTGCTGGGGTGTTGCACCGCCACAAAAAGCGAAATAAACAACAAAGTGTCGAAAATATAAAAAATAAAAGGATATTGCAATAAGCAAACAGCAGGACTCAGGACTCGCTGCGGCTGACGTCAGCAGTTGGCTGGAGCTAAGCTGAAATGAGCGGCTCTTTACAAGGTGCTCAGATATAATAAGAGAGAAGAGCAGCTAAATCGAAAGTGTTGCAATATGACAGCCAATTTAATTAAATTAAAATTATATTTCGATGATTTGATGAAACTACAATAGTGGAGAATGGCTAAATAAATAAAGGATAATGAGTACTATACTAATAAAATCCAACTCTTAAGTGAAATGAATTGGTATTTAGTAGTCTTTATTTATTATATTTATATATAAACACACCTATTGCCCATTTTTAGGATCAGTCTCATATTGCAGTTAACCTAAAATGAAATATTATTAACACTTTAATTGCTGGCCCGCTGACTTCACTTCTCGCCTAGCCGGCAGAGGCAGCGGCAGCGGCAGCTGTTTGCTCAGCTTGGTGCTGGCAATCAGCTTAAACACCTCCTGGGTGCCAGTCGGCAACCATGTGTTGCATCGGCACACAAAAGGAAAACACCGCCAATTTACGCTCGTGTGTATCGTTTTATATCTGCTTATTTCCTTCTGTTCCTCTTTTTTCCATCATTTTTGTTTCATTTTTTATTTTTGGCTGTTGCCTGAACAGGAGTCGGTTTGGCTGTTGTCCTGTGCTCGCGCTCACACTACAGCCGAGCATTAAATGCGACGCTCGCTCGGCCCGACTCGATTACCCCTGTTATCCACTACCAGCCCCTACCCCTACTCTCTCACACACACACACACAACTCTCGTCAATTCGCTGTGCAATTTTTCTGCTGCGCTTTTTTTTACCGGCTTGTAAAAATCACGTAAAATTTTTAAAATTGCAAAATAATGCCGGTCAAACTCATTATACATATACATGCTCTCCCACTCGGTCCTCCCTCTCGCTCTCACTCTCTCGAATGAAACTGCGTATATATGTATGTATATAGGAGTGCGGCGTGGCAACATGTCATGCAACAGCTGGCAGTTGCCACCACAACAATAAAAGGCCTGCCATAATAAAGCGGAAGGCGTCACATAAAGCCCGATTATTGATGCAACAACTTCGGTGGTAATGAGCACTCTTCTTCCTCTTGAAAGTGAGAAGTGTCTTATATTTATATTGGTTTTAATTTTTAAGTTGAGTCTAAGAACAAAACAATGTTCTAGTATTATAATTTTATTATAAATGTTGTCCCAAAAATTATGCAAATACTTTACCACAATGAGAACTGTCAAGGGTTCTTTCTACCTTTGTTATAGCTAAAGCATATTAATGTTCTTTAATCATAATTATTAATGTTCTCAAATAAACTCTCTGAAGGAAAATATTGTACTTATTTTTAAGATTAATTATAAATGATTCCATATTGTCTCGTATTAAATTTAATTAAATAAAATCTTGTGTGTATTCTTTCATCTTTATTATGATATTACTATGATGACCTTATTAACTTGGCTTTTATTCTTCAGAATCGTAAAAAAACACTTTTTGACAATCATTGAAGGAGAAATAGATTGGTGGGTTGGGGAACTTTTGTATGGGAATTTTGGTTGCATACATTTTGATTGAATTTAGCATAAAGTAAATATAAAAATAATAAATGATATATATATTTTCCAATATTCCTTAGCTTTTGAAACAACTAAAAGTTTTATTTGAAATATAAATATATATATAAATTTACGTTTATTTTTGAGATAGTATTATAATTTTTCATTTATATAAATATTAAATATAATTTGGCTTTAAAATTTCCATTGCAATGCAGAATATTTTCGAAACCTTTCATATATGTAGACTCTCTTTCAGTTTGGTGATCCACCTCCCTTGCTTTAAGGCACATGTGTACCTTAATTGTTATCAGCAGGTTGTTAAACCCAACTTTCAGCTATAAATCAACAAAATTACGACAAAGAATCGACGACGACGACGATGTTGATGTTGATGACGAGGTAGACCGTCTGGGCATTGTTTGTTTGCCATCAATGGAAGTTTTTAATTTGCTGGGCTGCAATCAGGGCTCATCCTGCTGCTGCTCCTGTTCCTGCTCATGTTCATGTTCCGGCTCCTGCTACAACCATTTCCGTTGAATTGCAGTTTTGGCCTGCATAATATGCACTTTGGCCCGAGTTCACCCTTGGGGTTGGTTTAAGGCCTGCAACTTGTTGTCTAGCAGACGCATAGCCCAAAACGCAATTACCCGAACTGACTGCTGCCGGATCCTTAACGTTTAGCAGGAGCTTGGCAAGAGGCCCACTTTCGAGGCCGTTGAGATCCCGCACATGTGCGCAATTGCATGCAATTTCGGGTGCAAAAGTTGAACGTGAATTGCAGCTGGCGCCGCGAGCACAGCAAGAAATGCAAAATTGCCTTTAAGATTAAATTGGGAGAGCGGAGCCAAGTATGCAATTAGCTTGGCGCCAGCCAAAGTTTGTGAAACGATTCTCCGGCTGCATAATTGCCGTATCGCGCTATCTAACGGGCAGCCAAGTGAAGTCACTTCCTTGACCTCAAAAGAGCGCCTGCAGCTAGTCACATTCGTGTGGGAGGCGCACCCAGTTAAATTACTGATGACTTAAGGGTTTCTACACCCACACATACCCACACACACACGATGACACACATAACTCGGTACAAGTGTGTGTGTGACGACACTTGCGACCAAATTGATACTAAAACGTACAAAAATAGTGGCTAGTCGCCGCTGGGCAGCCCCAAAGGAGTCAAAGACGACGACGACGACGACAACTTTGGCCACACCTTTGCTTACCTACACGTGTCCACACACACTCGCACCCATACACACGCGTGTAAATAGTGGCAAGGCAAATATTTTCAGAGCCAAGGATTTCATTATCCTTATCACATGACAAGCGGAATTTCCATTCAGCAGAACAAAAGCGCAAAATGCGAAAGATGTTGTCGCCGCTGCGTGGTCGACGTCCGCCTGGCGGTCGCCTCCAGCCAAGCAAACTTATACGACTTACCCACTGGCATGTCCTTGTGTTTATGTCCTTTAAGCTGTTCTCTACTTTAATTATAATATGCCGACGTTGTCGCTGCTTGCGTTGTAGCTGTTGCGGCTTATGTGCTGTCTCCTGAGATATTTCATACTGGCCACAGTCCCGTGTGTGTGTGTGTGTGTGTGTGTGTGTGTGTGTGTGGGTGTTGTGTGCGGCACTCCTCTGCTCTATTGTGCTTATCCTTAACGGCGGTTTGGCACTTAACTATTTGCATGTTTGTTTCGCGTGGTCTTTGGTGTCTTACTTTCATACTCTCGCTAGAAATATTCCTGCTTGGACATTGGGTTTGTTCTATGAAAAGAACTTTGTGGTTCTTAAATATATGATTTTAGAAATTCTATTTTTATTGTTTTGCCTTCCGAAATATATTTTCCATTTTCACAAATTTTTATTGTTATCACATGGCAAACGTAGTTTTTAATAGTTGCGTTATAGCATTGACTTTTATTGAAACAAATATTAATTTAATATTAAATATATATGTTGACTTAGAAATATTATCATGTTATTTTACAGATTTTTTAATCAATTCAAAATATATTTTAATTTACTTTAAATTATTTTTCATATATATATATATTTAGTGTTTTTCGAAGTTATATTACATCATATATATTCTTTTTCTGCTTAGTAAAAAACAAAATGAAAATACATTTTTAAATGTGAAATAGTTGCTGAAAATGCAGCCGATAAACAATGTTTAATTATAATTTAATTTTTACTTGGGAACAACTTGCTTAAAATTAATTTTGAATTAAGATATAAATATTATGAATAAATATTATATATTTTTTAAATATATTCAGATTATTATTTTATTTGAATTTGATGGGTTTCATAGAAAATAATTTACATTTATATCTATATTTTTATATTTATATCTAAATTTGAAAAGTGTATCAAAATTCGATTTTATTTTATTTATTTTTTATTTAAGTTTAGGTAGTTTATACTGACGCTTTCTTAATGTGATGTCGTGTTGTTTGTCGTGGCAGCTGATTGCGATGGTCGCTGACACGACAAGCGATTTCTCGTATGAATTTAATTAAAACTAGTCCGTTTCTTTACGTGTTTGCTTCGTAAATAGAGACTTCATTGAAAAAGCTTTACCCTCCTTGAATGAGACAACAGAGAATCATATTTAAATGAAGTAAATATATTTATTATAAATTAATAGAAAACTAAGTATTTGATCAAATTGAGCGACATACGCTGATGGCTATGCTTAATATAATTTTTTGGGTAATATTTGTACAGTTTTTCTGTAAGGGAAGCTGGAATTAAATGAAGTTCACTCACAAATTGGGGACAATGCGGGCAGTTGCAACCAAACACACAGACAGAGAGACAGACAGACAGACATAACAACAAAGACAATGGTCATGAACAACAAATTGATATATATATATATATATATATATATATATTGATATATGTATATATGTACGTATGTTGAAGTCCGCGGATTGACAAAGCAACTGCAGCGTAAAAGCCCAGGCATGTTGCCTGTCTATCTCCCCCTGCCAGAGACCGTGTGCCCGGCTCAAACCCTCCAAATGTGCAGCGCCCGCAGCTGCTCTAACAAAATCCAACGGCAGCAGGAGCTGTTGTTGAAGCAACAACAACAACAACAACAACAACAGCATCGCGACATTTGATGTTGCTATTGTTGCCCTTCTTGTTGTTGTTGTTGTGCAAATGCATTTTACGTACGCTAACGACGGTAACGGCTCACGGGGCGGATGAGCAATGCACGCAGACGCATGCAGAGCAGTGCGGTCGTCGCAGCGCAGCTGCATTTATTTCTGCCATTGCAACGATGCTGCCTCACACACCGCCCCCTTCCTCCGCTACCGGAGTAGGCGGAGCATTTTTGTTTTTGTTTTCTTTTTTGTGTTGTTTTTCAAACGCAAGCGCGCATAATGCAACAACAAGACGCAAGTGGAATGACGTACAGCCACGCCCACCACGCCCACCACGCCCTCTGTTATCCAAACTGCATGCCAAATAGGGGGCTTATCCCCGCGTTCTCTGCTTCCGTCTGTCCGTCCGCCCTGGCCCTAGAATAACAAAGTTAAAAAATATCCCGTATCGAAAGTTCAAAGTTTGGTTGTAGGGCATCCGCTGCGCCGTTTCGCATGTCCTTTGAGCTGTGCATTTTCATTCGCTTGATTAATTAAAAGCGAAATATATTTATGGCCGGCAATCTTTGGGGACTGCTGTGCGAGTGAAAAAATGAGCCTAATGAATTATGAAGTCCCGTTGGGAGTGATGCAACGGAGTCTGATTTACTTTCTAGTGCATCGAGGCTAATGGCGAGAGTGACCTCCACGTGTGCAATGCCTGTCACTTGACCCTCCGCCTCCCTCCGCGACTGCACTTAAGTGTAACTCGTGTGCCCCCCTCCCCACTCCCCAACTCTTGCCTGGTCAGCAACGGCAAGAAGAAGAGCCTCAGCCCCATGTCGGGAGCTTCCCTTATTGCAGTTGCTGTTGGAGCTTTTTTTCTGTTTTTCAACAGAATGTTGCAACTGCAGCTGTTTTTGGTGCATGGGGCAAAAAGTGGAATGGATTTTTGTTGTTGGAGCTATGTTGCAGCTGTCGTTCGCTGCCCTCTGCGCCTGTCGCATGTTTAGTTTTTCGCGCAATTTTCCGCGCAATTTTCCGCGCTGTCTTTGTCATTTTTGTTGCTGTCGCTGCTGCCGCTGCTATATTTTCATTATATACCCTGCCGCCTCGGCCCGTCCTGGCCGGGACTGTGCTTGATGCTTTTAGGCAAACGAATTGCAACTGCAACACATTGCGCTTTGGGGAATATGCAAATCAGCCAACAGCCATCAGCAGCTGCAGCTGCAGCAACAGCAGCTGCAACTGCAGCAATATAGACTGCATCAGCATCACCATTACCATCACCATCAGCATCAACGTCAGCATCAGCATCACAATCCACATCAACTGCATTCAGGCGTTCTATCTGCAGCGCACAGAATCAACATCAGCGAACTAAAAATGATTTTTGGCCATCGGTCAGATGAGACGACCCTGCCCCCTCGCCCCTCACTCCCTCCCTCCAGCTTCAAATTTTCTACTATATCTCTCTGTTGTCGCGCTCCTGCGGCACAGCGCTTAGTTGATGCATTCCCGGACCTGCAATGCATTTGCGATCATTTTTCCTTTTCGTTCGACTAATTACAAAAATGTTTTAATGAGATTTGAGCTAGAGCTGCTGAACTCTAAAAACTTTAATCTGCACATATTTTCAGCTCAAATAAAGACTTCAAGTTGACTTTGTGGAGCTATACAAGATAATTTGATTGAGTTTTAATTTCAATGTATTGCAAGGATAAATTAAAAATGATTAAGAAAATGTCGCACTAATATCATAACATCATGTCAAATATGTTCTATTCTTCATGTCATATCCACAATCGGTTCAAATTGGAAAAATCTATTCATAATAAATATATGTACTAATTAATGGATATCGAGTTTTTATTTTAAGTTTTTGTTTATTTATATATGTACTCAGTTCTATATATTTATTTATTAATTATTCTTTTTATTTTTTATTTTATTTTTTTTTTTTTTCATTCTATGATGAACTTACTCTAAACCCTAACATTTATATGTATATGATTATTTTGCAGAGCTTGAATTTTGCTTATTGAAGGCCGCATCGCAGAGCCTTATACAGTTGTCATACCTCGGATGAGCATATCCTTGTAAATGGTGACTATGCAGCTATAAGATTGTTTGTTTTTGGTTCTCAGTATCCAATCAATTTTATTTTAAATTTAACAGCTTATCTGTTTCTTAAAAGTCACACTTTTATCAAGAGTGAAAACAAGGTATTTAAGAGGTCCCAATGACCTCTCCAGGCAGTAACCTCTTTAATAGTAGACATGGAAAAATATATTTATTCGATTACAAATATTACTAAATCGATTAAATAAATATCAAAATTCGCAATTTAATTTGTGTGTATTATTCCGATGAAGAAAAAATAAGTAGAATGATGTTCAATGAGAGAAGAAGAAAATACGTATAACAATTATTTATAATTAATATATTTATATACAAAAAAATATTGTTGATAGCAGCATCTTTTTTTCTTGTCAGAGAGATCAGATATTAGGATGGCAAGTCCATAAAAAAGTAAGTATTTTTTCACATTAGAAAAAAAATAGTAGGAATAAAATGAGAGTAAGGGCAGCGCTATGCTAATAACACGCAGTGCATTACGTAGAGCATCTGGAGATAGTCTAGCAGTTGTATTGTTTATCCAGGTAGTATAAAGATAAAATAACATTTTGAAAGTTCAGTATTTGATAGAAAATATTACGATCCGTAAGTGGGTCTAAGACATGTGCCCCACTCTGAATATATTTTTAAAATTTATATATTTTAAAATTCAATTACATTAATTTTGTCGATCTCAAAAAAGACTAAGCAAAAGGTAAATTAAATTAATTAAATTATATTAATTAAAATAAATAAATAATATCTCTTGGAATGATCATATATTTGCAAAGCTTTTCCTTAAAGCTTAAATCTTCTTCTCTTCAGTCGCTTTTGTTTCATATTCTATGTGGACTTTTTATTATCGCCTTTCAGCGAAATTCCACATTATGAGCGAGGCTCGCCCGTTAACTCATTAATTAATAATCAACAAGCGGCTAATGGCTAGAGAATGGTGGTTCGCCGGTGGTGCAGACCGCAGCACTGGCAGACAGATAATCAGAAACCGTCCACAGGCCACACATTTGGATGAATGGATTGGGGTTCGTTTGGGAGTGGGCTCGTTTGTATTTGATGTACCTTTGGCATTTGTTCAGGGCGACTTATTAATCCATAAGCTATTGGTAATTCTTTTTTATGCATGAATTGAATGAAGGCCGCCCCACACTGCCGGGCGCAACCCACATTCATAGCTACTGAACTTTGCACCGAAAGCAAAGCCAAAATCAAAGTCAATAACCAATGCCATCGATAGCGCCATAAATGTCCATATACAGTCCTTATAGACACGTTACCTGCCTGGCTAGTCGGCAGCCGACCAGCCGACCAGCCGACCAGCCGACGGCCGCCCACAATACATACGACTGTGTGTGTGTGTGTGCGTGGGTCGATGCTATGTGCTATGGGCCTAAGTTGACCAGCGGCCTACTCGGCGTATGAGTTATATGCGAAATGCGTGAGCTAGCTGGGATCAAATGCATTCTCTGTTTAGTTTGCAGTACATACGTATGTCGAAGTGTGTCTATGTGTGTGTGTGTGTGTGTGTGAGTATATAGATTTATATATAACCATGTACAGTTGGTAGCGAGGGGCCTCACTTTGGGTAGAACGATTTTTCTCCGGCTTGTCGATGCGCTCTCGTCGCATTTGTGCGTATGATGCAGGCTAAGCATTCGAAATATATATATACATATATATTTTTATATATATTTTTTATATATAAATTTCTGCATTTGAACGTAATCGAAATCCATTTTGATATAGTTCTATTTCATTTAATGCTGACGTTTGATTTCTACATATATCAATTATAAAAAATATGTATATTTTAATATTTTTAATTTTTATTTTTCTTTAATTTATATTTTGTTGCGTAGCATTTTCTTACTGGCATCTCTGACTCTTCATTTATCAATACTAATACAAAAAAAAGGGAAAAAAACACAATGAAGAAATGTGTTGCATACTCGCAGGGGCAATGCGCAAAGGTTTCCACACTTTTGCCCCGTTTTGTTTTGTCCTTTTTTTTTGCTCTCTTCTAGCCGTTGCTGTTGTTGTGGCAAATGAAAACGAAAAAATTGCATTTGCCGTGCATGTGTGAGTGTGCGAAAAAGAAAAAACAAAAGCACAAAATCAAAACAAGAACAGTACCACATGGCACAGACTGCGCGGGGATCGCGGCTGAGGATTGAGGATTGGGCTGGGATTATGGGTGGCGCTGTCGCTGTTGCTGACGCTATCCCTGGCGGGGCAATCGAATTGAGCGCGAAATGGAGGCAGCAACAATGCGCAGCTAGGAGCAACAGCGCGCTCCCAGACCACAGACGACATGCATGTGTGTGTGTGTGGGTGGAAATGGATGGCTAGATGAATGGATGCATGTTTTAGGTAGATTTTAGGGCCGATTGCTGCGTTTTCACTGTCCATACGCAACTGCATCGCGGGCAGCGCAGCCAGCACTGCACCAGCACCAGCAGACGCCCTTCCACTGCCATTATGGGTGGTGCATTTTCTGTTGCATACTTTTTGGCGTTGTTTGATTTTAGGCACAGCAAACACAAAATGCGTTCGCCGCTTGATTGGGGATGGTTAAATGGGTATGCTTGAAGTATGTGCATTCTCTTACTGCCGCTGTATGTGTGAGTGCATGTGTGTGTGCATGTGTGTGTGCATGTGTGTGTGTGTGTGTGTGCAGTGCTGCTGCTGCTGCCGCCATCGCTGTCGTTGTCGTCGTCGCGCTTTGTTTTGATTTTTCGCGACTGAGCGCGCGTTGCTGTCCATAACCCCCTCCCTCGTCCATCTCCATCTCCGCCACTGTCCCTATGTGTGCTTTGGATTTGTCCAGCACCGTGCATATGTGCGCCTCTCGTCTCTGTGTGCCTGTGTGAGTGTGTGCGTGTGTGTGAGTTGGACGAGTGTGCGGCACTGCACATGTATGTACATTAGCAAAGCGACGTCGCCGCTGCCATCGCAGCAAACATTTTTTTGCGCCAATCACCAAAACCAAAAACGACGAGGACAATTCGCAGTCGCAGGCGCTGCCGTTGAATTTTTTCTCGCTTTTCGCGCCCGCCACATCAACGCGCACGGCCAGCGGCCACTTTCATCAAGCGAGCTTTGGATCGGAGCTGTGGTGCGGTGCTGGGGAGTGCAGGGGCGACTTTACAATCAAATCGCGCTGCAGCGACGTCATCGAGAGCGGCGAGAGCAGCGACAGCGACGCTAGCTAGCGCGACCGCCGGTCTGACAACGGCGCTGGCCGTCATCGTTAACAATTTTTGCACAACATTGCAACAGAAAACTGCTAAACGCGAAACAAGTTGCGGCGTTTTTTCTGCTCCTCGGGTCCTGTCCACGCTGCTGGCTTAGTACGCAGTCAGGCAGTCAGGCAGGCAGACAGACAGACACGGCAGGCAGGCAGGCAGGCAAATTACTAGGCTCCACCAGGCTATCGGCAGGCAGGCCGAGTCCAGGTCCAGTCCGCAGTCTTCGCAGCGCATAAATCACAGTCTCACAGCCACGCCGAGACACCGCACAGACTCAGACTCAAACTGAAACTCTAACTCAAACTCTAACTCAAACTCAAAAGCTCAACTCGAACTCGAACTCAAACCAAACCCAAACCCAAACCCAACGCATCGCATCGACAAGAAAGTGAAACACCAAAAGAAAAACATCTCTGCGAGGGTGCGTGAGTGCGTGTGTGTGTATATGTGTGCTTAGCAAAAAGTGAAAGTGCATAAAAATGACTTGAAGTGCGAGTGGAGAGCCACCAAAAAATACGTATATAGAAACCAATACCAATACCCCGCCACACGAACTGGCAACGGGCAACGGGCAACGGGGAACTGGGGCTCAACGCCTTTCGGTTCAGGTGGCCTTTGATACGCGCCTCGAAATGCCGCCGCCGCCGCCGCCACTTGCCGAGCACGTCGAACATCAATTAGCAGCTGGCATAAGGCGCTCCACTTGGTCGAAAGTGCTGCAGGCGCCGCTTCTGAGCGCCGCTCAGACTCCATCTTGAATGTGAGTGAACGCCCACCGCCCTATGCTGCCATCCATGCACGACCCAAAGACAATGTAAACGCCGGCGTTTAGCATGTAGGCAGTTTTTTCTTCATTTCCAAACAACCAACCAACAAACCAGCCAGCCAACAACAAATAATCAAATAGACAAAGTTACATTTTTACCAATACGATAAGCAACAGAAGCAACAACAGCAACAACAACACGCAACGCATTTTGTTCGTCAACAACAACAAAGCAAACAACAACCAAACCAACAAAGAAATCAAGTTATTAACAAGCTCACGTAATTAGTAACTTGTACTAACTAATACACATATAGTTATATACATCTATATACTATATCTAACAAGCAGGCAGTCAGTCAGTCAGTAAATCAGTCAATCAGTCAATCAGTCAGTCAGTCAGCAGTAAGTTCCAGTTTCAGTTCCGAACCGGTTCCGATTTGAAGCAAAATTCACGCGTCTGAATTTGATCTCGTCTCGAGTTGAGTTTTCCAATTTTCGGTCAAATAAATTTTGTCTCGGCCACAGTCTAACGGCAATTTAGGTTTTCTGCAAATTCAGACGTTACTCTTTAGTTAATTAACCCGTTCAATTGTGCATTTTGGCGTCGAATATTTGGGCGAATATAAGAACAAAAATTATCAAAAATAAAAAATATAAAAAATTAACAAACAAAAAGTTTGAAAAGAAATTCAAATCAAAACCTACGAAATTACCTGAAAATTTTTGAAACAACTGAAAAGTCTATGAGAGCAGAAACACGGAGAGACGAAGAAGAAAATTAGAAGCAAAATTTTACATATTCAAAAAAAAAAATTACAATTATTTACAAAAAAAAAGAAAAAATAATCACGAACAAATTATAGAAAAAATTAAAATTAAAAACATAAACTAAAAACATTTAGTGAAAATTTTAGGAACACAAAAAATTTTTAAAAATTATTGTGATGTGATATTTTTTCGATATACTTTTATTGTTCTGGTAAGTATATACAATATTAAATTTTGTATATGTCAAATATTTCCTATATAATCTAAAAAATATATTTTTTTAATTTTTGAAATTATTAGTATTCCAATTTAGAAGATACACATGCAACTATTACCTTTTTCGAAATATTTTTATTGGGGGAAAAACATAACATAATAATAATAACAACATAAGTTGTATTTTCATATGTATCTGACATAAAACGATCTTTAAATCAAGCGCATATTCCAAAGATATATGTATATATATATAAAAAAAAAACATATTTATTTAATTTTTTAAAAACTAATTTGTATAATAAATATATTAAATATTTATTAATTAGTATTTTTTTTATATTTATTTATCTTATATATTTATTGGTTTATATGTTTTAAATTGTATTTATTCTACTGATATATATATATATATATATATATATATATATATATATATATATATATATATATATATATATATATATATATACTTCATTTGAAACAAACTAATTTGTATATTAAATTTATTTTTATTATTTTTTATTTTACTCTATATTAATATTATATTCATTTTTTATCCTAATTTTTTTTTTTTTAAATATATTTTATTTTATTTATTCTATTGATATATAAAAATATACATATATATTTCATTTTAAAACCAATTACTTTTTAAAATAGATTTTAAAATTTTTTTTTTATATATTTTTTTATATTTTGTTTGTTAAAGTGTTATTAAAAATTATTAATATTGTATTTTATGACTTGTTTATATTATTTTTAATTTATAAATATAATAAATAAATCTAAAAATTCTAATAATTATTTTTTTTTCTTTATTTAAATTTAGCTACAAATATTATATATATATATATATATTTAAAATTATTTAATTTTTTTTTACCGATAGTTTTTAAGTTACAAAATTAAATAATACAAAAAAAAATATAATAAGAACTGAATTTAACAAAGATTACAGATTACTTTTTTAATTTTAATTTTTGCCATATTTAGAAATATCGTTGAATCCTTTAAATATAAATATCCTCAATTTCTGAATAAGAAAATAAACTCCAACTTAGTTAGGTAATTAATTAACCAGAATATAGCCTCGATCAAATCTTCGTAGTTAATTGAAAGAGCAGGCAATGATCGTCTCATGGCTCTCCAGACGTCATTCCCATATCTGGCCACCCAGTAGAATTCAGTTGCGACTCGGGTTTCCTTGTCGTTCGCTCAGAGCTGGTTCGTTGTCGTCGTCGGTGTTGGCGCTCAGCTGCAGCGGGAACACACAGCGCCAACTTGCAGCACTCGGGAGGAGGCTGCTGGCTGCGTGTGTGTATACAAAGGATTGTCGAGCAGAAGGCTTAGTTGTAGTAGTAGACTTTTTGCTTTTCTACATTCCCGCACACACACACATAGACACAGACACACGCATATGCACTTGCACATGCACATGCACACGAATGCAATCGCCGCCGCCAAGTTTGGGGCACAGGCACATAATGTAAACAAGGACATGCGCAATGCAGCGCGGACGGCGTTTCCCCAACTGGAGAAATGTTGCAATGCATGCGATGCAATTGCCTGCCAACTAGAAGATAGTGGAGCACAGGGGAGGGGGGAGGGGGGCTGTGCATTTACCAAACTGTATTTGGAGTACATGGCGGCGATGCCAGCGTCGCGGTCAACGTCAACGTCAGCGTCAACTTGCCACAATTTAGATGGCCAAAAAGGAGATGCAACAAACCCAACCATCGGCTGTCGGAGAGTGCCAGTGAGAGAGCCGAATAGACAGAGAGAGTGAGGGAGAGAGTCAGAAAGAAAGACAGAGAGAGAGCGAGTGTGAGAGTGAGTGAGATAGGGAGGGCAAGCGAGAGAGAGAGAGAGAATGTATTGGCTGCGAGTGCAGCCCGCAGTGCCAAAAGCATGCAACGCAAATGCACTTGAAGTGCGAGGCAGCTGCAGGAGCAGGAGCAGGAGCCTGCACGCAGGAGGAAGCAGACACACACAAGTAGTCGTTGCTTCTTTTTTGTTTTGTTGTCTCTTTTCGGCTTATTTTTAGAAGTTATGCCTACTGGCCCACGCCCCTCGTCCCTCGTCCCTCGGTCGTTTATTTACTTAACCAGACTCGTAACTTTTACATGGGCAGCAGCAGCAGCAGCAGGAGCCGGAGCAGCAGGAGCAGAAGCAGCTGCAGCAGCTGTTCGTGGAGGCTCAGCACGTGTAGCAAGCAACTGGCCAGAAGAAGGCTGCCCGCCCTCACACTGCTGCCTGCTGGACATTGTGCGTTGCAATTCTGCATTGTTGATGACCATGATGATGAGCCCGACGAGGCTGTCTGGGCTCCATGGGTGGTTGGGTGGTTGGGTGGGTGCAGCTGCACTTCTTTATCGTAATCGTTGTCGTTGTCGTTGTCGCTGCCGTTGCCGTTGCCGTCGTGGACGTGGTGCGTGGTTGGTCGGCTCAGTGGGCAGCCGGCTGTGGCATGGGTGTTGCGTGGTTGCGTGTGTGGCGGGCTTGAGTGGGTTGAGTGGCTGACCCAACGGAAGTGTGGCCGCGTAGACGTTGCGTAGATGCAGCGCCAAGTTTTTTCTATTTCTTGACGTGCAGTTTTTTGAAAGCCTGCTCCACCCACCCGTTCGATGTGCGTTTAATGCAGCGTGTCGCCATGCAGTATATAGAGGCTTTATATAGAGCGCGCCGTCCACTCCCTCCCTCCATGTGTGAGTGTGTGTGACTGTGTGTGTGTGTAAGTTTCGCGCGCGCGAGCTTTGAGCAAGGAAAAAAACTTATCACAGATACTTTTACATAGGACTTGTATAGCTAGTCAATAGGAGGGCCCCAGCACCACCGCCCCGCTGCATTTTGCGCGTCTGGTATGTGTGTTTTTTTTTGGCGGTCGCACTGGCTGAGAGGGGCAGCGCTCCACAGGGGCTGTGTGTGTGGCGGGGGGAAGGCAACCATGTACGCGTCGTGCTCGTCCGAGTTATGTTTTGTGCCGTGTTGTATCGTTGGTATCGTTGGCTGTTAGCTGGTCGCTAGTTGATGGAACGCCGAACGCATCGCAGATCTATCGGCATCGGACGTGCGGGTAGTTGGCATACGGCTTCTGGATGTCTTTTGAGCGCCAGCCAACATTGCTTTTTTATATTCTCGGCTCGACGCACTGAGCAAAAGGACGCAAAACGCACGCAGTAGCGCCAGCCGTAGCAGCAGCAGTGGCCGACTGGCAAGCGGTTAACGTTAACGGGCAACGCGCCGTGGAGAAGTCCTAGCAGAGACAGAGCTGGTCCAAGTCGTCGACGGTTCGGTTCATTTTCGGACTTGCTTATTTTCTAAAATACTTATACACACTCGCATTCGCATATAAAAACCTATATTATTATATATACATATATTATATATATTATATATATAATATATATATATATAAATATATATACACACACATATATATATGCATACATATATATAGATAGATGAATGCAAAGTGCGCGCGCGTTTACCGCCCCCGAAGTCAACCTCGAATCGGTTCGCATTGAGTTTCGAATGGCATCAAATACTATTCATATACAATAAATAAAAAATAAATATATATATATATGTATTTATATATATTCACAAATATATCTGTACATGTATATATCTAATTCAGCCAACAGTGAGCGCGAGTGTGAGTGCGTGTGATTGAAATTCTAATGCAATCGCTTGGATTGGTGCAGCGCACGAAAGGAATAAAACAAAATTCACCCAAGCAAATTAATTTTGAATATTTTATGGCGCCTAATTGAAAAATAACAACAGCACTTATTTAAAAATAAATAAAACAAAGAAACCAAACAAAATATTCAACATAAATATTCCAAATCGTTAATCTCGACAAATCTTCGGAAGTTTTTCAAAAATCACTTCGAATCTAATTTCCACATAACTTTTTCTTAACGTCTGCGTCGTCGTCTGATCACCGTTTGAGTTCACCTTTCCCAATGGCTGCCTCCAACTCAGAAACTAACCCGAGCCTATTCCTCAAACCCACAGCTCAAGTCAACTGTTTGTTTAAGTTTTAAAAACAATCAAATAAAATAAAATAAAAAAAAAAAATACAAAAATAATTAAGTTAACAGATAAAAGATAACCCTCTTGCGATCTCATGTACGCAAACAAATCGAAGCTGGTGCAGTTCGACAGATACTTTGACACATTTCAATTGCAAGAGCCACCAAGTTGGGATCCCTCGGATCGATCGCATCGCATTTCGTTAACGGCGACGGCGACGCAGACAAAAATGCCAAATTTGGCCGCGCGTTGCTCACCGCAAACAACGAACCGACACTGCAGACAACCAGCATTAGCTGTGGACTCGAGAGAGAACCTCAACATTGCCATGGATAAATAACATCAGTAAACTGTCCTGTAGGTGATCTCACATAGAAACCTAACCTCTTACTCTATGCATTTTATAAAGATCTTGGGATTTTTAGAGTTTTTATGAAAATCTTTTAGGATGCTTGATTCTTGAAAAGTTTGAGAATATTTAAGCAGTTTGACTCTTGAAAAATTTTCTGAATATCATATAAATATGATCTTAACTCAGATAATTAATATAGGATATTTCGATTTTTTTAATAAACATTTTTTATTTTTTTTTTTTAAATTATTAAATAAAATTTTTAGTTAGTTGAAATATTCCTTTAATATCTAGAAATTTAATTTTTTTTTTTAAGAAATATTTTTTTTGAAAGAAATATTTTTTATTGTATTTATAATTAAATAAAAATAATACAAAAAATAAACAAAAATTAACGAAGAATATAAAAATTAATGATCATATAATTTTTATATATATTAATTTATTTTTATAAATATTTTAAAATTATTTTTAAGCAATCTGAAACGAATACTCGCGTTCAAAATACTTGTTAGATTCGTTCTTCTGCAAAGGCAAGCACGTGCTTGCTGCCTTTTATATAGCGAATAAAACCAGCTGCAAAGTAAAAGTAAAGAAATTTGGAGAGAGTCATATAAATACACACACACACACGCATGCACACAAATATAGAAAATATATTCCTTTAAAATATAGCTGAAATGAAGCGAGAGTTTCCCCAATGTAAAATTCGCCTTGCCTTTATCTGCTGCCGACGGTAAAAAGTCAAAGACGGCATGAAAGGACTCGCTCACACATACAAAGACTCACACATATACACATGCTGCTTAATATCTATAAAATGTATCTTAACTAATACTAATACATTTAAAGATTGTTTTATCTTAAGGAACGCATTAAGTATTGCTGCCCTTTGCAGGGGTTGCTCGAGCTGCCACCCACAAAACACGCACGCACACACACACACTCACACACAGCCACGCACACATCCAATGCTCATACTCCATTTTGTTCTATTGCCCCAACGCGCAGTCACTGCTGACGTCGCTGCTGACGTTGCAGTCGCTGCCACTGCCGCTGCCGCTGCTGCTGCTGCTGCTGCTGTTGCCCCTCCATGTATTTGAATTGCGCACTAACTCTAGCTCAAAGAGAGAGTTTTTTGTTGTGCTCCCCCTAATGTGTCCATGTATGCGTGTATCCTGTTTTTGCATTTATTTTATTGCCCGTGGGGGAGGCAGCGCAGTCGACGATTTTATTTGCAAAAAAACCCCAAAGGGGGAGTCGTTCGTATTTTGTGTTTGCTGTTGCTGTTGCTGCTGCTGTTGCTGGCTTTGCAAATCTACACCTGCCACCCGTTGTCCTGCCAATGTCCTGCGCTCGCGTATTTTTTCGCGGCTGCAGCGGGAAACTGAATTTTTTGCAATCGTTGTTGTTGGCGCTGCCTGCCAATACACGTATGCTCACACACACACACACACACATACACGCACACAGGCTGTGATATGCGTCGCGGCAACGGCGTCGGCCTCGGCCTATTCGCGGCGAAATAATTTTTCGCATTTTTAGTACAAAGCTTCACATCAACGTCGTCGTACAAACAAATTTTTATTTTCGGATTTTTCAATTACGTTTTCATTTATTTTTAAGTATTAAGTTTGCGTGCACTAAAAAACCAAAAAAAAAAAAAAAACCAAAAACAAAAAACAAAAACAAAACAAACAACAACAAAATACAAAGCAACCAAAATCATACAAAAATTATTCATATGAGTATATTGTACATGCATACGAAGTCTATCCTCGAACAAAAAGCAAAGGCAAAGGCCAAGATACTTTTCAGTCAAGAAAACTCAAAACTCAAAACTCAAATCGAAAATCAACCAAATTGAAGCATACTTTTTGCCGGTTTTGAAAAGCGAATACAAAAACAAACAAATACTAAACTAAAATAGTCGGAACAATTTTCAAGTGCTATTTCGATCAAGGACAAACAAGAATCTTAACTCGATCTCTCTCTAAGTTACCAGAAGAAACTTTCAAGTATTCCCCAGTATATTTCATTTTGAATCTTTGCATTTACGTTGAACGCTATACAAATTCAAGAAAAAAAATCATATTTTATTTTGTAAAATAAAGAAAAATACAAAACAAAAAAGAAACAAACAAAAAGAAGTAAAAACACGAACTACTACGAAAAACACAAAATTCAAATGTAAAATCAAAAGTACAAAGCAAAGAAGATTGTTGGCAACATTTTTATAAGTATATACGTATTATTATTATTTGTATATATGTATTTTTTATACGACAACATCGCGAACAACAACTACAGCAACAACAACAACACGAAAAGCAACAACATTTTCTACAGCAACAAATATGAAACGCACGTGATGCTCAGCGATTCCACGAACTGGTAAGCCAAACGCTTGTGTGCGCTCAGTTATTAAGGGCATTAGGAGAAATCAAGCAGAACGACAGAGAGCGGCAAGCAGCAAGACGCTGGCTGTCGCACTCAACAGTCGGTGCTTTGGGCACTTCAGTCCGCTGACTTCTCCTTTCAGGCCAGCTCCAACACTCCTAATGCGTCTTCACACGGCACAGCCTCTCTTCGCTCTCAGCGGCAGCACACGAAGACTGCGAGGCCTTCGTGCATTTTCGGCTACTTCGGCTGCTTCGTGCGGCGCTGCTTTCTAATTGCGTTCTCTCTCTTTGGCTGCCTGCAACTGTGTAAATGTCGGTGTGTGTATGTATGTGTGTGTGAGTGCATTACATTAGCATGCAACAACAAGAGCAGCAGCAGCAGCACTTCGGCATCCTTCGGGCTTCGGCCCGTCTGTATGTGTCTGTGTGTGTGTGTGTGTGTGAGGGAGTTCGTCTCTTTGTAGCGGGCATGCTTGCTGGCTGCCTGCTTCTTCTAGTTCATCTTAAGCTACGCGCGCGTACGGTTCGCCACGCCGTTCGTGCTCGTCGGTTCAGTCGTCGCCTCGCTCGTGCGGACACTTCGTCATCGGCTCTTTGCCTTGTTGTGTTTCTTCGTCTAGGTATGTGTGCGTGTCTGCATGTATGTGTATGTGTGTGTGTGTGTGAGCAAGCGCACACTTACTTGCACTTACTGCCGCCTGCGTATAGGAAATTATCTGCTGCTGCCGACTCTGCCACTGCCACTGCCACTGTCGCTGCCGCTGCTACGTCGTCTAATACATATATAAATAATATATATTATTATATAGATATACATATATTTAAATGCGCACTTCGTGCCGCTCGGGGTACATAGAAAAAACAAGCAAGCTGGCGTCGTTAGGTTGGAGCAAGCAAGCCAGCAAGTAAGCAACGACAACGACAACGACGACTGCCTGCTTGCAAGAAAGTGTTGCATACTTATGTGGGCAGCTGACGTTGACGCCGCAGCAGCAGCCGTAGTAGCAGCGCCATCGCCTTGGTCTTTGGGTTTTCGGCATCTGGTCAAGCCAAGCATTTTACTTTTATATTCTAGAATACAAAATTCAGTACGTTTCTAGTCACGCGCGCTGGCAGAAGTTTTGCTTGGCATTTCTGTCTTCTGACTGCCGACGTTGACGCTCGCCGCCTCGACTTGTGTAAAAATGCATTCAATTATTCCAATCAACTTAAACATAATAATCAATTAAAATAAAATAAAATAAATAAAAAAAAAAATTAAACAAAATAAAAATATCTAATCCATACACAGTGCTCAAGCAACTGATCAATTTATAAATCAACAACAAACTTCAATTACCATGAATTAAAATTTTTCCAAATAATTGTTTAAAAAATAATACAAAAAATAAATTATAAAAAAAAAAAGAAAATAAGCTAAGATCTGAAATATTTCGCTGCTGTTTGTGGTACGTGAGAGTTGCAGTCGCTGCTCGAAATCAAAGTGAGATTTGAAATGAGTTGAAATGAGTTTATTTGTTGCTTACTTCAAAGCGGTCGACAGTTAGGCGCTCGATTAGCCGATTAGCCAACCAACGCGGCAACCCCACTCAAACAAACATAAACAATACGCAGAGACAGCGACACACACACATACGAACAGCGGCTGTTGCTGGCATTGCTGGCATTGGTGGTGGCCAACGCATTGCGCATACGACAAGTTGTCACGCAGTCTCGCTTGCTGCGCATTGGCAGCAACCGCTTCTTGGCACTGTTGGGGCAAGAAACTTGGCCGGAAATTATCTAAAACTCTTAAGCCTAACAGCCAGACAGACAGACAGATATAAAGCAGGAGCGCCTTCGATTCGCCGCAAAGCTTCCCAAGTTTGTCAGCAAGCGGCTGCGGCTTGCAAATCACAGACAAACACAGACACAAGCAAGAGAGCGCTTACTTATATAGTTGAAATAACCACACACACACACACAAATACAGACATGTCTAATTTTATATAAATACACACACACGCACACACACTCACACACAAGCAGACACAAATTGGGTTTCACGAGTCGAATATAAAAGCACTTGGCCTTCGTTTCTTGTGAGACATTCGATCGTCTTGGCTCGCAGCATCAGCGTCGTGGCCTCTCGACAGAAGCAGCAGCAGCAGCAGCCGATTAGGAAGGCAGCAGGCAGCCTTTGGTCAGTTGGTCAGTCGATTGTCAGGTAGTCAGTTGTAGTTCGGCTAACGCAGCATCCGCTACGTGGGTACGTGTTGGGATATAGTCACACTGATAATCGAGGCTGATTTCCATAAAAACGTATTTTTTATAGCTAAGTTAGGTTGATAATGTGATAAAAATGCAAAACAGAAAAATACAATTAATTATAAATTCCTTTTAAACAATAAACTAAATAAAACTGTGATAAAAATATCAAACGCGTGTTCAAAAATTAAATATTCAATATTTAATTAAAAATATTAAACAAAGCAATTTAATCATAGCATAGCTAAATCATCGAGTTATTGTGATACTAAAAGTAGCATAAAAAGTTCATTCATAAATATTAAAATATGTGAATTAAAACATACAATATTTGAGTTCTTTTTATAATAATAATAATTTATTCTAAATAGTAAAATTCAGTTTGAAAATATGATATGTTATACTTCAGTGAATATATTAATTAATTCTTTAATTAAAATTTTTAACTTTTTAATACTTAACTTAAAGTTGTAAAATAATTAATTAATTTTTTAATCAAATTAAATTATTTATTACAATTTTTAACTTTTTAACTGAAAGTTGTAAAATAATTAATTTATTTTTTAATCAAAATAAATTATTTATTTAAATTTTTAACTTTTTAATACTTAACTTAAAGTTGTAAAAGAAATAATTAATTTTATTTAATTAAAAAAACTATTGATTTGATTCAATATATTTATATAGTATTATAAATTTCACTCAGCCAAAATATATATATTTTTTACTGTTAAGTATTACTATTAATAAATTATGAACAAATATAAAAATGAATTAAAAATACACAATTTTCATTAATTCTTTTCAAAATCTTTGACATTTCAACTATCCCCTAAACAAAAATTTAAATCTTTTAAAAATATATTTATATTTTATTTTATTTATTATAATAAATATATTTTTATAAAAGAAAATGTAAATACATTTCCTTTCAAGTATTTGTATATGTTTTCTTTATTTTTTATTTCTTTTATTATAAAAATTTATGTACTTATATTTTTTGTAACATTATTAATATCTTTAAAATGTAATATTTATTTTTCTTATCAATTATCAATTTTATACATTCCGAAGCTTTTTTTACAAACATTTTTATATAAATTTCCTGTTAATAAAAGTGTTTTCTAATATTTTCTATAGAAACTCGATATAAAAATTATTCAGAAAATTATGAACCAAAGTAAAAATGAAACTCAACAACTAATTCACATCAAATAAACGTCTCACAAAAAGCGCTGCGGCAACGAAACAAAATTTTTTAACATAAATTCTATAAAATGTGCAACAATATTTCAAATAATTACCAAAAAAAGAAAACATAACTTGCAAATAA
The DNA here is from genome assembly GCA_035045145.1 of Drosophila meridionalis. NCBI lineage: Eukaryota > Metazoa > Arthropoda > Insecta > Diptera > Drosophilidae > Drosophila > Drosophila meridionalis. Next base: position 1,793,687 of record JAWNPG010000037.1, read on the forward strand.
AAATAATAAGTAAAAATGTAAATCAAAATGAATTGAATTGAAAATTAAAAAAAAAATATATTTGAATATACAAAAAATAAATAAAAAGTGTAGCCCAACTGACGGCAGTGCATGAAGTGAAACCACGAATATGTCTAAAACGTAGCATTCAACTCGGCTGTGCCTTATATTTGATTTAAGTTGCCACTTTATGAAAAAAAAGAAGAAGAAAATAAATGAAATTAACAACGGCATGCAAAAGTGTTTAGTGACACCCGCTCTTGACCCCTCAGTTGCCCGCAGCGCTTCGAAGTTTTTGTGTTGATATCTGAACCGTGTTGACCCCGCACCTTAGCCCCTCGCCCCTCGCCCCTTGTGTTCAAACGCGCCGGCTACAAAATGTGCCGCCAACGACGCCAGCATCAGGCGGCCCAGCGCCAAGCACTGGCAGCAACTTGCCACGAGCTATTGCCACTGCCACAGTCACTGCCACAGTCACTGCCGCAGCCACTGCCACTGCCGCTGGCCAGTGCCCAGTCATGGTGGCATCCAAATGGAGCCGCTAACTCCGCCAGCAGCTCAGGCTGAGGCGCAACGCAGTTTCCGCTGTAACCAAACCGCCAATGGCTATGTAAACTTAAATTAAGGGTAAAATATCGCAAATGGTATTGGTGCAAAAACACAAAAACAAAAAACAAAACCAAACATGAATGAACTATGATAATATATTGATTGATAGTGATGAAACACTTGACATTTCCATGACTCTTTAGCATTAGGTTGTGCTTCAATTTGTGTAGCTTCTGTAATAGAAGATTTTTGACAGAACTGACAGGAAGCGAAAACATAACTTAGCAGCTTGCACTAGCAAAGTTTATAAAGAATTAAAAAGCAGCAAGTTTACATTATTTTTGTATGATTTAATTTTGATATATGTATACGAGTAGAATTTATTAAAATATTTAATATTTAATTATACATATATTTACATTTATTATAATTTTTTTAATAACATTAATTTGGAAAATTATATTTAATACTAAAATTTTCATGTTTTATTGTATTTTATTTGTATTATATTTTGTACATTTCAATTTGTATTTATTGTTACAGATTAAATTTTTAATTATTTTATGTTATTATATTTGTATTTTATATATTTATATTTCAATTTATTATAATATTTATTTTTTTATATTTTTATTTTATATATTTATATTTCAATTTAATATGATCTTTATATTTTTACTTATTTTATATTTTTTTATTTTATATAGTTTATTTTTTATATTATTTTTATTGTAATAGTACTTTAATTAGGTATCTTCAAATTTATTATTACATTTATATTAGTTTATTATTTTTTTTTTATATTTGGTAATATATTCATATTTAAATTTATTATGATACTTATATTGTTATATATATTTAATATTTGTTATATTTTTTTTTAAATAGTATTTTATATATTGTTATATTGCAATTTATTAAAACATTTACATTTTTTTTTTATTCGCAATTTTTATATTGTTTTTATTATTTTATATACATATTTAAATAAAAATTTAACATATTCATATCTTTAATTATTTTAATATTTTTTATACTTTAAATCAATTTTTTATTCTAGTTTCACTTGCCGCTTAACATGATTGCATAAGTAAGAAATGCTGGGAGGCATATAAATGGCAAAAGAAATAATTTAAAACATATCAAGAAGTAAAGATCTTTTGAAATATGCGAAAGTTTAGATATTTATTCAGTTCCGTATCGATTAGCTAACAGATTGAGCGTCCTTTGACCTAACATGATTTTGTTCTCTTCCAGCCTTAAAATCATCAAGCAAATGTACAATATACTAATCACAACATTCTTGTGCGCCTCGTGCAACTGTTTGCTCTCTAATTGCAGGTTACACCATATCGAGAAGTTATCCAATGAGAAAGCCGCTTAAATTTTGGTAAGTACCCATCGTATACTTAGCTTAAGACTGAAGACTGACCGAAAGTCTTCGACAAATGAAATGCTTTTGTGTGTGCAACGAGTGGACTTTATTTTTTAATTAGAAAGTCAACACACATAGAGAAGGAGAAAGAGAGTTGCATATGTGCAAGGGGTAGGGGAGGAGGGAGGAGCGAGAGTTGCCTTTGTGAGCACTCACTCCGGAGCTGTTCGCTTGGCTTTGTTTGCGCTTATTTGTGTGCTACTTAAGATGAAATGGCAAGAAAAGTGACGTTGATGCAGGGGATCTGGTTGGGACAGCGGGTGCCAGACCGGGAAGGAGGAGCTGTTTGACTATATGCGAGGCAAAGCCGTAGCCTGTGTCCATTTTAATTTTAGTTACTCTTAACGCAACGTTGACTTGCAATTCTTTTCATTTCTCTCTGTGTCTCTCTCTCTCTCCCTCTCTCTGTCTGTCTTTATCTTTGCGCTCTTTCCGCTCGCCATATGTGCGGCATATAAAAATTGACGCTGACTAAGAAGTCGAGGCGCTTGGGGTTTGGGGGACCGTTTGGCTAGGCGCCGCCTCTTGAGGCAGACGGAAGCGGAAATTGCTGAAGTTGCATTTGTATAAGTGTGCCTGTGTGCGTGTGTGTGTGTGTGTGTGTGTAATGATGCGATATGTTATACTTCTGCTGTCAGCAGACGCTGCTAGTTGCTGTTGTTGCTGTTGCTGTTGCTGTTGCTGTTATTGCTGCCGCCGTGCAACATTTACAAGCAGTTGCAATTATTTTCAGCTTAAATGACAAAATACAAGGAAACAAGTCTTAAGCATTTGCTCCCACCTATCCAAAGCCAGCCCAGGTCCTAGCCCAGAACGAGGACTCGTTATTATTCTTGTTGTTGTATTGTTTGTAATTCTTGTTGTTGTTGTTGTTGCTGCTGCTGTTGCTGCTGGCAGTCAGCTCCTCCACGCAAGTTGCCGACGTGTAAATGAGTTTTTTTTTCCTAGATGCAAAAATATCCTGTAAAAAGCGCAGGCTAGGGTAGGTTGGCAGAGCAGGTGATAAACATTGTTGATGTATTAATTTTATTGAATATTTAATTGTTTTCAATTTTATTCTAATTATACAAAAAGCTATTATACTTTGATGTCACATTTTCAATGGGCTGAGCGTAGAGAAACTCAAAATAAATTAACGGAATTTGTTTTTATCATACTTGCAAATTTGTTTTGATTCCAGCTCGAACCTAATGAATATATTTGCATTTAATATATGTCAGCTATTGAACATAAATATGTTAGCTAATTTAAGCTAGTTATCTTAAATGAATTGTAATTGGGAGTCGTATGACGCCTTCCAAAACATTAATATATGAAAGGCTAGTGTGCATAAATACACAACGAGAGATAACAAACAATATAAAGTTTCATTTTTTTTTTTATAACTAAATGCAGCTAGTATTTTTATACAAAACCAACTCAATTAATTAATTATTTTCTTCCCGAACTACAACCATAAATATGAATTCCCAATAATTGCTTTATATGATATCTCTTAGTCGTCTTCTTCGATTTCATTTCTCCATCATGAACTTTGCATATCCCCGCATTGTTTTTGTTGTTGTTGCAGTTGTTATCGCTATGTGTGTTGTGTTTAATTTGAACAGGCCCAACTTTGCCCCGGCTGCTTGAGTCACGAATCCTGCGACTGTGTGCCCCTGCTCCTGCTGCTGTTCCTGCTCGTGCTGCTCTTGCTGCTACTTTGCCAGTTTTCTTTTCATATTTGCCACATGTGCGGCAGCAACAAAAACTTCTCATTTGGCTGCCTGCCTGCCTGCCTGGCCTGGCCTGGCCTGGCTGCTTAGCCGCTCTTATGTCGGCCTAAGTAAGTGCACCTAAGGCTACTTATGCAGAATGTAAATTAAAGTTGACTTTTAGGCGCACAATGGCTGGCGACCGAGCGACCGCCTTTGGCAAAACTTTGCCCGGTCGGACAGTGTAAGGTTTTAAGAAAGTTTTTCACATTGAATATTTAGTACGGCTTTGGCTCGGAAAATGTCATGTGGAAAGTTTCGACGCTTTTCGCCATGCACGGCCAACTCTCAGCTAAACCGGAAATCGTTTTAAGAACGGAAGTGAAAATTCTGCCACAACAACAACAGCAGCAGCAGCAACGGCATCAGCAGTTGAGCGCAACCATCTAAACACTCATCTAACAGCGTCCATCTGGGCACCGCGTAATCTTCTATTGAAACTAAACAATAAAAAACCGCGACTACAACGCAAATTCATTCAATTGCAAAAAGAAAATTACCCTAAAAAGCTAAACACAGCCGCCGCGCAGGCCGAGGTATCTACAAAAGCTAACTATAGCAACAAGTCGTTATGATTATCTAGAATTAAATAAAGCACACACACACACATACATAGAGCATACACACACACACACACACATAAACTAACATAAAGTCTGGGTCTCGACTCGAGCTCTGACCATTGGCCAATGACAATCGTTCACTTGAGCGTTGGACCAAGTTGCACGCCTCGCTGAGCAGAAGCCGCGACCCGTTTTCATGCTGATCTGCAACCCCTCGCCGAGCACCCCCAACAGCCCCTCCACTATCCCCAGCACGGACCGAGTTTCCCATTTCAACGATCGCGCGCGCTATTCGCTTTGGAAATTAAGTCAGCAAATGACTTGTAGAATATCAACACAGGCCCAGCCACTGACTGGCCGTCTGACTCTCCGTCCCGCCATCTGCCTGCCCAGCTGTCCATTTGTATCTGTGAGATTGTTTTTTATTTGGGATATGAGCTGGCGACGCAACAGCAACAATGAGCGCCGAGCAACAAGATAATCAAGTGTAATTTATTTCGTATTTGGTGCGCGCCATGCATGAGTAAAACGAATACGACAAAGTCTGACTCGGACTACAACTACAGTGGCTGTCAAATGCGAGTGGCCATCTAACTATCTAGTATCTAGAAACACAAACGTGCGCTGAGATAAACCCATTGTCGACTGAACACACACAGACACATCTATATATGTCATACAAATGATATATATGTGTGTATATAGATCTGTGCGAGCGAGCAGAAGCTTAGCTCTTATATAAAAGCAAGACAAGTTAGGCGCAGCATTGATCGACAACCTTTGAATACACTTATAAATATTTCAAAAGAGCGAGAAAATAAGTTGTTCTTATGTATTTTATATTATTGATATAGTTAATTTAAAAAATTGGAATCTTACAATTTATGATTGCTAAAAACTAAACAAAAATTAATTCCAAAATATTTTGTTTTTATTTAATTGATTATTTCTCAGTTCAATTCTTAATACAAAAATATTAAATCTTTTTAATTCTTAACATTATAATATTTTTCAAATATGTTATATTTATATTATATTAATTTTTAATATTTTATTATCTGATAATCTGAATTTATTAAAAAAATTAAAAATGGCTCAATTACAAAATATATTTTTTTATTATAAATAAATAATTTAATATTTTTTTTTAATTTTTCTTTTGTTTTTAAATTAATTTAAAAAAATAAATAAATATGTTCAATACATGTATGTACAATGAAAATAATTTCACCGTAATATTTACAAACAAATTTTTTAAAACTTGATTTAATATTTTGTTTTTAAAATATTTTTAAAATATTTATAATATAATATAATATATTATAACAAATATTTCTTTGTAGTTTGTATGCAAAGTGTTTAAGAATAAAGAATTTTAAAATTTGGCATTATATATTGTACTTAAACTAATTTAAATAAATGTATAATATATTAAAATTAACATTTCTTTTAAATTTACTTACATAATTATTTTAAAATTTTAATTGTAATTTTTCTATATATTAAAATATGTAATATGCTATAAATAATATTCTTTTATTTGTCCTTTATTGTTTTCTAATTTTTTCTAATGAGCAATAAATAAAAAATGTTAAATTTAATAATTTTCTTGATTTCTTTTCTTTTCATTTAAGAATTTAAATTTAAATTAAATCCGTAACTGCTAATAGATGATTGTATTAAATGAATTATTTTTAAATGGAAAATTTTAAAACCGTTTCAAGGCAATATTTAATTTTTTTAAATACTTAATATTCTTTTAGCAATAATTATTAACAATAAATAATTATTTTTTAATGTTCAAGATTTTTATCTTTTCTGTTTCTTTGATTTGTTATTCATATCTTTTGCTTACAACTAACATAAAACCCAATAATAATTGTCCAATATCATAATAAAGTTTAGAGCAACAGAAAATAGTTGTAATAGACTTGTTCTACCCCTATCATACTTAGAAAGTTAAAATAAAACACTCCCCACCCCAATGATCTCGACCGGATGCTCGTGCACTTGGCGTGTCGCTTATGGATAACGATTTCGATTCGATTTCGGTTTGAATGTCGATTCTGTGGATCTCGAGGCCCCGTTCGCGTTTTAAGTATATCCCATACTATGTCGAAATCATTGAAGCATCGCATTACAGCGACCCATTCTGGTGCAGTTTGGCTCGAACTTGTTCAAAGACTCAAATGTGTTAGATTGACTAGGCGGAAGCTTAATAATCAACCTAACAAGTCGTTGCATAGCTATAGATATATGTATGTGTATGTATGTACATATGTATGTGTGCATATACCTTCATGTAATGTTTCCCACGTGCACCAACAAGTGGCACACACACCCTCGAGCCGTGCTCACACCCCGCCACGGCCACAACAAGTTGCCGGCATATAGCACGCACCAAGCCCGCAAGGGGGAAACGCGACATAAAAAATACTTATTAAAAAAGGCGAAAAGTTAATAATATGCGAGAAAGCAACAAACAGCGAGCAGCGAAACAGTCAACAGTAAAAGGTAAAAGCGTCGCCCATGAAGCAAAGTTCCGATGTCGATGCTGCTGCTGGTGGTGCTGCTGGTGCTGCTGGTGCCACAGACGGGCAACAGCATAGAGCACGGGTCAGCAGCAAAGGTGGTGGCGGCCAGCGCAAATCTTTCAAGAGTAGTTCCGCTCTTTTGTGCGGTGGCCACAGTTGCAGCACATCCGCTGCCTCTGTCACGAAGAACGCTGCCGCCTGCGAGGGAGTACGCACTGATTATCTTTGTATAATGATTGCAATTAAAAGCAGCTCGCGCGATGGGCGTGGCACTAGGCGTGAAATGTGCGGCACAGGCCAAACTGAAGAGGGGGGAGGGGGTGGACAGGTGGAGAGGAGGCTAAGGTGCAGTCGATCACTTGTACCGGAAGTAGGCACCATTTTAACTGTGTGTGTGTGCGTGTGTGCATGTGTGTGTGTGCTCAACTCCAGCTCAGTTCAAGTTCTTGCCGCGCATTGGCCAGCAGAAGAGACAGAGATTCAAACAACTATTTTTGCTCAACAATTGTTATGTTACGCTTAATGAGCAGACTGTGACGATGTCTATGTGTGTGCTTATTTGTGTGTGTGTGCTTGTGCTGTGAGCGTATTTCTTTGCGCTTCCATAAGCAGCGCGCCTCAGCGAATCACTAGGCGCGACCAGAGAGAAATCGCCGCATTCGATCGTTAGGCGCTCGCTCCCCTCTCCCGTTGCTTCTGCTTTGGCTAGACAATTGATTTCGCCGCGTTTCGTATTTGCTGTTCGCCGTCGTCGTCGTCGCTTGGCTGCCTCTTTGATTTCGCTCACTATCTGCCTCTGCCCACGAGCTCGCCGCGTCTGTCACTTATCTTTCATTACAAGCATTGGCGGCCGTTCGCCGCACTGATTAACTTGAGAGTCGGCTCTCAAATCTCATTGGCTGTTTAGCTTCTCAGTGGGCTGGGCGGGGCAGCGCCTCTGCTTAGCTTAAGGCAGCCTTTGTTCGTCTGTTTGGCCGGGGCTGGTGAAGCTAATCAATAAATCATTTCAAGGCTTTCTTAATTAAAAGTTTTTTGGCCAGAAACAAGCCACAGACTCGCTTCTCTAATAAACTTTTCGACATGCCATGAAAGACAAAGTTCCAAAAATATAAAAAAAAAAAAAATAAATAAAAAAGGGGAAAACAGCGAAAAATTGATTAACTGCCCGAAGACCACAAAAAACTTCAGTTGAGCAAAGTTTCGAACCCTTTCCAATAAGAACAACTTTTCAACTTCGAACAAGAAAACGAGGCAGCCCTCAGAGGAATACGTGAAACTAAAGCAGGCAAAAACTGTAAAACTGAAAACTGAAAACTATTAAACGCTTAAGTCAGGCGGAAAATGAGACAAAATAGTTGCGAAACTTGTCCACAGAAAAGAAGCACAAATATGCTCTGCCTTAATTAAGGCCAACTTGAGCAAGGAAGAAGCCGAAAAAGAAGAAAAATAAATTCGACTAATTGGCTCAAGAGCCAAGGGGCGAATACGGCGTAAAAATGATGCAAATAACCGCAAAAAATTGCGACAAGAAAAATCAAAAGAAATCACATCGAGAGACCCCACTTGACATTAACCGTTAACCGCTTAAGCTGGCCACACTTATTTATGTTTTCTTCTGGCGTTTTCTTGAAATATTTGCCCGGGCCAAACAATGGAGCCACGAAGGAAATGGAAAAAGGAAAGTCCAACAACACACACACAGACACACTACTACAATTGCGGAAAGTTGTTGTTAAGGGGGGAGGGAGAGGGGGCTGGTTTCTATTGACATAATTTCTGCCACAAGTCACACTCAAGGCGTTGGCCAGGCACTTGAGTACAAACTCTAAGGACGAATCCACCCTCAATTAGTTGGCCAAAGTATCCTGGCAAAGACGTTGGCCTTTTGCCTGTTCCTTTGTTAATATTTGCTTTCTTTTGTGGGCTTGTTTCGGGCTCAGTTTACAGTTTCAGTTACATTTACAGTTTCTGGTTGGGTTCTGGTTGGGTTTTGGTTTGGGTCTTTGGTTTCATTTACATGGTCGTTAGAGGAGTTTTGCCGCAAATTAGCCTTTGTCCTGCTGATTAGGCAGACGCTTTCTTATTGGCAGTTCCGGCCACAGTTTATGGGAGATATTCCTGGAACTAAATGTGAATCGAATCGTAGTTTAAGTGATATTACGTTCGGAAGGAACTCTCTGTTGTTGTTTTTGGTTTATCTAATCGAAACTCGGGCCGATTGTGGCCTGCTCCATTTGTCAAATCTTGTACACACTTCAATCCTTGATAAGCACCGATTGTGGCTATATCTATATATATATATATGTATATATACATGTATATATATATTAGATCATATCTAATCAATGGCCAGCTAAAATATTGACTCGCTTTGTTTGCGCAGTCAACTTTTATTTGCTTATTAGCTTCAAGTATTTTTTTCGAATCCGATTTTATCAGCCCCTCGGCGAGTCTCCACGCACAGCAAATAGAAAGGGATCTGTTTGCACTGTATCTTATCGGAAAATGCTTTTCCAGCATTTGAATGCGTTTTTATAATTTATGTGAGACCCTTTACCTGTTGGCCCAACCCCTGCTTCCTTTCGCCTGTTTCTTTGTTCCGCTAACCAACTCGAACTTCCGCTTTCAATAAGTGTCTAATAAGTCCAAAGTTCTGGTTCCAACCCTTAGTTTAGGCCCAGTCCCTGTTTTTTTTTCCTTCTCTTTTTTTCTGTTTTTAGTTAGTTAGTTCCCACCGTATACTAGTCGGCACCCTTCTGCGGAATTTCCCGGATATTGTTATTGGTTTATACTGATGGCCATGTGAACGCCTTTTCCTTCCGCCGTGCGACGCCTACGCCAACGCCGACGCCGTCGCTTGAGTCGCCCAACTTGCTGTTGCTTTTTGTTGTGTGTTTGCCCAGCCAATTCTCCAAATATGCAAAATGATTGCGGCTTCGTGCTAACCCCCACCACACCACACCACACCACACACATTCTAGCCAAATGGAACCCCTCCGCCGGAGTTGCTTAATGTTTGAACCACACGCGAGCTGCAAATTGCTGTGCGAAAAAAAACACAGCTTGGAAGTTACTGCTTACAGTTTTGAAGATATTTCATGGTATGCCAATTGGGCTTACAGTTTTATAGAAGATATTGAAATTGGTTAAATGCGAAAAAGCACAGTTGAGGAATTACTGCTCACAGTTTTGAAGGAAGTCCAATTGGGTTTAAGGTTTTATAGAAGAGGACTTACTGCTAACAGTTTTGGGGACATTTTGAGTTTACAATTTTATAGAAGGAACTTGAATATGCTGAATACGGAAAACAGTTCTAAAGATACTGCTTACAGTTTTGGTAACATTTCATGTTATACTAATTGGGTTTACAATTTTACAAAAGATGTAAAAAATTAATCAATTCGAAAAACTGTTGCAAAGTCACTGATTATAGTTTGAGGATCTATTTTTTACAGAGAGCATGGAATACCAACTGTTCTATAGAAGAAGAAGTTCTATAGAAGAATAGATCATAGTTTGAGGAGCTATTGCTTACAGTTTTTGTCACATTTCATGATATACTAATTATGCCCTCAGTTCTATAAACGAAATAGAAATTTATTATATGCAAAAACCTGTTACAGAATCACTGATTATAGTTTGGTTTGTTAGATGCGAAAAATAGTTTTGAAGTCAGTTTACAGTTTAGGAGCTATTGCCAATTGAGTTACATTTGAACTCTAATTGAAACTCTATTATATACAGTTTAATCTCTGTCAAGAACCATAAGTTTATGAGGTCGATATAAAATTTCTGAAAGTTTTCCATGCCACAAAAGACGTTCGTAAATTGAAATGAATTTTTATTGCATAGTATATGTACGTGTATATTATTCATTCATATAATATTTTTGTATTTTGGTTTTTTTTTTTTTTGAGTTTTGCATTTTAAAAAATATACGAACTAAATATTTACTCTACTATCACTTATAGTTCTAAAGAGTTAACAGTTTCCACTCAAGTTCTCGCACTCGCTTTTACATTTTGCTTTGCCTTTTTGTTTCCTTTTATTATTATTATTTTTTTTCGATTTTCTTTATAATTCTTTTTGTACTTTCTAACAACTCGCTGACATTTGGAGGTTAGGGCGAAAGGCTGTTCTCGATTTGCTATTTCTCGGCGTACATAGAGCATATATGGATGTGTGTATGTATGTATGTATATATATTCATATACATATATGTATATACATAACATATGTTTATATATATATATAGATGCATGCACAGTCATATATACAAATATATATTATTGCTACCAACACACATACATATTTGTGCGTGTGTGTGTGTGTGTGTGCTAGTACTACTTGGTTAGGTTCTTGCGCTGCTCCGCGATGTCCTTCTCGTTCAGGTGGATGACCCGACGACCGAAGCGCGCTGTCAGCTTGGAGAAGAAGCCCACGCGGGAGGCGGGCTTGGTGTCGTCCGCCGACAGCGGCGGCGCCTGGTAGCCGTCCTCCTCGCAGTTGCTGGAGCTGCGTCCGTTCTTCCCGCTGCGGCCCTGGCCGAAGTGGAACGTCGCCCGCGCCACGTTGCTGCGCGTGAAGGGCTTGTCCGAGGATTTCTCCGCCGGCGTGGTCGTGGGCGTGGGCGCTGCCATGGGCATGGACGTGGGCGTGGTGCGGCCAGAGGCAGCGCTGCAGGCGCCAGCCGGCTGGCCATTGACGTGCAGCCGCTCCAGCAGACGCCCGTCCATGGGCGACTTGGGCAGCTGGTTGCCATTAGGATGCCCGCTCGGATCGGCCTTCTCGTAGAGCGTGCTGGGTCGGCGACCCGATCCCTGGTAGTGGAAGCGCTGCGGACTCTTGGCTATCTTCTGCGCCTGGGCCAGCTGCCGCTGAGCGCTGAGCAGCGTCGGCTTGACGTCAACGCCGCCCGGGCCGTTGGCTCCGACTGGACGTTTGCCGTGCGGTGTCAGCGGGGAGCGGTTGCGGCTGGGCGTGGCAGTGGCGCTAGAGCTGGCGCTGTTGCTGGTGCTGGTCGAGCTGGAGGTCGAGGAGGCTGCCTTGCGGGCGGGTGTGCGACGTGTGGGCTTGGCGGGCGGAGCAGCTGCAGCAGCGCTGCCCGGATTGTGTGTGGTGTTGTGTGCAGGGCTAGCCGTCGTGGCCAGGGCATTGGCCACGCGCGGCGGCAGGGGCCGGCTCGTGGAGGAGAGGCTCTTCTCGAGGGGCAGCGTCACCTGCACACAGCTGGCCACGGGCAGGGCGCCGGAGGAGGAGCTGTCCGACGTGGTCGTCTCAGACGAGGCCTGGCGGGAGTTGCGCGGCTTGGTCACGCCCAGCAGCATGTAGGTGCAGTAGATGTCGTCGAAGGCCTGGGCCCGGAGCGAGGCCTCCACGTCGCGCCGCTTGTAGCCCATGTTAACCAGCTGGTCCAGTCGCACGGCGTCCTGCAGCTCCATCGGCCGCTCGCGGTACGGCCGCAGGCGGTCGGCCTCCTCGTGGCCTAGGTTGATCCACTTGTCTCCCATGACGCTGTTCAGCGTGGTGCGCTTGGCCGGATTGAGCACCAAGAACTTGCGCATCAGATTCTCGCAGTCCATGGAGATGTAGTAGGGCACCCGGTACTTGCCGCGCAGGACGCGCTCGCGCAGCTCCTTCAGCGTGCCGCCGTCGAAGGGCAGGGAGCCGCTGACCAGCGTGTAGAGGACCACGCCCAGCGACCAGGCATCCACCTCCGGACCGGCGTACTTGCGGCCCATAAACAACTCCGGCGCCGCGTACGGCGGACTGCCGCAGAAGGTCTCCAGCTGGGCGTTAGGATCGAAGGTGTTGCCGAACCCGAAGTCCGCGATCTTGATGTTCATGTGCTGGTCGAGCAGCAGATTCTCGGCCTTCAGATCCCGGTGGACCACGAACTTGCTGTGGCAGTACTGGATGGCCGAGACCAGCTGGCGGAAGATGACGCGGGCGTCGCGCTCCCGCATGCGCCCGTTCTTGACCAGGTGATCGAACAGCTCGCCGCGGCTGGCGTACTCCATGATGAGGTAGAGCGTGCGCTCCGACTCGATCACCTGGAAGAGCCGGACGATGTTCGGGTGGTTCAGCAGCTTCATGATGCGCACCTCGCGGTACAGCTTCTGCCTGGCGCTGGCGTTCAGCTGCGTCTTGTCTATCACCTTGATGGCCACCTCGCGCCCGGTGGGCACGTGCAGGGCCAGCTTCACCTTGGCGAAGTTGCCCTTGCCCAGCGTCTTAAGGATCTTGTAGACGCCGTTGCCGTTGCCATTTACATACGACTGAAACTTGAGCTCCGTGCCATTGCCCATGCCATCGGTCGCATCCTGGCCGGCTGCGAGGCTGCTCTGGCGAACCGTTGCGCCGCTGGGCGTGGCCGGCCCCGCCTTCGCTGGCGTTGCACCTGCACTGACTAATGCAGCTTCTGTTGCAGTGGATGCTGCTGTCCCTGTCCCTGTCCCGTTCCCTGTCGCTGTCCCGTTCCCTGTCCCAGTCGCGGCAGCTGTCGGGGATCTACTAATACAGTTCTCCTTCTCGGATGTTTTGAATGACTTTGGCGCTTTTTCGTCTGCTGCTGCCGCTGCTGCTTTTATTTTTGCCGCACTCTCATCTGCCAAGCTGAATTCTACAATTTCTAAATGTTTATCCGCCGACATTCTAAACTTACAAATTTTGTAGAGCTTCAAACACGAAACTGACAGCTCCCCAATCCCCGAGCCTTTTTTAGTACAGCCCAGTAGCGTTTGGCCTCCCGCAGGATTCCAATTCACGTAAAAGTTTGAAGCACGCCGCGCACGCGTCCTGCGAAATTCCAAACTCCAATTTCCAAATTCCGAATTCCAAATGGCAAATGGATTCGATCTTCCCCTCCCTCCCTCAAGGCGCAATTGTTGACTCGTCTGTTTTTCCAGCTCTGAACATCTGCTCGTTTTCCTGGACACCCTCCTTGTTCGGTAAGCTTTAAGATAAGACCAGCCGGAGC